>OZ023174.1:12129087-12729087 GCA_963678695.2 Diplodus puntazzo | reverse complement strand
GAAGGAAGCATATTTTCCCTCTGCTGTACCAAATATTCAGCTCCCAAACGCACAGCAAACGAGGAGGAGACAGCAGATGAAGGTGAGGAGAACTTGATGCTAACATAGTTTTAGATTTAGACACAGATGTTTTTGATGAACGGTTAACACTGTATGACCTGCTCCGTTCGCTGTTTCAATCCCAACAGAAGCCAAAACGGACATCAGTTTTGTTCCGCTGGACGCCTCAGAGGAGCACACTCGGATGCTCAGAAAGGTGGTCAACTTCCTGGAAGATCTGGGTGCACAGCAGCTGAAGCAAGAGAGATATCAGAAGATCGCCAAAAGAATTGACGAGATATTTTTCTGGTTCTATTTCATTTTTGGCAGCATATACTTTCTTGGCATGACTTACGTGATGGTAAATTATACATGTTCAGTTAACCATTTTGAATTCTGGTACTAATATAACAGGTCAACTGTGTTTCTAAAGGAACAGTTCAACCAAAAATGAAAATGTTATGTCATCTCACCTCCATGCTGATGGAAAGCCGGGTGAAGTATTCTCGAGCTTTGCAACAAGAACAGCGTTCCAGCATTCCCCTAAGCCACAAAAGTAGACTCGTTTAAAAATGTGTGTTTTTTTTTTTTAAATAACTGAAAGTAAACATGAACTGGCAGAACTGAAGTCTCTGGAAGCCCTGAAATCCCAGATTGATTTGAAAATGGTTACATACATAATATTAACACCCTTTTAAAAGCTGAAATCTTCACTGTAGCTGCCAAGCTAACACGTTAGCACTCAATGGCAATCATCACTGAATTTACATTTTTTGGGTGAACTTATTCTTTAAAGCAGCAACAATATGTAAGAATTAGCCAATTGTCGAATCGATACTGAAACAGAGGTCAGCACATCACCGGAGTAACCGCTAACTGATGCTAACTGATGCTAACTGGAGCTGCCGTTGACTAGTCAGCTTGACTGGCGGTGCATCTAGTGGTCAGACTGGGAGTGCTGGTGTTAACACCACTAGCACAGAAATGTTGTACCAGAACTGGCTGTCGCTAGCTTTTTAGCATGCTAACTTCAGTAGATATCTCTGCAACACAATACATACATCAACACTGTCATTTCTTCACACACTATAGATCATTTTAGTACATTTTTGAGTGTTTAAAAAAGATTCTTTCATATTGGACCTTTAATGCATGTGATTACTTCAGTAAGAATTCAGACATTCACATTTGTTCCATGTGTTTAATCTCACATTCATCATATGTTACATTATATAATCATCAAATATTAGATGATTTTTAGCCTAGTTGCAGTTTGTTTTTCAATGTCTAATCAAGTGTGTTTGCATATCTCTGAAATCAAACAAATAAAGGAACTTCATCTCTCACTCCTGACATAGTTTTGAGTCACAAGATGGACATCTACACAAGCACCAAACTAAGATTTATATTCTTAAGGATTTGTATGACAGTATTATAGGAAGTTGTTCTGGAGGAATTCTAATCCATGGTAAAGGTGTGATAGTATACTGTGCCCCCTTAACATAAATATATTAAATGCAAAAAAGAGACAAATGAAAAGTGTCCCTTTGTTGCCACCTAGTGGTTGAATCACTACAAAGCTGCTTAAGGGCAGCTAATGAAGGTGAACACAACAATTTTCAGGGAACATCTAGTAGAATTTTGACACTTTTAATCCTCAAGTTTAATATGCAGAATCTTTAGAAAACAAGATCACATGATAATGATGTTTCCAGTGAGAAACTACGGTAATAACTTAATTGCTGTCTTGCTGAAACACAACAATCAAACAGAGAAGTTTTGAGTAAATTATGATCATTTATTTTTTTTTGTTTTATTATTTTACACTTTAGAAACCCTACAATACCCTGCCATTTCATCAGCCTATAATAAAATAAAGTTTGATTAAAAAACAACTTTAATACAACCCAGTCCAGGTTTAATAGTAGGCCCAATGATGTAACAAAGTGATCGTTATATATTATTCCCCCAGTATACCATTTACAGTATATAGTGAAATCATTGGTGCTGGCTGCAAACTCAAGCTACAAGTGAAACACATTTAATTTTGATACTGGGCACTATCTTGATCCAGGTCAGACATTTTAACATTACCTTCTTTAACTCCTGGTTTCAGATAAACTGTGGTAAAACTCTTTACTAGTAAGGCTTTCATAGTGATTTACATTTTAGAATGAACTTTCAGGAATGACTCTGCCTGCAGCCTGCACCAACACAAGAATTGCATCAAATGCATTCCCAACAGCAACTACGTTGTATTATTGGAACATTTTAATCTGTGAGTCAAAATATTCAGTAGAAACAAATCATACAAAATCAGTTTTTACCAAACACCTGAGTGAAAGCAACAAGAAAACCCCAGAAAAGAGTTAACAGAGCTCACAGGAATCAAGATCGCAATACAGACAGTCGTCACTTGTCTTCTTCAACTTCAAGGGCTCTCTGTTTTCTTCATCGCCTTAAGTGAAAAAAAGATGAAACGATCAATCGGTTTGAGTAAAAATGATCTAATTCCATCTTGTTATGTGAGTATTTTCTACTTTCTTTTCTCCTCTATGAAAGTAAACTTAAAATCTTTGGGTTGTCGATGAAACAAAACAACTAATCAATTAACTGAGAATGCAATTAATCTTTACGTACAGCTCGACTTTCCACATACCTGTTTAAACATCTGCACACCGAGGTAGTTCCTTGCCATGTCTCTCAGGTTGGACTGTCCACCCATTTTGCATCTGAGGTAACCGTACAGGTTGGCCCATTGTAAAACCAAGCCCATGATGACTACAGCCTGTGGGGCAAAAATCACAAAACAGGAATGTGCCAACAATTAGCAGCTAATGAGTCAGAAGTTAAATTGACATTCACTTCCAAAACACTGACCAGCCATTTCAACTTGAAGGAGAAGATGGTACTAAACACAAAAATGACCCAGAAGATTGGACACACGACGAGTCCCAGCCAGAAGATCCGTGACTCTGCCCCGGAGGTCGTTCTCAGACTGTCTGTCTGTGAAGAAACGCAAAACAAGATTTTATTTCAAGCTCGTCAATAAAACACAGAGAAAAGTTAATAGTCTTTGGAAATTCGTGCCTGATGTGTCCTGATGTGCTGTATGATATCTCTAACAGAGGACAATGCAGCTGTTCTATGTTACATCTCCTTCAATTGTCCAAAAAGGTCATGCAGCTACATTACACAGTAAAAGGGCTTAGCTTAATAAAATCGCTGCGAGGCGTGCCTAGTCTGTGAAACTTTAGCTGCACTGTCTTTTCTGGACCAGTTTTACGGAGATCTCCATTACTCAGAGTCAGAGTCACATTCAATTTAACTAAATGTGATGAGGCCGTCAAACTTGTTTAACTCTATTGTACTTTTCAAGATCTGTGTCTTCCAGATAAGAAAACTGCTTTTTAAGAAAATCTTTTTTCTTGAGCTGAAAGGAGCCCTGGGCACATGCCATTCTACGATGCACCTGAGGAGCTTTCACTTGCCCTCTTTGACTCAAACACCCAGTGGCTCTTTCCATCTTCATCCACTTGATTCCACCACCGAAGGCCTACCAGCAATCTGCCAGACACGTTCTAAGGGGAAAAAAAGGAAATACATCTGTAAATGAAAGCCTGATAAATTTGATTTGATGTTCATTTTCTGTACAGTGTCTTTGAGTATTTAGAAAAGCGCTTTTAAATAAAATGTATTATTATTATTATTATTATTATAAATGACTAACAAGCTCCTGTATAAGTATAAAGCTGAAGCATGATTAAACACAGCCTGATCTGCTCACCTTGACAGTCCAAAAGTCACATGACAGCAGGAGGATGATGGTGACCATGCAGGCAATGAAGCGACTACTGAAGATGTCACAGAATAAGTAGACCAAGATGGCGCTTGATCGGAAGAAGAGATGGAAGAACGAGGCCAGTGGATGTCTGAAACACAGATTGTTGTTTTATTCTGTAGTTAAGAACAAAGCATTTGATCAAAATACAGGAAAGCTTACATTGGATGAGTTATGGAGGAAGAACTCGGGTCGTTTACTTTGATAAAAGAACTAATGGCACGCTGTAAAAATACTATTTGACAAGTAAAAGTCCTGCATTTACATTTATATTATATACTAAATTGTACTTAGTAAAAGTATGTAACTATACTCAGGACAATGTGGTTAAAGAAATGAAAAGTGCTCAAGGCAGAAAAATGTCAAAAGATCATTAAATTATTATTGCTGGTGCATCAATTCAAAAATCAGGATTTTTCTGTTGTAGTTGGTTGATGGAGGTCATTTTTCATAATGGATTCATCTGCTCATTACTTTCTCTTCAAAATCATTCAGTGAAGATCATCTTCTTCTTCATCTGATTAAATTGTCTTCCCAAGACTACATAGTGCACCTTTAATTCACTGTTATTCAACTAGCCTAAGAGATCAATCGACTACTCAGTTCAGCTGTTCTTGTTTTAGGGAGTTTAATTTATTACTTAAAGTGTTGTTTAAGGTGTCAGATTAATAGTGAAGAGATAATGTATTTTGCATGAAAAGGAACAACCTCAAGTAAAGTCTACATTGTACTTAGATAAACTACAGCAGTTGAGTATAGTGTACTTACTCCCCACCATTGCTTTGGTGACTTTGTTATAACCACAAACGCAGCACATCTTACCTTACATTGAATTTACTTCGCCTGATGTGATCGTCGTCTTCCCCAAAAAGAGGAGCGTCCTGTGAGTTCTGTAAACGTGAAGCACATTAGCATGTTGAAGCTAAAGCAACTATCTGTTTCCACGTCTTACTGTGAGTTTAAATCAATTGTTCAGGTCTAAAATAACGACTCGGACGAGTTGCACTGTATTCAAAAACAAAAACTGTGTCTAAATATGCAAAAATATTACAACATTTAGAGTCGCTTACCTGTCTCTGCATCCTGACACCTGGCGATGTACTTCCTGGTGACGTGGTTGTCAACAAAACCGTGTGCTGAGGACCCCGAGGAGGTGTCTTTGATTGTGCCTGTGTGGAGGGTAAGCCTGAAATAAATAAACTGTACGTCGCATGTGCTTGTTCCAGCGTGGATAAATGCTTTTATATCAAGCTTCTAAGCTATTCGACAGAATTGAGAAAGCATTTAGCTATTTAGTGCGTTTTATTAATGAATTCCTTTGGGTTTTGACTCACCAAGTCCACAAAATGAAAGTTAGGGCTACAAACTGCTAACGATTTAGTTCTCCTCTGCTGGAAAAAACAGCATAGACCAGCACCAAAACACAACATAAGCAGGTCTTGCAAGTGACTTGTCACCACTAAGACCAGCATATGTTGTGTTTTGATGCTGGTTTTGGTGCTGGTCTATGCTGGTTTTTCCAGCAGGGTCAGTTAAGCTGCTGATTCTTTACCGGATAAAAAAAAATAGATTAAGTTTATTAAAATGCTCTAAATGTCAGACAATACTGGAGAAAAGCCCCTTCAGAATAATCAAGAGGCAAAATTGGCGGAAGATAAACAGCTAAACTGACAGGCTATATGTTAACCTAGCTAAAATGTGTTTGCTGTTTTTTTTTTTTTACTTGAAAATGTCAGTGTATTGATTATCAAATTGTTTATTCGTTTTCTGTCTGATGACCAATCAATCAATCAATCAATCAATCAAGTTACTGTTCTATCTATAATAATCAATGGAATTGCTAGCATCAGTAAAGTAGGTGCTAGCTAGATCTTAAACTTTAGCTAGATCTTCCAAAGTAGCTAATTAATACCTTAGTTTTTTCATTGGGTCAACTGCTACAACTGTCTACTACAAATAACATGTATTATTCACTTCACTCATCTTATTGCCTTTATTTTGTGCGTACAGAGCATGAAAAAGAAATCAAGATTAGCTTCACAATGGATTTTTGTTTACTTATGAAAATAACATTTTGAAATACATTTACATCACATATACAGACTATAATGAGAGATGAGAGGATTTTGTGTTTTATTTGTCATTATCTACTTCACAGATGTATAGAGGAATGAACCATCGTCACATATAAACTAGTTTTTACAAAACAGCTTTATAATGCTAAAACAGTTTGCTGTACACATTGTATGCACCTGCAGCATTATGAGGTCAGAAAAACCTCAAACAGACTGGCAACTGAGTGCATGCGGTAAAAGATGCCAAAAGGGAGTCCAATATTCACAACGGCAGCCCACAAGTTGAATTGGAAGAATTCGGTTTCAGTGTCGTGGTCAAACTGGGGTCTGGCTCCGAACGCCGGCATGATCCAGAGCTGTCAACCAGAGAAATGAGAGAAGACTTTGAGTATTTTGTGAGTTTGAAAAAAGTGAATTTGAGAGTGTGACGGGGAGTGGTACTCACTATGATGTTGCCCAGCAGCAGGAACGCACAGACTTCCTTAAGCACCCGTCTCTTCCACATCAGTTTGTGTCGATGCTCTTCCTTGTGGCTGTGCATGCTGAATGCTGTGGGCGCCGGGCCGGGCTTTTTGTCCATATCTGATCCCTCGAGGCTCAGCTCCTTGCTTGGCTCCAGCACATATGGATTTGCCATCACTGTTACCACCGGCTGCACCTCGTGGTAGGGCTCCCGGTGTAAGCCTTCGATGATGAAGAAGTTCTGCAGGCCGATTTGGATCACCATCAGAAGAGCTCCCGTCAGGTTGAGCCTGTTCAGGTGGCCTTTGGCTCCGGTTCCAACCATGGCTACGATGGTGAAATAGCTGATGATGATCTGCCCCAGTGAAGCTCCCACCAGCAGCCCCACATCCAGGCTGCGCGTGGGGTTTTTATCTGTTACGTGCTCCCGGTGGTCCACTTTGTAGATGACGCAGCCGACCACAGTGGACACAGACATCAGCGTCAGGATCACTATATTCATGACAAAGTGGATCATCACTGCGTAGTCTTTCGTGTCATCATCATGGCTATCGTGCATCTCCATCTCGTAGACGATGAAGGTTGCCAGACCTGCCACCACTAAGAGCACTCCTGCCACAGGGCCGAGGATTGCGTCTTTTATGTGGAATTTGATGTGGTGGTGGTCACGTTCCTCTAGTAATCTACCAACATTTTTCCAAAAGACGTAGGCCATGGCAGAGGCGAAGAGACTGTACTCGATGTTGAAGGGGTACAAGTAGTAGTAGGCCTCTTTGAACATGCTACATGAAGTGTGGCTGCACTTGCACTTATCGTCTCCATAACTGGCTGTAAGACATGACATGGAACAGGTTGAGATGTCTGATATTGTGGTATTTTATCAGTCGCTTTATCTATTTTGATTGCTTCAATTACCTCTATTGATGTACAAGCCTCGTCCGTGGGTCTTAGTGGTGTTGTTCGGATATTCAGGATATTCAGGATCTTCGGGAGCTGTCGTTTGGTGAACGGACTCCTCAGTGACAGCAGTCATCCACACAACTAGGTTTGTGGAGAGGGTGAGCATCAGCCCACAGCTGAATAAAACAAAACAAGAGGGCAGCAACAAGAGTTGATGAGCAGAGGCGGAAATGGTGTCGGAAAGCTGAACGGAACTAACGTGATGTCAGATTTAGTAATTGCACTTCATTTAATTTGGTTTTCAGTTAACAAAAACCACTGGGTCTGGAGCAAACATGAAAGTTTAAATATGGGCGCTGCTTAAGGATAGCACGAATAGTAAAGTAATTGCACAAAAATTAAAAGCAGTGCCTTTCTCGCTTTCTTGTAATGAAGTCCATAGTTGAGGTTAGCAGTATCCTCATGGATAATCCTTAACATTTAAACACTGTGAGTACTAAAAGGACTGATGAAGACTCTTCAGAGACAAAACATGCAGGCTTATCCATGAGTTGATAAGGGATTTATGTTGTTTAATACTTTATTGATTTAAGTACATCAACACAAAAGAAAAAACACTCTTGTCTCCACAAAACCGATCAATCTCTGTTTAGAGGTTCCTTCTCTTATCTTGTAGTTGGCATGTAAACACCGTCGACTTCCCTGACATTGTTCCTCTTGAGGTCTTGTCCTATTATGCATTTCTGTCAAGTTAAAGGTGCCCTGTGTGTTTTCTGGTGAAGATATTTCAATCAGAAGAGAAAGCGATTTATTAGAATCTGTTAATCGCCTACCGTGTAATGTTCCTTTGCAGCTGCACGCAGTCCTTGGAGTGGACCCAGAAAAAATACGTCTGCAAATTGATCACACCATTTGATTAGTATTTTGAATGATGATACAAACTTGAGTGCTTTTTAAATTTCTTTGTAATTTATGCATTTTCTTTGCATTTTTTTTACCTGCACAATTATGAAGACAACCTGGATCACAGGGAATGCGACCTTAACAGCGGAGTCACAGTGAAGGTATCCCACGTAGCTGGCTATCTTGAAAATGTCCATGATGATACTGAGGAGGCCAAACAACACAAGTCCTCCTGAAGGAGCAAGAACATACAGATGTAAAAAGAAAGAAAGAAAAAAGCAAGGAAAGTCATTAAATTAGTCAAATTGCTCTTTAATTAAGAAGGAAATGAACATCTTTTTACCCCGGAGCCATATAGGTCCAGCGTGGGCGTCCTTGTAAACAACAGAACCTTCGTTCTTGGCCGTGTAGAAGACGTAATAAATCATCCAGGTGGTGGTGAGGATGAGGAGGATGATGAGGAAAACCTGCAGGTCAGGGGTGCTGATGTCTACGTTTTTGTAAGCGGTGCCGCTGGCCAAGGCGCAGCCCAGGATCAGGATGTTGACGCAGATGATCCCGGACAGCATCCATCCCCAGTTCCGACCTCGCTCCCTTGCCACCCCGCCGGAGGAGCCGTCCAGGTCAGATTGACACGAGCTCCCCGCTTGACCCGCCGCGCCGATGTTGTTGGACAGGTGGGCCTCTTCCGCCTCCGCGTCTCTGGCTGTCATCCTGCATGGTTGACAGGGACCCCCGTCGGTCAGACAGTTACATAGATAACCAGGGTTCAAACACATCTTCTCTCTCTGCTCACTACTGCATCTGATTACAGGTTGAACAGCTACACCCTCTCCCAGGCTGCCTTTAAAGGCAGATCCCGCCCAGGTGAAACCTTTCCACAGGAACAAAATCAGCATAATTGTCACCCTGTCAGTGTTACACAAAAGAGCTTCGAATTAACACATGGTATTTAATTTCCTAGCTTTGGAAAGTAAATACGCTATACTGAGTAAGACACTACAAACATGTTTACATGGATTGGCTGTATCCCTCTCCAGCTCAGATAAAATCAAGATTAATATCAGGAGAGGGGAAACAGACATAAAATCATGTACAAATATGTGTTGTCAAATAACTAAATCATTGAATAGCAGGAGAGACGCTGATGGAAAAGTTCAGAGAAGGTTTCAGGAGCCTACCTGATGCTGAGTGATCCTGAGAGGCAGCCTGATAAGCCATGGCTTTTATATGCTGTCAAAAAGGCGTACGGAGGGTCATAAATGTCAATAATCTGTTATGAACAACACCATATTATTACCAAACACAGCGTGTTTAGCACAAAATAATCATGTAAAGTTCAAAAGACGTTTCCAGGAAAAACATTTTTCTTGTGCGCTCCAAAATACAAAGAACCGGTTTCTTTTGTGATCAGCAGCAATTTTTTTTGATATTACACAATACATTTTTTTTTAACCCCTGCCGTTCATTGGAAAGATTTTAACAGCATGTGCAAAATAAATGTTACGTAAAGGGAGAGCAGACCTGCGTGTGACTTGGCTGATCAAACCGTTTTTGCATGATTGTTTTGCATTTATGAACTTTAGAGGCTTCATGTTGTGTTTTTCGGCTGCAGCTGACCACATGCAGCTGCGCCTCACAATCCAGAGTCTTTAAAGAGGTGTAGCATTTGGTAGTCTCCTATCTTTTTTTACTCAGTGCTTGAAGGGAATACTTCCAGTGTGTTAATGGTATTCATGGCTCATTGAACAGATGCGTGCCTTCTCTGGAAAGCACCTGAGGTGCAATACATGAAAAGCCTGTCCACTATCTGTGCCTATTGTTATGGAAGTTTCAATTGGGCAGTGCGTCTGAAAGGTCCTGTTTCTGTGGCAGTTATGTTTGTTTTAGATTTAACTCAACACCTTTTTTTAATCAGGCGTGGCAAACTCCATGACACCCATGATCTCCGTCTTTGTTTGCACTACTCTTTCTTAATACACCGTACCGCCAGTAATGGGAAGTTTCAACAAGGAACAATGGTTAATTCTGAAGTAACTGGAAAAACAATGACACCAGAGTTAGTGTCATACTTCCTTACGCGTCAATCACAGTGCAACATCTCCAGTAACGCTTTCCTGCTCTCAGATACCTGCAGTCGTTACTTCCTGCTCAGACGAGTTCTTACAACTTCGGCGAACTGGATGGTTTGGTGACGAATGGGTTTTCAGAAATGTTTACAGATTTCATCTGGGTTGTAAAAAGTCAACAAAGTTCATACTTGAGTAAAAGTTAAGATAGCTTATCCAGTTAAAATATCATTTTGTAAGCTGATAAATGCACTTAAGTGTCAGAAGTCGAGGTGAAAGTTAATTATACATTTATTTATATAAGTTTACATAAGTTTTTGGCTCTGATGAAGCATTTAACCTGCGAAGTAACTAGTGATTAAAGTAACCTAAAAAATGTATTGGTGTAAAAGTACAAGAGTTACCTCCAAAATGTAAAGAAAACAGTATAAAGAAGCAGAAAATGGAAATATTAAGTACAAGTATACCTCAAATTTCACTCAGCACAGTATCTAAGTATTACTTTACTGGATTTAATAACATTCAGATGTAAATATATATATCAACCATTAAAGGTCAAAATTCTAAGATAGTTTGTAGATACTGAGTCTTATTACCAACTCGTCAGACACAAATGCAAACCCAAAATATATTTGGTCGCTCCATACGGCAGCAAATATACACACAAGAAGCAAGGTGAGACTCAAATCTTGTTTTAGTGCCTGCAGCCATAAACATTATGTGCGCGGTTAATAAATGACACTCAGTTGCAGCAGCTTCAGCTAAAGCAGGCTAATACATCAGTCCTGCCATAGATCATGACTTCATGAAGTCTTGATTCAGCTTTATGAGGATTTATTGCAGGACTGTTGAATTAGCAGTGGTGGAATGTCCGCATGTGGTTCGTGGTTCTAAGAGGACAGCGACACTACAAACATCTGACGGAGCATTACAGAATAACACACAGCAGTAAAATTAACCTTAATGCAGCCGTTATATTAATATTCCAACCCTGATACGGAGCATTTCGCTCCACAATGAGTACTTTTCATACTTAATGTACATTTTGCTGACTTTAGTTGCACCCTTTTATACAAGCAAGGCTTTAAATGCAGGACTTTAACTTGTAGTGCAGTATTTTTGGAATGTCACTAAGCACATTCACTCAAGTACTGTTCTCGATTTCTAGGTAGATATACTTCCACTCCACTGCATCTGCATCCACTGAAACTTTGCTCGTAGTATCACCAGGGTCTCTACACATGAACACGAGCATTGAGAACATTGTTTGTGTACACAGAGTTTGCTAAAAAGAAAGTTTTTGAACAACTCACCTTAACAGTAGCTTCTTCCGCTCCAAGTCGTCATGGCAGCTGAGAAGTGTTGATCTCCGAATGCAGCGTAACCCGGAGGACAGTTAAGGTGGACGTTGCATTCTGAGATCGATACTTCTATGCTGTCATGACGACTGGGAGCGGAACAAGCTACTGCTAGCATGAGTTGTTCAAAAACAACTTTTAAGATACATTATCATATTTGTTCATGTTATTGGCCTCAGAAAAGGCTGAATATTGAGGGCTGGCCTATAATTTTAACCCATCGTATACAGTTTATACATACAGTATGTGTTAATATGTGTACTTTTATATACTTAAAGTCATTTTAGATATTTTAAAGACTTTTACTCAAGTATTATTCATATGGGTGACTGAGTTTCAGCGTCGGTAGGGCCACTTGTGAGGCGTTGACCCAACCGGCTTTCGTGTGGGATGTTAGGGCGAGGTGAGCTCAGGTGTGAAGAGTTGTTAAGCTGTTTCGGGAGAGAACTCGGTACAGCGTTGTAGGTGGGTGATAGGAAGTCCCGAAGGCCACCTCCTCTGATCAAAGAAGGCCGTTCCGGTTTGACATAGAGGGATTCCTTTACTCCTCTATTGTCTTGACCTGAGGAGTTGGCCCTCCTGTGTTGTGACATTAGTTAATGGAGAGGGTGTTATCTGTGTATTCCTGGCTGCATTGAACAGCATAAACTACATTACTCACGGTGTCGGTTTTTCACAGTGAACCGGGATATGACGTTTATTGAAGATCCTCCCGAGTTTCTCAGATATTCCTCTGTTTTACAATCTCCTTGTATCTGTGTATCTGTAAAATTGGATTCCTTTTCAATCTCATCTTCTCTGTTTTACTGATAATTATGTTGTGTGGCCTGCACGCTTCCAGGTCACCACGGTGGAGACGAGGTCCTGTGGCTCAGGGCACTACTTGCCGATGCCTCGGCCTGCTCAGTAGGTCTCCTGGATCCACAGGCTTTACATATACTATAATTTGTATCAGACATTCTGTCAATACAACTAGTAAACTGTGATTTTGTTGTTCTTTTCTGTGCACGTGACATCTATTGCATGTCTGTCCGTCCTGGGAGAGGGATTTCTCCTCTGTGGCTCATCCTGAGGTTTCTTCGATCTCCCTTTTTTTTTTTTCTTCATGAACATGACAAGTTTGTCCTGGGGACAGAGGATGTCGTTTGCTGTACAGATTGTAAAGCCCATTGAGGCAATGTGGTTGTGATTTTGGACTACATAAATAAAATTGATTTGATTCCTGCAACAGAAGGAATGACCATGTTGTTACGTTTTTTTCCGTCCCCTCCGCTCTGTCTGCTCTGGATCTATAGACCAAGGCTCAGTCAGGGGTGGCCACAGGTTTTCTAAGGATGATGTCTTTTTTAAGCCAATATTAGGAGCCCCAGGTGGGAAATAAAGGAATAGTCCAAATCAAATCCACACACTTCGTATGTTATATGATTGGATACATCATTAAAGTTCCTACTGGATGAGTTTGTTACATCAATTATAACTTCAGTGTCTACTATGAGGGGGTTATCCGTCATGTCCACGGGGCTGTATTGGAGCCTCTCCGCCACAGGGAGCACTGTTCCCGGTCTCCCTGGAGACCACCGACGCGCTCAGCCCCCGGAGCTCCTCCGCGGATCAGGAGTGAGGAGGGCACGGCGGCACGACGCGGCACTTTAGCCGCCGGACGACGATGATGCTGCTGGTGCTGGTGGTGGGGGTGGAGGTGTTATCGACAGGGAATGGAGTCGAGCAGGGCGGACTAACCGTGCACCATGAATGACAGGTACCACAAGGCGGCCCGGGACGGCTACCTGGACCTGCTGAAGGAGGCGACGCGGAAGGACCTGAACGCGCCGGATGAGGATGGCATGACGCCGACGTTATGGGCTGCGTACCACGGCAACCTGGAGGCTCTGCGGCTCATCGTGGCGAGGGGGTGGGTATATAAAACACTTCAGAGACGGCCATAAACTTCACTCATACGTCAGCCAGTCTTTTTCCACATTTTTCGTCCTTTTTCCAAATATTTCCAGTGTCAGACCAGGCAAATAATCAACATATTGTCAAAGAAATAATTATGTTTTCTATATATGGACAACTTGATGACATTTATTTTGCAGTTGAACCACACATTTACATTTAGGGCATTTAGCAAAGTCAACCAAGGAGAGTAACAAAACACCACCAACAAAGTAGGTCAGCTTTAACAGAGGAGCACGACTGGCCTTGATATATTCACCAACACAGTGACGTCAGAAGCTAAGAGGAGCCACTTTAACCAAATCAATACCATAAATTGGCAGCTGTTTAGTTAAGTTAGTTTAGTTAGACATGTTTTTTTTTTTTTTAAAGGATAAGTCCACCCAAACATGAAAAATCAGACACATCCACTCATGCTGATTGAAAGTTCTGTGAAACATTTCTGCAGCCTCAAACAAAACAGCGCTGTGGCTTTCTCCAACACACCTGAAGTAGATGGGGACTTGTTTTAGAACGTTAAAAAGCAAATAAAATGATTCTTAAGAGCTTGTCCGACTGGTGAATCTGAAAAGTGTTGTAAAGCGGCTTTGAGGGGTCAGTAGACTGAAAAAACTGCTATAGAAATACGAGTCCATTTACCATTTACTTAAGCCCCAAGATTCCAAACTGCTTTGAAAAATGTTATTCACACTTTCACCCATCTGTTCTTAGCCTAAATCTTCACTATGGCTGCTAAGGTAAAAAACATTAGCTGAGCTCCACTGCACATCGAAGGTGTAAATAACATATTTTTTTAAAATTAGTTTGGAATCTTTAGGCTTCCACAAACTTGGATAATACTGGACACGCTGTATGTTTTGTTTCCGTCGGCATGAGTCGTGCACATTTAAAGTAGTAAGACTTTAAATGTGCCATATGTAAGAATTGCCAGTCTGTCAAATTTAGAGCTGCTTTTGACAAGTCAGCCCAGTTAGCTGTGCAGCTAGTGGTTCGGACCGTGAGTTTGGCACCAGGGGAGTGTTAGTGTTCACACTGCAGGCTCTGGTGCTTTGGACCGGGATGCTTTGGTTGTTTAGCATGCTAATTCAGTAGATATCTCAGCAACATGATACATATATATGATCATGTCTAGACTGTTATTTAGTCACATTCTGTTGATAATTTGAGATTCATTTTAAAATTCTTGCGTATAGCCCCTTTAAGGACAGGGTTTATATTTGTTCTAGCTTTATGATCATCGTCTGTAAGATACACACCATGATTATTACCAATATATCACAGCAGGAGATAGCTGCCGTGCCGTTTATACCATGAAGGCACCGTTCACGATTAGCTGATTACAGAGGCTCCTCTCCTGAATGCACCTATACATGGCTGGAATCATATAGATAGAGGTGGCCCATAAAAAAATAGACAGTGTACATAAAGTATAAGTCATTGTTACATCACAAACTGTTACATAAAGGGGATCAATTCATGAGTTTGTTATGATGGATTGTTATGGAGAGGCACTGCCGCCTGCCGTTATGTAATTACCTATTTCATTCCGTAATCACAAGAAGGTAGAAATATCAAATAGATTACACACATTCTGCAGGCTGCATTGTGGTATAAATGCTGGCCGTCCTTTCAGCGAAGTGAGCAAATGTGATTGGTATTCATGGTCGGCCCATTCCTCATGTTTTCTGGCTGACCTGGTTTTGCTTCTCAGCCAGAAGAAACGGGCTCATTGTGAATCTGCTTAATTGAGTGAAGCTTGTTAGAGACTTAGTGTACGATGCAAGACGGCATCATTCATCAGCGTTCAGTTTATTGAATGCGAAACATCACAATTGACCAAAATGTTTTTTTTTTTTAACGTTTTCTGAAAACACACAAAGCGAGGAGGGCCTCCAGAGTGGCATGATGATACTGATTTCACCATTTCCCACGGAATAAATGTAAACACTGCTCTGGAGACATTAGGCCACCAAGGACATATTCCTCTATTGGAATAGCAGGTTACATAAACTCCTGATTGACATGAGGCACTAGAATAAACAATAACAGCTGCCATAATGTTTCAGAGAGGCACTGAACTCGTGAGACCCAGGGAGGGTAATGAAGAGAAGTTAAATACTGCTTGACAATTTCATGGGAAAGATGCTAGCACTGCTATATTTGGCAAGTATATTGCGCCGGGCGGGCTGCTGTCACATCAAGCTGTCATAGGAAGTGAAGATGCAAACAGCCCATAATGTGATAAAGAACAGGGGAGGCCTATCAGCGCCGCGGTCAGCATTTTTTACGAGGGCATAAATCACGACACATAAAGCTATCACGCTGGATGTTCTGTCCCTACGTAAAGCACATTGTTTAATCTGAAGGCGATGTTTCATCGAGAAAAATAAAAATTGAGCACGGCTAATTGCTGTTTTTCTTTTGACGTCGGTTTAGAGCATTTTATGATGCAGGGGCGGCGTAATTCTTCTGTTTGATCGCTGGTTATGTTGTGGCTTCTTCGGCAGTTTGCTGCACACTGTCCATCCTGCACGCTGGCATTTGAACTCGAGCAACCCCTGATGCTAAAACTGCTTTTGCTTTTTTTGTTTTTTTACTTGGCTGATCACTACTCTTGTATTTACTCTCTTTCCTACTTTGCACTGCATGTAATGAAAAATGATTTCACACTGGATAAATAAAGAAGGCCCCGCTATCTCACCTCAGCAAGGTGCATTGATGTCAGTGGTGCCGACATCAATGCACAGATTCACCTGAAATCTTCAACTGGAATGAAGAAGTATTATCTGTGTAAACACAACCACTGTTATGCAGGATCGTGGCCACTTTCATTCAGATTTCCTGCAGAATATAACTACACATTTTATTTTCAGCCACCACATATATTTAAACCCAATCCCGTCCAGACAAAAAAGAGACGGGGGGGGGGGGTCTCAAATCAGAGTGGGACTTGTGCCAATCGCTGCCCAGGTTGGGTTCTGACACACGTTCCCTGTGAAAACCTCACAACGCAATCCATCAGTAATACATCTGCGCTTCGACAGTGGCTTCACCTCCATCGTATCAAATATTCAGCAGTCTGTACATGGCGACACTGGAGGACAGGGACGAGACACACGACAGTGCAGGTAACATGTAAACTCTGTGGGTGTGAAGGACACCAATCAGAGAAGTCCAACTGAAAAATGAAATCATGAATGTGAAGTTAAAATCGCGTCAGCAATATTGAGTTTCCGTGGTGACAAACAAGCTTTATATATCGTGAATCAATACTTTTTCTTTGTAATGTTTTCGCTTACCTGTAAGATGCCTAATAGAATAATAGTTTGGGCAAAATATGATTTAACACAATAAATGACCTTCCATAGATTTGAGGCTTATGATGTGAAAGAGAAGTAAAGAACCTCCACACACACATCTGTCCTCCACAACCAGCTGTGACACCGTGTGTTTTTTGACTTGTGGAACGCAGCGTGACATCACCGGCCGTGCACAGCGATGCTTTTCGAGCCACCTACTCGGCCTCCCCTGAAACCTGATACAGGTAGTGTAGCAGAGGTGCTGGCAAACCTGTGGTCATATTACAAACCAGCAGCAACAATGCAGCACACGTAGAGGTAACCCGGAGGTCGTGGACTGTCAGCCAAGGGTAAATGTTAGGTATGGATCCTGCATGATAGTAAAGTCCTTTTGAAGTGTGATTTTAAGCAAACCTACCTATTTGAGCAATTGGCCAGGGCCTTATGAAATTAAGGAGCCTACAGAGGCTCTATGGTTGTTTTTCTGAAAGAGCAACGTGATGTTTAGACTGTAAATTATTAAATGAGGCCCCATTAACAACCCACGGATGACAGGTCAGTGCTGAAAGCATAATAAAAAAATCACGTGCTTACTCACGAGTGAGTCATATAAACGGACAACCATGGAGGCAAACTGTATACATAACCTTTCAAACATTCTGAGAAAGGAATGAAAATATTTATACAAGGAATCTGATACGTATATTCTTATGGTCCACAGAGGAAACCCTGACAAGTGTGACATATGGGGGAACACGCCGCTCCACCTGGCAGCTGCCAACGGTCACCACAACTGCCTTTTCTTCCTGGTGTCTTTTGGTGCCAACATATGGTGTCTGGACAGCGACTACCACACCCCATTGGACATGGCCGCCACAAAAAATCACATGGATTGCGTCCGCTACCTGGATTCCGTGGCTACCAAGCAGACGGGCCTCAACGCCAAGCTGGTCAACAAGCTGAAGGACCGGGCGTTTCGTGATGCCGAGCGGCGGATCAAAGAGTGCGTGAAGATGCAGAAGAAACACCACAAACGCATGGAGCGGAAGTTTCACAAAGACGCTTCGGAGGCCTCTGCGTCAGACGTCATGAGCTTCTCCAGCTACACCAGCAGCTCTATTAGCCACAAGCTGCGAAGCTTAAATGCAGCCACCGTCAGTGTGCCATATTCTCAGGTCAGGGTTGATTTGCGTTGATGCATGGTTAAATACTTTAGGCTGCCAAGTACAAAGACTTTTGATATCCCATCTTTTAAAGAGATAGATATAAACAGTACAGTGTATATATACATAACATATATATAAAATTTGTAATATAAAATTACTGAAAACATTGAGACCTTCATCCGTATTTTGTTCAGTTGTGTACTTGGATTATTCTCATAAATTTAGGCATTGATCGAGGTTTTGTCAGGATTGATCAAGCCATGTGGAAAAAGTTACATTTGATGAACTGAAGCCAGCATCTATGGAAAAACTACCCATCTTTCTATCTATCTTATTAGAAATGTTTGGAAAATCTAAGCCTTCTCATTTGTGACTGTGCCTAAAAGCTGTATTATTATTCATGTTCTGTTAGGCTACTCTCCATGCCACAAACCGAGGGAAGACAAAGATTCAGAGGAAGCTGGAGAAGAGGAAACAAGGAGATGGGACCTTTAAGATCTATGAGGATGGGAGGAAGAGTGTGCGCTCCCTCTCTGGACTTCAGCTGGGGAATGATGTCATGTTCGTCAAACAGGGGACTTATGTCAACCCAAAGGACCGTGGCCGCCGAAACATCCGTGACATGTTCACCAGAGACAATTACGATGCCATTTCACGTGCCATGAGTGAACCAGACCTCCATGGGCCCGATGTGGATTATTCTGAGATCAGCACTGACTCAGGACATGATTCCCTGTTCAACCGGCCCGGTCTGGGCACCATGGTCTTCAGGAGGAACTATGTGAGTGGGGGGATGTTTAACCTCGGTGGTCAGGATGAGGCCAATGGGGACCGGTCGGGCAATAATGTGCGTTTACGCAGTCGGCTGCAGCAATACCCGAGTGGAGATGAAGACAGCATCGGCAGTGCACGCAGCCTGCAGGAGAGGAACGTGGAGGAGCTGCCCTGGGACGAAGTCGAATTGGGGCTGGACGACGATGATGAGCCTGAGTCGAGCCCTCTGGAGGTCTTCCTCGCCACACAGAGCATGAGCGAGTTTTTCTCGATCTTCAAGAGGGAGAAGATTGACCTTGAAGCTCTGTTGCTGTGCTCTGACCATGACCTTAAGAGTATCCACATCCCCCTAGGACCAAGGAAAAAGATCTTAGATGCCTGTAAGACACGGCTGGAGACCATAGAGGACCCGGACTGCATGGAGGACACAGAACTGTGAGTGATGAGTTATAGTGCAGTAAGGTTGGGCATTCTGGCAACGTAAGGCGAGGCAAGTTTTTTATAAAGGCTGGGCATTTCAGGCAAAAAATGTTATTCGATAGTCATGGTGAACATCCAGACACAAGGCAATTGAAAGTGCTTGGAAATACTTAAAAAAGAAAATGTTGTGCCAAAAAGTCATTATAGTTTTTTCAGTGTTCAGTTTCCTTTGCATTTCCTTTGTTCGATGCTTGTATTCAGCATTTGAAAGGGACTGTAATCATGTGGTGATGCTATTATGTAGAGTTGTGTGTCATCTGCGCAAGTGTGGTTTGAGTATTATAATATTCCATAATCTGAGCAAGGACGAGCTTGTAGATGTTGAACAGAAGAGGCCTGAGAATAGAGCCTTGAGGAACCCCAGAGGAATCTTTAACGCACCAAACTTAGATAAACACAAATAATAATACAAGCTATCTAATCATATAATAATCCACAATCTAAATTCCAACCTTTTTATTCAATTTTGAAATGCCTGATTTGAAATGTCTTATGAATTTCTATTAAGAATAGTTATTTGGCACAAGCTCCTCCTCCACCACGCTGCTAGCATTAACTCACTTTGCACTGTGAATAGTTCAAGATCAACACCGAATCAAGTCTCAAATCGTCAGTTCGCCCTCCCCTCCTGTGTAGTACGGAAGTATTTGGACATATTTCTTGTTACGTCATCCTCAGTTAGAAACACACTGTCTTCCCTTGTCTTCATTCTGTCCTGCAGATAATAAAAGTTGTTGTGGACGGCCTTCCTGCTGTGTGCTCATCCAGCCTTAAAGGTCAGTGGTGCATTGCGGAGTGAATATGGACGGGAGGACTTAATGATTTTCCTGTCATCGTACCTTGATGGTAACAAAGCAGAAAGGACATTGTCAAGATGAATATGTCAAGCGAAAAGATACGAGTGTCAGATGAATTCATAACAGGATCCCTTTTTCGGTGTCTTGTAGCCTCAGGAGGATTGTTGAAAATATCTCTGGAGTCTGCTGCAATGCGTGGTTTAACAAACTGAGAGACATTAATCAGAGTGTGGTCAGATGCTGGGTCATTGTATGCCATGTGGCAGAGCTGACAGAGAGCTGATTGTGGGGTCTGTGTCCCCTGAACTTGTTTGCCCCTGTGGGGTAAATCCAACCACCTCATGTGCCTGCATTGCTTGTGCCTGTGCATTTGCTTAAAAATGTCTTTTATCATAAACCTCTTGACATTAACTTTATTCTAAGTTTATTATTAACTCTTTCAAGTGTAGTCTGTTCATCCAGAGTCACTCAACTGTTTCCTTACTCATATTTCAACTCTGTGCATGTTTACATACAGCAAGCCATGTCAGTCCAAGTGGGGCTCACTGGCAATGCAGGCCAATTGTTCACTGAGATTACTACTGTAGTGTTGAAAACTATGTATAACACAGTATCTTTAGATGATTTTAGTATAATATATATACATACAATATAACATGCTGTTGTTCTAAATCTTGCCTGTTTTGTCCTTATTATATGAGATTTATGAACCTTTTATGGCTCAGTCTGACATTAGTACAGTCTTCCAGCTGTTTGTATCTACAGTAGTTTTTTTAAATATAATGTACATCTGCACAGGAGCTTACTTTGATGTTAACCTTCCCAATTTTTAACATTTTAGGTGGTTTTTTAAATAAAAAAATACTAATGTTTTCAATGCTTTAAAGTATTTAACTGATGTATCCTCTACTTATGAACTCAATGATATGTTTTTGGGTTGGTGACATGAAGATAGGTTTAAATTCCATGATTACAGAATGAATTTTTAGGGCTGGTTCTGATATTTCCTGGCCATGATGTAATTTCGAACAGAAAATAGAAAATTCAGACAATAATGACAGAAGACAAGGATTTCAAAGAACAATTGGTAACATTTTATGATAACTAACAATAACAAATGCTACATTTATAGTTAATTTAACTTTAGTTAGTGATCTGTGATCATCTTGTCTCACTCTCACTCTATTTACAAGGACATCATTCCGGCCAGGACTTTGTGTCCATGTTTGTGTAAGAGACACACGCAGAGCGGAAAAAATACTTGTTTTGCCATCTTCATCCATTGTGATAATCCTCGCGTGCTGCCATAATTCTTTCCTCTGTCCTGCTTGACATGAAATCAGGAAGCATACTGCAGATAAATGCCGTTGTCTGGACGCTCCATGCCTCTTACATAACGTTGTTATCAGGAGGAAACACTGTCAGACTCCCACGTTGGTCCTTAAACAGCAGTAAAGTATCCTCATGCTTTTCTAAGCATCTAAGCTAACTTTACTATGTTTTATTGATTAACTTGCCATTTTGGTTAATTCAGAAAATGTTTTCTTTTCACTGTTGTGAAAAAATTAGACTTTGCCAGAGAATGTAACATTCCCGCCCGGTCATTCACTTGGTCGAAATGAAAGCGAGGATGTTCATTGTCCTCCCTGCCACTCGTCATTTCCTCCCCTCTTCTGTGTAATCTGCTGTATCTCAAGCTTGGTGTTTGGATACAGAGCAAAGAGTACAACAGAGGAGGGGTGAAAAATGAGAATTCTTCAGCAGGGCTGAGCACAAAATACCTTAGGCATGGTTTTTTTAATTCTTTCCTTATGCATTCAGAGGGTCTCGGGAGAAGGCAGGAAAAGCAGCCATTTGAAGTAAGTGAATCAGGGATAAGATAACCAGAAGAACTCTCTCAAACATGGCAACTCTCAGCACTAACAATGAGGAGAGTTTAAAGGAAAGTCAACCCAACTCAGACGTAAAGGAGGAGCAGGGGGATCCTTCCACAGAGACGTCCGACTCGCTGCTCCCACAAGATGTTTTATGTGACTCGTGCATGGACAGCCCCAGCAAGGCCCTGAAATCCTGCCTGACCTGCCTGGTTTCCTACTGCCAGGCGCACCTCAGACCCCACTTGGAGAACGCCAAATTTCAAAACCACCGCCTGGTCGATCCCCTCCACGACATCGACTGTCGGACCTGTGAGGTCCATCAGCTTCCTCTTGAGCGCTTCTGCCTGATGGACGGCTGCTGTGTGTGTGCGGACTGCGAGAAACAGGAGCACGAAGGGCACACGGCTGCATCTGTGGGGGAGGCTCGGGCACAGATTGAGGTCTTGACAACACAACATAATGCATTTTTTTTTCAACACAGAGCATTTAATGTTGAGAAATGTTTTTTTTTTTTTCTGTTTTGGCCTCAGGTTCAACATTTTTCAAATTTGCTATAAAAGGGACAGCTCAACCAAAAAAAATCAAAAGTGCATATTTTTAGATTGTTTTGAGTCTCCGTAGAGACATGGATGCGGGAACTAGGGGTGCTGAGGGGGCTGCAGCTATAATATGTGCCGAATTTACAACAAGGGCTTAATATTTTGGAATTTGCCAGAAACAGTGCTTCACAAAGTTTATGAAGTTTCGCCTAACTCAACAACTCACAAAATTGAGCGATTTTATAAGGTAGTCTGAGGAATTTCTCCCACTCTTCATCTCCTTTCTGTAGCTGATGTGGCTGCTTCGACCTATGACATGTTGCTGTTCTAGTTTAGTTTTCTGTGGTGCACCACGTTCTCAAATTGTTGTGACTTATTGATAATAATGATTAGATACATATTATGAACGTCGCTCCCCATTCGCTATGACGTCATTATATGGACTGACCCTTCAGCACCCATGACTGTGACTGACTTCCCACGTCCCTGCGTAGAGGATTCTGCCTTCTCTCAGATATAGTGGTAGCAGATGGCGAGATGGAGTGAAAGTAGCTACTGCATGATAATCTAGATGGTTATGTAGCACTACTTGTAAGAGGAATAAAATGTGTTCTTGATTTTTTTGGGGTGAGCTGTTGCTTTTATTGTTTCACACTATTTCTATTATTATCATGTCAAAAGAGCACATGGTTGTTTGTAGGCTGAGCTGCAGAAGAAACAGGAAGAGATCAGTCAGAGTGCAGCAGCAGCTGAGAAAGCTATTGGGAAGCTACAGAGCAACAATGACTTAATTAAGGTGTGTTACACTTTTATACACCAATTAAATGAACAGTGGTTTGAACCATTTCACTGATTTCGTTTCTCTGTCTTCCCCGGCCCGTCAGTCTTCGGTGCAGGAGGTTTGTGTTATTGTCGAACAGCAGCTCACCAGGCTGCAGACAGCTGTGGAGGAGGCCAGGAAAGGGGCGGCGGAGGTGCTGCAAGGGGAGCAGAGACGGGCCCTCAGACAGGCGGAGGGCATCCAGGCACATCTAGAGCAGAGGCATCTAGAGCTGATGAAGCAAGTGGCTCAAATGAACAAACTGTCCAGGAACAAGTCTGATGTCGACTTCCTGCAGGTAAAAAAAGATTTATATTTTATATATATATATATATGTATATATATATATATATATATATATATATATATATATATATATATATATATATATATATATGTATGTATATATTTATATATATATATATAAATATATTTATATATATATAAATAACCAGACAGGTGACCCAGAAGGTGTTAACCCATTTCCAGCAGATATCTCAGAAGATATGGGATTAGCACAGGATGTTCTCCCAGGCAAAGAGTTTATTGTGGTAGGCAGTGTGTTGACAGTCCACACAGAGCAGGCATCAAGTCACCTGACCAATTTCTTTGAAAAAAAGATCTGGATCAGAGAAAAAGGGGCTACGTGTTATTTTGCAGCTTGCATGTTATTTTCCAGGAGTACTGCGTGTGGAAGAAAGGAGTGGCAGATGTGTGTGTGCCTACTGTGTACCTGACCCGCATGGACCACCTTAACTCATACGTCCAAGTAGTGACTGACGCCACAGACGAGCTGTGTGACCTGATCCTCTCGTCGTACAGGGAGAAACTGAACTTGATCTGGAAAAATGGTAGGTGTATATTATTTCAGATGCTTTACCTTAAATGTTCTGGTTCCTCATGGAGAAATATCTGAAATATTTGTTGACAGATTGCAATTACTTTTTCTTTTGCTCCATCAGCAGCTCAACTGTTTTCGCTTGTCCTGTGACATAAAACATCTACTTGATTGATTGTTACAAAATTGGTACATTTATGACCGACTTTTCCTCAGCACAATGAGGTTCACATTTGTATTTTTTTGGCGAAATGGTTCGACAACTATATTAGTCCTACAAAACTAAGAACATTCCTGAAATGCTAAACTGGGATCATATACCACTGCGTATAACGATGCACAACGTGTCAGTGAAGCCAAAATACCTAAATCAGCCCCCTGGTGCCTGGTTGCACTATATATCATAAACCCGCCCCTTCTATGGTAGCGAATGGGAGACGGGCCAAATGAACACACGCGACTGACTTATTTTTACAATATTATTATTCATTTTTATACTACATTCTCATTGAAAGCACTTAAACGCACCATGACTGAACCCAACCCGAACTCGGACATCACTTCTAGATTTTTTTTCCGTCTGAACCCAGGTTAGGGTTCAGGTCCAGTATCCATGCTCTATTACTCTGATATCCTTAGCCTAACCGTAATCTGTCTGTCCCTCCATTCACAACCATTGAAGTGCAACAAGCACTAGCCAGTACGAGACCGGGATGGGGTGGGCCATGATCCACCATCCTTGGGGAAAAAAATTGAATTCGCAATATTTTGGCTTTGTTGTGTTGTTGTTTTTTTGTCATCTTTATACAGTCAATGTGGTGAACAGAGAAAAGCAACATCATTATGTTAGCGTACCTATTTTATTTTATTTCAATTTATTGTCTATTTTATTATTTTATGTATTGTCGACTTTACTATTTTATTTATATCTTTATCTTTATCCCCTGTTTCCATTCATGCTATATTTATATTTCTACTTTGCATGGAGCATCTGAAACAAAAAAAATAATATTTGATTTATTAATAAAGTACTCTGATTCTGATTAGCACCATCGTCTTTTAGCCTTGTTATTCAATCTTTATTTACTCAGCTCCATTATTTTAGAACTTCTCTTTTATATTCAGCGTATTGTAGAAATCTGAATGTGTCACTAAAATACAAAATAATTTCTCTGCAATATGATAAACCAGGTACTAAATCCCCGAAGCCAGAAGCTCAACCTTCGCCCCTGCCTGATCCTGAGATGCGAGAGGACTTTCTGAAATGTAAATTCGCTTTTTCAGTATGTTATGTTCAGTGTTTGTATCGGTTTATTCAGCATACAGATTATTCACAAATCATATTCCCCTTGTACAACAGACAAAAGGAGTTTGACCTTTGACCCTGACACTACCCATCACTTCCTCCGCGTGAGGGAGGACAACAGAAAGCTGACCAACACCAGCCCCTGGCAGCACAGCTACCCAGCCCACCCTGCTCGCTTCGAGTACTGGCGCCAGGCGATGACTTCGGACAGCCTGTACCAGGGGAGGCATTACATCGAAGCAGAGCTGAATGGGGAGGGGGCACATGTTGGGGTCACGTACAAGAGCATCGATCGCAAGGGAGAGCAGAGCACCAGCTGCATCACCGGGAACGACTTCTCCTGGTGCTTGGGGAGGAACAGCCGAGGCTTCTTCTCCTGGCACGCCGGTGTGGAGACGCCCCTGGAAGTCGGTGATGCCCAAAGAGTCGGCCTGTATGTCGACTTCCACCGAGGCTGTGTGTGTTTCTATGATGTGACTGGCGACATGAAGCTGCTCCACAAGTACTCGGCTGATTTTATGGAGCCTTTATATGTCACAGCCTGGCTGTCAAAGAAAGACAATACGGTGTGTCTGGTCGATGAAAAATGACTGTTTTTACTGACAAATTATCATCTGTGGAAGAAAATAGTGGCTTATGAATGTGTGTTGGATACATGTGGAAGATTGTTTTTAAATTTACTGCCATCTAGTGGCGACTGTGCATCATCAATGTGAGAAACCTGAGCAGTAGAACGTGTGTTAGGAATTTACTGCCACTTTATTGCAACTTTACTGCTTTTGTAATGTGATATGAATGAGGGAAAAGTACACAAACATCTGCCGACATTTCATTTATTTATCATACAGGTCCATTTATGTAAGTTTATTGACAGTGCTGCATTATCATAAAGCCATAAGAGGATTTATTATTTTATGAAGTGGGCTGTAAAATCATCAGTCTAATGCAAAAGTACCTCTGAAATCATTAAAACTTCGAATTTATCACTTCAGGCATTGAATTCTGTCTCATTGTCGTCATAAACTGGATTCACAAAGTACACACCACTCTGAGTCAAAGAGATTGAGGAATTTGCTCCGGCCCTGTTCGAACCAAGAACATCAGGCATCATGTTGGGCTGGTCGAACATTGGGTTATCAAAGCCGCGGTCGAGAGGCCCGCCGAGCTCTCCAACACCGCTGTTTCTCTTCAAGCTTCTCAGAGACGGCATCGATGGCATCGATGGCATCGATGGCATTGGAACAACCCCCTTATGAACCAGGAAGACTGTGACGACAATGACTGCAGTCATAATCAGAACTCCAAACACAACCCCAACCACCGTTGCAGCTTTGGCTCCAGACTGATTGCTGCTGCTCCCAGAGGAGGCCTGAAATTCAGACCCGGTGATCCCCAGGTTGGAGCCATGAGCGCGAGCGTCCTTACTGATGTCCCTAGCTAGCCTCTCCGCCTGATTTCCCTCCTCTCCGTCCAGGATAACCACCTGGATCACAGCTGAGCTACCAAAGGGGATAATCCCCATCAACCGCTGTGGCTTGAAGACTTTAGACATGCCCAGCTGAATGGATTTGTACTGCGGCAGGATGAGGAACAGGTGATGGATTCGTTGCCTGTAAGACTGCAGGTTGAAGGAGGCGGCAGTGTGGATGGTGACCATGGCTCCACACACATCACAGCAGTGTCCTTCAGGGAGGAGAGGCTTCCGACAGTTAGGAGAGGCACATGTTACAGAGCCACAGATCAGCTCATGGTTCACAGAGTTCCCACAGTCGCAGCCAGAAGAATCCTCGCAGCCGGGGTGTCCGACTGTCACAGCAGACGATCCGTGAAACTGCAGTCGGCCTGAACGCGAGCCGAGATACTCAGAGAACTCAGAGCTGCTCTCAAACTTCTTCCCTAGCACCGACACAGATTTCACAGGAATGCTTGACTCACTCGAGCTGGTGTCCACCCTGAAAGAGGAGCGGGCTTTGAACACCACATCATCATACCCGCAAGGGACGCTCTCCTCGTGGACCGAGAATAGGACGTTTCCACGCTGCAGGTCATCCAGGCTTGCAGCCGCCTGCCACAGAGCCGGATTAAACCACTCAACAGACTCTGAATCTTTGAACTGGGCCGTGACACCCGCATCGCAGTCCGGATCCCGTCCACTCACCACATAAAAACCGGCTCCTGAATTCAGGATGAACTCTCCATCCACCGGCAGGATCATCTCCTGCACAGCGTGCGTGGTCTCCACAAACACAGACACTTTTCTCAGCGCTGGAAACTTCACTATGTCGTTGCCACACGGAACAGCCCCATGGTCCCAGTTGGTCTGATTCTCGTAGTTGGTGTCAGGAATCCACTGCTTGTACAAGGCGTTCGCCGCCCCGACAAGAGAGAGGAGAAGAAGCACATCTGGTGTTCTCAGCATCCTTAGTATGTTTGGCAGACTGAGCGAACATTTGGTGAACTTTGCTTTCAACCTTGTGACTAACAGGTGCGCTCACTAAAACTGATGAGCTATGAACCATTTCAGTCAGCTCAAGCAGGTGACCTGTAAAAGATTGACAAGTTCCATCATTTCACTTTTTTTCCCCCCTTACCCATGGGTAGTATCTTCAACGCTCATGAACAAACATTATTTACTCACCCCCATTCTTGATGGAAAGTCAACACTTTCTGGAGCTTCGCGACAAAACAGCTTTGCAGCACTCTTTTAAGCTCCATGAATGTTTTGTGGACTACAAAACGTCCTCTGACTTTCCACCAGCCAGATAATGACTGAATTTTCAAGTTTTTGACTTATTCTTTTAAGTTCTGTGGTTGACAGATGTGGGCAGGGACACATTTTGCTCAGACATCTGTTCAGAAAGGACAATCTCTGAGGGAACTTTGCCGAGGTTTTAACTAGGAGCTGTGAAATCATGTTTAACAATGCGTAGATTATGTTATTATAGGGGCAGTATGTAGGATTTGTTGTCGAAATTGTCAAAAAATTCAGCAGAACGTGAAAAAGCAACAGTTCTGACCTCCCAATGTTAATGTTCTGTGTTGCAGATAACTACTGAAATTAGCATGCTAACCTGCTAGCCCTGGTCTGAAGCTCACGTGCAGGCGGTGGCTTTAAACTAATTCAAACTATTGTTTTAGCGACGCACTCTGACATGCAGGTGTCTGTAAATCAATAAATATTATATTATGATATCGCACCTTTCAAACAAATCAAAATGCAATTCAGAGAACTTTACAAGTGATTTAAAAAGACAAGAAAACAAAAACGGGGTTTAAAGACTGATGCACACCAATGGTATTGAAATCATTGGTTTAAAGATTGTGATAATAAAGGGTTATGATAAGGCAAAATAAATCAGAATAAGTATGAACATTAAAACCATAAAATTGTAAGACACTACATGAAAATCAGACGGAATATAATTTTTTATTTGCATATAAATGTATCAATATTTCCAGCTCCTCTCAGATGCTCCGGGCGGCTGCTCCAACGACTTGAGTGAAGAAAGAAAATATAATAACTCCACCCATTACTTATTAACATCATTATGAAATCCAGTTACAGATATAAAACTGAATTAAATATGACATTTAACAGCTCTAAAATGTCTATTAGGATCAGAGAAAAATGTAGTTGAAATATTCTATTTAAATTGTTTGCTTTTATTGTATTGGTCTCAGTCTCTCATGAATTAGCAGGAAGACTGCTTCTCTGCATATGTGGGTCAGTTAGCCTATTGGATTTTATGATTGTGTCAAGTCATCATGGAGAAGCGTTTGACTCAGCAAAGCTCTCCAAATAAAGGCAGCAATCCTTATTCAGGGAACTGGCAGATGGCTTTAAGTACATATATGTATATATCCATAACAAATAACACTCATGATACACACACACACACACACACACACACACACACACACACACACACACACACACACTCACACACGCCCTCATTGAACCTGATCACTGTCTCCCCGCTGCATGCTAGCGGAGAAAGTCGTCAGTATGTGTTGTTTACACAGAACAACAATAAAACGCATGGTCACATGGGAACTGGCGTGGAGCTGTCCCTGACATGTTGGAACACAAGTGATCAGCTGAAACTAATTAACACCCGTTTGTCTTTAATTACTTCACCTTGTGCAGGGAGCGAGCTTTCCCTTGAGTCTGACCTGCACAGAGACGGAGAGCTGCTCTGTTCTCTGTTTTTTTTTAAAAAAAACCTCTTTGTTTATAGACTTGAAGTTCATCTTTATCATGATTTAGATAGACCCAGGTGTCCCAGGGGCCATTTTCCCGTCGTTCTGTTTCCTTCTGCTCGGTGGAGACATCATGAAAACTGTGGCGCAAAAGATATTTTGGCCCCGCAACAAACGTTTGTCCAGGTAAGACTGTGTCGATGCACTTTCCCTGGTTAGAATTTGAGAGTCACTTATTAAGTCATCTGAGCAGAGATTAATGAAGACTATGCAGGAGTCTAAGATCAATGGAGATCTGGGGTTTGTCCTGAAATCTGAGTCCGGGGTCACAGTTGGATTGATAAATATTGCAATAACACTGAACTCTACATGAATCATGTATTATTCCTTAAAGGTAGCTTACTGTTACCTGTCAGAAAAAAGTTCTTGACTATTTAAACTTTCCTCAGTCTCCATCTTGATTTGAAGTTTTTCTTGAAACAGTCAGGGGTTTATGTTCAATTATTGGTATTAAGTACATTTAGCAGCAGGCTAATTTAAGTCAAACATAAAATGTTACATCTGTTTTTTCAACAAATATTCCAGCAACTTTTCATGTGAGACTTTATTGCTGTTTATTGCTGTCGTTTTTATAGGAAAACACCAAATGATGCCATAGAGGCTCATCCATCCAACATTGAGACAGCAGCACAGATGGACAACATCCAACACTTGCCCACTCCTCCCAGCGTGGCCAGAGACAGCTCTCACCATTTGGAGGCAGTCATGGAGCGGGCCCACCACGGGGGTGGATGGCTCCTGTCTGGCATCATCTGCATCAACATCCTGATCCTGGGCTGCGCCCTGGTCAGCGGCAGCGCCTTCAACAGCGTGGCCATCACTGCTGTGCACAGGCAGATCTTCCTCATCATCCTCCTCCTCCTCACCATGACGTGGATGCTGTTTTACGCAGCCGTCACCGCGCGGAAGGATCAGGCGATCTTGTTCAAAGATAGCCATGCAGGGCCCGTGTGGCTCCGAGGTGAGAACCTTGACCTTCTGGGTTCTGGATGAGTCACTTTGAGGTCTAATCACCTCGTGTTTTATATTTCAGCTGGACTTTTGCTGTTCGGGCTCCTCAGTCTCATCATGGACATCTTCAAGATTGCCACCTACGTGGGCTACCTCCACTGTGATTCTGCTGTTAAAGTCGCCTTCCCTGTCGTGCAGGCTGTATTTTTGCTCGTCCAGGTTACATTTTAAGCCGATCACACTTTCTGTATTGCATGATGCCGTCTTATGTGCACTCTCTAAGAGTTTGGAAAACTTAACCAAACCTTTCCCGTTTTAGACGTACTTCCTGTGGATTCATGCAAAGGATTGTGTGCAGCTACAAACAAATTTTACAAGGTAAATTCTTCTCTTTGCTTCAGTGGAAGATGCGTCTTTAATCTGGCAGGACACTCATGTCTTCACTCCTCCAGGTGTGGGCTCACTCTGATGCTGTCAACTAACCTGGTGGTGTGGATGGCAGCTGTGACCGAGGAATCCATTCATCAAACGGATATTCCTGAGCTGAACGTCAATGTCTCACACAAGATGTACAGAGGTAACATGGCAAAGGTTGCGTTCACTTCTGATCAGATTAATTCATGTTTTTGATGTACCGTTTGTCAAAACTGCCCTCTCCATTTCAGCCCAGTTCGGCAATAAGAAGTGTCAATGCAGCCACTCGGCATGCGACACCTTCAAGGAGGCCTTCTACTACCTCTACCCCTTCAACATCGAATACAGCCTCTTTGCCTCGGCCATGGCCTACGTCATGTGGAAAAACGTCGGTCGTCTCGTGGAGGATCACAGCCACCACAGCGTGAAGTTCCGTCCAAAGGACGTGTGTTTCGGACCTCTAACAGGAATCCTCCTGGTGGTGGCGGGACTCGTCACCTTCATACTGTACGAGGTGTACATTCTCAAAGAGGACGAGGAGTACAGAAACGATGGCCTGCTGATTCATTTCATCATGAATATAGTGATAGTGAGCATGATGTCCCTCTCCACTGTGATCGGCTGCATCGTCTACAGGCTGGACCACAGGGAGCACGTGTCGGAGAAGAACCCCACCCGCAGCCTGGACGTGGGGCTGCTGGTCGGAGCCTCCATGGGACAGTTCATCATCAGCTACTTCACCATCGTGGCTGTGGTGGCAACGGGAGCCAGAGGGCACCTGAACGCCCTCAACCTGTCCTGGGCCGTGCTGACGGTGCTCCAGCTCGGCCTGCAGAACTACTTCATCATCGAGGGCCTCCACCGGGAGCCCTACCACGTGATGCGGGAGGCAGCTCTGCACAGTAACGCTCACGTCTTCCCAGAAAACACTGAGATGAGCGTCGTTTTGGAGAGCAATAAGTCCACCTACTTCCTGACTCCAAGTCTCGATGACAAGCTGAGTTGGAAGAGAAGAGTGTTGAAGGAAGTCTGTGCCTTTCTGCTGCTTGCTAACGTAATTGTAAGTTTTCTTCATTTCAGTTGCACCAAAACCTTTGAGCAATACGTTTTCCTGTTGTAATGTAACCTGCTTATTCACTCCTCCTGTTTGGACAGCTGTGGATCATGCCTGCCTTCGGTGCTCGTCCCCAGTTCGATCATCCCATCGAGATACATTTTTACAGGTTCTCGATGTGGGCCGCCATCGTCAATATCGGACTTCCTTTTGGAATCTTCTACCGCATGCACTCCGTCGCCAGTCTCTTTGAGGTGTACGTCATCTCTTAGATGCACTTATTGTTTACATGAGTAATTTTATGGTTATTTTTATTATTAAATGTTTAAATTAATCATGTTTTATGCATTTTTAACTTAAAATAAATGTGATTTGTTTTCATAGCTGTTCTAACATTAAATTCCTGTGTTTTGTATATGTGCACCACATTACAGGAGATAACTTCAACATGTTGAAGTTTTATAACAAACTTGGCTTCCTTTAGTAAATTAAAAGTCAGAGGTTTGAGATCTGAAACTAAAGCTGCGTTCCAGTCCTTGTCGGAGGTCAGAACTTTGAAATTTCTGAAGCCAAGTTAAGAAAAAAATGTCTTCGGCAAATTTACATTTACACGAGTGAAACCTCAACAGTGCAGCCTCCTTACATGTATAGGGAAATGACACGAGTTAACAGACGCCATGATTCATTTTATCTCATAAAACTATTTAGACTTAGAAAAGCATCTAAATATTCAGTTAATTCACCTTATATTAATTCTGTCATCTTAAAAAACAGGCTACTAATTCTCAATGAAATCAGGATGACAGATTTGCCTTGAGTTTACAAGACAGAATTCCCAACTTTGAGCTGAGTTTTCTAGTTGGAAGTTGGAAATCTTGCAGGTCCGTATTGAGGGTACCTACTTGTTCACAGGTTGAGTGAATAAATAAATTGTTTCCTTATTGAATTCTTAAGTTTTTAGAGGCCTTAAGGTGTAAAAGTATCACTCTGAAATGGCAATGAGATGAAAGTCTTGTTTCACGTAGATGTGATGCCGAAAATGTTCGATTGTAACCTGTAGTTTGAGTTTATTCACGACCTTCATATTACAAAAGCTGCAATTTGAGGCTCGATAACATCCATACCCATGTTTGTGTGACACAGAAAAAGGTGTCAGCTGGTCTTGCATTATTGCAGTGTAAATGTTCCTTTTAAAGTCAAAGCTTTCAGCTGACTGAATGCTGGAGAGGGACATGGAGCCATCTAGTGATCATTGCTTTAAACAGAGTGGACAGAGCAGAGACCTCACAGGGCAAATAAACTTAAATGTAACGTTTTTTTTAATATACATTTTAGATGAATAGTTGTTCAGGCAGATTTCTGGGGAGCAAATGATCTTTTTCTTAATCACGTGCTTAAGCTAAGTATGAGGGTATGTAGTGTTTGTGATCCAGAGCAGACGTGGGTTTTATTCAGCTATATGGTTATGTGATTTAAATCTACAATCAGCAAGTCAGTGCTAGTAAAAAGACAGTATTTGGAAAGGTGGACTTTCAAGTTTGCCTCATTTTGACAAAAAGAAATCAAAAGATGGATAAATTAAATTAGAACAAAGACGTTTGTGGCAATTAAAAGCCTCACAAATTTAAGACCTGCAAGCCCCTGTTATAATTTGCTGTGCAATGAATGATGAATTTAAAGTGTCCACACAAAATAAATGTGTTCAGTAATGCGACGGACACAGAAGTCACAGATGCATATCAATATATATTTTCAAGATAATTTAAGGAAAATACAATTTTCAACATCAAGCATCAATAGCATAGCCAGTCAGGTCGAAAACATACACCTGGCCGTATACATAAAAACATACAATCGGAAGTATCGTCTCCAAAATCCTGTCGATTTACATTGTCACGCAAACTACAACCATAATGACGGACAACTCAAAAAAGAGTGCAAGTTCACTTTAAAGCATTGCAAGTACGACGAATAAACGTGAAACAACGGTATCGTGCCCGCCCCAGATATGTCACAAGCCTCTGTTCGAGGGCACCGTATCTTCTCTAAAAATCTCAATATCTCGTCCTTCACTTCATGAAAATGCCGCAGTCGTCTCAGGTTGCTTTGACTGACATTCTTGAGGTCAAAAGAAATGTACAAACACAGTTGTTTTTATGGACAATATGGATAATTCAGTCATCTCCCATCTAAACCCAGAGGAGTATCTCTACCTCACTAGTCGGTGGTGTAAGCGTTACGATGATGATCACAGAGGCAAGTCAAACACAGTGAGGCTCACTGGGAAACCAGCAGGTACTGAAGGGAAGAGAAACCCTGGAGTTGAACAGTCCCAATTTCTGTCCCGTCTACATCCTCTGGATCTCAAAAAGGCGGACATCGGTGTCATACCAGATAGGCGGGTCCACGTTGCTAAAAAGCAGAACAAAAAGTCAGTCTTGAGTCAATGTGAAAAAGAGGACTGCCAATAACTCTCGGCTCTTGTGGCTGACTCACCGCAAATAGACGACGCCCCACATGTAGGTGCGAAACCACATGGCGGTGCCGGCATTGGCCTGATACTTTCTGATGAGGATGGGATGAGGAACTGGCAGCAGGCCCACTAATGTGCCGTGCTGGAGAAACTTGAGGATCTCTGATTCATCTGTCAGACCCCTGCAGTGAAGACACGTGTGAAGACACTTTAAAAAGTCCCATATTATGCTCACTTTCATGTTCATATTTTTTACACTCAACAAAAATATACAGTCAACACTTTCTGCTCCCATTTTTTTTTTTTTTACACAAAGTAAAAGATTTGAGATTTTTATGGACGTGAAAGAGTGCTTTTAATGCCCGTTTCTTTAATGCCTCTTTTTTTAACAATAATAAGAATAATAAATTCTGGCCAAAGACAAAGACGTGTTTACGTACTTGTCGATGCAGATCTTCTCCACCTGCGGAACTAGCACTTGTAGAAGTCGCATGATAGTCTGCAGGGGTAGTTTACACTTCCAGGAGAGGACCTGGGACAAGAAAGGGAAATCCAGATCAGTTCCACATTCTGCCAAATATCTGACATGTATCAAAAAGCTGAAGTTACCGACCCAGTCCGGTGTGGGAGTCCAGAACGATGTCGAGGACGCACTTGACAAACGCCTTCTCTCCATTTCTGCTTCAGTGTAGAAAACATCCTGATAAAAAGAAGAAAATACATTTACTGACATGCATTTGCTTTTAAACACACACATGCACTCTGCCGTGTGCACACACACACAAACACACACACTTACTTCATTGTCTCTGCCTGAGTTCGACTCGGTGTCACTGGTCCCAGCGACTGCACTTTGGTCTGTGGGGACTGTGTGTGGGGAGTCTGTCTTTGGAACTGACACCATGGTGCCGTCCTCTGATACCTGGGACTTCTCAGTTAGTTTATCAATGCCTGCAGGAAACCAGGAAATCAATCATTACCTACAGCACAAGTCTAATGTTATTCTGTGTTTTTAATATTGTCAACACGCCCCACTAAAACCCAGAACACATTGATCCTATAAATTCATCCAAATATGTTGATTCTGAATCACTAAGCAGTCAGTCCTCCTGGTCAGTAACATGAAGAGATAGTCAGAAAATGAGTAAGTAGTGACTAATGACTAATGAGCCAGATTAACATCCAGTCAGACGGCAGAGTTAGTACCTGGTATAGCGACCAGACTGGTCTTCAGTGTACCGGGCTCTGCTGGGACGGCAGGGTGAGAGCCCTCCATGGACACGGTCTCCTGGGAGCTGGTGCGGGAAATCACATCTGGGGACTTCCTCTTCCTCTGCAAAGCTTTCTGGATGGAAGCAGAATCCGATGGCATGTTGGCCAACTGGTGGAACACATTCCGTTTGCGGATGATGGCGTACACCAGGTTGCAGTTCCCTGAAGGAGAGAGAGAGAGAGAGAGAGAGAGAGAGAGAGAGAGAGAGAGAGAGAGAGAGAGAGAGAGGAGAGAGAGAGAGAGAGAGAGAGAGGAGAGAGAGAGAGAGAGAGAGAGAGAGAGAGAGAGAGAGGGGCAGATGCATGTGTAAGTTCCTTCTGCCATCTTGATCTTGATGAACGAACCAAAAAAAAAAAGGCGAAAGCTTTCTTCAAATCCACACATGCAAAGAATTCTGTCACGGGTCAGATTTCCCTCACCGTCAAACTGGTACTGGATAATATTGTTGAACGCCTCGAGAAGGAAGAAACACAAGGTGGTGGTTCTGCGCCGCAGAGAACAGGAACCAGCTGGTGGAGAAGGCCTCCAGCAGGTGGAGCAGTTTGTTGGCTGCAACCATGGACAGGCTCTTCAGGTAGGGAGACACTGCAGAATTGGAAGAAATAATAATTAAATAAAGGAAAACTATGACAGGTGTTTTCATTTGATTCTGTTACTAATGAGCTGTTTTAAACTCTAGAATGGCTGCGAATAAAAACGGACAGCTGGCGCCAGAGCAACTCACCGTTTACAACAATGGTGAGAAGGCAGTCGAACAGAGGCTGGAGACGCTGGTGGCCCGTGGTGATAATCTTGTGAAATACCTGCAAAACAAACACAGTGACAGCCGTGAACATAAACTGTGTTAAGGGGGGAGACATAACAAGTGAACGAGGTACGCAGCTAACTCATAGACATCACCATGAAACTTCCCTGGTCCATAAAGTAAATGATCTTTTTCATTACATTTGCAGAAAAGACATCTTAACATTGGATGAAGCCAGGCTCAAAATTCTGGTCTCATTTTGTTCTCATTGTGAAGTTTAAATGCATATAATATTCTATTATTCATGTTTTTATTCCATTCTTTAAGTCATAAAAACCCTATGCCGGTCTTTGTCGGAAAGCCATCTCTCGCCTTTAACCGTACGTTAGCGCACTCCAGAAAACGAGACCACATTACTCCCCATCCTTGCCTCCCTTCACTGGTTGCCTGTCACTTTAAGAATCAATTTTAAGACACTGATCCCCTTTGAGCCTGCGTGTAACCTTATATCCTCAGCAGTGTCCTTCCTGTCGATTCCTGAGTCACCTTCTCGTCACAGAAGGTGACCTGGCTTTTGAAATAATGGCTCCTCGCTCGTGGAACTCGTTGCATTCAATTCAATTCAAACCTTTTATTCAAGCTTCGAAAATCATAGAGGTTTCCCTCATTTGCAAAGATGTCGAGACGCACAAATATATGCAGAGTTGAAACATTTCAAAAGACCAATAGCCGGTGAAAACAACAGCACACTGAGGTGAAGTGTTTTGAGATCATCGCCTGAACTCCATGAGGAATTCAGGCGAGCAACTCATTGTCCTCTTTAAAGACTGGCATCTATGAGTAAGTACAAAAGGTAACTATTATTAATTCAACTAAAATAACCTCCTTAAAGAGTATTTAGGACGTTTTCTTTCCCCATAGTCTGAAAGTATAGTTGTTATGGAAGCAAAATAGCGCAAAATCTCAAAAATGAACTATTGATGAAGTGACACCTCACCACTATAAGCAGGTCAGCGTGAGTCCCTGTGAACACTGGGATGTCCATAGGCACATGGACGGAGTAAGGCTTATTCAAGCGCACGCCGAAGTTTCTCTCCCCGCTCAGCAGCAGCAAAATGAACACACCGATGTGCATGAGTCCGACACGGGCTGCAGAGGGAAAAAAACACCTCACAGGTTAATAAACCTTCATGCCTGAAGTTTACTGGCTGTGAGGATAACACTGAGATGACACTTACACTGGTCAGCCCTGGCATCATTCAGGTAGTAGAGTATAGGAACCAGAATATCCAGCACATCACTGCTCTTCAGGACAAAAAACAGGAACTTCTGCGGTGGGAACACACACAGAAGGGGATTCTGATGAATAAGAGGGCACAGAATCGCAATGCAAATAATAATTCATTGTGGTTCTTTGTTCCAACCTTATTGAAGTCACAAAGCTTCCAGAACAGCACCAGCAGCTCCTGGTGGAACTGGATCTTCTTGGTGGAGTTGGGCAGGTAGGTCTGAGTCAGAGGGTTGGTCAGCAGACGAGCCAGGCCCTTCAGTACAAAGTCAAAGTCCTGCCAATGGAGAGACATAAGTTGAGCTTTGGACAAATTCAGAAGAAGAAGATCTTTCCGTATGTTACAGAAGTGTTTTCGACATACCTCCTCTCTGTGAATCCTTGACAGATAGTTCACAAACAGGTTTTCAGGGCCTGTGGACTGATCACAGATAAGGACGTTTATTTGAATGATACTCAACACACACCCTACAGTCATCACACTGGTATTCCTTTTGGCAGTCCTGGTGTCGTACCTCCTGTTCCTCCATGCTGGACGGGGAGGCGGGGCGGTGGGGAACCCCTCCGTCATGCTCCAGAGTCACGATGAGGATCTGCACAGCCTGCTCCACCAGCTGCTCCCGGTAGTCTGAGAAGAGCAGGTGGTTGTACGGGATGCCGTAGCCCACTGGATCGTAGGCGCACACCACATTCAGCAGGGAGGTGAACAGAGGCAAAGCGTGTCTGGGGATGAAGACATGTGGACCTGGTTAGCTTTGTGAGATTTAAAACTGTTTTTAAACAGAATTTTAAGAATTGAACTGGACGACTGCTTCCATCCTACCTACAAGACTACGTCCACCAAAAAAGTACGGGAAGTTATTGTCTTCCCAATCCCTGACGTCTGTACTGAACTTGGAAAAGGATGTTTACTTGCACTTCTTCCTCTGCTTGGAATCACGTCACAAACTGTATCTTTGGGGCTGGTCTCACTGGTTGCATTTCAAGTGATTCTCAATGAAATATAAGAAAAAACTTTGGCTGTAGATGATTATGTTGATAAATGTTTTATGTTTTCAACTATATTCATTTGTTTGTTGGTTTGTCAGCAGCCTTGCACAAAAACTACTGATTAGATTTCCATGAAACTTGGATGGCGGACGAGTCTCAGCCCAGAATCGACCCTATTAACTCCTTGTGTGGATCCAGATAAAAGGGAAGGATCCAAGAATTTTTCTTTAGTATTGCCGGATAGACTGTTTTGTGACATATTTGTTAATTTCTCAAGGAATAATGCATGGATCTTGATGAAAAAAAAAGACATATTTAGGTGGTTTATGTCTATGAATGACTACAATTTCATGCAGATCTAAATGAAAATCTGGATGATCTAAATCTGGGCTTGATTCAATTAAAAGGGGCTTTTGGGTCTTGGTGGAGGTATGTGCTCTTTTAGTTTGACATATTTTTAACTAGATAGAAGGAACATGTCTCTCAAACACCCTCTAAAAGGCTGGAGGACTTATTTTAAGCATATCAAGACAAAAACATCTAATTTCAAGCACTGGTCAGCGAGATTAAGTGAGATTATATTATTTATCTATATCATATTTATCTTTAAATCTAGTCTGACTTGTTTTGAAGGTACATTCTCTGAACAAAATATCTAATTTCTAAGCTTAAGTCTTTAGTAGTTATTATACTTTGTCACCTTCCACTGAGAACAATGGTGCGTCAGATGCTTTACATCCCACTCAGTTATAAAAATGAACAAAACTGTCGCCTCTACGCTCAGAAATCCGCGTTGGGATTTTGGCTTTCATTTCATTTAATCTGTTAATTTGCTTCTTTTAACTTGCGGTAAACTTAAAAATCGTTGGACCTCCCAACATTTGCCCGTTACCTATTTTCTGTGGAGCAGAAGAACGTCACCCATGGGTTGAGGACACTGTTGTCCGACGACGGAGGCAGGTACATGGCCTCCGAGAAGCAGGTCAGCAACAACCTCAGCAGCTCCGTCCTAAAGAGCACAGAGAGAAAAACTGTCAGTCCCGCATAAAAAAACGAGACTGTTTTTTGATATGGATGTCGCCGGCTGACTCACCTGTTCAGGTCATGGATGTAGTTGAGAGGCGGGGACTGTGCAAAGCCCACCCCTGCCTCCCAGATGTACTCACAGCTGTCTATAGACTGCATGCTCTCCACCGAGTCCTGGATGTAGTCACAAATCAAATCAATTGAGACAACATGCAGGATTAGCAATTCTCTGAATGTTTGTTTAATGACATTTAAGCACGGGACGACATGAAAAGTTCACGTCGCGATTATCCTGTCCAACGAGATATCATCCCGATAACCATCGATAAATAATTGTTGTTAACCTCATCAGCCTGTCATTTCTTTGTTTGGAATTTGTAGGATATTCACACACATACGAATTAACTTAAATTGTGTGCGATACAATGCGTCTGCCGTGCCTTCAGCCAGGGTGACAGACTGAGGCGATTCAAAATAAAACAGTAAACCAATACAGGACTGTACGTCAGCGAGCGAGGCGGCTTTTTCAGGTCATTCATGTGAGGAGATACACGATAATCTCGATTCAAAAAGTGTGTTTTTTCACAATTAGCAATAAAATATTTGATCATCCCATCCCTGGTCACACTGCAAATACTCTTTTTTCAATATATGATGAATAAATATATGTGCACCTTGCTGTCTTTACTGCTGCTGCACCTTTTTCTATTACACATTTTATTGTTTACACTGTTTTTATACATTTTTGCTGTTTTTGCAGCCCTTTTTGCAGGGTTGCAGTTAAGTAATATATGAAGATTTGGCAACAAATACTTGGTTAAATATTATATTTTATATTATATCGTATTATAAATATTACAGCCACAGCACATAAAATACTTTTATTCTTGTTTTTTTTTTTTTTTTTTTTTTAAACAATATTTTATTGAGTTTTACATTTGAGAAAACATACAGATAACAATTACCACAGCAATAGTGATAATGCATAGATGTACCATACAATAAAAAGGATTGCAGCGGTAACATAAGTAAACAAACAGACAGACAAACAAATAAATAAAATGAGGAAAAAAAAAAAAAAAAACAAAAAACAAAAAACAAAAAACAAAAAAAAAACAAAAAAAAAAAAAAAACACATACTTAAGAAAACAAATAACTGAAAAAGCAGCAGCAGTGATAACTTAAAGGTCTCAAGTTATTACAAGATTCTCATCCTCCAAGAATTCCAAAAACGGTTTCCATACTTTAACAAACTGTTTTCTTTTCCCTCTAACAATATATGTAAGTCTTTCCAGTGCCAGATATGTTGCAATTTCCTTCAACCATAACTTTACAGAGGGCAGTTGTATATTTTTCCAGAAAAGAGCGATCAGTCTTCTAGCTTGAAGAAGTCCAAAGTCAATCAATACTGATTGTTTAGAACTGACGCCCAAATTTTTAGGGTATATGCCCAAGATGCAGAGTTTGGCTTGCAGGGGAACATTCTTACCCACCATCTGGGAAATGGCCCCCATCACACTCTGCCAAAATGATTGTATTTTTGAGCATTCCCAAACACAATGGAACAGTGTTCCTCTTTCCTCTAAACATTTACAGCAAATATCTGGAATATTAGGACAGATTTTATTTAATTTTACTGGGGTAATATAAGTTCGCATTAGCCATTTATATTGTAGCAATTTCAAACTTGTATTAATTGTATTTTGCTGTGCCTTTGAGCACGCCATTTCCCAGTCTTCTTCATATATATCCTCCCCAATATCGGCTTTCCATGCTTCTAAGCGATCTTTGGATGATTCCTTTTCATGAGATATCAAGGTCCCGTAAAACAAAGATACTAGACCCCTTTTAGCTAGATTTGTAGTGATTAGGTTCTCAAGATTTGTCAAAGGTGGCTCAGACATTAGGTCTTTATTTTTTGAAGATATAAAATGTTTCAGTTGCAAATATTTGAAAAAATGTTTTTTTGGTATATCATGTTCCTTACATATTTGCTCAAAGGTAAGTAGTTTGCCATTTCTATATAGGTTCCCTACACATTGCACACCTTTGGTTGCCCAAAGTTTGAAACCACCATCACCTCTACCTGGTTTAAAGTCATTATTTCCCCATATAGGAGAGAAACGAGATAAAGCAGGGATGCCTCCAATATGTTGGTGTACACGATACCAGATGTCAATGACATTTTTAAGAAAAGGATTCCTTGTCTTTTTTTTCAATGTTTTAATATCAGCTGAATATATATACAGCTTGAGGGGTAGTTCTGATGCAGTTGTTTGCTCAATACTTACCCAAGCTGGGGGAGTGTCTGAGCTAAAATAGAATGAGGCAGAGTGTAATTGAGCAGATTGGTAATACCAGCGCAGATTTGGAAGACGAAGGCCACCTCTCTCATACGGCAAGTAAAGCAGCTTCAATCGCAGTCTAGCTTTTTTATTGTTCCAAATGAATTTAGCAAGTATATTATTAATTTTATCAAAAAAACACTTTGGTAGTGGGAGTGGGATTGATTGAAAAAGATACAGGAATTTTGGGAGTATATCCATTTTTATTATATTAACACGGCCGATCATTGAAATTGGCATCACTGTCAAGCGGTTTAATGTATTTGTTATGCTTTCTGTTAGTGAGTCATAATTTGAGGGTACAATAGCTTTAATTTCAGGTGTAATTTTAACACCTAAATAAGTAAAACCATTTTCTGCATTTGTAAACGGTGTTTGTATAATTGGTGTCAAGCGTTCATTTTTGTTTAGAAATAAAATTGATGACTTAGAGAAATTTATTTTATATCCAGAGAACTCTCCAAATTTTTGGATTAATGTTATTAGATTTGGGATACTATCCTTAAGCCTGGTCAGAAAAAGAATGACACTTTTATTCTTGTTAATATTTGTATTGTAATTGAGGATAAGCGAATTAAATCTGTTGAGTTTATGGAAAGATTGCCGTCATGGTTAAATGTGAACTGTTGTTAAGAATGCGATGTGCACTCGCACACTCCTTCCTGCTTTGCCACGATCAGTAAACACAGTTTGTCTTTAGAAAGAAGTGACCAATGGCCCACGAGATCCCCGCGACATGTTAAGTTGCAGCATTCCTTTCTAGATTGCAGAGGACGAGGAATTCTTCCTGGTTTCATCATCAAGTTCTCTTTCAAAGAACCTTGATTGACAAGTTTGTTGGGCAACAAGAACCAGGAAGGAGGAAACAGTGCTCAAAAAGACATGTTTGACATTTAAGATGATAAACTTAAACGAATCATCGAATGTCGAATGTGAAAACGTGTCTGCAGTGATTTATTGAGCTGGATGGTGATGAAATGACGAGCTAAGCACTCACGGGGCCTCTCTTGTGGCTGTGCACGGTGAAGTCGGGGCAGAAGAGCAGGTCGGCGATGGCCAGCAGCAGCGACTCGGCCAGCGGTCGAGCTCCATCATCATCGTCGAGCTCATCCGTCTGGAAAGGACAAACACACGCGTTAGACTATATCCAGAGGACAGAAACATTATTCTCTGCCTTTCATTGACAGAACTTGTGTAGCTGCTTAGAAGGAAATAGTGTTAATGCTTTAGAAGATGGCTCTGTGCAGATAAAATCTCCTTGCAGAATTACATTTCCTGCTCTACGAGTACAGAGGAAAAGACATCTCCCTACAAGTGGAATGAGGAAACCAGTTTCACTGAGAAAAGGATGTGTACTCCTGAAGAGAAGGCTTCCATTCAGCTGAGAACTTATGAAAATATCAAATTTATGTTGCTGACAGTCGCTGACAGATCATATCTTTTGCTGTAAACAACATTGTGTGTCAAAGGGACACTGTCAGTTAAAAACTGATAAAGGGACAGTTCACACACAAATAAAAAATACATTCAGCGCAAGTGTTTTCCCGATACCTGAACTTTGTGTTTTGGCTAATTCTGATGAATAAATAGCTCTGCAAGTTGCAAGTTCTGCAAATAAGTCAATTTAGGAACAATTAAAGGACATTTCTTCATTGTTTAAGCAGGTTCGTTTTCCTTCCCCGTGCCCACTCACTCCAGCCCGGCCAGCACCAGGAACCGTCGACCAGAAGAATCCTCTCCAGTCCTGGTCCTCGAAGATGTAGGGGAGGATGCGGCTCAGGATGCGAGTGCAGTTCAGGATCACCTGCTTCTCCCTCTCTGTGGGGCACCCGGACTCTGCACCCTGCACCAGCTTCTCCACAGCCTGACGACACGGGAAACAATTTTTTATTATTTTTTAATAATGCAGTTTGCAACAACAAAAACAAACAACAACGGTGCATATTATCTTAATGATAGTTCTCAGTTGGTCCATTACCAATTATGTTATGTCCCCCATCAGTCGATCAGTTATTCTTGATCCTACAGTTGAATGTTTGAACTTTACTGTGTTTATTGATGTGTGTACAGAGTTTGACACCAGAAGGCTGTTTTTATGTTCATCTACTGACAGTCCACATTTTCTCTGTGCTTATTCAATTCTAATTTTAGGAAGGTTTTGACAGTATTTGTGTCAAACAAACAAAAACTGGAGGCCAGTCCAATATTCAGCATCAAACAAATGTGACGTGGAAACTCAAAGCATCCAGTGCACAAACACAGAGAATGCACTTTAGGGCCCAACGTTGGGGCTGTTGGTGAGCGTCTGTTTTAAGGATTTTCATGCAGAGATTCTACTTTTTTCTCACTTTCTTTTAAGAAATAAAGTAGAATTTCTACAGTTTTCTTTATTTGATGGGGGAAATACTGCTCGTATTTCTCTATTCCTACGCCATCAGCTGGACACTGATGACTTTATTTCTGGGGAATGAAGATAAAACAGTTTCCCCGGCAAACTGCAGCGTCTCATAAATTATTTTTGAAGTCCGTGTACGCTGGGAAGAACACTAGATACTTCCAGGTTGTTTCATTTAAAAATGAAAGTATTTGGCCTGCGTGAGATGGGGGGACATGTTGTCTTATTTGGGCCTTCAACAAAGATTGCACCTTAAAAATGTATTCATCATCAGCCTGCATCTAAAATAGGTAACAAACCCTCTTTGAATCAGCTCAGCTTCGAGGGCTCTCGTCTCCTCCTCTTTATTTAATTAGGCTAAGTACCCCCAGTATGTCTGTTTTGTTTCTGATAGGCGGCTTCAAAACGGAAGCTGGCACCGAGAGACGGGAAGCGAGGGGGGAAAGGAAGGAGAGTTGACTCACTTATTCCCACATCTGAGAGCACGAGGCAGCACGGTGCTGACAGACCGAGCTGGGCTCTAACAAACAGAAATCCTGCAGTGTTTCAAATAGCAACATTAGTCCACAAAGCAGCATCAAAAGCGAGGGATCTCAAGTTTGCATTACACAGATGCGTGTACCTTGTAGCAGAGGGTCGCTAGATTGGAGGGAGATTCCTCTCGAACGGCTCTTATCTCTGCAGCTGGCACCAGAGCAAAAACATCCTGGACCGTGGTGGTGGTGTCTGCCCAGAACTGGTCCCAAAAGGCATCGTCCGTGGCCTCCACTGGCTGTGAAGAACATGTTTACATTTCAGTTTTCTGTACATCTGAAACATCTGAGGGAGGTGTGTGAAGTACAATGCTCTGATTCATCCTGCTGCTCATCAAAATATCATGTTGCCTGCTTTCATCATAAGGCACACAGCCTACTCAGACTGTACAGCTCAGCCCTGGCCTGCCCTAATGCTATGTAAACACAACCTCTACCCCTAACAACAGTGAGGAGGGAGCTGATCTCAGCACAGTCCACCTGCCGCAACAGCAACCGTGCTCATTTCCACACTTACGTCATCATTTTTTGGGGGGGGTTAACTACGCCATCGTCAAAATCTAAACATGTTAATCCAGAATAAAGGTCATTTAATCCAACAGCGTGACACATGGGATACATATGGAGGACGGTGTGTGCGGATATACGTCTAAACATGGATTATGCGATTTTAAAACAAATGGTGGATTCTAATCATGCAACAAGAGGCTGTTTGTTTCTGCGACCATATCATCATCATCATCTTCGTCATCCGTGTGATCTCCTCTCCTCTCTTCTCCTCGGTGATGCTCCGAGGCGCTCATCCGCACACAGTCTCCTTATAATTAAATCCTTTATTAAGCTCCACGGAGGCGCATGTACCTGTGTTTTGGTTGTCAGCTGAATCACCGCTTTCCTGAAGTTCAGTTTAGAGTCGGTGCTGCCCATCGCGATTATTTCCCTTTAGAATAAACAGGAGCGCCGCCGCTGCTGCTGCTGCTGCTGCTACTGTGAATCCCTGTTAATCTCCCCTCCGTCCTTCGCTTGAGTCACTGGCGGAGGCGGTTTTTTTTCTCCCTCTATTGGCTGGCTGGACCTGCTACAGGGTGTAACTTCCGGGTTGTGAAGATGTCAAGCGTTTTAGACCGATTGCATGTTTTTGTTTCCAGCATTTTCAGCTGCGTGTTTTTTTCCCCACACAAAGCAGTACATTTCTTTCATTGCCTTTAAGCTGAGAACTGTTATATGCTCATAAACCCATACTGCTTTTTAAGGACAAATGTGCTGCATTAACGGTCTGTTGGATTGTGGATTTGTTTGTTGTTAAAAGACACAGTTCGGTGTTTTCAGTCGCAACAGCAGCAATTACATTCAGCCATCATGTCAAACAGAGCAGTTCTATTGTAAACAGCGACATCTTTTGGGGAAATTAACAATCAACCAATAATTGTTTTTTTGTTTGTTTGTTTTGTTTCTGATCAAGATAAATTACAGTTTTCAAGAACACACTTAATAATGAACGTGGCATTTCGCTTGATTCAATAGGCTAAATCATTAGGTTAATTAACATCTTTCTATGTGGCGTTATTGTAGGCTACCTTTACGTGCAGCTCGTAAAATCTCATTCTATTCCGCAATAACGTGTTACCGACGAGATTGGTTACGTAATGAGTAACATGGTGATGACATCTACCTGAAAAGCAACCATCACTTCAGCTCCCATCATAACTGTCATCGTGGATACAGCCCTCGCCACACTTTACTTATCTGATGGCACGGAAAGCTCTATTCTCTAACTATCATTGCATCGGGATATTTTCCCACAGCCTCTAAAAGCATCATTACCGCCTTTTGCGCAGCCGCAGTAGCATGTAAACACAACTGCCGCGGATGGCTGTGGGTTTCTTGTGACTGCTTTAACTTGCTAGGTTGAGCTAAAAGAGGTGTACTTTTACCCAACCTCTTAACCTGAGATTGTTAGATTGTTATCCAAGAAACTCGGCGATTTATCAGCGATGTGTGCCGTGGCCAGCTAATTAAGAGCAGCGGCTGAAAAAAAAGGTTTAGCTAGCAGTGACGTTAGCTGCCTTGACAACAAACCTAGCTAGCTTAACGCTAGCTCGTTAACGCCCGATCTTTATGTGATTTAACAGCTAATTCCGTCAAGTGGCTGTGTAGATAATCAGATAATCCTTTAAGAATTGCTAAAATGGCCAATAGTATCACACCAATGTTCAACACAATTAGCTAGTAAGACGAGGCTAGTTCGCTAACTCAGGTGATAGGCCATCATCGACTGTGGGGGAACAAGCTAACAGACGTTGTCCTCCAGCCTGGTCCGAGCAAATACAAAGGAAGCTCATCGAGACAGATTTAGTGTCATCATATGTTGACTGAAAACAGGTGAGCAAAATCTGCAGTACTTACGTAACGCTAAGTGATCAGATATCAATTTGAACAAATGGAGTAACGTCACTGTGGCCTGTACTAGCCACTGGCAGCAGCCATTAGAAGAAAACTGTGTGGTCATTATCGCTGTTTACACAGTCAGCAGTTGGACATGGGTGTGCAGTAAGGATAAACAGGTGATGAGTGTTTTTGAATGTGCTTATGTTCAAACAGGAAGCGGCAGCGCAGTGGTGGTGATGAGGAGAGCGGCCACCTGGTGCCACAAGCCAAAAGACAGAGCAGAGGTCACCCTCTGTCTCCTCAGCCAGGCAGGGATGCCTGGGACTCTGAGGTACAACAATCAAGGAAATTAAATAGTTGTACTGAAGACAGCTGGATACATCTTTGTTTGACACTAACTTTTCAGTTGCAGCAGTTTTTGTTACATTGGTAGTTGGGACAGTTTTGTCCAAACTACAAAAATATTGTTTTGTTATTTGTAGTCCACATCCTGTTCATCCTCAGTGTTTACAAATCCCATTTGGTGACCATCAACAAGTCATGCAACCTCTTTTTGAGTATCATGTGCCTCGCTGATTAACGGGTCGGTATTCAACATTTTTCCAATAATCGGTATCGGTTATTTTTCCGTCAGATTGCCAATAAATTAAACTAATTTTAAAAATCTGCTAGTTTGGCTCTTATGCAGCATCCTCTCACACAATGCCCCGCCAACAACACTATCTGATCACTAACACAGCACAATTAATAGCCTGAAAACACTTAATAAACAGAATCTGCAAAGTAATCTAATGTATTTAAATATAAGTAGTGGATAGGAAGTATAATGTTGCAGACAATCAAAGAACTCAAGTTAAGTACCCCTAAAATGGACTTAAGAACAGTACTTGAGTAAATTTGAAATTAGGATTCAATCTAACACTGGATGTTGAGTTTAATTTTCACTGCAAATGACCAACTAATCTTACCTAATGTGGATCACTTAGGAGATCACCCTCATACCAGGCCCCAACTTCAACATAAAGATTTCATTATGGTCAAGATTTTGAATTAATGTAAAAGTTAGTGCTAAATGCTGCGGTAAGTCTGTTCCCAGCTCTCACCACAAAATTAACTGCACCAGAGTTTGATTCCAAGCTTTCACACCAGCATGAACAAATGGAACGAGATGGGCGAACGCGCTTGATTTCGTTTGAGCTGCGCCAAACAGGTCAGGCGTGAAAAGCACCCTTATGCCTTGGCCACGCTACACAATTTTTTTCTGCTTTGTAATCAGGAGTCATCGTGGTTTGCGCACTACATGACCGCCCAGCGACTCATTACAAGATCACACACGTGAGTCATGACGCGGACAATCAAAGTTGTTTTCATGCTGGTCTGAAAAACAGAAGACTGTGATTGAGCGGATGGATTAGGATGCGCCGGCAGCAAGGCTTATTTATGTTTTTTTTTACTGAAAACGTATTTTTGCCTGATCGTACATGTTTACAAATGCTGAAAAGCTTGTGTGTATGTATCCTGTATTCTGATCAAAGCTTCAGTCTTCCCGTTTCATCTAAAGCTTAACAGAAGGGGAGGAGGGGAAAAAGGGGTGTCTGCTCTCATTGGCTGTAGCTCTGTCATGGCGACTCAACCAGATATTAAGAATGCTAGATATCCAAACAACAAGTCTGGGAACTTTCTGTTAGCTCCTGGATTGCGTCTTTAAACAGTTCACACCTAGAAATCGTTGCACACAGGAGCAAGCGCTGTTTTCCCTCAGCTCTAGGGCTTTTATCTGTCCATGTTACTGTGGATTGTGATGTTCATATCCAGCTGGCAGATCACTCATGCCGACTTCTGCATTTCAGTCATCCAACAGCGAGAGCAGCAGCAGCATCAGTAGTCCGGAACATGCCGCTGGGAGCTGCACCAGTCAGTGTGTCGTGGGCCCCTGCAGTCCCCTCAGCGTCAGCGAGGCCTCAGAGCTGGCCGGCGTCACGAACCCGGTGACCTACCTGCAGATCAACCGCATCCTGAAGCAGGCCCACTTCCAGAGCCTGCAGAGCCGAAACCACCTCAGAGACACATGACCACAACGACGCGTCTCACTGTCGGCCGCCAGAGGACTGAGTCCTTGAGGCACATCGGAGCATCACACGCTGATTCACTTCACTCAGCTCTTCCCACCCATCTCCAGTTACTGTGATATCTCGCAGCTCTGCATATCTGTGGATGGAGACCAGCTCCTGGTCAGGTATCTGGAGGGGGTTCATCATTCAAATAAATCAAAATGATAATCATTTTAGCAATAATAACTGTGTGATCATAGTCAACATTTTATTGTGATCCACTTGAGCTCTGACCAGTGTGGTGAACATGCTGCTCTCACAGCCTTATTGTGACAGTTTGATGATGATGATGATGATGATGATGATGATGACGAAGATGAATCCCTGTGTTTTGTTTTTAAATGTTGTATGAAACCAGTGCTACTGTAGCTGCAGAAATGGCACCAAACACAATTTTTAGGCCGGTCAGTGTGACTCGTTTAGTCTCCCCGTAGGGTACTCTGGTTGTATAATGCTGAATCTGATGTCCGTGTGAGTACATGGACCAGTCTCAGGGAGGATTTGCACTTGTCTTGGACTGCTCATTTGCTTTCATACTCAGACAGGGACTCCTTTACAGGGACATGTAGGAGCCATAGCGTTAACTTGGCCAAGGAGTTATTTTTTTTTCTGTTAAGTTAATAGAGTTTTCACTAGATTTAATTTAGCTGTAGTGGAGAGTCAGAACATGTTGTTTTTTTTTTGTGCAGATCACAATTTTTAAAGGATTTCAGAACACATCATTTTCTGTTAATTACTGCACTTAATTAGGATAATATACATTCCCGGCAGTTGTGTGCACTGTTGCTTTCTTGCTATCTCCACGAGAGTTTCTTTTTATGTGATCGCTAAATTGATTTGTCTCAGCACAACACAACCCGTCTTTGAATGACCATGATCAGTAATAACACTGTAGATTCAGACATGGGGATATTCCCCTATAATCAGCAGCATGGCCAAATGTCACTGACATCAGAATTGAACGTTATTGTTAAAAACTAGGGCTGCACAAAATGCTCAAAAATCATATCATGATTAAAGGAGCACTATGTAGTTTTGGAGGAGAAATTCAAACTGAGAATTATAATATTTACAATATGAATTAGTATGTATTCATACAAACCTAATAACATACCTTAATAAACAAGCTGTCCTCAGAGAAAAATAAGGTCCCCAGAACACTGATTGAAGCTAGAAAGGTGGCAGGGTCCGCCAAATATAAGCAAAGTCAAACGGTATGAAACTGTTTTGTCCTTTAAGGTCAGTTTGTTTATTCAGTTTATTCAGTCATGAAAACTAAGAATTTGTTTATTAAATTTGTTGATGCAGATGAAAATCAATGAGTGAAGATCTTTCTGTTCTGTTTGAAATTACCTTACCCAGAACTACATGTTGCACCTTTAATTTGACAGATATTGTGATTGCGATATAATGCGAGATTAGTGGGAATAATCCTTTTTGATCACATAAAATTTTTTTTTTAAAAATACAAAAATTACTATTAAATCACGATGATGTGACAAAAAGACACCTGGAAAAGGAGATTTGTAGGTGAGGACGTCTCTGCAGCACTACTGTACTACGTCATGATGCTGTTCTGTCGCGTTTTACCTTTCTCAGAAAATTGCAGCTTCTTCTTACTTCGATTATATTTGAATGAATTGTGCAGTTGTAACACAAGCTGATGTCGCTGAAACCAAAGGAGGCATCCATGCTATGCCACTGTAGAGGGATGGTGCACCTGCGGTGGTCAGCAGTCACCAACATGAAGGATCAAGGATTGTAGATGATTACGACTGGCATGTCTTTTGAAGGAATTTTGAGGATCGATCCAAATTGATTCATGTCAAACTCAGTCATGGGATAACAAAGCTGACCATGTCAAGATCATGAGAAAAATAATATAGTATTCTATTTTGACATGAAAAGTTTAGCGGTTTATGCTTATTTCTGTTTACGATCGTGGAAATACGTCGTCAGCTTCTCGTGACCACAAGGAGAAAACAAACAGCAGTTGCTCCCATGAACTTTGCAACCTTCCATAATCTTAGACTTTCTCTTTTTTTTTGTATGGAGGGCCTCGATGCGGCATTTGAGTGTGTAGGAAAACGTAGTTCTTTCCAGAGCGGGAGGGGCGGTGGGGGGGTGGGGGTTACAGTAGGAACAATAAGACATTCCACTGGCTTTGTTTGCAGTATCACTGGAGCCACTTGCAGACGAGCCTCTCTTGCCGTGCACTACCATTCGATGGTCGCTGTGTGTGTGTGCGTGCGTGTGTGTGTGTGTCCCTGTGCACTGAACATCCAGGTACAAGCACTGACCGTTACGGCTGTGCGTCTCTCTCTCCTTTTTTTTCTTTCTTAGAGCGGGGGTCGGTTTCATTGCCTCATCCCAGGAGGAAGCTCAGCTGATTAGTTTTTTTTTCTTGAAATCATTTTTGAAGATGTGGTTTATTTTATTTTTTTCTCTCAATGATATCTATTTTTTTGTATTTAGTAATGTACATGACATTAACCCGACACTGACGTTCTTTTTCTTGTAAATACCCTATTCATTTCAAAAATAAAGATTAATGTTTTTGAACAAAGACGCTCTTCACTCATTTTTCCATTAACCCATTCATGACTAACGACTACGTTTGGTATGTTAAAGCACACGAAATCAAGTTAAACCTACTTTGCCATTAAGGCACGATAAATGTGTGAAACCAAATATTTAGATTGTTTTAATGTTCAGCCACATGTCTCGACAGTTTCCGCTGCAAATTTTATGTTCCACCTCTAAAATCTGCGGGACTTTTCCATAAGATACTTAAAGCAATGTTATGTAGAACCGTTAATACAATCCCAGGTGTGTAACAAATTGTCAGATGTAATGTAGGCGCTGACTGCAAACCAAACTCATTCCGTCATGACAATGTTATGTGTTGAAAACTTGTACTTAACGCTGTGATCCTGAAGCTACATGGTGCAGAAACAAGTGGCTGAGACAGAGACACCATTCAACCTGTTACAAGACACTGTACCCTCAAAATGAAAAAATGACATAATATTGCTTTTTATGGGTTAAGAATAATTATGAATCTATTCTGAAAGTTATATAATACATCTTGAACATGGAGAAGCAGAGATAATCCAGGTCCCTTCGTGCAAAGACAGGAATTCCCAGCATCCTTCCCTTTTCCCCCTCCAAATAGCCAGTAATGAATGACTCCCCATGCATCGAGAACATCATTAACGAGATATGACCTGTGTCTGAGCGAGGAGCAGTGGAAGGCTTCTTTAATTAGCACGATACACGTCCTTGTCTTGTCACAGACACAGTAACAGATTACATACATTAATGCGCCACACGTAACCTGCGGGTCCTCATTACTTCGCCTCCTTTGATTCCCCTCCCTCCACCTGCACTAAGTTAGAGATGACGAATGAGCCAATGATAACTCGGGATTGGAAAATCTTCCGTCGTGACAATGTGGCTCTGCTTCCAGGTGCCCCCCCCCCCCGCCGCTCATTATTTTGAAAGGCAGATACCATATAGAGAGGAACAATTAGCCAACCTTTTCATCTGAGCATCATGTGAGGTGTTCCTCTTTTGTATCTCGGAGCAAAACATCACATCAGAGCCAGGCGAGCACGCTGTAATTAAGGTGGCGAGGATGCAATTAGCTGCAGCTTGGATAAATATTTTCCCGGTGATAATCCAAATTCCTGTTTAAGAAAAACATTACTGCATATTAAAGAAATAATTTACCCCCAAAATGCTAATTCAGTGAAGCCTGTTAGGCTTTTTTTTTGTTTTTTTTGTTTTTTTCTTCACACTGTTGATGTTACGTTACAACGCTGGAAAAACAAACTGGATGAAAGAGCAACATGAGAATATTTCAAATGTAATGTTATCACTCAGACAAAAAAATACTTGCACATGTTATTTAAAATCACTCATACGAATAGTACTTGAGTAAAAGTTTTAAAGCATCTGATATTAAATGTTCATAAGTATCAAAAGTACAAATAAGTAAGTAATGTACATAGTCTAAATATTGTAAACTATGGGTCGACCAATTACCAGTCTGCACAATTATCAGATCTGACATTTAGCATTTTTCTGATTATCTGAATCAGTGTTTTTTTTCTAACTCTGATTGTTGCTAAAATATGTTTATTCGACAATGCACTCATTTGGTTTTGATGCAGAATGCAACCAGAAAAGTAACTAGTAAGCAAAGTTATCAAATTAATGTAGTGAGTAAAAAGTGTGATATTGACGTCAAAATTGTACTCAAAGTACAGTACTCGAGTAAATGTACTTAGTTGCACGTGACAACGCTCGTTAAGATTAAATAAAAGTCGTCTTATTTATACGTATTTTACTTTCGTCTTTATTTGAATACGTTTGGTATTGAAGTGATCCAAAAGTAAAGTAATCAAGTTATCTTACTCTCATATTGTGCTAGTTGGATGACCTTAATGACTACATTTTTTAACAAGTAATTAGTAACTGTAACAGAATACATTTTTTAAATTTTCCCTCCCAGCCCTGATTATAACCACATTAAACTCCTGTATTACCCCTGACTGAAGAGTACAAGCTGAATATCTTTAGACTGCAGGTCCCACAGCTGTTCCCTCATCACCACTGAGTGGGAAAAGTGAGTGCCGCCAGGGGACATTATGGCTCATCTCTCCGTGGGAGTGAGGTATAAGTTAATATTTTCATTTCACAGAAAATAACTGAAATCCTGTGTTTCATTAAGTCCATAAGGTTTACAAATGTGTCAGCGCCGAAGGAATACGAGCTCGTCCAGGAGGGGGATTTAGGATTTAAACTATGATCCGCGCTATAAAAAGACTTATGAATTGAACACAATTAAACCTCATGGACTTAACTTTCTTTTCTGTGAAATGAAACGCATTGTATTTACTCCTGAACGGCAGATGTTCTGTGTCTAGATGTTTCACGCAAACAGCAGCAGAGGGCAGCACACCCTGAGCGTTCAGCCGGACACAGACAGTATTCCTCAAAGTCTGAATCTCATAAAGGCCGGGGGGATTCTACAGCGGCTCAAAACGTGAAAGATATTTATCTTTAATCTGTTTTACACACACACACACACACACACACACACACACACACACACACACACACCACACACACACACAAGTACACACACTGTCCTTCCCCAGCAGCACACAGATATGGAGGTGGGCGGTGATGAATGGCTCATATCAATTGAGTGGAGAGGCAGGGAGAGAGTTAAATGAACTGTCCTTGTTCTGGGGTCTATGTATGCGCATACATTGGTTTATTTTTACCGTGGCCAGCGAACAAAAAAAAAAAAATCTGGGTTAGTCTACGGCTCCTTTTCTTTTTGTCCTCGCTGATTCCCATCTCTGCTCAAAGGCAAAAAAAAAAAAAAGCACAGCGAATATCAGCTGCATGCAACAAATACAGACAAGCAGACAAACTACTGTCTTCCAGTTCACCTTCAGCTTCAAGACCTGCGAATTCAAAGAAAAAAACGCCCCGAATAATCTCACAGACAAAAAAAAGTCAAACTGGCCACAGGACAGTGCTTCAAGAGGGCGGCTTCGGTGTATGTCGGGGCTAAAGGGAACATCAGCGAAAGTCTCTTCGCCAGACTTTGGCTGAAATGTATTTGGGCAGCTGTTGCCTAGCATGAGATGGCGACTGGGTTGGCATCAAGCGCGCTTGCCTTCCCTCGCCAGCCAACACAAACATCTGCTTTGCCTCCCCACCACCATTTCGCCCAACATCAAACAACAGAGCTCGCCTGCTCCGCTGCCCCCGTGGCCAATCCGAAGAATTAATGACCCACCAAGCACATTAGCGGTGCCCTATTGCCCCGGCCTGGCTGGAGCGGGGGAATAGGGAAAGCCGGGAGAGGGCAGGGTTAGTGGGTCAGGATGATAAAGTATTTCACAGGTCAGGAATTAAGATGGAGAGATATTCAGGGTATGTTGTGGATGTTTTGCTGCATTTATACAAGTCCTTTTTCCATCCTACACCAGGTCTTCATCTTTACTGTTAGTGATTTTGACAGATAAAACACAACATAGTGCGACGTATACCTACAAACTGCACGTCCTTTTAGTTCTGGTGCCAACTCTACAGTATACGACTGTAGTTACCTCTATGATGTTTAATCCACAACTAAGTCAAAATACTTAATTTTTCAAGGTTTGCTTTGTAAATATCATTCATAGCTTACACTTCGTGTTTTTAACATGTTGGATCATTTAGATAAGCACGTATGTGTACGTAAAGGTGCAATATGTAAGAATTGTCCACCTGTCAAATGATATTCTAAACAACTCCAAACATAGCTGCTAACTGCTGCTAACTGTAGCTGCTGATAAGCTAAGTTATCCCTGCAGCTAGCGATGGTATCAGCTGACTCTGCCCTGTTGTCTGCTATCGGACTATTACCTCTTGACGAAATAAAATAACTAGCTGGTTAGCATGCATAATGTCAAAACTGTTATATCGTCATATTCTGTTGACAGTTTACATTTTTGAACGTTTTAAACCAAAATGATTTTGCATTGCAACTTTTAACCCATGATGTTGTAGCCTCTCAGCTAGCCTAGCTGGCTTCCTAAAAAAGCTATGCTTACACTCATAATAATTGCACCGTTTGTCCCCCTTATCCATCACTGAGGTTGGAGCTTTACTGCTCGCTTTCAGTTTCATTTCTGGCAGCTCTCCCAAGCACAGAGTGTATGAGCCATTTTTGGCAGCTCTGCATAGTAGAAATCACGTAGAATCCGTCACCCCTCTGCCTGATTTGTGATGCCAGCCTGCGGTTATTTATCTATTTACAGTATATCGCTATAATTGTCCTGATGCTTCACATTTCACAGTTTGCGCTATTGTTTTGTCATTTATGACCCCTTAGATAGATAAACGTTACTGACGTTAGCTAGCCACATGCAAACATCAGGTTGATATGGTTTGTTTTTACACTCGGTGCTGCCTGTGTTAAAAACACCTACAAAATTATCAAAAATGCTTAAGACACTGTGATCAACAACGAACAGTAAACCGTTAACAAAACGTATGTGAGGTGAACAGTGAAGGTGAAGTATTTTAATCAAGTTATGAATGAAAAAGCACAGACACCTATAGTAATGGAATGTAGAGTTGCACAAGGAGCAAAACAATGTGCAGTTTTTCTAATATATATATATATATAAGTTGATATACGTCACACTACATTGTGCAAGTGGAGAATTCCTGGATTTTCCATATCTGACAGTCCGACAGGTGGCAGAGCAGGGAGGCTATCTGAAGTTCACAATAGAGGTTGTTAAAAAACACAATTTATGGCGATGAAGAAGCGGCACTCAGACTACAACGACCTGCTCTTGAGTAGAAACAAAAACTAAGAGGGCCTTCTTCCTTTTACTCTACAGGCCTCCCTGTGCGTGCTCACTCTTTCCCCAGCTGGTGCTGTCAGGGTGTGGATGGGAGGACTGGGTTATCTCACTGACTGTAGCCTAAACACGCTGCCCCCGATGCAACTGAGAAACAGTCGTCATTTCCCTAAGCAGAAAGAAAGCAAACAGTGCGGGCACTCTGCATTGAGCTGTCTGCAGTTTTAATGCTTTGAACGGACTGAACAGAAAAGAAAGAACCCGGACAGGCCTGGCCTGCTCGGGTCAGTGTCTCCGGTTCCACTTTATGGCCTCCCTATTCAATTTCACACAATGCGCTCCGGAGACAATGTACAGTAGGGTGTTTTCGCTGCGCGGCGAGGCTGGAGTCAAGGCCTCCGATCAATCATAATAAATGTTGACCCATAGAAAGAAAAAGGGCCGCGTTACTGTTGCTCGTGAGAATATTCACACACCCCGGCGTCTTGTATTTGCAAAACGAGATGTTTACACGGTGCCGTTTCGCCCTGTTCGGCTGTCAACGCTCACGGGCTTTCAAGGAGTGCAATAGTTTAGAGAGGGCCGCGCTAAGTGGGACTGTTTAGGGTTGGCTGGCTGGAGCATGCACTCAGCGCACCACCATATAGACCGCTGTTTTCTAAATGGCCCCTATTAACTGAATGGGAAAAGGCTGCACTCAGGCCCGTGTTGTGAGCTCAGCGAGGACAGGCTACACGGCTTACACAGCCTGGTGTCGACTCCACACGGCTGACCTGCCACACAGGCGCGTTTCATCACGGGGAGGACTGATATGGCGCCACTCACTGCCACCGAGGTGCAATTTGTTGCATTTGGACTATAACTGTCAAGAAGAGATATACCCTCACTTAAATAGCCGCCTATAATCTGCCCCTCTCCCTGTATTATCCTAATTGAACCCATGGGCGGCCAACGCCATCAATAGCTGAGCTCATCTGCGAATTAATAAAACATGGGCCCTCACCGAATCTATGCTTGTGATAGAGCTCGGAGCTACTTAAAGGACTGTGATTGTTATTTTCAAAAGAAATGGAAGCACAATAAAATTGTTCTCATTTCGCTTTCCAGCGGTGATGTGTTCTTACGGCTCCCGTGGTCCTTCGCCGTTTCCCCAGTGAGCTCCTCTTCCTCCTCCCTTCTTCAGTAATGGAAGCGTTTATTAAAACCATCAAACGCCATCAACCCAAGCATGCTTTTGCAATTCCAACCCCGTAATGTGGTGACGCTGGAGCTGCTTTGAGGGAGCAGATTCCAACCGATTCAACAGGTGATCGCCATCGCGAGGGGTGTTTTTGTCTTCCTAACTGCTGAGCCATGTGTTCCTTGGTCAGGACCGAGACATGCTGGCACCATCAACAAGTGCCACGTCACCACAAGTACAGGGGGGCTTTTGACCGTTTGTTTATTTTGACTGTCTGGACCGACGCCCAGCGTGATGTGGGAGCCGATGAAAGAGGTGGTCATCATAATAAGACCTAGATCTTAATAACAACAAAGTCCTGGAGGACACTAAAAAAGCAGCCAGAGGTTATTAAAGACATCTATCATGTCTGTTGGTCCAGTCGTCACCAAGTCACCATCCCGTCTCTCCTCCTCTCGCCCGGCGATGATAGCTCCTCTGTTGAGCATGAAACCGAGGCCGTCGCAGTTCACTTTCTTGTCTTTTTTTTTGTCGCCCACACAGCTTCCTCCCATGTCGTCCCTTTGTTTTCACACACACACAAAAAACCCTACGGCAGACTGTGACCTCCTGCAGCTCCTCCTGAAGGAAGGCCAAGCCCAGAGTGGCATCGCTCTGTGAAGAAAGGCACGACTCCTCCAACATCAACACAGCGTACCTGGCCTTGGGTGCACCTCAAAAGCTTTCGGTCCGCTTGTGGGCTTATTTTACAGCGCAGTCTGTGTGTACTGAAATGCCTCTCAGGACATAAAGAAAGGAATGCCATAAAAGCTGGAAGGCCATGACAACTTGATGAGCCATCAAGACCGACTGTGAACAGCCCCGAACACGGAGAGAGAAGGGGCTGACATCACAAAGCTCGGGTATATGGAGTCATGGATATATGGACAAAATAGAAAAACAAACGGACTCTCCAAAGAAAACAGTGAGTAATCCTTGGACAGAGAATTGTTTGGGCATGCTCACGATTGTTGAAACACCTCGATGCAACAGTGAATGATGGCGCACACTTGTCTAAGCTGGACCTGTAACAAAGTGGGGGGTGTAAAAACACGAAAAACCATCAAACCAGAAGGGAAACAAGTTCCCATGAACAATATCCACAAAGAGGAGGCCTTTTTTTCCTGCCGCAAAGCGAGCTTTAGTAACAATACACGCACACAAAAAAATCGAGAACATTTTGAGAACAATTCTCATCACTAAAATCTGCGGAGTGCCCCTTTAAAGGTGCTGTATTTTCCTTTCCTTTCCTAATGGAATGAAGTCTCTCGAATTACAAATAAACTCAAGAGGAGTGCCAGTAAAATCAAACGCAAATAAATCACCCACTTACAAATCCAACATAGTACCAGCCTTTAAAATGCCTTAAAGGGGAATTCTGACATTTTTAAACCTGCGCCCTATGTTTGTATATTTTGGTGTCTTAAAAATACAAAACATCTTTTGCAATTTGTCCAGTAGATCACCTCGACTGGCAGTCATGAAACGGGCTGCAATGTAATCCCCCGAGGGCAACATTGACCGTCAAAGAACGTTGTTGTTAACACCGACAGGCCCAGATTGTTATTTAAGTGTTTGACGACATTATGGAGATAATCCCTACCGTTGAAACCAGTAAAATCCTTCTTTTATTGTTTTAGTTGATATACTCAAGCTCTATGACGTCAGCCATCAATGTCCATATGTTGGATTTGTCAGTGGAACTGCATTTAATTGTACTGGCTCTGTTTTTGAATATATTATGTGTACGTTGTGTGACTTTATTGCACCAGTTTTTAAAAGAAAATATTGAAGTCTTAAAGAGGGACTCCGCTGATCTTACACATTAGGTTGTCATGTCGTCATGGGATGTACCACACAGCCTGTATAAACATTATATAATGTATTTTGTCGCTCTTAAGGGAGCTATCCAAAGTCTGAAAAACATTTGAAAGCTCAGTAAGGTCACGTAAAACAGGCTATTGACTTGCATTATTGGCAATGTAGTTTTTGGAGCTTGGCATGCTGAGGACAAAAAGTTAGCATATCTCGGCCACCTTTGCTTTAGTTTGAGTATTCCTGTCTCCTCGAAGTCCCTGAACTTTACGGAAGTGCAGTACTAAATAGCTTTAATGCCACATTAAAGTAATAGTTTGACATTTCAGGAAACCTTTTCACTCTCCGGTGACGAGTACAGGGACATTTCACTCATCGGCAGCCCAACAGACAGGACTTTTCTGCCAACCACTGATAGGTTCATCACATTTGTGTGTGACTTTCATGTTATGATGCGGAGGGAGCGGTGGCGAAGTCACAGGCAAGAGGGCTGCCAAGCCAGTGACCACAGTTCAAGACTGTGTTTCAATGTTTATAAGCAAGACCTCTGTGGTTGAGCTACGAAAACAGGATATTTTTGATGTGTTATTTTTGATTTGTGATATCTTCAGCTGTGTTTGTGGTGAAAAAACAGGCCAAAACAGGATCTTTTCCAAACACATACCAATTGTTTTTGGTGCCTAAACCTAACCAGAGCATAAGCACAGTGTTGCCACATAATAAAATTGGAAATTTAATCTGAAGTTGCAATATAGAAGACAGTTTCAATGTGTACCTGGCTTGCGTGAATGTCCGTTGCTTACATTTATTCTGCAGTTTAAGTTGGATGCGAAAAGAATTATACAAAACGCTACAACTGTATCACAAAGACAACACACTGGAACACAATAATGTAAAATCTAAAAGAAGAAAGCAGGAGACGCAGCAGTTAGCTTAGCATCGCAAAAGGACTGGAAACAGGACAGATCCAACAGTTAGAAAATCTGCTGACCAGAACCTCTGAATTTCCTGAATAACTGTTTTTCAAGTGGTATTGGACAGTGCTAGGCTAAATGTCTCTATGCTAAGCTAAGATAAACAGCTGCTGTTCTTCATATTTAATGGACAGTTATGAGCATTGCATTGAGAGGGAGCATAAAAGCATCCTTCTCAAAATGTTGAACTACTTGCATCCAACAACTTTACTGCGAAAATATATTATGTGATGTGATAACAGGATGCATTGTCGGAGCTGAGGCTAGACTGCATGAAGCAGTTTGATCAATTGTACATTCAGTTATTCTCACAGTTTTTTTTGCAAATACTTTACTGCACTGTTCACAGAAAAAGCTGTAACTTTTCATAAACTACTTGTCGATTCTATCCTTAAGTTCAAATTCTTTTGTGATGTTGCACCAAAATTGTCACAGCACCAGACACTTTTAGGAGCAAATCGGACTCTGTGCCAGAAAAGGAAACCTAACACAAATGTATTTCATCAAGTGCAGCCTCCCTAACAGTTTGCCGTATCATGTACTGGGGCTGTCTGCATTCTTTTTAATGATTTACTCCCACCAAACTTCAGTGGAAACATAATATTTAACATCCCTTTGAATGTCTTGTGTAGTGCAACGGAGCGTAATGTCAACTCTTTTTTTTCCCAAAGAGTAAACCTTGGAGTTTGTCTTGACGCCCTTGTTGAAATTTGCTGCGTTGATTAACTTTTTTTTTTAAAAAAGATGTCACTCACGGTCATTGTCACCACCAGCGATAAAAAGCGGAGCCCAGAGGACATTAAGTGGAGGATTTATGGCCGCCATATATTTGAGTGGAGGGCTGCTAAACCTTATGAAGTCTGTCTTGGCACTGTGAGGTTTTGCTTTCTCTGTCTCGCTCTGTTGGTTTTTTCCCTGTTGCTTCAGAGTGCCTACAATTTCCCTCTCTTTATTTTCATTGGCATTTAAAGAGCTCGGCGCTCTGTTAAATGTACTCATTCAATAGTGAGCTTTTCAACACACACACACACACGCACAAATACATCAGGACGTACGCGGGCGCACACACACACACACACACACACACACACACACACACACACACACACACACACACACACACAATGAAAGCAGCGGTGAACATACAGAGAGTAGACCCTGACTCTCCTGCTCAATGCCACAGGATTTTGGAACCCAGCAAGTTTTCAGACGCACGCCGGGTCTGAAAGCATTGCTCCTCGTCTATGCTCGTCATTGTACGGGGGGGCATTAATTGATTGGCTTGGTTTCTATTCCCTTTTGTGAAGTGGCTTCAGTCGTGGCTTTATGAAGGTTGCTGAAATCTATTCAGACCATTCTCTTTGCCTGGTGGAGCAGAGCACAGCGGTGGAGCAGCCGTCGTCTCCACCTTTATTGGGGAAATCGCCCTTGCCACATTTTAATCTGCCATCTCCTGGGGTCTCATAACACTTTATGGCTTTATATGTCTCATCAGGTTTTATATTCTTCATGTACAAAAATGACTTCTTCAATCTTCTTTTTGGCTTTTCGGTCACCTATTTTTCCTCTTTTTTAGCTCTTAGATATTTGATCCTTGAGAGGCGTCAAAAGAAAGAAAGACACATTTATGTACAGGCGTATTACCACAGAAACACCAGTCCTCTATGCACTGTTAACAAACAGCAGGTTTTCACAGGAAACTCTCACAGTAAACTACTGAACTTGTGCTTTTGCAATACATGATAGGTCATTTTTTAAATACTAAACTGCTGTAAATTTGAATCATGCAACATTCTGCAGCAACCATAAAGAATGGCACATTATAAGGACTGTACTAAGGAAACAGCAATAAAAGTAATTTAGCAATGGAATATTATAGTTTTACAACTAGGTATACATGCTGAAAGGCTAACAGAATGCTAACAGCTCAACATGTGTTCCAAAAAGCTACACAGGCTAACGTCCTAGCAACAGGGTAACAACCTTACAAGTGCTGCAACAAGGTACACAAGCTAAAATGCTAGCAACATGCTAACAACAGCCCTGCAAGTGGACCAACAAGGTTCACAAGCTAACATGCTAAAAGGCCTAGGTGCTAACAAGCAATATGGTTGTGTTAATATCAAAACGCAGTACACTGATGTAATATTACTGTAAGCTCACCGTAAAGTTGTGTGTATCACAATAACTAAAGATATTTACTACATTATCAAAATGTTATTTAACATAAAAAATACTTTAAAAATGTGTCTAGTTTACTGAAGAAATACAATATGATTTTATGATTTCCATCTATAATATTGTAAAGTAATGACAGTATACTACAGTGACTTTACTCCAATTACTGTCCAGTAATTTACTGTACAATGACGGTAATAACTTATACAGCATGTCTGACTATGAATGGAGGCAGTCTTCAGGATATAATTGACCACACATGAGATCAAAGTGTGTTTGTGCAGCAACATTTTATGAATCCGCCTTTTTTTAGTTTTTAATGCAGAACTGTGACAAGATGCCGAAAAGTGTATCTACACACTCCAAACCGTGTTCCAGTAATTAAACATGTCCCATAAAACTGTCAACATTCACCTCGAGGCCATCGGGAGCTACGGTAATCCTGGCGGGGGGTAATTGGAGAGGTGGGTGTCAGACTCAAATCATCAAAAATAGAGACATTACTCACTTTGACTCAACGTACGCCGCAGCTTTCAGACACAGTCACACATACACGCACAGAAACAGCTCATGCAGATGGTCCTACATCAACATCTGGCAACAGCTGGAGTTGCGAGCACATCTGTTCCTTCCTAGGTGGAAACAGAAAGGGCTTGCTGCTGCTTTAATACTGACCTTCCCTTAAATATTTTCACTTTTTTTCCTCGATACGCTGTAGTACCGCGGCAGCTGAAATCCAACACCGGTGGGGTTCTCTTGCGTCCCCCCCTCTCCCCTTCCCAGATTCAGACAGAATGGCCTATCAAGCTTGTCCGAGGGGAACAAATGTCTGCCCAAATCACATCGTTTACACTCTCATACACATTGTTTCCCCCTCCTTCTTTATGTTCTTGCTTCTGTGACTTTGCAGGCTTTCTGTGCTGCTCCTTCTTTGTTCTTCTCTCTCTCTCTGCACTTTCATGTCCGTCTCCTCTCCCTCCTTCACATGTCCGCGTACTATCAGGGCAGCTGATGAATCGCCTTGAAGTTCTTAGCTCTGCGGACAACAGACAGCTCAGATCAGAAGCTATGTGTGGGAGATAGACGTCAAGTTATAATTCCTTCAGCTGCGAGGGGGTTTGTGGTCATTTTGTCGACCCCTTTAGATGATGTGTTGCCTCCAGAAACCATCTATGTGTTACAGTGTTGCAAAAAGCACAGAGAAAGACGTACATGCAAAAAAAATATTACTTGAGTAAAAGTCAGAAAGTATCTGATATGACGTGAAGTGTTAAAAATAATTTACTGGCAATAAATGTACTTAAATTTCAAAAGTAAGAGTGAAAGTAAAGTAAAAATACATTTATATGTACGATTAAACTGTATGTTGACTATACTAGTAGTGCTGACTTGTTGGTGTTACTGGCATTGGCATTTTTGGCGTTATTGGCAGTGGGGTTATTGACACTGGTGATATCGGCTTTGTCATTATTGGCATTATTGACATCAGTGTTGGAATTGCTGACTTTGTGTCGGCGTTATCAGTGTTTTTGGCATTGACGTTTTAGCTTAGTGTTACCGACCTGGCCAATAAGCGGATCTGATATTGAGCATTTTTCTGATTATTAGAGACAGTTTCGTTTAATTTGTTTTTTTGTTTTTTTACCCGATTGCGAATACAATACGTTTTTTTTTTTTTTAAATAAATGTGCTTCTTTGGCTCTGATGCAACATCCAGTCTGCAAAATCACTAGCAGAGCAACATTTGCCTCCAGATGTTGTGGAGTGGAAGTGTAATGTAGCATAAACTTGAAATACTCAAGTCAAGTAGAAATTACTTAAAGTTGGACTTAAGTGCGGTACTTGAGTAGATGTATTTAGTTACATCCCATCAGTGATAACAGATACACCTGTCTGGGGGCCTGTGCAGGTGGCAAAAATTGATTGAAATGATGTTAAAAAAAAAAAAATTGAATTTGAAATACAGCCCAAGACACATGGCCTGTCTCCTCCTCGTTTAATTCCACTCTGCCATTCCTCTTTCTGGAGATCCATGAGACCTATTTCCTTTCTCCTCCATCACCTTCTACTTCTCTACATCTTACTTTTTACTTGCCCCCATTTTGCAATCAATCTGCTGTTCATCTTATCTAATGAGCTCATTAGGGTGTCTTAAGCAATGGTGATTGATAATAATGGCTTAGAAATGTCCCATTGATTCACTTCTATATCAGGCCCGTAAAGGAAAAGGCCTCTCTGCATTAAGACCATGGGTCAACTGAACCCTGCCACCTATCCGTCGCCTACGTCCGGGTGTCACTTCCTTTGTTTTCAATGCACGTCAGATTCACGATAAGTGAAAAGCTGGTTTGCAGTTGACACATCTGCTACAAATTTCTGCAACAAAAGTGTGAAAAATCATTACGGCTGCGAGGATGAATGACTCTCCTTTGCAACGTTTTTTTTTTTTCTCCCCTTCAACTTGCTTAAATTCCACCGTATTTTACATGTTTACAGAGAGCGGTGAGTGAAACCGAATGTTAACAGTAGACATCACATTATTCCAGCCAATCAAAACAAAGGAGACGTGTTACAGTTGGTCAGTTTCGCTGGAAGTCTTTAATTTTTATGGCTCGGGCTTCTTAACAGCCATGACTGATGGAGCCATTCGACTTTAAAGCTGTAAGAGCTACTGTTTGTAACACGGGCCAGTTTGCGAGGCCACTGGCAATATGTCTGAGGATATACTACAGCTTTATGTACGCCATTTGTGGTGTTTGTATGTGTGTGTATGTGTGTGCGTGTATGAAGGAGGGAGAGATAGAAAAAAAGGAAGAAGAGGAGAAGAAGAAGAAGGGGGGGGCAGGTCGGCTAATGATAATTTGGGAGGGGGTGTGTGTGACAGAATTTGCGCCCACATGAATAACGCGCAGTCAGCCTGCAAGCTCAAAATCACTTCAATAGTTTCACATCAACCAATTTAATGGCACAATCCCGGGCCAGTGAAGTTTTTATTCCAAATCCTGTCCATAATCTAATGGCCTTTGAAAGTCTGCCACTTCCCCCTGGCTGACAGGTTGTGCATTTGGATCTAATTGAATCCATTTACATCCTGCACAAATGGAAAGCACATGGAGGCCTTCCCACCTGGTTCTGATCAGCTACCGAGTTGGGAGAGCCACACTCCACTCAGAGGACGCCCAGTGCCAGCAGGGGTTACTCTACACAGCGCAGCGAGGAGGGAGAGCACAGAGAGGGAGAAACACCTTCTGATATTACTCTTGGCTCTGGTTTAATTCGGTTTGAGTTCACTTACCCCCATCACATTTCCGTGCACTCTTGTCCGTCTGCTGCTCTTTTTACAGCGGTGTAATATTTTACCACAAGGGGGAGTCGAGCAATAACCACCCGTGTACAGTATCAGTGTGTCTGCTGAGCATTCATCTACTGTACAAAAGAGAGGAGAGTTAAAAAAAATAGAATTAATTAAGCATTACAGGTTACCAGCTGGCATCTGGGCCAGGTTTTTTTTTATGTTAGAATATTAAAAACATTTTTAGTCAGACAAATTATTCACAGGGGGGTTGGCAAAATACTGCACTAACCAATAATATAATTAAGTGAATGAATTCCTTAATTAACATTTTTCAGGTTGCAACAAAGGTGTGGGGGAATTAGTTTGAAGGCTAATCAGCAGCACTTGTCAGAAACTGAGATTTGACAACCAACACCTCTGAGTTTTAGAAGCAACATGAGGCGACTCGTTCATTCGTTCCTTTTCATGTTGAGGATGACTGGAGTGTGTGTAGTCTTTAATTCTATCAGCAGCAGTACTTTATCTCGTGTTTTTTATTATTCTATTGCGTATTTCTATTTTGTCTTGTGTCAATGTCGAATCTATCACTCAATCGCTGCTGTAACATGTGGATTTCCCCGGTGAGGGATCAATAAAGTCGGTGTGTTTTGTTCATTTAAGTGTGTGATTTTTCAAAACACTTAGTGCTAAAATACTTTATACATTCCTTGAACGATGGAAAACGTTCATTTCTGGCTCCTTTCTTAATAATAACACAAGATACTGTAGATACAGATGGACATCCTTGTTGTGTTTACCTCTGTTCTTTTCATAAATCAGATGATGATGATACAATCAACATAAATGTTGCTCAATAATTGCTATCGTCTGTTATTTTTTCTTTATAAATCCTATTAAAGTGAGTAGTTTTTGAGCAGCATTTCTAGTCATCGTCCAGAGAATTCCACAGTTTCACTGCATATTCTGAAATACACATCGACTTCAGTGTAGTATGACGTGCATATGGACTTCTAAAATTCATGAATGTACATGTACAATATATATTGACAGTTATTCTTAATCACTAGCATGCAAATTGATATCATGAATCAATGTTTTAAATCTTTATTAAGTAAGTTAAATGTACAGCAAGAGTGTTCAACTAGTTATGAAGCAGACTCAGTTTGATACTGACGCCTCTATATGACCCGCAAACAAGACCGTTATGAGAATACTGGGTGTATCTGTGTGGTTTTTATATTTGTTCTTAATGCCGGTCACTGGGTCAGATTCTGACTTATTTTGGTTAGATAAGTCAGAGTTCAAACTATTTTTCATGGTGGAGTGCCGAGGATCAATTAAGGAGTCTCTCAGCCTGAGAAAAGAAGCTTGTCTGTAGTCGAACAAGGTTCTCTTTGTTTCGCCGTCATCATATTACAGCTATCAATCTTATTAAACTACAGGCAGATACATCACGTCATCGCTAAGCATCCTGCACAAAGCCGAGTGTACAAGAAGAAAAACAGAATTTAAAAAATATCTTTCGTTCAGTTGCTTCCAAAACAAATGCACACGCTGGCCAGTTCAAGAGCTTCACGGCAGGAGGCCACGGTGCCCATTTTGACCACAGGGGCCGCCAGAATCCATACAAAACAAGAGCTCCTCGCAGCTGCTTTAAAGCCTCTTTTAGATAGCCTAGCGCAAAGACTGATAACTCTAAAACATCGACATGTAATCTTAATTTGTAATTATGATATAACATATTAATCAGTGAGCTGTAGATGTGTTGGTAGGCAGGTTTTTAAGCCAGGCTAGCTGTTTCCTCCTGTTTCTGGTCTTGCCTAAGCTAACCAGCTGCTGGTTACTCCTTACTGCACAGACATGAGGGAGGTATGAATGTTTTGATAGAGGATATAAGCTGTGCATTTCCTGGCATTATCCCCTTCATTTTTACATTATTATCATACAATATGTTGTCTTTGTGAGGCCAGCACTGTCATGAATTCTAGCAGATCGGAGTCCTCATTATGAGTAAAGTGTTCCTGGAGGCTGGTTGGTGACGACATGTGGAGACCGGCCTTTCAAGATTTATTTGCGTCTCGGTACGTGGCCAACACTCACGTGTGTCTGCAAATGGATATGGTTAATGGGGGCGGTGGGTAACATCGTGACCTTCATCAGGTCCTCCTCGTAGTCCATCCCAGCCCCACCTCTCACCACATCTGGTTTGACCATCTCCATCCCCAAACCCCTGCTAGCCACCCCCACCTGCACCTCATCAATCCTCTGTGTCATCGTTGCCACACTTCTGGCTATTGGCAGAGTAAGCTGTGACACTAAGACGTGAAAATGATGAATGGACTTTTCCGGTCAGGAAGCGGCGATGGTTGAGGAGACACCCCACCCTCTCGCTCATCTTTCCGATCCATTTTTCACTTTCTTTCCCCCACTGCCACGTCTCTCCGTTGTCTGTCCCTCTTGAGTCAATATGAGCCGAACAATCGCGCTCCACAAATAAAGCCCTCCAAAGTATGTGGTTTCATTTTTTTCATTTTGTAGAGTTAGTTGAGCCTCCACAATGGCTTCAAAAGGCCCAACCTTTTTCATTTTTAGTTGTTAGTTAGTTAGTTGGTTATGACCAACTAAAGAAACCCCAAATCTTTTCATGAAAACATTGATTGGATAAAGGGAACACATAATTTGCTAGATACAATCAATTCACGTGATCGTTTAAAATCTTCAGCCATCTTGAACCCATTTTTTTTCAGTTTTAAAGGATGCTTGTTCATTTATACAGCGCTGCAGCACATAAGAAAACTGCTGCATGTAAATGTATTCTAGTAGTTACCCAAAATGAAATGATGAATCTGAACATGAGCTTTACAGTCTCCTTTATTAATCAAAAACATTCTCGTTTCCTCCGTGTTTACACAGTTCGATCTGCGACTACTTTAGCCCTCACATCCCCGACCACAAGAGTTACAGTGAACCTTGAGTTGGCGTCTGTATACCGTCCATTGTTGTGTCTGCCTACCCATAATGTGTCTATTCACTGCTGGACAATACTGTCCATTAACTATTATACGACTTGCTGTAGTTTTATTGGCTGCCGATATGAATAGAAGTCCCACTGTGTTCTGGAGAGACATTATCATTCTCGATCGCCATAACTATCGGCTTGCGATTTGCACTGCCAAGGTTCTCATAATGGCTCATGACTGAGATATTCATGTGAAACTTTGGTCAGACATGGTTATTACCTTTATAAATTGTAGTAATTTTCTCTGTCATATGTCATATGATTTTAATGTTTGTGTCAGGGTGTGTGTTAAGGCTTTAGGGGCATGTTTTCGAACAGAGCCGGCTCTTAAAATCTTTCCACAGTCATCACTTCGCCTTCGTGAACTCTAGCTCTGTAGCTTCCAATATCAGACCAAAGAAACCCTCCCTTGTTTCGATGCTCCCTCGGGGCAAAGTGGCACTGGTAGATATTTAGGAGATTTAGGCCTCCTATGTTTTGGGGGGGAACTGAAGCCACTGCTTCCCCTCGCCCCCTAAAGCACAGGGAAGCCTCAATATCTTCATCATTCATGTGTATAATTTAACATATGTAAAGACTTTTGTATATAAAATATCCGCCAAAGTTTTCCTGGGACCATTTGTTTCCCGAGCCTTTCAAAAAAACAATCCTCCGAGGAGCTGCGCAGTTTGTCTGACATCAATTATTTTGGAATAAGACAAACAGCTCTCGTTAAAGCCGCTGTACACAGCAGGACAGATGTGAATATTGAATAAAAAAAAAAAAGATGTAACACTGCAGGTTAAACACTTCCCCGAAGTGGAAGTTTTTTGGCACTTGTATTTAATTTTCAGACGTATAGAAAAACTTCCACTCCTCAGTGTGAATATATTGAGAGAGATTCTCTTGCATGTAATTTGATTAGTGGACCAGGATTACAGCCGGCTCTCCCTCATTTACTTTGAGTGAGGAGAAAAACAATTAAGCTATACATGTTGGCTATCGAGGAGACAACACACACACATGCACAGGCACACACACGCACAAGCACACACACACGCACAAGTCTCATTTAATCCTTTATGATGCGCCTGGAATTTGTAATGATTTTAATTAGGAAAGGTGCAATAGGAGTCTACTTCGTGGCAATGCTGACACTCCAGGGTGCCGGGAGCCAATTAAAAATATGTGCTGATCAAACAGCCTGCCCTCGCCCATGCACGACTATCCCTGGAGCCTGTGCTGCAGCAGAGGGACGGCCAAGCTCAGGGCCTCCAAGCTCCCACCGAAACAGGCTGCAGAGGAGCCGGCGGAGAGCCACAGCCGACACTCTCCGCCCCAAGATCTGGTTCAAGGCTCAGCTACTCCTCGCCATTAGCTGCGCGCTACTGTGGGCGAGTGGGAGCCCCAGAAGAGGAATCCTCCAGCTCACAATCAAACGTCTGTGAGGAAAATGTCACACACCCCATTTGATCCCCCACAGAGATCCTCCTTTCTTTTGCACGAGGGAACTGGCTCAGCCGAATTCACCCCCACCCCAACCCGCACACACACACACACACACACTCGGAGTGAGAACGCCACATTAAATTAGAATTATATGACAATTTAGAGTGACAATTAAGCCTGGTATTAATTACACTGTTCCTTTTGTTTCGAGCAATCCCTGCGATGTTGCCAGACCCAGGAGTGCCCAAAATAGACGAATTTAAATGAATCTTATATTTTTTCCAAATGTTAGTATTCATCTCTGTCACATCCACCCTCTGTGAAGTCCCTCCTACCTCTATCATTAGGCATCTCTGTCCCCGGTGATTAATGATACTAATGAGCATGTGCAGCCATTCACTCTGCCACACATTATTCTACTCTCTGGCCTAGGCCATGTGTCACGTCCTCCTGTGAGCAGAGAACATGGCTCCCTGATCACATCCAGCCAAAACAATAATATTAACTTATATCTTTTGCAATATCTATGTCAGAGGGGCACAGACACACACACACACACACACACACACACACACACGTGTATTGAACATGTGGAAACATGCATACAGCCTCATTTCGACAACAAAGATATTAAAAAATCATAATGAAAATGATATTTGCATGCACTGGAGACGCAGACTAATAATCAGACATCGCATTACCGCATCAAGACTATATTCAACGTTAGCTTTATGTTTCTGCCGTATAATTCTCAACACATATCTGCTAGTTTAATCAAATGTGACAACCTACAAGACAGTGAATTAATCTGGAGCCTGTAGTGGAAAAGGGTTGGATCCCTCTTTGGGTTTTTTTTTTAACAGACTTTTATTGGTAGGAGTTATAGAGGACCTTTCGCCATCATATCAGTAACACAGGGATGGAAATGAAAAAGATAAAACGGGAATAATAAAAGAGAGAAAAGTGCCATCCATCCTTTCTCAACAGAGAGATCTCCCCGCTGACCACCCTCCTCTCTCCCCTTGACATCATGCACAGCAGCTTTACTCCATATTGTCTTGCATTTAGACATGCCATTGATTAGCTATATATAATAGTCACATCATCTTTGACAGTTAATACGCAGTGATACCATAATAAAAATTAAGTGGGGAAACACAATAAATAGGGAACAGAGTTTATTTTGAAAGGGTGTGGCCTGCAGGAAGTGTTGACCCCTTAAAGCTAACCTGGTCACACTTCAGTGTAATACCTCTCATTACTCTTCAGAATTGTACTGATTCCTTTTTTGTTTTTTGTTTTCGTCTCTTGTTCGTGACATCTATCTGAAGTTAGCATGCTAACCAGCTAGCCTAGGCCTGTCTTGGTCCAGAGCTCCGGCACTAGCCATATGTCATCATACAAACCACGTAAACACCGACTCTCCCCCATGCTCAGAGCTCTAACTCTGGACCGCTAACTGAGCTAACTAGCTAATGGTAGCTACGATAGACAGCAGTTAGTGGCTACTCGGTGATACACTGCCTAATATCGAGTATGAATTGGACTACAAATATGGTCTTAAATACGATATGATACAATACCACGTCGTGATACGATACGATATGATACGATATGTTATTATATGATATGACAATAAGATAGATACAAATGATATTTTCTTGCCTAATAGGATCACTTTAAGCCTTTGTTTTGATTGGTTAACACCTCCCATCTGGCAACTCTGTATAAATGTTCACATAAAAAATCTCTTGTAAAAATCAACCTTTTCTATGTTAGCCGGTTTCACTTAGGATCTTGGAGCACATGTTGCTGAGCCGACTGCTCCTCGCTGCTGTTTCTTCTTCGCTCCACTCTGACTCTGTTGCAATGATGCAGCATTGTTAAACTTTTATCTTTGGCAGACGTTGCGAGCCTGTCAGGTGGGCAGCAAGAGTGATTACTGCATATTTGAAGATCCATAAAAACAGGCCCCCGTATCTTTGGGAGTCGCATCAGCCGGGACGCTGAAATACGGCTCATCACTTTTATGTCGCGACCACAATCGGCTGTTGGGATGTGAAATTAATATGATGGCGAACAGAACCCATCTGGTGGTGGTGGTGGTGGTGGTGGGGGGGGAGGCACAGAGGCGACCAGGAAAACTGTTTTAAGCCTTGCAAAGGATGTTTTTAATTGGACGCTTTGTGTGACAAGCATATACATGTCATACATAAAACGATGCGCTGGTCTGAAGGCTGAGCTGGATTTATGGCAGCGAGCAAAGAGACTTGGGGAGGAGAGGGACGCTTAGAAGAAAAATAGAAGTAATGCATTAGTTAGTTATGAGTTTACAATGAATGCGACGAATCAGATGAACCACGAAGGAACGCCGAGCTTGATTGTACAAAAAAGTTGCTTGTTATCACAGACCTTTTTAACACGATCTGACCTCAGTGTGCTCTTGCTATTGTTGTTGTTGTTGCTAAGATAAGCATCAGTATAGAAGGCTTTTAACTACCATTTAAGTAAGCCAGGCATTATAAGTCAAGGCTGCAGCCTGCTGTGCCGCGAGGCCCGAACCCCGACTGATCATTCATCAGCAGGCCCCCGGCCTCAGCACCTTCTTGATTCAGAGGGGGGGTGATTGGAGGAGGTCATTGTTAAACTCTGGTTCCATTTTCTGGCCACAAACGACTGTTGTTTTCCAACACTGAGGTTCACAGTAGTAATTGTTAGATTTCTCAGAGTGCTCATACAAAAGTTTGGAGGCTAAGATAAAGTTTGAACATCTTCTGTAAAGGTTTTTTTACGGCTTTTACGATTTGTAATTTTCACTATCCTCTTTCATTCCAGCGCCTATATGGAGAGGTGTTACTCTCTTCTTTATAATATTGGGTGTCATCGAATTCATATTGAATAATTTGACTTTGTAGCTTTTTTTTTCTCAGAAGTCTGACTTTTCGGACAGAATTGAGAAAAAAAAAAAGAAATCAGAACTCCTCCCTGGCTGTAGCTTTTACACATTTTTCCCTCCATAATAATAATCCGCTCTCCTCCGCTTGCACTCATCTGCAAGCAGAGGAGTCGACTTCAAGCAGAAGCACAACACCGCTCGTATCACTATATCAGCAGGACAAATACAGAAGCCTCCTTTTGCGCCATTTAACTGCCTACAGGAATTGTTTGTTGTTTTTATAAAAATGAGGGTCATCCTTATAAACCAGCGTTTGGCGTGGTGGGAAGAGGAGGCTGAAGCGTGAGTCTGGGACCCTGAACTGATCTACATGATCACTGCTCCGTCCAGCCATGTGATGCTTATGCAATGTTCCTCCAACCTGCAGCTGGGGGAGAAATCAATCACACCACAGACCCCCTTTTCTTCTCTCAAACAAGAGCTTTTTAGTGACAACAGTTATCTTGGTCACATGACCGATGGAAGCATCATGCAAAGACCCCTCCCCTCCCCCCCCAGACCAGTGCCCCCCCCCCCGAGCACCCCCTTGGTGCAGATGTTGGGTAACAACATGGCCGATGAGTTTAACGGTGGCACAATGTTGCTCTTGTGCTGTTGACCTCCCACAGTTGTGTTAGACGTCCACCATCACAAGACTTGGTCAAGGAGCATAATTACTTAATGTGTGATACAGACTCGGGCAATTATCAGTCAGGCAGTTTGAACGGAAACTCAAATAAAGCTGCTTCTTGGTTTCAGAGTCGTGTCCTTTCTTGCAACATACATGATCACAAACACACGGAGAGTTCACCTTTTTTTTCGGAGACGTTTTCCACAGTGGAGCTGTGGCTGTGAGCCTCTCGTCGCTGATGAACTTTGCAAATGTTGTCATTTCCATTGTGGGCTCACAGGACTGTGAGAGGAAACAGTCCTGACCTGCTGTAATCCCCACTGAGGTAATGAGGGGTTAAAATCTCATGTCAGGTAAATTCTTTGTGTAGCTGACCTTAAAGGGACAATTCACCCTAAAATCAAAAATAAATGTTTTACCTTACCTGTAGTGCTGTTTATTCATCTAAATTGTTTGGGTGCGATATTTAAAAATGTAATATTTATATTGTGTTGATAATGTATGTATGATGATATTGTTCAAATAATCCAGCATGTTTTAAATAATTTCTTTAAGCTCTCACTTTGTCATAGTATGTGATAATGTTGTTATTGTGAATCCTTTTGGCCACAATGATCGGGTCTAAAAACCTGATATAGTGATAGCCCTGGGAACTATATGGCACTCCGCTTGCTGTCCTTAAGGAACTGTTTGTTTTTCCACCAAACTACACCGCAACACCGCGCAGAAGGAGGCTTGCATCTGCTCACGTACAGGAGGCTAGCTGACTGAGCTAACTAAGCTAGCTAATGTTCACACTCTGCAGCTAATCTTTACATCCCGCACTGTCAGGAGCACAAACCTCTCGTCCAATGCGCAGACACACGCTTACCCTCTGCGCAGCGATGCGGTTGGCTGGTGTAGTTCATTAGGAAATAAAACAGTTCCTCCATGAACACTGCTCACAACAAGGTCTGTGGATTATCTTGAGAGACCGCGTCATGATTTCTGGACGGAGAAAGAGTTTTTCTAAAAATATATTTGTTTTTTGCACTTTGAGCACCACAAGCCGAGTGCCATCTCGTTCCATTATATTTGAGAGAAAGCAGACATCTCTACTGCGGACATCTCCAAAACTCTGCAGCTCAAGCCAAAAAAATCATGATGGATAAACAGCGCTGAAGATAAGATGAAGAAATGTGTGTTTTTTATTTTGGGGTGAACTTTCCCTTTAAAGGCGAAGACAGACAAAGTGGTAGAGGATGTCACAGGACTGTAGGCTAGTGCTTTATAAAAACCACTGAGCATTAAGTGTTGTGATTGAGGAAAATTGTTTGTTTTTATAATTTAATTTAATTAATTTGTAGGAGATCAATATGTATTTATTTATTTTGGTGCTCTATTATGCTACATGCTCTGATGCGTGTCACAGTTGTTGTCTGTGCCTATTGTCATATGTATCCACTCATGCTTCCAATGATCTTTTGTTTTTCCGCCGGAGGAAGTATCATGTGAATTAAGGCCACCTGGGTTTTTTTTTTTTTTTTTTTTAAACAGGAATTTTCATTGGCTTGTTGCTAAAAGAAAAGTAAGAAGAAAAAAAAAGAAAACCTAAAATGTATTTGAGCTGCCCTTTAGCGAGAGTTACATCTCAGTGAGAATTATCTAAAAATAAAATGAACAGTTTTATTAGTGTGGTGAGATCAGATCCTTGAAGTGAAGACAGATCCGTGTAACAGCGCCAGCCTTCAGGAGGCTTCTGGTTATGCCATATGCCACTACAATTCAAGCACCAGCACCCCCCACCCCCCCACCCATCACACACACACACACACACACACACACACACACACACACACACACACACACACACACACACACATACAAACACACACACAACGAGTATGCCAATCCACCCATGATATTAAAAAAAGTCATGTTTTTTTTGTATTCTTTAAGACCAATCCATGATATTATGTATGTAATGTGTGTATATGTGTGTAAATATATATCTTAATTGATATAAACACTCATAATCAAGCAGATCATGCCTCCACCAATGCTCTCTATCTCTAACACACACACACACACACACACACACACACACACACACACACACACACACACACACACACAGAGGTCAAAGGCTAACCCAGGCCTCCTCCTGCAGATGATTTCGTACACTGCGGTCTTAACTCGTCCAAACTAAACACATAAAACCAAGCTCAAGTCACGCATCCCCTCATTTTGTTAAATATTACGTGACATTTTCAGCTTTTAAAATATGTAACAATCTAATCTAAGATGCTCGTGCATCGTGCATATAAAGCGTGTTTTGTTCCAAACCTTAAACAATCACAAATACGTACATATAAATATACTTTTTTTTTTACATGAATCCTCGCCGTCAGATGATCATGCGTGCTTTATGTTTTTTTTATGTATGGGAATAAAAATCATATAGACGATCGGTTGATCTATATCCTTAATACATCCAAGAGCCCTTTCACCGTCTGTAGACGTGGGTGGGAGGCACACACTGTCAATCATCAACGCTTCATTGATCAAGGACAATTCTCGCCGTACAACCGGTCTTTTTCATAAGAAATCACTCACTCTGCATTAATTATCACTCTGCCTGGACCGTGAGTGTGTGTGTATGTGTGTGCGTGCGTGTGTGCGCGCGCGCTTGCGTGCGTGCGTGTGTGTGCGTGCCACCTCTTCGACTATTTCGCATTGCTTGTGCACTCACTTGAGAGGAGATGAGATGAAATTCCAGCACCCTCTCTGCTAAAATACAAGTTGGTGTCCAGGCACAGCAGCCCGACCTTTAGTCGGATCTCACACTGAGAAAATAGCGTCGAAAAAATAAAAAATACAAAAATACAAATCCATTAAAATGAATTAAAAGTATTTTATTAATTTCTTTATTTTTGTTTTAAATAAATGCTGGATATCTTCATATAAACTTGTGAACTGATAAATACCAACGAGCCAGTTTGAGGTTTTAATCTGACAAAGATTTTTTTTTTTTTAATCAATAAATAAAGATTTGTATTTTTTTGTGCTGCTTAAAAAAAAATCTCATGTGGGTCAAGGGTCACATCCAACACCAAACATGTGGTAATAATTTAACATAAATCTTTTTTTTTCTCTGTCATAAATATTAATACCCTAGTTGTATTTTTTTATTTCCCTGTGATCTGACGGTTAAAGAAAACATTTACTCAAGAGTTGAAAAAAAAGAGAAAAGGTTGCTCAGTTTGTACAAAAAAACAAACAGATGTGAAGTTATCGAAGACATGTATTTTTCTGACACACTTGAAATAAAAAAATAAAATGTTTTGTTTATCAGAGAGTGGCAGATGTTTATTTAGCGGGGTGGGGGGGGTGGGGGGGACAATGGAAAATGTTGTTAAATGGCTGCTTACATGGTAAGAAAGCATTCAGATAATGTGAATTATTTGTAAAGGGGGCTGCCGCACATTCACGATCCGTCTCTGCGTCGTCCTCACACACGATCCGTCCGCTATCAAACCTTTCAAAGCCTCATCTGACAAACCAGCGACCAAAAACATCCACAACTATTACTAACACACCATCGTCAAACATAACGACGCTGTTTTGTATTTTCTTTTTCTGACAAACCTCTTGCAGCCGCACTTTAAAAAAAAGAAAAAAAAAATGGTAAAAGGCTCCGTGCAGATCCTCTCCGGTGACGCGGACTTCTCTCAGCCTCCTAAACGTGAATTGTCTCGACTTTACTCGCTCTCCTAAGTTTCTCCCAACGCTCTGCTCCGCATTTATCCGAAAACTAACCTCGATTATTTTGAATATCCAACATATAATTTCCCCCTCTCTGCAGTATTCCCTTTGATTCACGCTTGACTCATATGGCTTCGGGGCCAATAGGGGTCCGCCTTTGGGGCGCCTTGAAACCGGCCCCTTCTTATCCCCTTTCATCATCTAACCCGGGAAGCCTTGAAACCGCAGGGCCAGTTATTGCCTTTTTTTCAGACAACCCAATGCGGACTGGCCAACAGCCAATCAGAGTCTTGTTTACATTCTGTGACTGACAATGCTTTGGCGCCGCGCCAGCCAATCAGAGCATGGCATACAGAGAGGGGGGGGGCGTTCATTTGTAAACATTTAGCATAATGTAATAACCCAAAGTCCATAGTAATAACACCAGAGAAATATTGGAATTACTGTCCTGTCTGCATGATTCAGTGTAGAGTGTTGTGAAATTGGCGTTGAAACCATTTGTCAAAAAAAGCCTCTGGTGGCTCTAAAGAAGGAAAAAATGTAGACGAGAGTACAGTGAGGGTTTGACATGTGGCTATAAATGCCCTGAGATGTTAGCTAGAGTCTTAAAAAGTATATCATATATATATATTCTCTTGTAGCATCATTATTTAGTGCAATTTGTGACTGGTTTGAATCTCCTGTTAACGTAATGTTTGTTAAGGTCGGTGTCAATTTTTCAATGGGGTCCTCTCGAGAGCACACATAACTGGAGCACCTTTAAAAATGATTGGTAATGTTTTATATTAACTATCATTAATTAATGGTGAGTTAAATGGTAGTTAATAGTTATTTCACTGTTAACTAACAATGAAATGCTTTACTTACAATTTGTTAAACGATTGTGAAGGTTTATGAACATCAGCTGCAACTTCATAATGACCATCGAAATAATGTTTATGAATAAACTATTGTAAACATGTAAACAATTGCTTCATGAATGGTTCATAAAGCATTTGTAAACAGCAAAATACCTATTCATAATTAACGATGATTATTATAAAGTACTACCAATTGATTTCAATTTTGTCTGATATTTTACATTAATTCTATGGAAGCCCAGTAGGACTTTATTAAATTGGTAATGTAAAAATTGAAAATTGAAATATAATTCCATGATAGCTTTACAATTTACCAAAAATATGTATGTGTGGTTTGAGTTAGGGGAAAAAAAAGAAAATTTATATAATATTTTTTTGTCACATGACACATTCATATTTGGAAAATTAAACGCTATTGTAGAATTCTATTTCAATTTTCAAGGATATGTTATTATTTAATAAAGTCCCACATGGGCTTCCATAATTTACATTGTTATGGCCACTGAATATATAAATGTAGACAAATGAATTATCATTATTATTTTTTTTTTACCACTGTGCACTCAAAACAATGCAAAGTACGGAAGCTCATATGAGACTTTATTAAAATGATAAACTAAACATAATGTAGGCATTGCATTTTTTTCAAATGTGTGTTATTTTGACTAAAACTAGGATTTTGCAGTCACATATTCATTTTTGTAAAATTAAAATGCTACTGTTGAATTTTTGTCCCATTTGGGCTTCCATCATTTGCCTTGTTATGGCTGCCGAATATATAGATGTAGACAAATAAATGACTTTTTGACCACTGTGCATTTCTGAGATGCATCCGGGCGTAAAGCTTTTCGCTGGTGTCTTATGGGAAATATGTTTGGAGCTTCACCTGAGCTGAAATGTAAGCTCAGTTTGGCTTTTCTCACAAACATGCATGCAACTGATTTACAATTTTGACAATTTCCTTCTTATTTGAACATTATTTACATCATCGTGAGAACTGTCCGTGTTGATTTCCATCCTGTATCCATTCGAGGCTTGTGCTCGGGCTGCACTGAGCTCCATTGTGAGAGATCCTTCGACCATCCCGTGCTTTAAAATCTGGCGCTTCTCACTCTGCTCATCGTCGCCAGTCACCACACCATTGGCCTGCGCTGCCGGCCAATCGGAGCCGTGCTTATCTCCGGGCGGGGCGGCACTAGCTCATTAACATGCAGGTAGCCGACCAATGGGAGGGCGTGTTTACCCTGCCCCGAGACGCGAGGTACGCAGTTGCACCGGGAGAGAAACCGCTGCTCGGAGATCCGAGCCGCGATCCAGCCAGGCCGGAAGCCCTGTAGTCCCACTGCTTCCATAGACCGAACAAGAAGGCTACTGCACAGCCTCAGATGGAAATACTGTAGGACCTCACTCTCTGAGCCACATGCGTTATCTCACGTTTTGATTTTAAATGGGCGTCGCACTCGGCCTTGCTCCTTCCCTCCCCGTGTTTTGTGATTTTATAATTTATTGTTATGCAAGGATTTAACATACCAGTAAGTAGTGACATTTTATATACTTTAATTTTTTTTAATTTTATTTTTTTTTAATCTGTGGAATAAAAAAATATTTCGAGGGCCTGTTTCATTGTTGGGAAATGATAGCGGCTGTATTTAAGGTGACAAGAGAGAGGGGGAAAATAAGATGCTGTATGTGACATGCTGTGCATTAAACACAGTACAGTGATACCATTTACTTAATAGCACAACAAAAAAAGCAGCACGTTTGAGGTTTTAATCCTGCGAGGAGTGAATGGACGATTTAGCGCGGCGAGCTGACAGAATTAAATTAAATTAAAATATAATTATTATCACCATCAGTAGTAGCCTTCCAGGAGTAGTATCGATTATAATAATGCATCAGCGTCAGCGCGTTTTGACGTTAGGAGCGTTTTTGTAAATATGTGCAATTTTAAATGATCGACGACTCATTTGCTGGTGTTTTGTTTTAAATTATCTTATATTTTTTGAAACGTGACACGCTACGTATTTATTATTTTATTTCATTTTACGATTCGAGATTTCAGAGCCCGTAATTAATTGTTCAAACGTGTTTAATTTTTGGGTGAAGTCGGTCAGACTATGGTGCATGCCATTAACACAATATGGAGAATTTGCATTGAAAGCACAGGGTGGTGGTGGTGGTGGTAGGGGGGCGTGTGTGTGCGCTCGCTCGCCCCGGCCGAGGCGCACTCCCTGCCGGCCAGCTCATCCACGGAGGGCCGCCCTGCCTCCTCGCCGGCGCGGGTCCGACCTGCGCAGCGTAATCTGATTTATTATCCGCGTTTCTGCCTTCGATTGGATTCGGTGGATGCAATTGACAGCCGCTTAATGAATTGCATTAGGGGCGTCGATTATTTTCGGACGCTTTTAGTGTATTCGTGGAGGGCTTTCGCACATTTAAAGGCAGAAATGGAAGAAGGAAAAAAAAACACACCCCGACAGGCGGCGGTGGGGATTTAAGGCTGCTGCACTCACATTAAATCGTACAATTCGAGCGTTTACACGGCAGCAGTGTGTGATCCCCGGGCCTCGTGAAATGCTAGATAATTTTTAAATTTTGAGGGTGGGGGGGCAGTGTGAGTGGGCTGAATGCAACAGCATGGCGAGGGGGAAGGTAATGGCTGACTGCAAAGCACTTTCTCAGTACGGAGACAAAGGCAGTCCTCCTGACGGGCGGCCATTCACCTTGGGTCTCTTGCACAGTCCCTAAACCTGGAGACTCAGCTCTCATTGCATGCAGGAGCAGAATAAACCACATACAGAATGAAAAAACGTGAACGTGTCCAGATACAATGCAAGGTTGCTCGGGAAGCCTCTGTTGATCAGATTTGGTCTCAGGGAGCTCCGTAAGGCTTTTTCTTCTTCTTTTTTTTTTTTGTATTGTTGTGGATGTAGCTGTGAGCTGTAGGCTGGGCTGTAACCGGCTGCATGTGGAGATAATAGCGCTGAGCGTAAAACAGCACATATCATACAGCTACCTGTGCATTCTTACACATTTTATTTTTTTTTCTAAAGAGGCTTGTTATCACGCTGAGGTACCCTTTTAACCCTTTTCGAGAAACCCTGTAGGCCCCCCCCACTCAAAAAAATTAGTGAATCCATAATGTGAGACCAAACATACAGCCCTTGTGTTGTAGAGAGAAAATCCACTCATGCAGGATTTATTTATTTATTTCTCTATTTGGAGCTGTAAAAATTAAGCTGCCTTCTGTTTGCCTGCTTCATTTTTTTTTCTTTTTCAATCACTGTGGCACAAAAAAATTATAAAACAAGCAGTCACGTTCAAAAAACAAACATTTGTCCACAGTGAAATGTCGTTTAATTGTAATTTTTAAATTTAATTTGGACTTTTAATAATGCTGTTGTTTTTTTTTGTAATTTATATATTTTTTGGCGGTGGCATGGCAGAGGATGTAACCTGTAATGTATTTACTACTCTCATTTGATTACCTGACCTGAAATAGGTCATGGCAGATGAAGACAGTGAGAGTGCAGTTATTCACACACACACACACACGCGGGCATGTGCACGTGCACGCGCGCACACACACACACACACGGAGAGAAAGAGAGAGAGGGAAAGAAAGAGAGGCTTTCAGGGTGCATCTGTGTTTTAATCACGCTCTCGTTTTGAATGCGATTTGTTTTTTTTTGGGGGGGGGGACTTTGCAACTCAAAAATCGCTCGACGCACGATCGATATTTCTGCGATTGTATTGTAGTCTGCGAAAAATGTTCTATATTTAGTGTGTGTGCGTGCGTGTGTGTGTGTGTTACATTTTTTTTATGCAGCTTGTGGCGCAAAAAAAAAAAGATAATAAATACAGGTGAAAATAGTGCGCGAGGTGGTAATGAGAGCTGGATTGATAGAGGTTAATGGAAAGGAGGGAAGAAAGAAGAAGAAGAAAAAAACCGGTGGAGACAATAGGACGAGCGAGAGGAGGGGGGAGAAGAAGAAAAAAAGAAAAGAAAGCAGGCAGCGTTGTTCACCTTGAGATGTAGGCTTCCATCATCATCATCAACGCACAGGACAACAACACTTCCTGCTCTCACACATCACGGTTTCATATACAGAACACATAATAATGGTATTTATGTGTTGCATGTTAATAAGCAGGGAGACAGACAGACAGGGAGACAGCTGGTCACTGCTGACGTGGTATTTGAATTAATTGTTTGGATAAAATATGATGTGAGCGCAATTAAAGAGAGAGAAGAGAAAAAAAAGAGAGGGGGGGGGGGGCTGTGGAGAGAAAACCTAAACATGTGTCAATGTGCTCGTCGTGTCTGTGGAATATGAGAGTGCTCTCTCCTCCATGTGATGTGTATCAGGGCCTGATCAATAGAGCTGAACGTGAGCCCGGCTCCAGTGGGCTCCTGGACGCCTTTGCTCGCCGTTTTCTACCCGCGGTGACTTATTTTGCAGCAGTAGTTTTAGCTGGAAGAAGAAGAGGAAGAAAAAAAAATGTAGTAAGGGGGGTGGGAGAAAAAAACCTGGATATGACAGAAAGGTATCACAGCACAATCCAATGAGGCGGAACTAATGATTTGTTTTCTCTTACATTTTATTGGACTTGTCAGTCCTTTTTTTTTTTTTTTGCATCGTGTAAATCCAAACCGAGCCTGAAAAAACATGCTCTGGTTTTTTTCTTTAATTTATTTTTTTAACATTTTTTTTTCTCCCTCTCTTGACAGAAAAGATGATCGGGGGCTACGTTTTTGGCTGGGGAAGCCTGCGATCTACTGAATGCAACACATAGATCTGAAGGAAAGGATTATTATATGGGTTGCATTTGATTTTCCTGACCTGCCCTATCCGGATTTCGGATTACTCAACATTCTTCGGGAATGGAAGGACGGGATTTCGCTGCTCCGGCGCACCTCCTCTCAGAGCGGGGCGCCCTGGTGCACCGAGCCGCCTCTCGGATCGCTCCCTCGGGCCACAGCTCTGTGCAGCACGCCGGTCACTTCCCGCCGGGAAAATATTACCCCTCGCACATACCGATGGCTCCCCACTCAGGTTAGTCAAACACTACAAGAATGAAGCTGTATGGAGCCGTCTGCTGATATAGTATTGTTTTAAAACGCTCTGTGGATACCAGGCTGTGGCCTGCATGTGTAGCTGTCCTACAAATCTGACTATTTCCGCACCTACCAGAGCAGCAGACGCCTGCTCAGGTGTGGCTGCTGACAGACTATTCAAAACACCAGCTGAAATTTACATTTCATTATTATTTAATTTTTTTTTGATTGAGCTGAATCAACATTTTCTGGCTTGAATATCTCAGAGGCAACGGAGGAATCGTTTCTAAAACAAATACCCATTTGATAAGTTAAGTAAATGCCACGGTATTTTAAAATGGCATTTAGGATCTGTTTTAGCTTGCACGGTGGGAGAGTTGGACCCTGATACTGGTTGGCCTCCCATTGGCTGGGAAGGGAAGGGGGGGGGGGCTGCATTAGAAATGAGATTTCGTCACTTTACGTTGCATTGATGGGTGTCACACGGGTGCCATCACTTGACTGAGACCCGGGGCCAAAGAGCCACAAGCAAAGCAGAGAGGAGAGGAGGAAAGGGGGAGGAGAGGGGGAGGAGAGGAGGGGGACGCTGGATGAACAGGTCTGCACGGGTTACAGTGGTAGAAAATCCCACTCCTATATTGGGCTTCATGAGTGTCGGGGTGCAAATGTGTTCACAGTGCATGCGTCAGGTTTAACAAGTGACTTGGGTATCTTGTGTACCCGAAGTGTGCACACAGACAATACAAACAGTGTCAAACCTGCATCATCTAAAACAGCTGATATATATAAAGATATAATTTTTAAAAACAATCCAGGAATGACCCTTTAAAATCACAAAAACCCTTGTTGTTATATTACAATGTTGTCATGCTCATTTTTTTTTTAAAGCAGATACTGGATTAGATTAAACAACACAGGGAGAAAATAGAATAATAATAAATAAATGTGTTGTTACAACACTGTAAAGGACTGGATCACAATTTGTGAGAGATTTAAATAAGTCACATCAGGGGCATATTGATTGCATCAAACAACTCACACATCTGCAAGTGTCCTTTGAAAATATGTTAATGTGCCCGCTAAGAGCACACGTTTATGATGCAGCAGCTGAGGAATCTTGGGTCACCGCACCGCCAAGAATATTTAGCCCCTATAAAAGTTATTTTATGTAACGTATATCAGCTAAAATCATCACTGTAGGTGGCCGTTGTAGGCGGTTAAACGCAGGATCAAAGTGACCTCTGACAATGCCCTTTCTATGTCACGTATTCGTCACGTTTTTATTTACTTATTTAGATGTTGCTAATATCTTATTGCACTCCTGCTGTAAAAAAAAAAAGAAGAAAAGGAAAGAAAAGAAAGAAAGGCAGAAGTGTTGTGTTTGGCTGATCAAACATATTTTCCTTTTTGCCAAATTCATTGTGTTCGTAGGGATTCTGAATTCATTTGCAAAATCATGCTAAACACGAGGTATAATTAGGCATTCAGGAGGATTCATGGGCGCCGTTCACCATTCATCTCTCACCATTCATGTTTGCTTTTGGCAGCGCTCGCACACACACACACGCACACACGCATGCACACACACACACACACACACACACACACACACACACACACACGCACACACACACACACACACACACACTGCCGTATGTTTTTTCTTCTTCTTATAGATGTTCTGTTGAGAGCATGAAGGCTAATGTTGGCTACAGGGTACAGGTGCCCCCCCCCTCCCCTTCAACCACATTGCTTTTGTAGTATTGTGCTGCACCAACATGCAGACCTTCTCTCCAAATGTCATCACTGTTCAATGAGCAGCACAGGTGGTTTATTGTTCTCCCCCCCCTGCTCTCGTCAGTAACACATGGGTGTGACTGGAAAGAATATCCTCAAGATTTTTTTTTAGGAAAAAATGACTTAATTCTTTGCGTTTCAGGTTTTGGGAATAATTTCACACGATTATCATGTTTAAAAACCCCTCCAGGCGCCGTTAGAATTAGTTTGCTGTTGGGCGCCGCCGATGTTACAATCTTTGATTTATTGTTTTAATAATATTTGAAAATGTCAAGCATGTCATAACGCAAAAAAAAAAAGGTGGATGAGACGCGAGGCATAATTCATAGTTATTCATGACGTATATTTTCAGGATGGTAATTTGTCACAACAACGCACAATGCACATTTATAGTCCGTCTAACACGAGAGAAAAACATTGTTTTTTAGCTTTTTCGCAGCCACATTTAAAGGAGCACTGTGTAGATTTTGGGAGTAAATTTTAACAGGGAGAGAAACAATCGTATTGATTGATTTTCACGCTTGAACAACCTAAATTATCAAACAAATGTCTGCATTTTCAGGACTGAATACGCTGAATAAACAAACTGACCTTAAAGGACGACACAGTTTCAGACTGTTTTACTTTGTTTATACGTGGCGGACCCTGCCACCTTTTTGGCTTTAACCAGTGTCCTGGGACTTCATTTTCCTCTGAGAACAGCTTGTTATTCAGTTGTGGGAAAAAACAAAAAACATCTGAGTTTACATTATTACCTCATTATTATGTAAATATTGAATTCTGAGTTTAAATTTCACCTCCAAAAAACTACATAGTGCCCCTTTAATATGAGCCAAAAACCCCTGTGATTTTCTCTGTAATTTATTTATTTGATCACACAGTCCGTTTTGTGTTTTGTCAGCCAGTTTACCCAGATGAATCCAGGCCCGTCTCACTAAGTAAGAACAGTCAAGCGCTCGCACGCTGTCCGAGCAAACCGCCGTTGTTTGTCTTGACAGTCCGGGTCATTAGTGTCCCCCCCCCTCAAGTGTCCTGTGCGCTAGCAGCATTAGCACAACTGAGCATGTTGTTTGCTGAGTGTGTTGGATCCCTTCAGTTTTACCCCTGCACTTTCCCCCCCCTGGGACTAACTCGCACACTGGTTCACATGAATACTTTACAAAGAGCATGAATATTTCAGGGTTGATGTAAAAATGCATTCAGAGGCAGGTTTCTGATGTGGCTCCTTGAAAGGGCTCCTTCTGACTTTGCAGAGGTATTTATTGTGAGCGCTCCCCGTCACCCTCGCAGCTGAAAAAAGGAGCGATGGCGGGGTGCGACACCCTCCCCTTCGCCGTTGCTCCTTGGATTTCGACAGATTTTTTGGGAGGAAATTTCCTTTTTTTTTTCTTCTTTGTTTTCGCACACGCTGGTGAGTTTGGTTGCAGTTAGGTAACGACTACCTTCTCACCCGCTCAACCATGTTAACTCAGAAGGCAACGGAGATCCTGTCAGCGTGCATTTGCCTCTGTCCGTCTTCACCTACTACAAGCCAGTCGTTTGTAATGCACGTCGGGTGGTCGATTTATGGTTTTGCACTTGCACTGCATTCTGGGAATGTGACATTGGAGCAAACTTCTCGCTGATGCAGTGAGACGGAGACCTGGAGACTCATCTAATGCCGCTTAATTCAGCCAGTTCATTTACGAGGGCTTTTGAAATAGAAATTTTATCTTCCGCTGGCTCCGGCGCGGAGTTGGAGGCAGTCTTCACTTGGCTGTGAGGCTGGGATTCAGATGTTGGATAGTGTCAAAGGAGGAGACACAGTGGAGCTGTCTTTACTGCTGGCATTTACGGCGGTGGGCTCATCTTTCAGCCATATTGTTCTGATCAGTGTGCTCCGGCTGAGGTGTGGCTGTGTGAAAGCAGCAGGGGGTTCGGAGGGGCTGTCCGCGGCTCGGCTCTAGATCCAAACACCCCACGTAATCAAAGGTCATATTTGTGTCATCTCGCTCGCTCACGCCTCTTCTCTGTCTCCCCCCTTTTTTCCGTAAGCTGTCCTCTCTCTCTCCTCCCCTCCATTTCTCGCTCTCCTTTCTTTTCCAGCAGGAAGACCCTTGTGTCTGGGAAGCTGTGGTCCTTCCTGCCACTTCTGTTTCAGCCACCCTCCCCTGCCCCGGGCCATTGTTGCACACCCCAGCTTTGTGTGTGTTTTACGGCTGCTGTTAAAGATAAAACACAGTCCCTTCCACCCCCTTTATTGTTTTCTGGTAGGATGTCCCTGTCATTCCCTTGGTTTTTATGTCCTAGCTGGATATCCGAGCAGCTTCCCCCTTCAAAGGTTAGCTATGCTGTCTGCCTTCTCCCATTTTTTTTTTTTTTTTTTCCGAAGGGGAATAAATAACTTTACTGAGACTTTTATTGAACGTCTCATTGCTGGAATATCCCATGGGTCTGTGGTTGTTAGGAAGACGCTTCAAAGACAAACACAGGTGTTTGGTGGAGTTAGCAAAGGGCTGGTTACAACCAGGGTCTTTAAAAGAATAAACCTCAGTGAGTGGGTGAGGGTTGTTTGTGGGAAGGGAGGCTTCTTCTTCTTCTTCTTGGCCTTGTAGCTCTCGTGTTGCGAGTACTCACAGTTCGTACCCGGCCTCCCCCATCGCTGTTGACCCCTGACAAGAGCGGTGGCTGGAGTGTGTTGCGTGCTCAGGGTAATTATTTAGCGAGACAGAACCCAGAGCAAACCGAAAAAAAAAGCCTTGTCCGTTCCCTCAGAGTCTTAAAAAAAAGATTGCAGACCCGGTGAGAGAAGTTTAACAGCCACACCTGCCTGAAAAGAAACCTGATGTGTTGAATAAGCCGTCTTAAATATTACATTAAAAGGCTACTTGTATCCGGGAGCCACCGTGGTGGAAGTACAGTGACAGAACGTGGGTCTTAGGCCAAGTTCCATTTGGCTCGGGCCTCGTGCGCTCCCTCCCTCTTCTTTTTTTTTTTTCTTCTTCTACCCACCGCAGCTCTGCAAATCAGAGCGAGAAACCTTGGCCTGTTGTCGGGCTCGTTTGTGGATTGTTGTGCGATGACACGGTTCAGACGCGATATCACAGGAGTTCCCCTGAATAGTGGAGGTGTTGCTTGGCATCGTGCACCTGGCTGAAATAGCACTTCTCCCGGTGCTGCAGCCATCTGTCACCTTCCCCTGACATCGCTGCTGGAGACCCAAATGACTCGTAAGGGCAGTCAGGCTTTTCTTTTTTTTCTTTTTTGAAATAGCTAGAAAAATAGTTTTTGGTTTTAAGGCGAATGTGAGCTCGCCGTGTTTTCGAGTGGATTCAGGCGTCAGTATCTTTAAAGTCTTTGGTGGCGACAGGACCATCACACCCAATCATCAGTCATCGAAAATAATTACCAGCATCTGGAGTTCATTATCAAACCGATCCCAAGAATAAATGTTAGCAATGTACATTTCTGCAGATCATGTTTCCAATGGGCCCGGTACAGTCAGCCGCTGTTAGCCGCCAGTTTAGCAAAGCATAAAAAAGCCAGTTTTGAATTATGAGACTCCATAAATCACAGAGGGTTCAGGCAGAGCAGCTGGACGACATTAGAGGAAACAAACAAAATACTGTCCAACACAAAATATGATCCAGTTTCACCCGAATCAGTGAATAAAGTTATAAATGTGTGTGTTTTTTTAATTTTTTATTTGAGGCCCAATCCCACAAACACATCTTAAATAAAAATAAATAGAAATACTAGATTTTTTTGTAATTTCTTTTTGGCATATCTTGTCAAAGGTGGATGTGGTGGACCTTTCATTCTTTCACAACATGATAGAGATTATGACCCCATCCGCATTGTTTTGTTGTCTTAGCGGCTGGCTGTTGCTGATCCGGTGAGCTTAAACGCAGTTATGAGCGGTGATACCAGGTTATGGAGTTTGATATTAGATTCAGATTTGATTAATTCAAAGGGGACTGTCAGGGCTTTGGTGGAGGTATGCACTCATATGGTATGGTTAGGTTTAGGAAAAGATCGCATTTGACTTACCTTTGTTCTGCCACAAAACGAACCGCAGGAAGTAGTCCGTACGTCTCAGTAAAAATATGAAATGGTCTGACGCTTGCAGATGTTGAAACGCCGCCCTGAACAGCAGTCTCTAGCTTGGCAGACATCTTGCCTGGCAGTCAATGTTAGCATCCTCCTCAGGACATTGTGTTCAGCTCGTACACGTTCAATCTAACATGATATGACGTGTGTTGTATAAATGCTGATGTTTATACTGGTGCCAGCCTGTAATGAGATTTTTGGAGCCGATTACAGAATTAAAACTCATTTCCTCTGTGAACTAAGACACTGAGAAGACATTCAAACTCAGAATTTTAATATTTACAATGTTAATGAGTAATAATTCAAACTCTAAAAAATTTATTGTTTCCATGACTGAATAAACAAGCTGTTCTCAGAGGAAAATAAAGTCCCCAGAACACTGTTTTAAGCTAGAGAGGTGGCAGGGTCCGCCACATATAAACATGAAAACAAAAAGATTTTGTTTATTTGGCATAAAAAAAATCAGTCAATGAAATTTTTTCTCTTCTGATTTCTTCCTGCAAACTACGTAGTGCACCTTTAAGTGACAGGAACGATGCGTTTGCATTTCTTTGTTCATCAGCAAAACTGTCCGCAGAAAAAGTAAAAGACTGAATGGGGGGGGGGGGTTGGATCTGGCTTTGCGAGAGGAATTTGGCTGGTGAGTGGCCATGCTGCCTCAGAGACGGGCTCTTCAAACAGACCGCCACCCACACTACACCGTGTGGCACGGTGCCACAGAGCCCTCTCGTCTCGAGCACGGGGCGTGTACACAGGACCAACACAAAGGAGACCCACGGGCGAGAGTGACGGGCAGGGTAATACCTTCCTGTATCAGATTTCAGGGCATTGGATTTCAAAACCTTTGCCGTCTATTTTTACGCCCAACGCGAGGAAGTGAGAAGTTGCATTAAGAATCCGACGAGGCTATGAATGTCTTTTGTTCGCTTCCCATGACCAACACACACACACACACACACACACACACACACACACACACACACACACACACACACACACACACACACACAAACACAAACACACGTGCACACACTTTCATACACACACTGACACTGAAACTTGATGGGAAAAAAAAGCTGGACTGGAAATATATTGTTGCGAGATTGAATAGACTGATACATTTGCCCAAAGTCAACCGCCGCTGTTTTGTTTGTGATTTGGATCACTCTCTGCGTTTTGCTCTTTCTCTCTTTTTCTCTTTCTTTCTCTCTCTCTCTCTCTCTCTCTCTCCCTCCCTCCCTCCCTCTCCCAGTATCAGGCTGCTTCTCACCAGGCAGCCCCGGGCCCACCTCAGCGCATGGCCCTATTGCATGTGACAGCTGTTAGACATTATTAACGGCTCAAGCAGAAAATCCAGATTACTTGTTTTTTAATTTAAATTTTATGATTGTAATCGTTCAGTGAAAAGAACAAAAAGAGGGCCGTTGCCCTATTGTTGTTAGCGGATTTGTGGTCAGCGACAATACTGGATGCACATGAGTGTGTGTGAGCGCGTGTGTGGTTATGTTTGGGTGGGTGGCTGGGTTTGCACGCATGTGTGTGTATGTGTGTGTGTGTGTGTGTGTGTGTGTGTGTGTGCTGGGCTGTGTTCTCCAGACACCCCCCACTAGAGCCGAGGCACCCTGCGGTTGGCTGTGAGGCCTAAGACAGGTGCACCGTTAACCCTCTAACGTCTGAGTCTGTTCCTGCTGGATCTGGATCACGATGGTGCAGCTCGTGCAGTGGTCGCACTCTGTGTCTGTTCTAATGACGTAAGAGGAGTTTTGAAAATCACTTGTTTCATCCGTCGGACCTCACGAGGCCCGAAATTCGGCAACGTACAGACGAAGTTTCTGCTGCTGTAGCACCAACATGTTAACTTTAAAAGACAGAGAACAATGTTGTGGGTGTCTGACTCTCTGGTATTTATTTTGCTTTTCACCAATTCTAGCAGTCAGAATCATGTCCCAATTTCACATTTTTCTTTGTCTGGGAATGAATGAATTAACAACAATAAAAAGAAACTCTAGTTAAAACTTATTTTTTCTGTGAACTAAGACACTGAGAAGACATTCAAACTTAAAATTTTAATATTTACAATATTAATGAGTAATAATTCAAACTCTAAAAAATGCATTGTTTCCATAACTGAATCAACAAGCTGTTCTCAGAGGAAAATTAGGTCCCCAGAACACGGTCTGGAGCTAGAAAGGTGGCAGGGTCCGCCACATATAAGTACAAAGTACAGCAGTATGAAACGGTGTTAAAGTCAGTTTGTTTAGTTTATTTTGCTTTATTGAGTAATGAAAAGGAATTTGTTTAGACATAAAAAAAAATCAGAAAATCATTGCCCTCTGAATCAAATTTCTTCCATAAAAGTGTTTAATGCACCTTTAAAGCTCTAATTTTACATTTGCTTTGTCTGAGAATGCATGAATTTACCAGAATAAAAAGAAAAAGAAAAAGAAAAACACCAGTCAAAATGTGGTACTTTTTGCAGACAGAACCTCAGGAAGTTTCTTTATTATAATTTGAAAAGACATACCTGGATGTTTCGACTTCCAAAACGATTTTTTGTCAACATCTGACTCTTCCTGAGCAAGTTACAGCCGTTTACTAAAAGATTATCCTCAGTGTTTTCTGGAGAAAAACATGTGTAATCCTATTTTTTTTTCTCCTCTTACTGACCCTTTATCTCATTCACTGTCTATGTAGTAATCCCAGAAAGTTCAGAGAGTAAACAGAAAGGTTATTAAATCCTGACATAGGACACTGACGCAAAACTGACTGGTAAACGTGAACAACAAAAGACGCGTGGCCACAAACCACTACCAGTTGGCCCAGGGCAAGAAACAACTTGGGCTTCCTTGATGAAAAAAATGCTGCGGAACGCGATGGCGTAATCGACAGAGTTTACGACAGAGTCTCTGACACCCAACAAGTCATGTGTGATGCCACTGAAAAGCCGAGAGACTCCACTTTCCACATGGATGGGATTAGTCCAGAAGTTATTGATCATTTTAGAACAATAGCCTGTCGATGTCTTTGAGGGCTCACGGCTCGGGATTTATTTTGGAAAGAAAACAATCAGACAGCTCAGCGCCTCCTCTCCGCTCCCCGTTTCTCGCTCCTATTTCGCATCTTCCGAGCTTCCCCCCTTTTTTCCAGAATAGCGCACGACGAGCCATATGTGTAGATGCCGTGTGGCGGAGGAGACACAGGACTGAGAGCAGATAAACTCAAATAATGGGCCACAGTTCGGTGACTGTCAGCGGAACAGCGGGCGGCGGTGACACAGTACCCGACAATGAGGTGCGCCGCTAAATATATGCAGAGATTTTCCATTAAATATACATGCAGCATGCCTCTCAAGGATGTGTCAGCCCTTTTTTTGTGAGAAAAACAAAGATTAGCATCAGGAATTCCATTTTAATAAGTCTCTCGGGACCCTCCAACCAGCTGCCTGGTCCTCAATCCAAAGGGGACTTGTTGCTCTCTCCCTCTCCCTCTCTTTGCGTGGATTTCCTGTGTTCCCTCTGACATTGATTAGAGCAAAAAACCCTCCCCTCTCCGTCCCCTCCTGCCTTTTTTTTTGTCAAATCACTTGTTTTACACCACAAATGTCGACATGTCCTCCTTTTTTGATGATGCACGTCCGCGCCTTGTCTGCTCCTCCCGCCCTTCTCTTTTCACATTCGTTGTTTCTCACACTGGGTGCCCCTCTCTCTGCCCTTCACCTCGTCCTGCAGCTTTTTTTGTGTGTGTGTGTTTTTATCCCCGTCCCCTCTGCCCGCAGTGACCACTAGGCTACACTGCCTCCTCTCTCTGATACAGTACGTGTCCTGGGGATGTGGGGCAAACGACTGGTTCCTCGGCAACAGATGTGTGTTTGTCTGCTGGTGCTGCATGCATTAGCTTCTCCGTGCTTGCCATGCACGGCCACTGACCTACCCTCTGGTGAATGTTGGGGGGGTGGGGAGGGGAGGGGAGGAGACTGATGCACGAGAGAGGAGGAAAGAAAAAAAAGAAAGAGTGCGACAGCGAGACTAGATGCACACTGTCACATGCTGTCATACACTTACTGGTGCATTGCGAGCGGGCGCACACACACACACACACACACACACACACACACAGACACACACACACAGACACACACACACAGACACACACACACAAACACACTGACAGGCGTGCGCACACTCTCATGCGTCTTGCTTCCCAGGAGGCCACGAGGCCAGTGGGACAGAGCAAGCTTGAGAGTCTGGTTCGTCTGTTTACATCTAATTATAGAAACAGGACTATTTCTGCAACCGCTGCTCCAGCTTTTTTATATTCTTACAAGAGGGAGAGAGAGAGGGAGGGAGGGAGGGAGGGAGGGAGGGAGAGGAGAGAGAAAACAAAGCTTTGACAGCCTTTTCTCACAATGGTGAACGGTTATCTCATCCCCTCAGCGCTGCTACAGTCTGCAGGCTCTCAGTACAGTACAACAGGAGACAGAGGGGGAGGGGGAGAGTGTCTTGTATCGTAAGCCCTCTCATCCTCATGTAACATGAATGTGCAAATTTACCAGAAGCGAGCAACGGGCAAATAAGGAGATGTACTTTCCCTCCCATTAAGGCTCGCTGATACATTCAGTTGACAATCACCTCGATAAAAAGAGAATCATTCCTTCACCCCTGGCCCGCGGGCTCCCGCTCCGGCCGGGCGCAGAGCGCCGTCCATCACACCAGTCAAAACAAAAGGAAGAAAGAGTTGATGTTGAGGATTAGCGCTGTATAAAATGTATCTAGTATTAAAGCGACAGGGCCGGTGCTGTGGTTAATCCTCAAGCTTGGTGGCTGATATCCAGCTGAGTGTCTGTTGTTAGCCAGGGGGGCCTGGAGGGGGTGAGCTGTCGGGGAGCCACGGTTGCTGCCCGCCGGCCCGCCTTTTGGGGTGCTAGGTGAGGGCCAGGGTTCGGCCCGTGGAGTGTGGCCAGACAGGCTGTAGCCTCTCGCAGGTGCTTTCATAAAGAGCCTCGAGGCGGAAAATGCACGGCAACCTGAGCCAGGTGCTCCCCATCCCCCCGCCCAAATACATAAACCACTACATAATGTGTGCTCGCATTCACCCCGCTGCCACCGCCCACTCCGCCCCCTTTATTCAGAGACATGGCAGGTAAATTAATTGGCCGTGAGTATGTAACGTATACGCCGAGATAAAGGTGCGCTGTCTGGCCGAGGCGTAGCGTAACGGCCGTAATGATGGCTCCATTGTGTTGATGTTGAGGGGGGTAGTTAGCGGCACAGCCAGCGGGGCCTTTGCTGGAGGGCTGGATAGTCTCTGATTAATAGTGGGGAATGCTTTGAAGTGACACCCAAGTGCACCGGCTCACAGGCTAATAGCAATACCATCAGTATAGGGAGAGCTCCCTCTTCCTCAGTCTTCATTAGCCAACGTTTCCCCAGCACCCTCCTCTCACGCCCGCCTCATCTACAGAGAGCCTTTAGGAGCTTCTTTTTTTTTTTTTTTTTTTGCAATTGTTTCATGATTTCACTGCCATCTCTCTCTGTCACGTTTGGTTAAGTAGGAGATTTTTGTTTTTTTTCCTCGAAGGCAGCCTCCACTGCTAAAGGTGAACTGTGGCAGGGCCTAAAAGACCCCCTGGGATTGATGTGGCGCAAGTGGGACATGACCGGGGACTGTTCCCAGGATCCATTTTGATCTCCCGTACTGACAGACGAGCTGCAGCCGTGGGTGTGTCCGCGGGAGTGTGTGTGTGTGTTTAGGAAGCCGAGGCGAGCAGGCAGGGCTGGGTCTGTCAGCTGTTAGATAAAGTAAACTATTAGCGGTGGGAGAAGGCAGTGTTTCCAGTGAAGAATTAGAACCACTTCTAATTGCAGTGAGGTTGGGCTATGATTACATGCTGGCTAATGCACTGACAGACCTCTCACTTGGCTGGCTCTCAGAACACTGCTGAAATGGCTGAATGCCTTTTGGTTATACAGCATAATGGGAGGGTGTGCGGATGCACGTGTGTGTGTGTGTGTGTGTGTGTGTGTGTCTGTGTGTGTGTGTCTGTGTGTGTGTGCTTGTGTTTGTGATGTGTGGGTGGCTGCCTGCCTGTGTGTATCTGTGATTAAACTTGCTTCTTAAGTGTGGTTCTCTGTGCTCTTGGCGTGTTTTTGCGAGTTCTGCATTTTGCCGGCATACGTGCGTGTTTTTATTCCGGAGTGCCTGTCGTTATTCGTAGCGGAGGTAACTTTTCTTATCCCCCACCCAAATCAAAACTCAGCTGGCACAGCCGTCGCCGAACAGTACGGAAGAAAGTGCGTGTTTTTTTGTTTTTTTTTGTGTATGCATGCGTTGTATTCGTGTGTGTGCCCACGGGGGAAGAGCAATCAAAGGATCTGTGTGGTGGAGAGATTGTATAAAAAGGAGTGAGAGAGGAAACGGAGTGGCAGGCAGCTGAGAGGGCAGCGTGTGGGGGTGGACGGGGGGCTGATGCAGGTGCCTAATTCTACCTCAGCCCTGGGCGTTTTTATATTCCATCCACCGCTTTCCTCGCCGCTTCTTCTGCACGGGCCCGTTGTGGTATATGCAGCAAATCCACCTGCTTCAATTACTCCCGTGATTAGCCGATATGTCTGTGACAGTAATCAGAATAATAACACACCCAGATGGATTTATAACATATTTTTATTGTAAGCCTCCTGCATAAAAAAAACAGGTAAGAATTTTAAGAAGCTGTGTTCAATCTTTCCTTTTTAGTGTGTGTGCGTGCGGAACAGCCTGTTCTCAGGTGTGCAGACGCCCCCGTTTGCAAGAATCTGTTGGTTTACTGTTTTGCAGTTAAGCGCCGTAAATCACGCCACATTCCCAGCATTTGGGATGACAGTTATGGCAGTGTATCGGCTGTTTCCTCATCAGGCCCTCGGGCCCGAGTTATCTCGCTTCTAACGAGATGGGAGGAAGAGATCGTTGCGGTTTCTTCTGGGGTCAGGAGGTCGGGGAGAAACTTTCGACACAGCAACTGGAATTTTGTTAGGCGCATCACTGCTGGTCACAGATAGGCCGACTGTTTCTGGGATTACTCATGGGATTACACAAGAGACCTACACAAGGCATTTTCATTACCAATTATTGTCCCGATTAATCACTTAGTCTACAAAATGTACAAATAATTTGTGATAAACGCTCATCACGATGTCCCGGAGCACAAAGTGACGGCTTCAAATCGCTTCTTTTGTCCAACCAACAGTTCAAAACCCAAAGACTCGTCATTTACTGTCATAAATGACCAAGAAAAGCAGCATATTCTTACATTTAGGAAGCTGAATACAACAAATGTTGTTGATTTTTGCTCAAACATGACGAAACAATTAATTATCAACTATTTAATTAACCTTCTTAACTCTGCCAACCCCCTGGAGTTGTTTACCTCTGCCAGGGAGGTTGTGTTTTCACCCGTGCACTGAACGGATAGATGAATAAACCGCAATAAAGGGGCAATATGTAAGAATTTTAGTTAAAAAGTGAATAAAGATTATAGAGAGATGTGAATGAATAGCAGTTTTGGACATTACAATGATAGTATGGTGTTGATCCTGTGCAAGCGGTGTGAATACCAACTGTCCCCCGGCCCCCGAGCTCTCAGTCTTGAACACTAGCTGCATGGCTAACTGAGACAAGTAGCTGGGTGCAGCTACAGTTAGCCGCAGTAAGGTTACTCTGGTGAAATTCTGCCCCCTCTATTGGTTATTCATATTGCACCTTTAACTTCTAGTGCAGCTCCAGATAGCGGGGATGGATCCAGAATTTTTTACATTGCATGGATCTTCATACAAAATAAATCTGGCATATTTAGGTGACTGATGTCAATGAGCGAGTACAATTTTGCTAAAGCACTTTGAGTGATACAGGGCTGTCGAATTTGATATTGAATGGAGGCTTGATTGAATTGAAAGGAAACTGGCCAATTAAATGGTGCGGCTCTAAAAAGTATAGCATCTTTGGTGTAAGAGTGTCAAATAGCTTCAATGAAGATTTTACAAATTGAGAGAACCCTAACTGAAAACTTCAGAGGATATATTTAGGAGTTTTCCATAATTGTTGCAGCTCTAAATTTCATGCAGGAAGGCTTTCGGAGGTCAGCAGTCTTAAATGGACGTGGTCTGGCACGTGTTTGGTTCGTGTGCGGTTGTTAGGGAGCAAAACAGGACACGTGTTTGTTTTATTTTGGTGATGTCCAGGGCTTGTAGCTTCCTGGCTACTGTGTGACCGAGCAGTGAGGTCTGAGGAGAGAAGTGGTCATTACCCGACCAGAGTCGTCTGTGCACATGGAAACTGGTTGGATCAATACCGCTGGCATGGAGGAGGTGGAGTAAACTATGCAGCTGCGTGGGAAGGAGAGAACAGTTTTGCATACTGGAACATGTGATGGTGCTGCAGATGTCTGCTTTTCTGGAGAATTTTATTCAAGCTATGCGGTCCGAAGTTGTATTAACACCTTTTTTGGAGGGGTTTGTGTGTGTAAATGTGTATATCCGCATTGGACAGATCGTCTTTCAGAAAGTGGAACTGCTTTGAAGATCAATACTGACACACTGTCTGCACAAGAACACACACACACGCACAGACACACACACAGACAAACACACACACACACACACACACAAACACACACACTTACACACACACACACTTTTTACGCCCGCTGTCTCATCTGTCAGTTGACAGAGTTTTCTCCAGCTCTGTGGGTTTTCTTTCCAGCCAAGCAGATGGTGAACATTCAGAATGAAAGCAGATCCTAAGTCTTTTTGGATCTCCATCAATCCGGCAGTCTCTGGGACCGTCCTGCACGGGGCTCAAGTTTCTCGCCACTGACTGAGCCTTTACTGCTCTGCGACCAGGCCGCAGTTGCTGCCTTCCCCTCCACAGTGCACATATGTCCAGTCTGTGTGCACTGCTTTTAAATCTCACATTTGATCAACACTCGGAGCTGAAAAAAGCTGACAGTTGCTCCCATTGCTCCCCAGCAGATACCTTCAAACCCAGCAGGGTGCCGCAGCGCTCTCTTCTCCCATATCCTCGCCCAGTATGTGGCACCCCTACTGTGTGTGCGTATAGGAAATGCTGTGAAGAACTCATTTCCCTCGTCTTCCCTTGTCTGTTTGTCCCGCGTACCTGCAGCAGCGGCAGCTGCACCAACCGGCCCTCCTCCCCCAGCCCTCCACCCACTGTGTTTTTATGTGACAGAATGAGCAGGATTTATTTCAGTGCGCGTGCTTGGACCCTTTAACAGGGCTGGTTTTGAAAGCGCGCCACTTTGAAGCCCACACGGCTCCTCAACTGTAAGTGATTTTATGAGACTTGTTTTCTGTGCCAGTCAACCAGGCCACTGCGCCACAACCAGACTGGTGGAGAGCAATGGGGATGCCATTCCAGCATACAACCATCTGGAAGAAAGAGGAGCGGAGGAAGTATGCGTACTTGTTCGCATATGTTTGTGTGTGCGTGCATGTGAAGGGGGAGAGGTGGTTAGCGCTGGCTGTGAAAGGAAAGTAAGTTTGGCTTTTCGGAGGAGGCCTCATACTGCCCCGGCCTGCTTCCACTGATTTATGAGCCTGTGAAGGAAATCTCTCATTTGTCACTTTTCATCTCTTTTCTCCATTTCATCCTTTTTTTTCTCTCTCTCTCTCTCTTTCCCACTCGCTCAATGGAAGTTTTTCCCGAAATCTTCCACTCGCTCCAAAAGGCTGGAGAGGAAGAGGGAAGAGAAAAAGGAGAGCAGCCAGGAGAGAGCTGCTTTCTTTCACGTATCTGCTGAAACCATTTTGAACCAACGTCTTGTCTTAGTGGATATGTTTTAGTAGATATTCATAGATGTTGACATGTCAGCGTAATGTATTTTGTTTGTGATACGGATGCGTGTCATTAGGCAGTGTATACTTTCTGCTTGTAAATAATTCAAAGCACTTGTTATGGTGCTGTTCTCGCTGCACTGTGGTTTGAGCGTTACTGTAAAAAAAACAAAAAAAAAACATTGGGACTGAATCCTCCATAAAAACACACTCAGGTTTCCTGCTTATACCTGCAAGCCAGTACATTACCACACTGGGGTCACAGTCAGGTCAACTGCAGTCTGGAGCCTGAGCATGTGTGTGTGTGTGTGTGTGTGTGTGCGTGCACATGAATGTGCACTAATCATGTGTTTATGTGCTGGTGTGCACCTTTCTCACTCAGGTGCTAGCTATAAATCTGCCTCACCCTTTCCTGGCCTGCTGAGGACCCAGCAGGGGCGGTTGGGGTTTTCAAGCCTTTTCAAAGCGGGGGAGGAGAGAGGAAAGGGAGGGAGAGGGTAAAGGGTTAGAGGGGAAGAGAGATAAATGAGGGAGGGGGCTTAATGAGAGCCCTGGCTCACATGATTATGGGACTGGCTGATAGAAATCAGGATCTTTCTCAAAGAAGTCAATTAACCCCCTCCCCCCTTCCCTAATTATGCATGGATTGCTCCACTGGCTCTGTACTGATAGGGCTGCTCGGCTCAGCTCAATATGCAGACTCATGCTGCCTCAGTCTACACAGGGATGTGAGTATTGTGAGAAGCATTCGTCAACCTTTTTTTCTAGAATCTGACAGCAGTCTGCTTGAAACCGAGGCTTTTTCAAAGTCATTAGTTATCCCCAGCCCCCTCATCTTTCTTCTCACCTGTCAAGCTTGGGAGCCAATACCACACTGAGCCAGGAGGGGTCTCCACCCCGAGAGGCCTCCGGTCATTAGTGCATTAGAAGCTAGATGTGTGGTCAGAGTAAATAATCAGTGTTGTAGAATGTCAACACGACCAGGCGGCTCCTTCACAGCACCCACTGTTGACATAACTGCTCTCTTATCTGAGAAGTGCAAAGCCCAGCCCCACAATAGAAGACTGTGCCAGAACAAATACAGTTAGGAGATAGAAACCACACACACACACACACATGCGCACACACACACACACACACACACTTACAGTGGCTGCGAGGGAATGTGTCATATGGCACTGCAAGTCAAAGCTGCTGCTGCTGCTGCTGCTGATGCCGGCGTCAATATGGCACAAACAATCCTTAAAACAGTGGAGTGTTTGGATCTCGGTAATCTGGGTAAAGGACCTGCTCTCACTGCTGAACATGGCAAAGACAGAAGGCCGGCCTGGCGGTCATGAGACACGCTTTGCTATCAGTAAATGAGCAGTTTTTAAGAGTCGCTGCTGCAATGATCACTTGAGGGTCAGTGTGTGAAGTAATCGGGGAGAAAAGCCATGTTTACACCCAAAGGACCCCCAATTTTTTGTCCCAGCAACTACTTTTGTAAGAACCAATACTATAATTTGGTTTCGTAGGCCAGAATTGGTTCCCTCGGCCCGAGTTTCCGAGATTTGGTAAATTACATCCACTGATCTATGAAAAACACGACGGCTGTTTTCACAGGTAATTTTTGCACATGACTATACAACAACAACAAGCTCCTGTGCTTCTGAAAACCCGAGGAGTTAAAATAATGTCCCCAGAACTTGATTTAGATCCTGCTCCCTGCCATGGAAACAAACTGGGTTCCTCCAAATGTGAAAGTTCCTGCGGCTAAAGGAAGGAAACAAGGGACAGAGGCTAACAGAATGAAAGATGGCGGTGGTTTGCCTTTCAAACCCTTGTTTAAGTACCTGTGTCACATTTGCTATTTTTCTGTGTCAAAACATTTCAGTAAGCTCTCTTCCCTTCATTGCCTCACATCACCCTAATAACTCTTCTTTATTCTCCTTCCCTGTCCCCCCTCTGCCTCCCCCTTTCTCTCCATTATGGCCTCTGCCAGATCTAGAGTAGGCTTGGCTCACACTGGCGTTGTGATAACCTGCTGAAAGCTGTTGCCCTCCCGCGGATACAAGGGCACCCAGCTGAGGTTTCCCGCCGCTGCGTCTCCTCGTGCTTCCTCCCCATGACCCGTTGTCTTCCTTCCACAGACTCCCCAAATCGTTTCCATGGTCAGGCCTGTCACACGGCGTAGCTCGAGGCTTTCTGGCCAAACGCGTAGGTGCTGACATGTTTTATGGCCGTCAGAGCTAAGCGTATATTAAAGAAAAATAAGAAAAGCCAACATGTGCACTCATAGGCACACTGTTCAAAGTCAGTTTAATGGTTACTCTGGGATGTCGGGTTTTTATTTGAGACCCAAAACACTTGGACCACTTGGAAAATGTATGATTTAAATTTCCATGCTGCTAACATGTATATAGTGGTACTTTTGTGGGCTTTTTTCAGTGAGTGCGTCTGTGTGTGTGTGTGTGTGCGGTGTGGGGGGGATGTGCTACGGCAGCTGCAACACATCTGTTAACTTCGATCAGTTGCTCATAACCCCACAAGGCCTCCCTCCTCCTGTGCCGGTGCTGAATGCGACCTGCAGACGAATACAGAGCGAGTGGGGGCGTGGCACGTGACCGTCCGGCCCGCCCCCACCTGTCCGGTAGACTCGATGTGATCACCGCGAAGGAGATAGACGACTGCAATGGTAGCTGTGCAGCCAACCAACCAGACGGACCAGCCATGAACAGTTGATCAAGATGATATCCCTCCCATCCGTCTCCCCGGTCTGACCTTGAATTGTGCCTCCTCCTACCCCTAGCTGTTAAAGCCTACATCAAGCTAACCAGCTGGAGAGGAGAGGCGAGGCTGTTTTTATGACCGCCGCGCTCTGTGTTACACTTCATCTGCTCATGTTCGGCTGAGGATGACCTTCTCTCCTCTGTGCAGATTGCAGGAAATGCTCCTAATTTTACTCGTCTCTGCTCAAGTGTGTTGCTGCAGATGTTGAGCAGGCCCCGGCAGCAGCATTCCACGGATGACCAGTGTCAGCAGTTGGGAGACATAACTCAACTTTAAAGCCCGAGATTGTCAGATGCGTTTCGTAAAAAGAATTTCACTTGTGTGACTTGGCTGACCTTGTTCGCACTTGAAAGTGTAGGCTGAGGAAGACGGTGGTTATGTGCATAGGCCAGCCGGAGTGTTGTCCTTTGGCTTGGAAGCTTTGCAACAACAGAAGTCAAGGAGATGCACCTCTTATACAGTGTGTTCTTTACAAGGTAATATAGTATATCGTTTGGCCTTGGCTACCCAGGTGCCTTCCCTCCCCTTGTCTGTAGGTTATCAGAACAAAACTGCTTGCATTTGTCTTGGCCAACACTGCAAGAATTAAACATATCTCCTTTGTTCCCCTTGTGAACCAGCAGCAAATTATATTCAGGGCTGCAGAAAGACCTTGGGCTGGCGGGCTGGCTGGCTGGCTGGCTGGCGTGGCGGCTCTCGGCTCCGTTATCTGCACTGTTCTGTCTCTGCGCCTCTGACAGGCTACATCAGACGGAGAGAAGCCAGAGCAGGGAGCTGCCTTCTGTTTCTTTCACACACATCACTCCAGGACTTTATAATATTACGGGCCAATCCGACAGAACTCGGAGGACAACAGCAAAGCAGTCTCCTCAACCACCAGGCCCCTTCGCGTCCAGCACTGCTCTCCATGACCTAAAGGAGGCGCCGGGCCACAGATGTAAGAGGGAGGACAAGAACGGGACATTCCGATGAGCCCCAGTTCCCAGTTGAATGTTGGGATGCTGATTTATGGGCGGTTCTGATGGAGGGAGGGGTGAACCTGTGACTCCCCATAAAACAAGACGTTCATTACCCTCCCAGGCCTCGGTATAACTGATAGACGAACGAGAGCAGAGAAACAGAGCAGAAGTGGGACGAAGGAGTGGGAGGGAAAAGCGGTTTTTAAAAACCCCAAAAATGAAGAGAAAGTGTTTCCATTTTGAAGCAAGCGGATGACGGCAACTGAGGGAAGAGAGCGAGGTGACGAGGGAGGACAGAAATATGGAGCCGAACAGCAGGGGAAGGAGGCAGAGTGATGGAGGGATGATGGAGAGGGTGTGAGGACGGAAAGGGAAAACTGAGAAGGGGAATGAGTGATGGGGCTCGAAGGAGCAAAGGGAGACGAGGGGATGAAAGTGAAAAAGGAAAGACAGCAGGCAAAATCTGCCCAATGAATCGAGCTGCGTGCAGATTTATGCGGTGTTGTGGGTATCATTATACATCAACCAGAGGAGATAGGGGGACTCGAGCAATGTGACGCCTATGGGCTTGTGTGTGTGTGTGTTTATCTGTGTCTGTATTGCACCGCACTTTTATTCTCCATCCTCACGCTGCTCATGTCTCCTCCAAAGCAAACTGACTTCTGAGTTCGACAGAACACACTTGCCTGTGGTGAGGTAACATCCACCCACATCCACACTCCACTTTTCCGTAGCCTATCTATCTAGCACTGCCGGTTGAGAGAAGAGAGGTTCAGACCACCCAGGACTGGGTAGTCAAAGGGCTTCTTTGATGTGGCACAAGCATATGTGCAGTGCATGGGTGCAATCTCTGCTAAAACACACTCGCAAAACACAGTTTTACTGCCTCCTGTGCGGCATCATTACTCCTCGTCACTGGAGCAGTGGGATGCTCAGAACGAGGGAGAGAGTAGAAGAGAGAGGAAGCCACCTCCTGTGCCAGGCGGTGCCAGGCTGAAATACTGGAGCCGTATGGTCACCCTGAGGGAGGGGAAACCTGCCCAGCCTAACCGCATCTCAATTAACCAATTAAGTTCAAAAGTTAACAGGGGACTAATTAGAGAGAATAGTGCTGAGCACTTGTTTTAATCTGTCTTTTTCCCACTACCAGGCATGTCTGTGTCCGTGACCTGGCTGCCTGAGCTCTGGCTGCGTCGGCAGAAACATGGCACGCAAGCCGGTGTTAGTCACCCATCCATTCCCATGGCCAGAACATAAAACCAATGGATTTAGACAGATCAGTCATCAGCTGTAAAACAAACCAGACCCCGAAACATTCCTTGTGATGTTTTCCAGTGGAACAGGAGAACCATGAAAATCCCGTATTTGAGTCTGGAGATTGAGAGAAGGTCCAAAAGTGGAGGACGGTTTTTAGTCATATCTAACGTGGCCATTTCCTGCTCGCCCCCTCGTATTTGGCCCTGCAGATGGGTTTTAATGGATGCCAAATGGGGGGTTTAGTGCCTCACTATTGGCCTGTTCGTGTCTCCTTTTAACACCATCACATTAAATGACTTGTGTTTAGGACTTGAGGCTATGGCGTGCTCCTCTCGTTGACAATATGCCTCAGGCGGAAAGTGTTTGTAACTTACCACTAAAAGTACACATTTTATCCCCGTGTTCAGGAGGAGGAGGGGGGTTGTTATATTGGCTGCTACCACCAATAAAAGATATGTGGGCTCTATGACACAATTGTAGCGGGGCTGCTTTGAGCCCCGGAGCCAAATGCAGTGTGTTTGGAATCGGGCTGACAGCTAGATAGAGAGAGAGAGGTGAGAAATCCCTCTTTGACTCTACTCGTTTTCCAGCGAGGATATCTTTGTGCTGTGATTTTTTTTGTGGGGGGGCTTTATTTGAAGGCCGTGACAATTTAAGTTCCTGTATGGTTGATTAGCTGTGTGCGCATGTGTTCCTGTGTGTGTGTGTGTGTGTGTGTGTGTGTGTGTCTGTGTGTGTATGTGAATGAGGAAGAGGGTGAGAGAACTCTTGGATGTCAGGATACAGTTTGAGGGGTGAAGGACTCCCCTGTTGTATGCGAGGCCCTAGAGGATTCCTCCCCCTTTCCTCTCTTCCTCCTCCTTCCTTCTTCAACCCCCCTTCACATTCATCTCTTCCTCTGTGAGATCCACAATGCTGGGAAGAAATGTGTCATTAACAGGGGAGACCAAAATAATGTTTATGGGCTCAAGCAGCACTGAAATCATTTTCCATATCAGTGCAACTGCATGGGCCCTGTGGGGGAGTAAATCTGATTTTCTCCTCCCTGTGCCAATGGGAAACATCATGGGAAAGAAAACAGATTGGATTGTTAGAGAGATGGCCTGACGCAGCTGTGGGCGGCTCTTTTTGTGTTTGGGTGTGTTGCTGTGTGTGTGTGTGTGTGTGTGTGTGTAACATGCACATATGTGTGTGCATCAGGAGGACAGAGACAACTATGGGGAGAAAGAGAAAGAGAGAAAGCAAAATAAAAAATTGCGGATGTTTAGCGTGCGTGGATGAGAGAATGAGACGGATGAGCCCCACTATGGTAATCGCAATTTCACGCCTCAGGAATAAAGAGCCTGAACGCAGCAAACGGCCCTGAAACGCTCTCATGTAACAATGGGTCAGTTAACAAGCACACTCACCAAAGTTTGGACAGATAACAAATGGTTCTCCTTGAGGAGTGTGTAGCTGCCCTGTATACAAAGAACAAAGTGTGTCTGGCCATGCAAGCACTCAGCAAAATGTCAGGCCTTTATTGGCCATTTCATAAGAAACACTAGCATTTAATCTGAACCAAGAGACAAAAAAGCAATTGCTTTAGTCGGTCACGTGGAGGGGGATTTAATAAAGTAAAATGCTGATGGAAATAACAAGGAGGTGCTTGGAGAGAAAACACTCCATAATGAGAGTCCAGTCCAAGGAAAACTGCGTTGGTCTGGTGTAATGTGCACTTCCTGTTACATCATGAACGTTTAAGTTCTCAGAGAAAGGATAGAATGGGAGGAACCGAAAGCAGCGTTTGGTAATTTTGTGTTTTGACATTGCTTTTCTTGTTAAATCCGTGTTGTGGGAGTAGGGAATGCGAGTGTGCGTGTGTGGGTGGGTGTAAAAGGAAGGTAATGGGCCTTGAGCTCATTTGTCCTGGCCTGGTCCTGCTGTTGTTTCGAATCTGTCCTCCCACCTTCTGTGTCCCAGCCTGGAATGTCTGCTTGTTGTCCACAGATGAGGCCTGTGACTCAGCAAACGACTGCACTTTCACATGGATCATAGCAAGTACACCGAAACAGTGGCGGACAGACCTGGTTCTGGACTGGTGCTAGTGCTGGTTCGGAGTTCGTTCAACCTGCAAGCCTTTTAATAACCGGTTTTCTTTTCCACGGGCATGAGAGTTACTCTAGAGCCACATCATTCAGTCACTGTCTAAGAATGTATCCAATTTCCCAGCATTGCTAGGAACAACTATGGCGGACTACATCGACTTTTTACCAGTGTTGCTCCTGGCTTTGCATGCCTACATTGGCATCCAAACATGATTGCTTTGATTTGGTGTCCATAATGAAAATCTTTTGTTTACTTGAAGATAGGTCAGGACACAGTACACTTGCTCTGTTCCTTGGCTGCTGAAATAAAAAGATCTGGCTCCAAAGTAAGTACTGAGCTTCTCAACTGACTTGGTCAAAAAGGGGCACACGTTTACGGGTTTGGTACTGACACTCCTACCACGTTGAGTCACACTATACTACTATCTTGCGTTTCCAAGAGTTGGGTCAAAGCGCCTTACCGACCCATACATGAGTTGCAGTGACATCACATAGGCTTTGCTATCATTCAAGGAGTTTCACTTTCCTCTTCTACAGCCATTTTGTCATCCCATCGCCATTTTTCTGCCTAAATATCCATCCAGATAGTTGGCTGGCTACCAACAACCACTGCACAATGCACTAAAGAGAGAGAGTTCAGGTTTCAAAAAAGTGCGTTTACAAGATCCATGTGGACGATCGAATGCTAAAACATGATCGATGCAAAACATGTGCGTTTCCATACAAAAAGCGTTTCCATGTGGATGGCCCCTTAAATATCATAGACTCAAAACAAGCAGGTAGCCCTGTTGTAGTGGAAAAATGTGTTTTGAAAATGGGTCATAGGTCCAGTTTCCTGCTGGTACGCTGCTCTGTACTTTTCACTTAGCTCCCCCCACCCCAGCATCTTCTTCCCCTGTAACCTTCATTCAGCTCTTGCTTTGACACTCAGAGGTCTTACTGTCTCTCGAATGACACACTTCCTGTCCACTCTTCAGCAAACAACTGCACTGGTGCTGTGTGTCCAGCCTGTTCTTTACAGTGCCCATAAAACGCCTCTTCAGCAGGAACTCTTCCAGACGTTGCTATCTCTTCCTGTTGGCCAGCCCCTGCCCCGTTACACCACTGTTGGCACAGCAGTGATCTGATTAGAATCGGAGCCCCTTTGTGATGATAAACCTCTATGAAAAGGAGGCTTGATGAATGATTAATTTCAATAAAACTGAGGTAGAATACTTCTTGAGGAGGCCAGTCAGGAAGTGCCTCACCTGCTCCACCTTGTCAAGAAAGCTGATGTTCTTGCAGACCATTGTACAAATTGTAAAAGAAGGTGAGAAAGAAAATAGATGGAGAGAAACATATATTGGTGGGATGCTCTTTGACATCACTCTGTTCACTTACCAGAACAAAACATCCCTCAGAGACATTGCCTTCTATCTGTTCTGTCTGTTTTCTATGTAGCATCACGGCCTGTGAAGATCCATTGTTGTTTTCAGGCTTCCTGCCAAGCCAGGACGAGCCAGTTGGACTAATTTGTTTAGGATTAGAATCTCTTATCCCTATCATGTCAACTTGTGTATTGTATAAACAGCTGGGGTGCAGTGGGTGGGGATGCTTCAGCTGACCTCCCATAGCCAATTTTATTTGCATAGCACTTCTGCAAAAACGAAAAAAAAAAAAAAATCCCAGATTCCCTTTTACACTGCCATCGCTTCAATCGCGAGTGAGTGGCTGACCACAAAGCCACTCTGCAAACACAGTCTGTCAACTTCAGCGAGACGACCACCATACGCACACACAATCGCACACACAGAGGCTCGCATATGCTCGGCAACACACACACACTCCCACACACTCTCTGCTGCTCTTGCGCTCTCGAACTTTCTCACAGTTCCTCACACCCTTATCTACACTTCCAGTCTAAACTCTCGCCCCTTACCCCTCCTCTGGATGTTGCCCTGTAGTGCAGACAATCTTTCTCACTCTCCTCCTCCATCCATTCTTCCAACTGCTTCTCCCGCTCCCTTTCCACTTCTCCCACCCCCGCGCTGACCACATCCACTAAACTCACTCCACAGGCACGCAGTGTGGAGAGTGTCGGAGGCGTGCGCTGCTGGCACTTTCCCCCACCCCTGCACTGGGCCCAGCTCCAGGACTGGACCGCCTGCTTTCTCTCTCTTTCTCTCTCTCTCTTTCGCTTCAGTATGCTTCTCATCAGACGAGCCTCTGACTACAGCTGTAGAAGGGGCCGACTCCCTCAACCCCACCATAAAACCACCCACCAACCCAAAAAACTCAAAATCAGGGCGGGAGTTTATAAAGCAGGGGGGCAAACAACTTTAAAAAAAAAAAAGAGAAAAAAAAACCTTCTGCTACAGTTGTTTCTGAAAGTGAGGAGGAATTTGGCTACCAGTTCTGCTAATGTTTTCAAGATGACTTTGACTGTTTGAAGGAAATCCCCCCTCTTTAGTAGCCATTTGAAATTCCTTCTGCGTTTTATTGTGAGGAAGTAGGCGCTGGGTTAGTCAGCGGCCCTCCAGGGTAGCGTGTACAGTCTGTCTGGGGCTGCTGGTGTGTACAGTTGCCCAGTACAATACAGCTTCCCTTCTGCGTTACTAGACAGGGTCAGAAAACTTAGTAATGTGTTTATGAGTGAATATGTGTGCGGAAAGTCTGGCTGGCTTCGTCTTGGGCGTCTGAATTCTTGGGCAGAACATGGATTTACATCGGTAGGAAAGTCTGATGAGGAAGACGCTGAAGTGGGAGTGAGACTCTCACCGACAGACACGCCGCTCAATATGTTTTCACTTGGTAAGTTAACATTCAAACGTCTATCGCTTTAGTCTTTACTCCTCAGGCCACATAAACAAAGAAAATCTTAATAGATTTGAAGAAAAACAACATGTCTGAAATTGGTAATCTCATTCTAATGTTACCAACACAAGGTCTGTTATTTTGTCTTGCTGTGTCAGAGTCAAAGCACTGCCAGTAACAGCGTCTTTGACTTTATTTTAAGCAGCTCTTGGAAAAAAGAGAATGCTTCTTGTTCTCCCTTTGATCATCTAACTCTTGCTGATATTGATTTAATTTATTTGAGACAAGGGGGAAGGGGATGTGCGTTTTGTCTCAGGACATGACAGAGCGGGATAGTATGCGAGCTGAAATCATTCAGCTACGGAGCCTGGCTGCCACATGGCACTGACCGCTGACTGTGCAACCTCAGCCAGCCTTTTTTTTTTTCATTCACTCTTTCTGCGATAGGAGGTGTGTGCATGCAAGTGTTTCCATCTCTTGTGGCATTTCTTCTTCTTCTCCCTCTTCTTCTTCTACTTGCTGATGACTGAGCGATGGAGAACAGGTTGATGCAGTCACACCTGCAATTTTTCCTCTATCTCCCTTCTTCTCTTGTCACCATCACTCTCATTTCTCGTTGTCTGCCTGGTGTCCTTGTCTAGACAACACGTCCATCCGTCCCTTCAGGCTGCCGTCTGCAGATAAGACGGAGAGCTCCAGACTACCTTGGCTCACTTTTCAAGAGCAGACAGGGAAATATGATGCACGGTGAAGTAATTGCACATTATCTCCTCTTAGACAATAGGCATAGTCGTCGATCTACGCTCGCATGTGTGTGCGCTTGCGTGTCCAGGCACACACATGCGTGTGAATGGGTGTGTATTTCTCCAGGAGGAAATTTTGATCTGATTCCCAGCATTCAAAAGAACAACGTGTTGTGGGCGGGTGCTTGTTGTCAGCTTTTTTTTTTCTTCCCATCACTGCTTGGCCCACACTTAGATGAATCCCTTTACATCCTATTATTGTATAATTCCTTGTTAAGATGCCAAACAGCAAGCCCCGGAGTTACATTAATGGATAGAGGCGCTCATCGGAGCAGATTAGTGACCCAAGCAGGGCAAAGATTATGACTCCTCCCTCCTCGCAGTCGAACAAATTAAATCTGATTAAATTCGGAAGAAAGGTGTGTGTGTGTGTGTGTGTGTGTGTGTGTGTGTGTGTTTGTATGGGTTGGGTTTCAAAGGTAGGTTTGGAGGGCCGCTGTTGCCGAGCAGCACACTGACCAACTGCATCTGCCCACTGCTGTTGTAATGGCGAGCGTTCAGCCTCCTTGCCTCGAGCGCTGTTTCTCTTTCGTTCCCATGACAACTAGGCCTTCATCCTCCCTGCTCCGCCTCCCTGCCTGCTGCTCACTCTGTGCCGTCCACGGGGGCCTCCGCCTGGGCCCCCATTTACTGTGTGTGCATGCATGTGCACAAACTGGACTCCTTCACCCTACTCCACCCACACTGGAGCGTGGGTGGAGTAGCGCCAGTTAACACCTCCACCTCCAGAGCCTTTTGGATATTTGTTTGTTTGTTCCTGCGTTGTTTTTTTGTGTGAATCTGAATACGACTGTGTGAGTGAGGGTGTCAGGGTGGGATGTATAGATATCAGGCAGGGAGGTGGTGCTCCCCCGTCCCAATGCTCCCCTCCACTCTAATTCTCTAATAGGATTAATCTCCATCGCTGTCAGGGATCGGCGCCGATTAGGATGCACATGACCCGATTTTCTTAAGAGCCCATACAAGTGCACTGCTGGCACTACTTAAGAGCTGAAGAAATAAATATACAGGGTTTAAAATAAAAAACACGCGGGCAGAGAAAACACACAACTTTTACAAAGAGCTGGTGTTGCGGTGGCAGGCTCCCTGGATCCATGTCGCTATTTAATAAGCTGCTAAATAAACAGTTATGGTGACTCCAGCGCTGGTGCTGTCATTCCTGGGACCTTCGCTCCACTTGTTCTGAACTGCTATGGTTGGCACCCAAACTGCAAACACGGAGGCAGACCGGCCCACTTTTACAACCTGTGCGTTTTCTCACCGACACCTCTGATTCATTAGTGTTTAAATGAGTTTAGGGAGGGCGACCATGTTAGATTTCTTGGCTTTAACAGTGGTATGATGAGGTTTGAGCAAACTGTGTATTTTTCAGCAGGAGCTACACAGCAGACATAACGCAGATGGAGGGGTCCTTTATAGTGACAGGCCGTGGAGACAGAGGTGAAGGCCACCGCATTAACATTCTGTACCTACTACGGCTCCGGCTACCGACCCTATGGCCAAACTGGATCCCTGAGATCTAGTCGTGTTGTGGGAAGGGATTCACTTATGAGGTTATAAGTTCTTTGTTCCCCTTCTCCCCTAACATCAGCTTAAACTTCAAAGATCTCCTTGCCTGACATCCAGACATCCCCTTTTTATGTGCTGTCCCTCTCCTCTCCTTGTCTTTCTGGCAGAGGCTCTCTCCTCTCGCGGTGTGTGAAGAGGGGCTTCGCGGCCTCTCTCTGTCACTCTCTCTGTCTCTCTCGCCCCTTTCTCTCTCTCTCTCTCTCTCTCTCTCTCTCTCTCTCTCTCTCTCTCTCTCTCTCTCTCTCTCTCTCTCTCTCTCTCTCTCTCTGGGGCGAGGCTGTTAATAATGCAGGAGGATTAGCTGATTTATGTGAGCCGGAGGCACTGAGGAAAGCTGGGGTTTCTCGGGGCGACAGGCAGAAAGAGAGGGGCCGAGGAGTGTGCAGTGTGGAGGGCGGTGCCATGCAGGAGCCCTGGGTGTCTGGATGATGGGGACTGGATGTCGGCCTAGTAGGCACGCTGGCCACAATCCTTACAGTCCACAGAGCTCTGCCAGGAGGGCTCCGCAGGGTCAGGGGTGATGGGAGGTGGCAGCAAAGAAAAAAAGGAGGCTTCCTCTCAGTGGCATGTACTATGATACTATAGCAGCCATTACTGAGTAGTGTTCTTCTAAAGTCTTCCTTGGCATTTCAAATGCTTGTAATGGTAAATTAACTTCTCCCATTGTTTGTTTGCGTGTGTTCTGTGTTTTATCCCGCTGGCGCAACGGCAACTAGATCGCTTTCCCTCCCCCCTTAGAGTAGCAGCTACTAAGAACACGGAACAGAAGAGTTTATTCACTCACTTAGTCTATATCGGAAACAAGAAAACAGACAGAAATGGTGCCAGGCTGCCAACATGGATGTATTGCCGATCAGGTTTCATTTTACCTGTAGGATTTGTGCCCGGCGGCAGACAGCACTGGATAGTGAAAGTGACATTTATAGCGAACAAATCTAAATGTTGATTCATTATTTTACTGCCATTTACATTGTGCATCTACATTTACTTCATGATAATGATCAATCAGCTTAAGTATGACTTCAGAAGAAAACCACATGTAAGTGATGATCGGCCCCTAAAGCCTTACTTTGACCTGGAGAGTCTAAAATTGATGTAAGTGATTTTCCTGCTGGTTATGTAGGGGTATTGCACCCAAAACCTTTGGTGAACTTTGAATGAGCTTTATGAACCATGTGCAGTGGTGACACACTCCCAACCTGCATGTCTGGCTTTGTCAACTCACTATTTACACCACTGAATCTTTCATGTTGCCTGGTTTCAAGATCCTCTGTGGTATCGCTGTGATCTCGTCTCCCAGAAAGTTTGATTTTATCTGTTGGTTCATGGCTATTTCTTGACTAAACCCTGACTTTGGCTGTCCTGAAACCCCAGGTCTCTTATTGTTTCAGACAATCCATTAACATTAATGAAACATTCGACAAACAACAAAAAACACCATCAACAATAACCATCACTGAAACAAGGAACATAACACACCCTTCTTTTTAGAGTTCCTCCTGTGGCCGGATTTTGGAGGCTAATTTGTGTTGCAGCTATAAATGTGCCAGTGAAACACAAATGAGTCTGTAATTGCTTTCCTACGAGTTTGTGACAGTGTGTCATGTGAGCACACACACACACACACACACAGGGTTGTTTTTAAGGTAGTTTTCGAGGTAAAGCTCTGTGAGGTTGAGGATTGTGGGGGATTTCCACCTGTCTGGGGCTGTGGTGCAAAGTGTGACGGCGCGGTGTGTCTGGATGTGTGCGAATGCATACCTGTTCCTATTTCTACGTGGGAAGTGTACGTGTGTGTGTGTGCCTCTGCATGCTCCTGAGCTCTGGCCCATGAGCCATAGGCTATTCTGTGCAGACTGATGGGTTTATCCCTGCTGTCTGCCCAGCGGATGTGCTCAGTCACTGCCTGGCTGATTAAGACTGCCACACAATTGTTCTCACACTCCCAGAAAAGGATCGATTCATGTTCGGACAGATTCACGCTTAAGGAAAATCAAATCAAACAGCGTTCCTTGTTAGATCAGCTCGTCATGAGAGGCTGATAATTAATTTTTAACATGTCGCTCTCCCCTCTGTTTTCCTAGCTTGTCCTGCGCGGCACAATGTATGCTGCACCGATGTGTGTGTTTGTGCATGTGTGCTCTCATCCAGGCATCTTCATACATATGCATGAGACTTCATGGCAGTGTGACTTGGGGGAAATGAATGTGCAAAGAGCCGGGCACCCGGGCCCCTCGCTCAAGTGCACTGGCGGGCGCGTAATGGGAATGTAATTTAAGCAGTGGTTAATCAGTGTGTTTTCTCCGACTTGCCCAGCAATGCATAATAGACAATCAGCCCCCAGTCACACGGGCGTTGCTACGAATGGTCAATTACTCATCATAGTCTTGTTAAACACACAGTTCAGCCAGCCAGGGACAGATTGCTCTGCTGGTGCCATCATTATGGTAAAGAACAAAGCAAAGCAATGCTATGTGTCAGAAAGAAAGAGGGACAAAGGGGGAGAAAATAGAGACAATGAGGTGAAGAAGCATGCACATAGTGTATGTCTGCTCAGTGAGATGGGACCGTGGAGAAGAGGAGAGGAAGAGTGACAAAGCAGGCGGGGGGGAGCGAGGAAAAAGGAGAAAAACGCCGAAACACAACCAAAGAAGAAAGTACGAGAAAAACGGGCTGTCAGAGTCACACGGCGAGAGAGAAAGAGGAAGAATGAAAGGAAGCGAGACAGAGAGGGTGAGGTGAAATGGAGCAGAGCCATAAGAGAGATTGAGGGCATGAAAGTGAGAGATGGAGAGCATAAGATAATGGAGGGAGGGAGAGAAATTGAGAAAGGGACACTGGGGAGCGAGAGCAAAAGTGTGTGAGAGTGAGAGGGAGAGAGCCTGAGAAAGTGTGTACTCAGCTGTGAGATGAGACCTCTGTCTGCCCATAGGGAGAGGCAGTGTGAGGGGAGAGGAGGCGAGGGGAGAGAGGACTCTGCTGTCAGTGAGGGGGAGGAGAGTCTCACACTCTTCTTCCTCACACACACACACACACACTCTCTCATTCACCCTCTCCCCAGGGCAGCGATCAAATCTGCCTGGCTTAATGATTCACCTAGAGGACCCAGTGGGCTCCGTCCTTTTACATCTTGATCTGATTGCAGTTTTCTTTTTGGTCACAGTGTACTCATCTAATGCTAACCATGTCTCTCTCTGCTTACCTTTTTCCCTGTGGGAATGCAGGCAGTGGATTGATGGGCAATTCCTCCGCCTCCTTCATGGGGACCTTCCTGGCCAGTAGTCTGGGTACCCCCCCTTCCCACCCGTCTCACCCTTCCCGGCCGCCCTCCTCGCCCTCCTCACCCTCCTTCCGGGGCGGACCCCACTCCAGCGCCTCTCAAATCTGGTTCCCTCATTCGCATGAAGGTACATCAGATCACACACAAACACATGCCCACAGCCTCACCCTGCTCATTGTCTGGATGAGGATATTCATATCTTGGCAGTATTGGGGACGGAGCTTTGCGGGGTGTATTGTTACTCTGATATTGTGTATTTTTAGTGCTGTGTTAGGTTTCTACCGAAGCACGGCTTGTAATCATCCAGCGAGCGCCAGGCTCCAGGCCTTTTATTTGTGCACCAAAATAGGCATAAGCCTAGCGAGTTTGGGGACAGATCACTGTGCCATGGTTTCTGGACGGGGACACAGGGGTTAAAAGTTCATCTGAGGAATCTTGCGGTATTCGGTTCACGTCAGCAGGAATGTCACTCAAGGCTCTCTGAAGCAGCAGGCGCAGTAAAAAGCTGCAGTGATTGCAGAGCGTTCAGCCGGTGTCACGGTTTAATAGGGTGGTTCCCACCCAACGCTACATACACGCACCGTCAGGAAAATATAAACACACACACTTAGTACAACACCTCACATTTCTGCTGCGAAGATAGAGCTGGGAAGTCATACAAGGATAGAGAGATTAATCTGCAAGGGTATTTTCGGGAATTCAACAGCTAAGGATGACACACAAATGTAAAACCTATCCAATACCACCCGCCGATGTATTAACGCGAGGTCTGCTTTCCTGTGACTCCACGTCTGTCACTTTTTTGCATTTACATGCTCGTAATCTTTTGCTAATTACACGACACGATACCATCTAGTGAACCGTGCGCTTTTGAAGTTGACGGACTCTTGTTGTTTCAGCCCTCTCGCATTTATTTATTTATTTTCTAAGAATAGCCCAGCTGTTAGTCCATGGGGGGATGCCAGTGGGGAGTGTTTGTTATTTGTGGTCACTGATCAGCGGCGCCCCAGTTGCGTGATGTGTGGCTGCGGCTGATTGGGTTTAGTGCAGCTGAGATGCTGTGTATGCGTGTGTGTGTGTGTGTGTGTGTTTTGTTTTGGAGTGTGTTAAGCCATTGGATGCCTCCAAGCCACATTCCCCCCCCCCCCCTCTCCCCTCACCTCGCTCTTATGTCATGGCCACCAGGGGTTGAGTCAGTGGACAGCTGCTACAGCGCTGAGACTCCTTCAAACAAACAGTGAGACAGGACGAATAAATTGGAGACGAGATATCAACTCCAGCATCAGATCGGTCCGAAACGTTTTCCCTCAGAGCTCATTTAGTAATCATCTGTGTTTCTTTTACCTTATAGTTTCGGGGTTTCATTGTCAAAGATTTTCTTCTTGTGGAAAAGTAGAATAATATTAATAAGAGTGATGATGATAATGCCAAGCCTAATAAAAGTAATGGAGGTGATTATGACTGGGATTATTACTCAGTTGGCAATGGAGGCCATTATCTCTATTGCAGTTTAATTGCATATAACGCACTAAGAGCATGATTGAATCCAGACTGTTCATCAACCACATTCAGCTGTTCCCTCCTCAAGATAATTGCATATTGTCTTTTTCCTGTTTTGCATAAAAAGCAAGTCATCAAAATGAGCGGCACAATTACCCAGACTCTCGCCTCCTCTCTCCGGGTGTCAGCAGAACCCCACCAGCAGCGGAGCAGGCACTGATTCAAGTGTGCGAGTGTCGGCACATTAGTGTGTCACTTGTAACCTTAAAGATATTCTCTGGATTTATCTTTTTTTTTTTTTTAATGGCTGCGTGCATGCAAATCAAAGCACGGCAGATCAAATTTGTATTCGAAGATTATTGTATGATCCAGATGTGTCTGGCATATACCTGTCATGGAGCGGTATGTCTTTGTCTTAGCTGTTCCTCTCTCACAGCGTAGAGAGCCCAAATCCAGCATGTAGCATTTTTCACTTGCTAACCAGTCACTTAGATAAACAGTGTTTATCTTACCTTTATTAGGTGAGTCAATTAAGAACAAAGTCTTCTTTTCCATGCAATTACCAAAGACTTAAACAGTGTTAATAATTAGAAAGCACTTAGGGAGCACCTGCACGTCTGCACAACCCTCTCTGAATGTTTTATCTTAGGTGAAGAAATGTTTAATCATCATTTGAATGTACACCTGCAACAGAAAGGTGCAGGAAGTATTCACATCCTTAGTTTGACAAATAATGAAAAAAATACTGTTTTACAAGTTAAAGGGGCACTATGTAGTTTTGGAAAAGAAATTCAGAAAGTTAATGTTTAAATATTGATGAGCTAATAATGCAAACTTAGCAACCAGTTTTTTCTTCCATAACTGAATAAACAAGCTGTCCTCAGAGTAAAAAAAGGAAAGATAAAGAAAGGTGTCAGGGTCCACCAAATATGAACTAATTAAAACAGTATGAAATGTGTTGTCCTTTGAGGTTAGCTTGTGTATTCAGTTTACTCAAAACTGCGTAGTGGTCCTTTAAAGTCATGCATTTAAAATGTTACTTAAATGTGTAATTATAATCAGGAAATAAATATAATATAAATATGTTGTTTAAGCAGTTGATGCAGAAAAATTGGCATATGTGACTGTTGCGCTGTTATATATTACTGTTATTATTACTCTTGCATTAATGTAAAAGCAGGATTTTACTGTTGTGGTCGGTTGAGGTGGAGCTAATTTTTAACTATTTTCTAACGACTAAGGAACTTTATGGATTATCTGCTTATTATTTTTCTTCAGTCTTGATTGTTTGGTCTGTGAAAATCCCCAAGTTACACTTTCACAATGCTTGTTTTGTTGAGCCAAAGTCCAAATAAATATAAAATAACATTAAGATTATTTAAATAATTATAAAAGAAATGCTGCTAATTTTTTACATTTGAGAGTTGTTGCCATTGAATGTTCTGTTAATCTACTGATCATTTCAGCTGTACTTGTATAAACTGTTAATGTGGTTGAATTTATAGCACAACATCACGATCTTGATTTGTAACGTAACAAGTAACCAAAGCTGGTCAGATAAATGCAGTCGAGTGTAATATTTTTCTCCAAGATGTGGTAGAGTAGAAGAGTCAGAAACTCATAATGTAGTTAGTTACCATCCACCTCTGCATCACCATTAATAGTCAATCAAATCAAAGGATCCACATGGCTGATATTCTTTAATCCAGTAAGTGCAGAAGTGCATGAGAAAAAAAAAAAAAGTCAAATAAAACAAACAGTGTTTCCCTGCAGACGAATCTGAATCTGAGGAAATCTTTCAATCCAATTTGGAAAGAGCTGTCTAGGCTTAGTTTCTGGGGATTGAAGGCCAAATACGGGAGAAAAAGATGTGTTTTCAATTGAATCCACATTAGTGTAGACATGGTGTGAGTATGTTTACAGAGACCCAGTTAAGTCATGCATGCAGACCACATTTCTATCGGGAGCGTGATCGACAAACCATTAGCTGAGTGACACGTTAAGCAAACCTATAAATAACATCACCACATAACAGTGGTGGCGTGAGGCCTGTGGATCAGGCTAACTCTGGCTGCAATTCTGGTTACAGAATAGTCTTGTGTTTACTTTTGTTTGAAGATTTATTGTGCTGGGAAAAGGAAAAGTGTGCACGGTCGTACAAATGCCGGGATATTTCTGCGGGGTGACAGTGCCAAGAACCGAACCCATTAGTGGCTTTCATGATGTCAGAGGGTAGCACGGATTAAAAGGGGTTTTTTGTTTCAGATTCTCCCTTCAGATTGATTGCCAAATACAGTAACAGCCATTGTGCTGCAACCACGCATTGGGATTGTCTGTTGTTCATTTGCTGAAGGAGAGACGTGGAACTCGCTGACACAGAGGCAGGCAGTGAGGGGCGGCAGTGTGCGACAGAGACAGATGCGCAGTAGTGACCGTTTTAATAAATGTGATGTAAAATGTTTTTTCATAACACCTGGGAAAATGGATTAGGCCCCTCTGAGCTTTTGAAAGATTTATTTTCATGTTTGAATGAACCCTGGCTGAATCAACTGAGTGGAAAAAAAAAAAAAAAAAGAAAAATGGACCAAAGAAAAAAAAAAACCTGCGGGCTCCTCACAGGCCCGAGGCCAGCTGGCTGTGGTCCAAATGACTTCTTACGTTATGCCAAAAACAATCGCAGTCTCATATCTCTGTCAACACATATAGACACACATGCGTGCACACGCGCACGATTGCCCGCACACACCTGTCTAATCCACTTCTGTTTGATACGCCTTTCCAAGCCTATCTTCAGTTGTCCATCTTTTCCTTCTGTTAGCAGTTGCTAGCTTTTTCCTTTTGTGGGATTTAAGCTGCACCCCCACCTCTCTTCCATACTCCTGCCTCTTTCATTCTCTCTCTCTCTCTCTCTCTCTCTCTCTCTCTCTCTCTCTCTCTCTCTCTCTCTCGTGCCAGCCTGCATCCCTTCCTTTCAATTAGTCAAACCTGAAGAGATCCACCACCGTGCTGCCCCTCCTCCGCCAAAACCCTCCTCCTCCCTCTCTGTGTCTTGATGGTTCTGTCACTTTTTCTCAATTAGCGGACCTGACAGGCAGCTAAGCTTGCTCCTCCTCTCCTCCCGGTCTTCCTCTGCCATGCTCTCTCACTCTGTCCTTCTATCGTTCTGTCTGTGAAGTGTTACCGCCATTTCTCCCCTGAGACTACACAGAATGCTGCATTTATGTTATTTTGCAAGAGTGAGGAGAACTCTCGTGAGGGGTTTTCGGGGGCAGGTGTACGAGAAGTGGATAGGAAACGAGAGAGAGAGAGAGAGAGAGAGAGAGAGAGAGACAGAGAGAGAGAGAGGACGGGAAGCAAAACACTCGTCCTCCTCTAACTCAGCGGGCTTAATTCTCCTCTGCCTCTAGGTGCTGTTCTATATCCAGCCCCCTTCTTTGTCCTCCCCGTCGGCCTGCTTCTCTCAACCCACCGCGCTGTGAGAAATACCTTCAGAACTTCTAGAAATCCCTCCCTGGGATGCAGCTCTGTTTGTTCTGCCTCTCGCCCCTGCTCCGCCCGTGGGAAGGAGGACATGCGCTGCGAACTCCCCTCTGTCATTCACTTGCTGATGCAGACTTGTTTATGTGTGTGTGAGTGTGAGGAGGGTGTGAGAGAGCGAGGCTGCTGTGCAGTCAGCAGACTGCACTAAGACCCTGCTCACGTCGCCTGCAGCAGCAGCAGCAGCAGCAGCAGCTTCCCTTGTCCTGGCCAGATTAATGGCTGAATGGGCTCTGCCGTGCCCAGCAGTCCCCCTCTTGCCGCCCCAATGGAGGGCATGCTGAAACTGAGCGGGCTGGCATTATCGGGCACAGCCAGACCACGCTGTGAAAAGGGATTACGCCGTCAATCGTCACGCTCACAAACAACATGCTGCCGCAGAAAAAAAAAAAAAAGCCCTTCTCCCAGCTTGGATAAAGACTGCCAAACAGCTCTCTGCTTTTCTCCCTCCCAAAATCAGAGAAAAACGTCTTGCTTAAACAAAGGATCCCCCCCTCCTCCTCCCACTGTAGATGAATTGGCATAAATGTGTGTGCTTATTAATCATGACAGCAGAGAAAGAGACAGAGACAAAAGGGGGAGAGAGCGAACAGAATAAGAGGTAGAAAAATTGGCGAAACAAAGAAAAAAAGAGAGGAAAAAGTGAGGGTATGTAATTATCACCCCATTGCCCTCCTCAGAAGGCAGCACCTCCTGTGTTATTGCAGGTCTGTTTGCCCTCTCTGTGCATTTCATTAATTAAGATGGGAGCATGCGGAGGCCACTCTGAGACGGGGTCATTAAGCCCACCACAACACTCCTCCCTCCCCAGAGCCGGGCTCACAGCACCGGCCCCATTGTTCCACCGGCAGAAAGTGAGACATTCAACACTCAGGGCTCCTGTAAAAACCACCGCGCTACACACACACACACACACACACACACACACGCCAAATGAACTGCATCTGCGCTTTCCGGGATCAGGTCACACGCTTGCCAACACAAATACGTCTGTCTTTCATTTAGCTTGTAGAGCCGTGTTTTCCTCCCTTTATCCCCCTCCTCCTTCCTTCACTCCGTCTGTGAGTCGTGTTTGAAAGTGAGGCTGGAGGGTGAGACAGGTGCAAAGGAAGACGTGAAACACCTGGACTTCTCTAGATGACTCACAGGTCACCGAGATGCTCGTAGGCTATGTGGTGCTGGTGGATCGTGGACGTCCTGTCTGTCTTGATCATAGTCAGGTCTCTTCTCTGTACACCTTTACCCCTTTTCTTTCCTTTATTTAGTCTCATGGTGCATATAGGTTTCTTGTCTTGTTTCCTTTTCTTGCTCTGGTGTGTAGCTTTAATCATGGCTGTTTTTAGTATCACAACACATAATATGCTCAGAAGGGAATAGTAACTGTAGTTATAATGCACTGTCGTCAGCTAAGAATTTCATACGTTCATACTGCCCTATTTTTGTAATTTGCAGCACTTGAATTGTATTATTAAATGTATTGCATGCAATTGTATGAAATAATTAATTACACACTAGTAGAGGAGATAGGCTAATTCAATTCACATTGATTGTTTAAATGTTATCCAGTTTCAGTGGAAGTGTGTTGTCATAGAGATGCATTTTCTTTGTCCCAATATTGCGATGGGCTTTCATCTCAATCCATGTTTTCTCTCCTCCACCTTCAAAGTCCTTTGTGTTTTTCAATGTCCCAGTGCAAAATTAGTTCTGTGCTTGGTTGTGGTGTAAATTTCCTCCAGATGGGCTTCGATGGTAATAATAAGCCCAGGTGTGCCGGCTTACAGGGACCAACATTCAAATGACCTTTAACCCTAGCAGAGGTTGGTAAAGGTCAGCCACTCAACTCAGTCCTCATTGTAAATACAAGCTTAAAATCCATCCTTATCGCTCCATTCAGATGGATGGAGGTGTCACTGCCAGTTCTCAGAGAGATAAAGAAGGAACCATATGTTTAAAAGACAAATTTCATACGTTACAGCAATCCCCATTCTTGTCTCGTATTGTTTGCATTCTAAACTCAGGCAGGAAAGGCAAACATGACAGGCAGAGCCGGTTCTTATTTGCGTATGAACACCACCAGCTGCATTGGACCTGAAGGATTATGCTGGGTTAGTCTGGATAACTGCATCTCGGTGGTTATTGTCCTGTCTCATCAATTCTCTCCCTCCCTCTGCTATCCATCTCAGCAGCTCCAGGGTATCCTCGATTCTCAGGGAGTCTGGCCCACACTTTCCTTCCCATGAGCCACTTGGATCACCATGCCAACAGTGGAGTTCTCTACGGGCAGCACCGTTTCTATGACACCCAAAAAGGTGAGGCATGAGATGATTAAAATTTAATCAGACAGAAGTAAGACATTTAAATCCAATTTATACAACATAGTATGGTGTAATTTGATGTGGTATATTGATATAAGGATGCCTCGGGACACTATCATGAGGGCTGAATAATCTAATTCTGTCATTGCCTTTTCCTTTCTTGACTAATGCATTTGTCTTCCCTGGCCTGTGTCCTTTCCTCTTATAGAGAACTTCTATCTACGAGGTCTCCCATCCCAGCCACCTCTCATCTCAGCCAATCACAGTCTGCCAACAATGTCCAGGGCAGGCTCAGGACACTCTCAGGGGTCCTGCAGCAGAGACAGAGACCCAGGAGTTGGGACGGGGCTACATAAGGGTCTTAAAGAGGGTTCTGTGGAGAGAGGAGTGGTACCTGTCAAGGACAAGGAGAGGTCCAGTAGCAAACAGGAGGCAAAGGAGAGACAGCAGCAGCACCAACAGCACCACAGCCAGCAGCCACCCCAGCCAACACACCACCACCATTCCCACTCCCATCAGCAGCACCCACACTATCCACAGCACCCACTGCCCCTGGAGGAGGTTAACAGTCGGGCCCTGGAGAGGCACAAGGCACCGCTTGCAATGGAGTACAGCAAGGAACACCCTCAAAGTATGGGCAAGCCCCTCAGTGCTTGCTTGCACAATGGCAAAATGCAAAATGGAGATGCAGGAACTGGGGCAGGGGCTAAGGCCTCCATGTCCAGCTGTGGTGGAGAGGGCACAGCACTTGGGGCTATGGGGGGTGGAGGGAGCACCCAGGTTCGACATATGGGGTCCAGTGGCAGTAGTCGCTGCACAAAAGAGGGAATAAGTGGGGAGATGAGGATCAGTGAACAACCTTCGGACTGTCTGGAGAGGGGTCAGGCACCACTCCACCACTCTCTCTCCTATTCTGTACCCCCACCCTTACACATGGGTTCTGCTGCTGGAGGGGCACACCCCCATCCGCATCCTCATGCTCACACCCATACACATCCTCACCCAGGGGGCTTCCACTGTCTTCAGCTCCACCCCAGCCACCCACACCACCCACATCATTCCCACCACACACACCACCACCCAGACTTCTTCTGCCCACCTCCTCCTGCTCCACTAGCCAACCCTGTCTCTCATGAGAGGGGGTCAGCCAATGTGGGGCGAGAGCCTAAAGTCACAGGGCCGACATTTGTGCCATCTGTGGCAGACCTGGGGGACAAATCTAATGGACCATTCCAGCTTGGTAACCCTGACTGCCAGGGTGTAGGTGGTGGTGGTGGAGGCGGCAATATTAAGGACAAGGTAATAGAAAAGAATGGAGGTGGTGGGCATCATAGTAGTTGGCACAGAAAACAGCAACAACAACAACAGCAGCAGCAGCAGCAGCAGCAACAACAACAGCAACAGCAGCACCCATACAGAAAGACGGAGAAGGCTCCAGACTGGATGCAGTCACACCACCAACACCTTCAGCCCTCACAGCTTCCTCCACCTCCCCAACTACAACAGCCCTCACATCCTCAACAGCAGCACCAGGTTGTACGATCACGCAGTGCTGAGTGTATTAACAGTGGTGTGGACATGGATGTGTTCAGACCCTCGTTGTCGCAGGGGCCCAAGGCCGGACACTCTGTTCCCCATTCTGTCAACACTTCTCCTTACAGAGACTGCTCCCACCCGGGACCCCCACCTAACGCTTCCCCACTTGGAAAAAGCATGGGTCAACATGGTGGGGCTGGAGCGGCCCATGGTCCTGGTCCTGGTCCTGGAGGTAGCTGCTCCTTACAGAGGGATGGGCAGAAGGTAGCCAGGATACGCCACCAACAGCATGGCCGACCTGGCCCAGATGCTCCTTCTCCTGCTGAGATGAACCAGGGGGCTAGCCAGGAGCTGAAACGAAAGATGGACATGTCTCCTTATGGTTACAGCAACAGCAGTGGGCAGCACCACCACCAGCAGCCCCCTGTGCCACCTTGGGCCATGAGGCCTCCTCACCACATGCCACAACCTGAGGAGGAGCAGAGGAAGTCCTACATGGAGTTAGGGAGCACTGGTGGACAACACTCCCAGCAGCAGCAGCAGCAGCAGCAGCAGCAGCAGCCAGGAATGAGCCTGCCTCCTCCCCAGCCTCCCCCTGCACCTCCTCTCAGTCAGCAGCAGCAGCAGCCACAGCAGCAACCTGAGCCCCAGGGCCCAACTCAGGGGGAGAGCAGTGCCATGAAAAGCTTACTTAAGTACAGCAACCAGCAACAGCCACTGCTACTCTCCCAGAAGAGCCCATTTGGGGGGCTTGGAAGCCTTAAATCAGGTCCTGCTGGGGGGAGCTGCGCCCTGCAGGGCAGCAAACAGACTCTACCTTCCAGAAAGGGCCCAGCCACTGACAACGAGCGCCCTGATTACAGTGGGCGCAGTCGGGATATGGGGGAAGCAGGTCATGGGGAAAGTGAGGTGCGGCAGCCACCAGTGGGAATTGCAGTGGCTGTGGCCAGACAAAGGGAGCCACCTTGCCGTTCAGCAGACGGTCATCCCAACAGCCGACAGGGCAGGGTACATCCCTCTGTTAAAGGTAAGCAGTGTAGGTCACTGCCTCAAAAACACAGGTGAAGGGAACAGGGACACCTGTTTTCCTATGTGTGACCTGTTAATGACCTTTCTTCTGAAATGAAAACAGAATGACCTAGGATCCTTTTTGCTCTGACAATACACAGAGCAAAAAGGCCTTTTATTAAATGTATTCTGTAGCATTATTATTTTTAACATAGCAGCACTACACAATCAGTAACGTGTCTTTATTTTGATCGGTACTCACTGTCCATCCCTTTCATGGTATCAGTCTGATTTCATTTTTGGGGAATAATTAGAGGTATAATAGGCCAGAAAACAGTTAGTATATAATACTTTGGTTGATATGGCAATAAAAGGTATGATATAAAATCTGTAAAACTAATAACGACTGTCAGCGCTCCAAATCTCTTGTGAGTTATGGTAGTGTTTTGAGAAATGGTGAGAGGCTTGGGAATATGCCCTCACCAGGGGACACAATGGTGGAGGCTGGTGGAGGCTAATGGTTGAGCTAATGTTTGTCTCACAGGACCGCCCCGCTCCATGTATCCCTCGGATCCCACAACTGAAGAGGAGAGGAAGAGGTTGAGTGGGGAACAGATAAGTCTGACTTGCTTGGACAGAGAAAGAGATGCATATATCAGGTAAGCAACCATAAAGTTTAATTAAAACCTGTCACTGTGAGATACTTTCAGGACACTGGTCTTCATTTGTGTTTCCTTACCCTTGTCTCATCCTGATGCCAGGGATAATAAGGAAAGGGTGGAGTTTGCAAGAATCCACCCCTCCAACAGCTGTCACGGAGACCTCACCTCTCATCTCATGGTCCCAGGCGGGACTTCCCTCCAGTCTGGCCAATTAGGAGATCCTTCTGCACATTCTGCTCACCATCATTGGATGCCAAGAACTGGAAGCCCATCCCTCTGGATGACTGGACACTCTTATGGTAAGAGAATATTAATGGAAATTACGATTCTAAAATAGTATGCATGCAACACAAATGTGTCTTTATGCCTGGCTGCCTTTCACATCATTTTTGCTTTTATGTTATCGCATCAGCAGCAAATATTTCAAGGCGAGTTTCAAGGCTACAGGAGTACCGTAAAAGGACTCTTTTTTTTCTTTTTTTTGTAGAATTCAGCTTCCAGGATTTTACATTGTGCTGAAGATATTGCATCCTTTCAATTTTAAAATCTTTTCACTGGTTCCTGGTCAAGTTTAAAAATTCATCTTATGGTGTTTTTTTAACAGTTTTTTTTTACACAATATGTGATGCCTTTATAAAAAATAACTGACATATTTTCTATGAAACAGGTATAGGTCATACAGCCCTGCACCAGAATCTGCCCCCAGGTTTCTCTGCAGCCATGCCAGGCCCTCTGCAGCCAGTCCTGCCTCTGCCTCAGGACCCTTCTGCCCAACTGGTGGTCCTGCCCACTGAGCCTCCCTCCCATCCTGCCACCCATCACCTAGGTATGCCAGGACTTTTGCTTTCTCCTTTCTCCACTTTTAACAAATGAGTCTGCCAGTACACACAAAAGCTTTTACAGAATGAAATTTAAATGAAATGAATTTTACTGAATGAAAAACACATCAGTCGATCCCTTGTTCATACAGTATACAGTATATATTTGGGGCTAACATAAAAAGGACTGCTGGTAATCACAGCAATCCCGTGAACACTGCTGATGATCTTCCTTTTAATGGGCTCATTTACAGACACAATTCAAACTTTTCCTGCACACCACCTGCTCGGCCCAGCAGGGCCAGGGCTCTCAATGGGTCAGAGCACTCGTTTGAAGCTATACAAACAAAATAAAATCTTGGATCCACATGCATACACTGAGAACAACACCAGGGGAAGAGGAAGTGTGAGAAGGAGGTAAAAGATCACTTCTCAAAACTCATTGTAGACACATATTCAGTGAACAGGCTGTGACATTTAATTAGCTCACAGTTTTTAACAGTTCATTTCCTCCTGTGCTCCATGGGAGTTTCAGCTGAGAAAGGAAGTTCATCCACAAAGCGTTCCCACAGGAAACATTTGTGTATCCAAGTTCGTGTCTCCCAACAAGGATTTTGGTGTTTCAAAAGGGGTGGAGGGGCGAAAGGTGAGAGAACAAAAAAATACCAGTTTTTTGGTTCCTGTAGCATAGGCCTACTGCCTCCCCATGGGTCATCTGTCATAGCACAGCAACCACATCAAGTTGTTCTGGTTCTTAGAGCCACATCATGAGAAAGCTTGTCGACAGACATGGGAACTAAGCCTCCTGCTGGGCCCTTCAGCAGACCCTTTCCGTGGTTTGGCTGGGCAGGTGGGACTTTTTGCCGGAATGTCCGTGCTGAATGCTCCGGCGAGACAAAAATGCATTGCAAGGCCAGTACTTTGACCTCTAATCAACTTAGAAGAGAGATCATCTGTTCACATTTCATCATTGTCATGACTTTTTTCCAGCATTCCAACAAATTCTCAAGGCAGTTCTTAAGAGAGAGCTTTCTGTTCAGAGCGGGGGAGAGTGTGGGTTTGCTGCTGCCTGGGGAGATGTTGTGCTGTGGAGTCAAAAATCTTTTTTTTAAAGAGATTTGTCAGTATCGTTGCTTTAAAATGTGAATACAATGATTTTTAAATGATCCATAATGGATTCACTGTTTTGAAATGCGTGTGTGGGAGGTAGATAATGAGAGATATGGATAACACAATGTTGCGTTTGTGCAAAGTGTTGATGTGTATGAATCCAAAAGAAGTGTGCATGTGCATGAATGTCTTTTCGTTCTAAGGTAGCCCCCTTTGTCACATTCCTCCTCCTTTTTCTCATTAGATGTGATGGAGCAGCAAGGGCTGTGGCCCCCTGTGTATGGCGCCCGGGGCCCACCCTCCCACATGCAGCATCCTGCTGTGTACTCCCGATCCCAGTTTCTACGGCAACAGGAGCTCTATGCTTTCCAGCAGCACCAACAGCTCCAGCATCAGCATCAGCATCAGCACCAGAGCCACCAGTCACAGCAACCACAACCACAGTCTCAAACCCAGCAGCAGCAGCAGCAGCAGCAGCAGCAACAGCAGCAGCAGCAGCAGCAACAGCAACAGCAGCAGCAGCACAGAACTGCACATGGCATGGACATGCAACATCATGCCACTCACAATACACAGGTGATTATAAACTGTAGAAGAAACACTGAGGTATCAGTGTGAAGAGAGTTTGATATGGTCTATCAATCCAAGCGAGAATTCAAGCAGAGTGAATGAGTCATGGGTCAGCTTAACTATTTAGTCTATTTTTAACTCCCCTAATATTTTTCTGGGATATGCTGATTTTCTCACAGGGGTAGAGTCAATCTCTTAAAATAGACTGTTCAGCAAGTAGCTTTTGCTTCATTGCGATTATTACATTGCTATTTACTTCCTTGAGAAATTAAAATAACTTTATTTAAATTGCCACAGATGCAGAAGAGGCCCGATGAGCCCTCGGTTGAACTCGAGGAACTCATTTCAGAACCCAGAGCACCTAAACCTGCCAAGCCGTACTCTTACAACCCGCCTCAGAGGAACACTTCTCCCCCTGAGGCCTGTGCTGCTCACCTGTCCCCTTGCTGCCAGTCCCCCTCACTACGACCGCATCCCAAAAGCACTCCCTCAACACCCTGCCCTGCTCCCAGCCCTGCTGCAGCAGCCCCACACTCACCTGCCATCAGCCCTGCCCCACCTCAGATGCCGAAGGGGCCAGAAATCCAGGACAAGAGAGGAGAGGGACAACCCCCACAGGATTACCCAGAGTCTCTTGAGCCTGGTAAGCAACAGCATCTACATGCAAACAAAAACATACAAATGTGAGGCCGTTTTCCAGCTCCCTTTGATATACTGTGTGCACTGGCTTAAAGGGGAAATCTGGTATTTTAAAACCTGGACCCTAATTTCACTTATTTTGTTGTATAAAATGACTTGCTTGTACAAAAAGTTTTAGAATTGGTCTAGGTGCTAAATGGGCTGCAACGGCTGCAACATAATCCTTGAGGGCAAATGCACTTGTCAAAGTACTTCAGCTGGAAGTGGACTGTCTCTATCAGTTAGTTTTAGTTTTTAGTTTTTCTCTGTAGGGATCGTTTCAATAATGTTGTCAGAAACTTAGAATAACAAGCGCTTGCAAAAACAAGTACTTTTAGTGGTCATACATTTAAAGGGCGCAGTTGCCCCAAAGGATAACAAGGGAACACAAAGTAACACGGTCATTTATTTGTCATTATACAACACAACAAAGTGAGAGTAGTTCTTGTAGTTCCTTTATGCTACACGAGGATAAAACATATATACATAAACAAACCCAGGAAAGAATTCTGTTGTGCATTTCTTTTAAATGTACATCTCGGTGAATGTAAACAGCAAGCAACAAGATGGTGATGATAATAGGGTTGGCAGCTTTTCATCAAAAGTCAGGTAAATACTGTCAAATTTGAGTGCATTTGAGCACCAAGCATCAACAACATCAGATGAAAGTCTTTCAAAGAAAAGGGGGTTTGTAATCAGTGTAAGATGTTGCTAGTGACAGATTTTATGCCAAATAACCCTGACACAACATCAGTAAAAGGATAGTGAGTTCTAGGATACAGAAGCACCTTCGTCATTGTACACAATGGTAATTGGAATAACCACTGTTGTTAATGATCTTTTTTTTCTGCTGGTGTTGTGATATGTGTGGGTGGCTCTGTTGGCAAGCCCCTGTTTGACTGAACAGCTCAAAGCTGCAGAAAATGGCTGCCGGTTGAGCAGGGGCTTTCCGTTACTGTTAGCTCTGTAATGACTGAGAAACACCTCAATAGCAGCCCTTGCCTGTACTCCACCCCCACGGGCCCCCGCACTCTCTTCATCATCATTAATGTCTGGCTAACGGCCGCCACACGCTAGAGGAATTGTGTCAGGTGCTCTGATAAACCAACGGCCTGGCCCACTTCAAATAACACACTCACACAAAGTTGCATGTGGTCCTCTTCTCTTCCTACTGCTAGAAGAACAAGGCAGAGTACCTTTCCTTTTAAGCCCTAGTGACCTAAAAGGCAGCGAGAGAGTTAAAGTTAAGAGTGGGTCTGATGTGTACAGGTGTTAAGATTTGCATTACATTACCCTGCATTAGACAATAACATCATAATGAGTTGTTTTTGTTTATGAGAGCCAATACTGACAACTGATGGTTCCATTATCTACATTTCTTTCTCTCTTTAGACTTGCCTCCTGGATACACCTATCCTGCCATTGCCATGGGCTACAGAAGCGGCCCGTCCCCCCAGGATGTTCGCCTGGCTGAGCCAGCCGACCTGGAAGCAGTCCAAGTGGAGCCTGCTGAGCACGCTCCCCAGTCCCTCTCCGGCCTGGGGGAGGAGCTCGACTGCCAAGCGGCAGTCAGGCCTCTCCCAGAGCCTCTCCCACCCAAGGAAGTGGAGCAGGAAGAGGAGGAAAGAGTGGTTGAGAGAGTTCTTGAACAGAGAGAGGAGGTGCAGGTCACAGCAATGACAGCAGCCAACTATGTGCCTGGAGAGAAGGAGGTGGAGGAGCAGGGGCCCGCTGAGGAAGAGGTCCTGGTTTGCCTCCCTGTTGAGAGCCCAGTGTGCGAGGCAGCTTCCTGTCCAGTCCCCCTCTCAACAGAGGAGCCTGAAAGGCCAGGAGCTGTCATCACCTTGGAAGAAGAAGAGGATGATGAGGCGGTGGGTGAGGAGAGCCAGGTGGAGCATGCTCAAAAGGTCGACATGCCTGGAGAGCAGAATCCAGAGCTGCCCACCATCATCGAGCTTGACCCTGCTTCCCCTGCAGCCCCTGGGCCTCAGTCCCCGGCCCTTGAGGGAGCAAAGGACAGCAAGCAGCAGCACAAGAACAAGACAACCCCTGATGATGCCTCAGTGGATTTTGTCTGCCTCTCCCCTGCCTCAGCTTCTGCCTGTAGCCCAAGCCAAGCTACTACTGCCGTGCCCCACAAACCTATTGTGCCCTGCTACTGGAGTCTGGAGCTGCTGATTGCTGCTGCCTTCTGCACAGACGTACCCCCATTTCCCCTGTTCCCTCATAGCACCCCATCAGTCGCCCCATCACAGCCCAACCCCCACCAGGGTATGGAGCTTCTGAGTGAGCTGGCTGATCTGGAGCTGCAACAGCAAAAGCGCACCTGTGGGAAAAGCCAGGGTGAGGGACCGTGGGCCTTCCACAACTCACACACATTAACATGCACACAAAACACACTCATATCAGCAGAATTCACGTCTCTCTCGTAGTTTACCCTCCTTTTCCTCTGCGTCCACTGAGACAAACTCCCACTCCCCCCCTCAGGCCTAGCCTGTGTCGCTCTGTGTTCCTTCCCAGATCCTCCTCTCTTCCTGCCGGTCTCAAGAGCCCCTGGTGGATTCTAACATGTCCCCAGAGAAGCTGTCTGCATGCCTGCTTGCCGTTCCTCTTCTTTGGTGTGTTAAAGGCACTTTTATTTTCTAAAAGGCTGTTCTAATGATGCAGAGGCCTCAGGAGAGGGAGACGAAGCAGGAGGACAGGGCTGAACTACTAGTGTAGGGTGTGCACCTCCCTCCCTCACCCTCTCCCTCTCTTTCCTTCCAGCTTTCCTCAGGGAACTGTCTCTCTGTCTTACCATCCTGCCGCCGTTTGATCCACACGTGTGCGCAAATGCACACACATATACACATGTAACTGAAAGTACACACACTTTAACGAAAAGGTAAAAAGAGACACGCCAATTGGCTTCCTTCTCTCCCACACACAACGCGTTACTGAAAGTTAGTGTGTAATCACAAAAGCAGTCGATGTTTTCAGCACCCTGGAGCATTGCCTGGCTAATTAGACCCCATTGTTTTAAAGTGCCTTTAAAAGCTTCCTTGTTTTTCAAAGCGCCATGTGTTTTTTTGTTTTTTTTTATTCATGCAAAAGGATGTTTTGTGTTTACCACAGCATCATAATGCATTTAACTGCTCCCAATAGAGGGTTTCTATAAAAAGAGTATCATCAACTGATTCCAGAGTCAGTGATGTTGTCTTTGTGATGCGATACTGTTGACAGCTCAGGGAAGTGGCACATGTCGAGTCACAACAACAGTCTTCACCAAAGCACGCAATAAAACAAGTAAGAAGAATCAGTATTTTTATTTATATATGAAAAGACGTACAACACTGTGACTTTGTAAACAAAATCTGATGTTTCTCCATCTTTATGAGGAGACATCAAACCCTGATATTCAGCCTTTAGCTCAGTTCCATTAATGGCAGATAGTCGTGTGAGTGCCAGGGGCAGGTAGGGCTGTATAGGAAGAGCTTGGCCCAGATGGCCACAGACGTAGCGGCATCTGGCGAGTCCACATTGATGTGACCTCTGAAACGATACGCTGCTGCTTCCTCATACTGACTGAATGTGCACAGATTCCCTCAATGTCTTCCTTCCTCGCCATTTATTCACTATATCACACGGTTACTGCTGAAATTCAAAGCCACATGTGCAAGTTTAGATGCTGAATGTGCGCATGTAACACACACATTCCCAAACTCCCCCGTCTCTCTTGTTTCTTTCAACACATTTTTACCAAAAAAGGTCAGTTCAATTGTAGTGTCTTTTTACAATGTGAACCAAACTAATGTTCTTTTTTTTGTTCCATAACAGAAGAGGAGTTGCTGATGTTTGACCTCCAGAGCCTTGCAACACTGGCCACAGCCCGTGCGCTGGAGATGGGCTCACAGGAAGGCAGCAGCTCGGGTTCAGGGCGACACTTCCCAGCGCGCAGGATCCTCAATTTACGTAGGAAATGCAGCTGGACACCTCGCAATGAACCGGTAGGAATGCAACAAAAACACAAAGACCCTGCAGGGTTTTTACAGATACCTAATCAAGAATGTGTTTTGCTTTGCCTTTATTTTTGATGCTAAAAATAACCACCGATGATGTGTATCTCAGGTGTGCCCAGCCAAAAGTACCATGGAAACAATGGACGGTCCGGAGCTCGCAATGCGTGTGAAGCTGGCTGAGCTACAGCGTCGCTACAAGGAGAAGCAAAAGGAGCTGGCCAAACTTCAGAGGAAGCACGATCATCAGTGAGTATGACCTTATCCCCTTTTCCCTTAAGCTTATCTCTACCCTTTGCATTCAGAAATTTCAAAAGCCATAAAACATTTGGTTCTGGTTTTCTTTGATGCAACCTTTTGAGTTCAGACATACCTCAGAGTTCCTCACCGCCTGCTTGTGTGTTTACATCTGCGTGTGCAAGCAGGAAGGAGGAAACACCTCGCAGCCCAGCGCGACGAGGACCAGGGCGGCCGAGGAAGCGGAAACCCACCCTCACCGCGGGTCCAGTGTCCTCATCCGAGGGCCAGAGAAAAGTCAAGTGAGTATCATTCAACCCATCTACACTGGCTGGCTGTGGTCCAATCTTGCCTGATAAGCCCCTCCGTATCACTGGCATACAGGGACTGCCTCCCACTGGCATAAACAGGAAATGGGAGACCACAGCTGAACTATTCGAGGAAGTCCACTTCAGTCCCTTCTAATGTAATCAACACTGGCGTTAATTGTATGACAGCATAACCAGTGTCAGTGGAGTGTACGTCTGCTAGAACAGAATATTTATGTATGCTCGATTTATGGACTACACACTCCTAGAAAACCGCCCGTAGGCCTCATTAGGCTTCAGCCCAGCTAATCTTAACCCTCGGTGGCATTACTGTAGTGCATGTTGAGCTTTGCTGGGCTGGGTTTTTTTGGGGGGGAGTTGGCTGCTGACCGGGGGGGATGACAGGCAGAGGATGTAATTAGAGTACTGTGAATTCTCCTGTAATCTGTCCCCGCAGCAAGAATCTGACACACTAGAGCCCCACGGGGTCACCAGGGGTCCAAAGGATAACATGATGGTCAGACAGTCCAGGCACTCAGAGATAAGCCGACATTTAGAGCTCTCGTACATTGTCCGTGTGTGTGTGAGGGGGAAAAAAAAAACAATTAGAGGAATACAGTGAGTAGAACAGCTGTGGGTATATTCAAGAAACAAGGGTATAATGCCATCTTAAAATGTGTTGATGACTTTTAAAAAAGTGCAAGCCTCAGTGTCAAAAATAGGGGTACCACTGCAGTTTGGTAGAAGTGAGTGAAGGGTCCAAGGGTTATAGGTTTGCTGTCTTCAATTAGCCTCGTCATCAGGGTTTGGAAGGCTTAGAGGACTAAATGTCACCAAACAGCGTCTTCTCCTCGCCCTTCTCCTCTCACTGTTGTTTCTGGGCAGCAGTTCACAGTGTTCCCAGCTGCCCCTCTGCGATGTCACCTCCACTCTCCTTCCACCCATGTACCCCTGCCCCCTTGCCAGGCCAGCACTGATCGGAGTGGGGACGCTGATGCTGGGTGACAATGACACCCAAATGAAAGGGTAACGGGCCAGGGCCCTGCAGCGATGTGGAGTGTGTGTGTGTGTGTTGGGGGGGGGTGGCGTCTGTGGTCTGCCGGCCTCAGCACAGTAAATTGCAGTCTGTCTCTCTATTGTGTTCAAATTTGAGCCACAGCTCTGGCACTTTTTACACCCTGCAGCCAGGGTGTACACCCTTTTGTTTCTGCAGATGTGTGTGTACAATGACATGAAGCTTTCGGAACACGAATCAGGCAGGCTGGGGACTGATTAGCCCCATGTTGCGTTACATGGCAGGGTTATGTAAAAGAATGTACTGCACCTGCCACTCATGCCTCGACGGGAGGCTGATGCTTGGGTGCTATGATGGAGGGCAGTGTGTCAGCCCCTCTTTAACATGATTTTTCTTGACCCACAGAGAGCGTGTGTTAGTGCCTACCTGTGCTTTCCCATGCATCTATGTGGTTACAATCTCACTGTAGCTCACAAGCATTTACGCCGGCATTGTTTGCTTTTGTGCGTGCCTCTGTTATTCCTGTGGCAAGAGCATTGGGGTCCTTTGTGGTGCTGCTTTGATTGGGAGGGGGAAGGCAGGAGAGAACTACTGCTAGCCAGCAAACCCTGCTAATCAATTCTGTTTAATTAGTCACTGTACGCTCAGCCCCCCACAGAGGGGAGGGACTCTGTCATATTGTGTTTGTCAGCAGCGGAAGGCAAGCAGTGGCGGGATCCGCCTCGCAGGGACAACTCGCACTACAGTGCCACCTCTGTCACTCTCCTGTCAGTCAGCAGGCAGACAGTCCCACTGCCCGACAATTGCGTTCATTCTTTTCATGTTTCTGTCACGGATGCATGCTGACACACTCTGATTATGAGATATACACACAATCTAACTAAACTACCTCCTCATGTGATGTGTTCCTATGCTGACTAAACAAAGGAGCTCATCTGATTTTAAACAGTATGTAGGTACAGATCTGTATGTTAGATGGTCCACTAACAAAGAACATGAAATGTCGAATGTACGTTTTTTTTCATCCACTTTACATTCAAACCCTGCTTACTCTTAAAAATGTGACTGATTTCCTCGGCTGTACGCACACCAGGAGAGGGGAAGTTAATCTTTTGTTTGAGCATGGCCTGGCTCATGCCGGTGTGGTCTATGGGCAGGCTTCCAGAGGGAAAATTCAAGGGCATTTGGAGTGGTTGGCCTGTGATGCTGCTCAGCGTAGGGGAAACAGTGCGCCACGGTGATATGAAAATGCAACTGGAGAGCTATGATATTCGCTGAGAACAATAGAGCTGCATACAAATGCGATGCCTTCCAACCATTACCGTATCTTTCAAAGCTATGCAGTGCTTCACAGGCTGCGAAGACACTCCCTAGATAAAGCGTTAGGGCTTCTTATGCCACACTGCCCTCAAACAATCCCAGGTTCCTTGTTAGATCCCAATTTGTGTGTGGTTCAGACGCTGGGCTCTCCATGTCCTTTTTTGTCATTCTGTTCATCAGACAGAGAAAGGAGAGTTATTAGATCCCACAGAGAGGTGACTCAACTCTGTTTTCCCTTGTGATGTCCTACCCCCTCTTTTTCTTTCAAACCACTGCCATTCTCCTCTAATGAATGACTCTCTCTTGTTTTGACTGGCAGGTCGATGGGGGCGGGGCTTGCCCTGTTGCCTGAGGACCTAGGAGGGGGCGGAGACAGCCAGAGAAGGAAGAAGAGGCTGTCCAGTCGAGGCTTTGAGAGACTCAGCAGCACACAGGTCAGGGTCCCCTTGTCCTCCTCCCTTTTGTCTTCTATGCAACTAGAAATGAAAGAGGCCACTCTTTGTTTCTCTGCGTTTGATATATTCCTTTGTTGCATACTATTTCTAATTAGGTGCTACCCTCAGGAGTCAAATCCTCTGCTCTCCATATTAATATCTTTTTCATTGGGGCTTCTACAATTCCCTTTTCTTCTCTGTGTGTGAGCAAACGAGAACCCCTCTTTCCTCTGACGTTCTGATGCTTTTGCGGCTGCTGTGACCGGGAGTGTAACTGGCTCTCTCTGGCTCTCTCATCTCTCTCTGTTGCAGCAGATAAAAGCACAGGGCTGCAGAAAAAGCAGCCTTCACAGCATGCTCAGCTCCAAGCTGGCCGGTGATGTGACTCAGCTCAAACAAAAAGCCCAGGGTAAAAAGAATCTCTCAGGGACAGGCTCCAGGGACAAGGAAGTTTCGCCCTGCAACTCCAACCCCAAGTACAGACACAGAAGCCAGGGCGCAAGCAAAGCTGAGTCCAGGCGGGAGTCTGGGGGACAAAGTGACACAGGTAGAAAGTGGCAACCACGGTACTGATTGTGCCTGATGCTGTTTTTGTTTTAATAAGGACAATGCTGTGTTTGAATCACTAAATATTCCCCTGACAATTTTTAACCTACATTCGAACTGTGATCGGTTATCCAAACTTTCCTAGCAGCCAGCGTGGATAGTGGCCCTCAGGAGAGCTGGACCGGACTGGTGCGCCGTGGACGTAAAAAGGGATGCACCACCCTGACACAGGGTTCTTCTCGTCTGAGCCAGCCGAGAGCGAGGGTGCTCCGTGGCCATAGACAGGAGGCAATGGAGGAAGGGGAGAGCTCGCCTGCAGAGAGCGACTCCTCTGATCAAGGTGAGGCAGTGAATACCGAGAGCCGGTTATGAGAATAGCCACAGCAACCCAATATGGCTTGGTGGTAAACATTGACCTCTCAGTGCGAGAAAGACCTTGCCGCGATTCCTGGTCTTGACCGCACGCAGTTTGCATGTTTTCCATTTACTTTGTTGACTTCTGGGTGAACTGGGGATTTGTAGTTGGCCAGCGATGAGAGCGCTATCTGTATCAATCCCATTTACACCCGGGCTTCAGATCTTAGTAGTCGTTAGGTGTAAACTCAATCCCCACGATTTGCTATTTTTAGCTAGATAAAATATAGTTGTGTTTTTTTTATTTTTATTTAGAGCAAACACATGAGAAGGCTGGAAGAGACACCACTCTAACACACCTGTTCTGTGCCATGAAAGCACAACAAGATCTGTTATTCAACAGAACGTGAAACACGAAAGCAATAAAAATGGGAAACAAATGATATGTAAGAAATAAGTGTGTTTACAATGATGTGCCTTTCACTGATCTGCACAGTGGATTTGCTCTTAAAAAGACCACAATTTAGCTGGTCAAAGATGTAGCCTGCACACCAGTAGGGCAACATGCCAGGACAAACTGACACAATATTTTTGACACAATGAAAGGAACTTTTTTACAAGAGGTGACTTTGAAGAATTTATCATAGACAGTGTTCAAAACAACTCATAAAACTATGACATTTTTCAGGGGAGTCTGGGGCTAATTTGCTGCCGCAAACATTTTAATTTCAATTTTAATTACATGTATAAACAATCATGTGACAAGGCTGTTTTTGGATGATGTAAAGTTTTATAAACAATTATTTACCCCATTGCGGTTTTGTTTTGAAATACTACATACAAAAAATAAATAATGGCTGCAGGGCTTCAAGTATATTTGACCTGCTTCAAGTTAAAAATAAAGCAACAACCCGTGACATATTAATGTCTAACCAGAGTATCACTAACACAGCGAGGCCCGGTCCTTTTGTTAATTTGTAAATCACTTTAAAAGTAATCAGAGGCGAGTAAAATAGGTGTTGATGAATGTCCTGTAACAGACAGGGGTGAGCGTGGACATCCGACACCTCGGTGATCAGCCTTGTTGGCTATTCAGACCTAGATGTGCAGCCACAGCTGTGGACGCTTTGCCTTGTGAGAGGCTCTGACAGCCCTGGAGACTCGCAGACTGGGTCAAAGAGCTGTTTGAGAGAGTGCAGTTGATAAACACACACACACTAACTCACTCCTACACTCCCTTGCACACTAGTTCTGTAGCATGTGGGTTCGCACCAGGAAATACCACTGAGGCACAGCACTTCATACATAATTTCTATGAACAGTTAAGCTATTTACTTAAATGCTAATGAGGTGCCTGTGAAATGATGGAGAGAAAGTCGAATAAGTGACTTTAAAAGATGGATCTGATAAGTCACAGAAGTTCATAAAAACCTACCCAATAGCAACATCCCCATTCTGAATTCTTTTCTATCTCCATTAGACGACGAAGAAGAAGAAGGCAGTTATGATACTGATGAAGGTCAAGACTACAGAGCCCAACCCCCCAGAGACATCACATCCAGCTCCTCTGTGACAGGTCCGAGTCCCTTGTCTGTTGTAAAACTGGAGGCCAATCAGAAAGCCAGGAACAAAAAACAGAGACAGGAGCTTTATGGTAAGGCTGTCCTTTGAAACTGATTTGTAAGTCAACAAAGCTGCCCCACATCTTCATGGGAAGCATCTGTTTTGTGTTTCTCCTCCTGGCTTGTTAGCCTGGTCTAAATCTGTTTCTCTAATTGAACCATACAGGCTCCCAGAGTCTGTCTGGAGCAGAAGGGGAAGTTAAAGTCAGGAAGAAGCCCCCCTGCAGGCTCGGCTTGGCCACTGCAGTCAAAAACCTCCACGAAGATCACCGAACCGAAGGGGTCAGAAGGCCATGTGTGCCCAGGTCTAAAGAGCCTCGGTGGGGCAGCCTCGGGACCAGAGGCAACCGCTACCGGAGGAGCATGGGACTGGCCACCTTCCCGACCACTAGTGAGAGGCTAAAGAGGGCGACGCGCAAGAGCACCATGCTGAGAGGAGCAATCAATAAGGTTAGTAGAAACATTAGGAAGGAAGAAAAGGCATCAAAATCAGTTGTATAGTCGCAGCACGATGTGCTCAAAAAAAGCTCCGTCTCATTGCACAATTCAAAAGTGGTTATGGGCCATCATATCCTCCCAGAAATGTCAGATGATTTTTTTTCCCTCAAAGCATAAAAGCTGCCACACATAATAGGCACTCTTACCATTAAGCGGTAAGTGCAGTTTGGTATGCTTATCAATTTATCATGATGGTAGCAAAAAGAGGGGTGATATAGAAGTTATAGAAATGTGTATTTAGTTTGTATGCGCATGTTTTTAAAGGTGCAATATATAACAATTGATCATCTGCCAAATTCTAAACAAGCGAGGGACACCCTATCAGCAGAGTAATCCCTAACTGCTGCTAACTGTAGCTGCTGTTAGCTAGTTAGCTCAGTTAGCTGTGCAGCTTGCAGTCCGGACTAGGAGTTCAGAGAACCAGGGGAGTGTTTATTCAGATGATTTCAGCTAAGATTCTCACACATTGCATCTTGAATTAATACCCTCAGTTTAATAAGTGGATGTTAACTGAAAACTTTCCCTCAGAGGACTTCAACAGTGCAAATCATTTTCTCACGTTAATTATTATTCCTGGTAATTTATGTGCACAAACTTTGCACCCATTTCCTGCTGCCCCTGCACTTTTCCTTTGGAGATAAGTCACACTCTCTCTCCTCATCTTGTGTATCGCCGTGTCACTTTCACAGAGGAGAAGCTGCTGGTCAGTCGGGGCGCCATCTTCTCAAAGCGAGGAGGGCAGCAGGGGACGAAGGAACAAGGACCAGCAGGTACCAGTGAATTCAAAAAGCCCCTCCATCCACACACATGCAAACAGCCGAACAGAATCCAACTCTACAAATCACACGCCAGCCTTCATACATTCTGTTAATAATTCTGGGTATGTCCTAGATTTCTCACCCTGAGGACGGTTACTGTAGAACTATTAAAAGTACTTAGCACATCGCACATCGCCCAACCTCCTGCTGAGTAATCTTAGGGGAGGAGAGGATGGTAGACGAGATGTGGGAACGGGGGGTGGCTCACACCTTCTGCTGTGACAGAGTGAAAAAAAAGTTTGAGTGAATGGCTACTGATAGGAGACTGTACAGGCGCTGGGAAGCCCCCTGTGGCTAATTCCTACTTCGGGTTGCATGCAAAACAATTTCTACATTCTTCTATCACACTTTCCATCTCCAAGTTTATTTTTTTATCCATCCCTGCATCCATTTATTCTTCTGGCCGTCCCTTCTGTTATATTTTTGCAGCCAAAGGGACGAGCGGTGAGCCGGCTGCTGGAGAGTTTTGCAGCTGACGAGGGCTTTCAGATGGATGGCAGCAGCTTTTCAGAAGAGGAGGAGGACAGCAACCACCCGTACAGCAACAAAAGCCCTGAATGTAAGAAATACTGCTTGGTGTCTTGCAGCAGTGTTTCAAGCAAAGAGATGCGTTTAAGTGGTGAAATATTCATTTTGATGTCTGCTTTTTCCGTATGTAGTTCCTAACTGCGTCCTGACCAAAGAACTCCTGACTGATGGGCTGAAGGTGCTGGTCTCTAAAGAGGATGAGCTGCTATACGCCGCCAGGGTCCACACCCTCGAGCTCCCAGATATGTAAGCAGTCAGGGTGTTTTCTGTTTGCAAATGTTTGCTTATTTTTTTAAGAGAATTAAAGTTTAAATGAAAGTAAGGACAATACAATAATCAGACTTAAAGAGAATTTCACCAGCGGAAAGGTTACCCTGGTATAAGACTGGGCTGTCTATACAGTAGATCTATAGTTGATATAACAATCCTTAATAAATGCTAGAAGGATTGGGTGCCTCTGGGTGCAGGCAAAATGGAGAGAAGTTGACTTTTCTTTGGTTGCATGCAATATCAACATTGTATCATTACAAACTGGGTTAAATATCGACATATTTTAATCAGAGCGCAAACATATGATGTACGCTGCAGTGCATATGAGTCCGTCCAGCACTATGTACCAAATAATCAAATACGAATCAGCTCTGTTTCTACATTGCCTATTTACCACCTCAATTGCATCTGAAACATGCTGTATGTTGGTGTCCTATTTAGCTGAACTACGAGGAAGTTTGTGAGCAGGTAGCCATTGTTTCCTGCTAGGAAACAGACAAGACAAAGCCAAGCACTCGGCCATCTCCATGTGACGGCCAGCCAGAGCTTTTAGTGATCCGGTCTGTTTCCTGCTTTAGTCTTTCAAATCACAGTGACATCTTTAAACTATTTTTGTCAGCGTTCACAGAGTGCTATAACAGAGCAAACCATGCACAAAGTGGGCATTTCAATATAGCAGATATGGCTAGGAATCAATTAATTTTCCTGGAGGCTAACACATGCTTGCATCATAAAAGAAATCATGCAAATAAGGTTTATCCAGAAAGGCATCTTTAGGATCATAAAGAGAGGACGAGAAATTATCATCACTATCCACATTTTTTGCAGCTCTTTATCCCTCTCTTATATCTCACTTCATATAATTTCTTCCTAACATTACAAACCCCACATCGTCCCATGCCTAGCTCAATATCAATACGGCTCCTCTGGCTCAGGCAGCAAAAAAGATGCTAAAACAACAGCAGAGTGGGAGTGACATATGACATGGGAGCCAGGCAAGGATAATACAAGCATCTGAAAATAGCCTCATCTTTCTCTCTCTGCTGTGCTTTTTTTTCTTCCTCTAGCTTTAGCATTGTTATCGACGGGGAAAGAGGAAACCGCCCAAGAATCTATTCATTGGAGCAACTGCTACAGGAAGCTGTAAGTTCACCCCGCTGCACTAAATCATTCTTTGTTACAACGACAAATCGCTTCTGGGTCACTCGACACTTCTATTTCTCTTAAACATCCTTCTCGCCCTCTACTCCATTGCCTTCCAGCATTTCTGTAGCTCTGCCAGTCCCTTCACTGTCTCTCTTTCAGCCTCCCCTGGCTGTCTCTCTGGGTCACTAAGAGCCATCTAAACCTCTTAAATGAGTATGAACATATGGGAGGCAGGACCTTTGGGTTTTATGTGTTTGTCTGTGAACGTCCGTTAAAACCCAGCTCTGTGTGTGGGTGGGATAATCCCGCAAACACCAGGATCCATTCAGGTTTTGTAGTTTAGACGGCAGATGACGCGGACTTTACATCCCTGCTGCTGCCAAAGTAAGGGAGTTGTTTAAAGGCTCAGGACATAACAGCGTATGACGCCAGCTAATGACGACCTGGACTGATCCAAAAGCACTCAGCTATCACGAGACATGAAATATTTCGAAGTAAAATTCTTCATCCCTTTAACGTTTCTCAGTTGCATCTGGAGTGGTTGAATTTATTTTATTTTTTACCTAAACCGCAAGATTTGTAATTCTCACTCAGTTTCATGTTGAGACGCAATTATAGTTTACCTAAGTCATCCATGTAATAAGACATAATTATACGTTGTAGAAACCACAGCACATTCTTGGCTGCCGTTCATTTGTGTTTAGGTAACATGTGCTTTCCGACGTGTTCTGCATCCAGTGAAGTTTTAGCCCCAGCAGGTGACCTTTGTCCCATTTTTTTCCCACTGAGAGGATGCTGGTCTCTCTGAACTAATAACAGCTGGGTCATCTAAAGCAAAGTCGTCAAACCAGCAGCTTCTCCAACTACGGAAAACAAGTCCTGACTATTGCCAAACAGGGCACAGGACGTTGTGTTTGCACACAATGGAGTTTCCAGAGATGATGGCCCTGGTAGAGTAGAGCAGAGTTGAACTGGCATGATCGTGTCTTTGGTTGATGGTTTTTTGTTGTTATTTCTCCTCAGCACGATAACTGTGCTGGGAGCTCTTCTAAAATGGTTTTGTGATCATATTTCATCCAAGGTCGTGAATGATAAAGTCACGATATTTAAACATTTACTCAGATTTTACAGTAGACATACATAATTTGATTTACCTGTTAGTTGTGCTAAATGTATGGGATGTATAGTCACCATAACTAGTCCCTGACCGATACTTGATATTTCGGGCTGATGCCAATACCTTTCTTAGGGAGTAAAAAAAAAGTTTGTTATCAATATATCGACCGTAGGGTTGCAACAGTATGAAATTTTCACAGTATGAGTACCGTCTCAGAAAATATCATGGTTTCTCTGTATAATTGTTGTTATTATTAACAGATATATTGACCTTTAACAAAATAAAAACAGAAGACTTTCTTAGTTTATTAATAGCTTTATTATAATTTAATATTATAGTTCAAAATATTGTGCTCTGAGAGAACTCGATATAAACTTGAAATAATGTTTAGATGATCTATCTTGAAAAACAACAGATTGCTGAAACCCTAACCGACTGATTCTTTCCAATTACTTATACACAGAATTTATACAGAAACACAAGACTTTCTTGGAATCATTCCCTAAAAGTGGTTATCACACTTATGACACTTATGACAACATTATTGTCCACAATTAAATCAGTTCTTCCCTTTGAAGAATATAATTTGAATATTTATATCTTTTTTTGAATTACATTCTGTAAAAAAAACATTTTTTTTAAATAAACATTTTTAACAAATGTTGTGACCTCTTTCACCTCTTGAAAAATGCGTCGAAAGGTAGCTGTGATTAATAAATCACCTGCAAACAAGTCATGATTGATTTAATTGCACTTCTTCAAAGTGACATCCCCTTTTTGGCCACAGCATTAGGTTTTCTGCTTGTTTGTTTGTTTAGGTGTCACTCCAAAAGCTCTCAAAAGAAGTCCCCCATGTTATTATTATTATTGTTATTGTTGTTTATATCTCTCTCTTGGCCACAACTTGTCCACAAAGTCTTGCTTGTACTGATAAATGACGGTAGTCCCATAAAGCCTTCTCACAGTGCCATTTTCTAATTCTCTAAAGAGTGTTACACCAAACACTTCTGGCAACTTTTCTCTTATCTAAACACTCATCGGAAAGCAGCTGGTTCTAATTATGCCATAGTTCCACTTTCTTGTCTTTAAATGAGTCCAAAAGCCATTTATTTGACTCTGACACCAATACCCTGATTTTCACTGCGCTCCCTCTCCCTTCACCGTGCACGCACACACACACCCACATCCACACCTCATCAGTCAAAGGGTCCCTCGCCATGGCAACAGTAAATGAAAGCAACCTAAAAGAGCCCCCAGTGAGTGGCGGATGCTGGGGCTGACTGCATTGTTGGAGGGAGGATCTGGCAACCTGCAATCACAAGCCCTCTATTCAGGCCCTCTTTAGTATTACTCAGCAAGTCAGGATTTACTGCATCATGGCTTCCGTTCTTTTCAGCCCTGACTGGCACATTGGCATGAGATAAGTGCCGCTTGGAAACGTGGCACAGTGGCTGCCCATGCACAATGCTCCGTGGGTCTCGCACTGTTTGTGTGTGTGTGTATGTGAGTGTGTGCATACATGTATTTCTGTGTGTGCGGTCTGTAATGAATCTTATTTATGTTTTGGTCTGGCTTGCAGGTCCTGGATATACGTCCAGAGTCGGAGACCATGCTCAGTGAAGGAACCAGGGTGTGTGCTTACTGGAGTGAACGCTCACGCTGCTTATACCCGGGCTATGTTCGCAGAGGTGAGACATCAGTTTCTTCAATCTGTTTTCCTGTGTATCCTGTGTATCCTCAGCTACATATCTGATTGTACGTTCATACAAACACTTAATGGCATTTTGCCTCATTTGTCTCTTGCAGGTGGTTCATCTGATGAAGGGAAGCAAGGAGGAGTGATGGTAGAGTTTGATGATGGTGACCGAGGGAAGATTTCTCTCCCAAACATCCGCCTCTTGCCTCCAGGATACCAGATTCACTGTGAGTATCTCCTCTCTATGTAACTGGGAATTCCTATTCTATTGTCTAATAAAATGCTAATAATTTTCAACCCCCTTGTTTTTTAGGTGCGGAGCCATCTCCTGCTCTGCTGGTACCCAGCGGGACATCAGCCAAGAGAAGTTCTAGTCTGGAGCAAGCCCCCATTAGTGACAGACCGTCTGACAGACTCAACACTCTCAATAGTGTAATCAACAATCAAACTCTAAATGTCCATAAAAGAAGACCAGGTAAGAATTAACCCTTGAAACTCTTATTTTCATCTAGAATTATTATTTGCTTTTTCTAACAAAAATATTTCAGCTATAGTGCAAACACAAAAAATAATCTTTAAGAACTGCACTATAGCATCAAATGAAATGTTCTTCACTAGAATTAAAATACATTCGCCTTCCCTGTAGCCTTACACAATAGCCTTGCTTACAAGATCTTGTATCACATAAACTGATTGTTCTATAGTACGTACACACGAGACATAATTAGGTTCCATCATTTGTAATGTTTTGCTAAAACATGATTTTTCTTCACTCTAGGGAGGCCAAAGGGTTCTGGGAAAAAACAAAAGCAGCAGCAGCAGGCTGAGAATGCCAATAAAAATCTTTCACCTTTCCTGGGTTGGCCTTCGTTGGCGAACAACAGGAAGAGGACTTCCGACAACCTATTTCAGCTCAACGGGGCTCCCAGGAAGGCCCTGAGAGGAAAGGAGGATGACCTGTTCCCCTTGCCTCAAACCCAGCCAATGGCATCCACCCCAGCCAAGGGCCTTTTCAGCAGCAGCTCTTTTGAGGTGGACTCCTTTAGCAGCATTGCAAATGGCTACTCCTCCTTCTGTAACCAGTCTACAGGGCCAAGTCCAGGTTTATCTATGGGTCCTAGAAGTGGGCTGTATGGCCAGAGGCGTCGGCAAGATGAGCTTGTTATGCCAAGGGACCGGAAGTCTGGACAAGAGTTCCTGGTCAAGTTAGATCATGAAGGAGTGACCTCCCCTAAGACAAAGAACAGCAAGGCTCTGCTGTTGCGAGGTGGACCTTCCAGCATCAGTGGTATGCCCAGGACAGAGGCTTACTCTCACCCTGTCCTTTTGGTGAAAGACAACAAAAAAGGTGGTGCCTCCAGGGTAGAACTTCTTGTGAAAGGAACCGCACCACAAAGAAAGCCCTCCAATTCTCTGCGTCTGGGTGAATATGGCGACTTAGGCTTCAGCTACCGCAGAGAGTGTCACAGCCCATACTCTGATCTGGAAGATGAAGAGGAAGAGAGAAGGAGAGCTGCACTGGTTGCAGCCTCAGGAGGACTAAGGACGGCTGGCCGATTCCTGTCTCGTCTCTCTGTCTCCTCTTCCTCTTCTGGTTCTTCTAGCTCCTCCTCTTCAGGCTCCCTTTCCAGTTCCAGCCTGTGTTCCTCTGACAATGATTCCTCCTACAGCTCGGATGATGAGGACAGTTCTACACTGATGCTACAGAGTTGTCTGTCTTCCCACCGAGGACTCCTGCAACCCTCTGAACCCTCCACTTCTTCAAGGTCGCACCAGCACTCCTTTGTGGCCAAGGCTGTGGCTGTTTCCAACGCCAAAGGAGGCCCCCCTGTCCAGGTCACCAACAGCAAGCCCTTGAAGAGGAAAGAATGCACCAGCTCCACCTCTAAACCATCTAAAGATTTCATGAAAAAACCTAGGATGCTTCCAGATGACACCTCATTTATTCCAAGGCCCAAGATGTCTGCATTCCTTGCAGGACGACAAATGTGGAGATGGTCAGGAAACCCTACACAGGTGAGAATAGTAATAATGTTTCTATTGCATATCATAATTGTAGCAAATATCTGTCCTTCTTTTCTTATATACTGTAAGGTCAGTTATCTTGACTATCATTAGTAGTCAAGAGAGATAACAATCACCATCATCAAAGAAGATTGATCAAAGTGTCTGGTTCTCCACAGCGGCGAGGTCTAAAGGGCAAGGCCAGGAAACTTTTCTATAAGGCCATCGTGCGAGGCAGAGACACAGTGAGGGTGGGAGATTGTGCTGTGTTCCTCTCAGCTGGACGCCCTAACCTCCCATATGTAGGTCGAATTGAGAACTTCTGGGAATCCTGGACCTCCAGCATGGTGGTCAAAGTCAAGTGGTTCTACCACCCTGAAGAGACCAAGCTAGGCAAGAGGCATCGAGATGGAAAGGTGAGCCATGATGGAGGTTACAATTATAAAGAGATTTTGGGGCATTTTTGTAGAAAATTCAACTTCCACATGACTGTACTCTTTCTCATGTAATGATGTAGCTAACCCTGTCTTTTCTCTGTCCAGCATGCCCTGTACCAGTCGTGTCATGAGGATGAGAATGACGTCCAGACAATCTCTCACAAGTGCCAGGTGGTGAGCAGGGAGGAGTATGAGTGTCTGACTCGCAATCAGAAGCCGAACAGTACCTCCCCAGATCTCTACTACCTGGCTGGGACGTATGACCCCACCACTGGTCAGTTGGTCACTGCTGAAGGAGTTTCCATCCTGTGCTGAACCTATATGAGGACACTACTGAAGGTCTCCTTTGGAGGAAGGATAAAAGTCAATGACTTTACCTACAAGACCCTCCAGCCTTGGAAGACAACAAGTGTTACTTGGGTATGCTTCAAGGACCGATGGACTTAATGTCAGCGCCAAAGCAGGGCTGTCAGAGTCTACACACTGGAGTCTATTGGCGTCTTACCTTCACCGAAGTGAAGGGTATGTCCATAACTGGTTGATCCTTTCAAGAAGAATCGTAGTCTGGGTCTTCCTGGGCAAATTCAATAAATGGCGTTTCAGTCGTCTAACTAATCTCTTTTTAATGGATCCATGTGACTGACAGCTTCATAACTGGTTTTAAGACTCATGCTTCCAGCTCCTATCATATGTCACCAAAGGAGAGCTGAGAGTGCATTTGACTGTGCGAAGTACCATGAGGCTAAATAGTCTCTGCGGACCAATTCTTTCAAGGTAGCCTTACCTAAGGGAATGGAAACGAAAGTGAGGCGTGGGGCTCTCCCTATGCCTCTTCATTCCAGGGAAGTTAAAACATGTAAAGGATGTAAAGTTGATGTCTGTAAATATTTTGAATCTTTCCCAATCAAGCCATACACTTCAGTACCTCTCGCCTGTCTTAACTGTTCAGGTGTACATTGTACAGTTCAATTATTGTATTGTTGTCTGTTGTCTATATGTACATAAAAGCTATTTTATATAGGAGTATATTGTATATATGAGATGTATCTTTCCATGTTTGCGATTGATTTATTTTTATATGGGTGTAGAATACATTACGTTGTTTTTTCCTTTGCTTTGGGAAGTCAGGATTGGAGATGTTAGTGTTGCACTGCATATGCCCTGCTGAGACAGACAGAGACAGACAGAGCACAAACAAAGACAGAAGGATTTAGTCTATAACAGGACAACACTCCCTTTCTGAGAGAGAGGGGTCTTCCTGTTTAAAAAATAGGTCAAGTGGCTTTTTGTTAAAGTGTTCTGTTTTTTTGCATTTTTGTTATCCTATTTTAGAAACACCTTTTTATTTATGTACCTCTCAGTTGTTCATCATCACGAGGCAGATCTCACTGGACTGCAATCACGGGTCAAAAATGATTTAAGATTAATGATATGAGTATACCATTTTGACACAATATTTGTGTGAGGTGATGAGTGTCCTGGCATCACTATAATCATGTCAACACAAATCAATTTCGAAACAAGACTGGGTCTCTTAATGAAAATTTGTTAAATGTGCATTGCACTCATGAATGCATAGTTCAGCACATTATGACCTACAAAATACCAAAGTGTCTTTAATATCTTTATTTCCTTTATTTAAATTTAACATATGTCGAGCACCTGTACTGAACTCAAATCAGAAATCACTGGTAACTTAGAGAATACTTGTCCTCCACTATGTGCATATATATTGGCTTTGCATTGTGACAATGGTTTCTTGCACCTGCAGTTTTGTTTCGTGCAAACATATGCAGCAAAAGGCCACCTGGGAGTGTGATTATGAAGGTCAAGGTACTGACAAAGTAAGATGTTGAGTACTGACAATTTGTTGGAATTAGTCTATTATAGTTTCATCAGCCATCTGTGTCTATTTTGTACAGTACACGCACATACTCAATGCTAATTGTGAAGGACAATCAGATTCACAAAGCAATGGACATAGAGTAGGTTCACTCAATCTGAAAATTACTTAAGTTTATTTAATTTGTGCCAAGTACATTTTTGTCTATTTTGTCTTGTTTGATAGGCAATCCTGAGTATTTCTTTGTTCACAAAGTTTTATTTTGTTCGCCAACATTTTTATTTATTGTCAATGTTGCTGTTTGTTCATGCCAAGAGCGCTTTATGAGAATGTGACATTGTTTTTCTTGGTGTGATGTCGCATTTGCATTTCTTAAATAAAACTGGTCTTGTAGAGGCCATCTAGTGAAAATGAAATAAAGCAACACTGGATTCTTCTCATCCACAAAACCTCTGTGAGTTAATTCTGTTGTTCTGGCTGCGTCCCCTTGATCTTCCTGCACCTGCCATTTCCCATCAACACATTTATGTAAAACCCAGAATTGTTTGCATGATTATTTTGCCTTTGCTTTAAACACAAAAATCCTCAGAGAAGTAAAAATGTTGGCACACTCAACAATTATAGTGTGTAGATACAGTATGTGTGTATTTGAATGTGCTGGAGTTAACATAGGAAAGCAACTCCTTGCTGTAAATGACAGAAACAAACAGTTTAAGTCATTTCAGAGGGACTTATTGGATTCTGTAATAAACAGATTGAATAACGTTTTGAAGTACGGCTGCAATATTGCCTTTCAAGGAAAGAATAAATTGGATTTTGCTATTCAAATATGAGGGACAGACACCAAAGAGACAATGTTTTCAGAGGAGACTAACCCAGTGCATTGGCATCCTTTTTCCACAAGTATCTAAGGTAGTTTTGTTGCTGTTTTAAAATTTATATTAAAGAAAATGTTAAGTGCAACAGTTTGCACAGCTGAAAAAGAAAAAAATGTAACTAGTTCAGGCAGAGCACTTACGTTGTGTATTTTATGATGATGGGTATTATTTGTCGAACAGTGACTAAGAAGGCGAGTCAACAAGTAAATAAGGCGTCTTTATGACAAACTTGCTCTCATTCTTTTGATCATTCATGCTGTCTCTGCTGGTTATACTGTTTATTCCCATCTATATCACACAGCCGATTTCTCCCTTAACCATCCCCCAGCCTCCACCTGTTCTAGTTTCTTATTACTGGATGCAGTGACGGCAGCTCTTGCCTTGTTGTGCATTATGTATATCACATATCTCATTTATATGTGTGTGTGCTGGGCTTTGTTCTTCATGCTCCTTTGGGAGTTTTAATGTGCTCCCCTTAGAATTTTGAGGCTACTCGGATTCATTTGTAAAGCACCATCAAGCACAAGGCCCCTTTTTCTGCCAAACTCTTTTATTTGTTGCGATAAATCCTTTGATGTAAGTGTCTCTGGCTGCACTAAGTTTATGTGAGCTTTGAGTTCCTTGGTAAATAGAGACAGATCTGTCACAGCATCAAATAAAGCCTACTGGGTTTAGCTGCCAAGCTCTGTAAATATGATGTTGACTGATTCAGAGATAGATGTGAATTTTCGTGATTCGTGAGATTGCCTATTTTTAAAATGAATCGTTCTTTGTTGGTGTGTCTGTAAGGGTGGTAGAAAAAGGAGATAGGCCCACAAACTTACCAAAAAAATATACCATTTTATCCTAAACCCTTGAAGAAGTTAACGTTCTCAAGATTTGTAAATGTGTATTTCTGTATTTGTACCACTTTTTAAAAAAATTAAGTCTGTAGTATAGGATCATATTTATAAATAGATGCCATGACAAATATGTTAAATACAGGTCAAATTGAATGTTTGTTTTTGATCAGAATAAAGGGATTTATATATGCTTTTTTCCCCCCCAACCCTTACATGGAGGATACGTGTAAAGGAGGGTGCTCTCTAGTGGAACACAAACCACACTACATCACAAACAATACTCTTACGGACTGAAGCACCTTTTTGTCTTTTTTTTAATTCAAAGACAGAATGTATCATTATAGATTTATAGTGTATCATAGTGCCCAAAATGCCAGCAGTCACATGAGCCCTTCTCCATTCAGCGCCTGGAGCAGCAGGTACATTCCTCTATCCCACCAGACCGAGCATAACCTACAGCATCTGTCCATTTGCATACATGCTCATCAGCTCCTCTGTAACCTGAATCACTGAAATAACCACTAGCGAGGCCTGAAGGAGACACAATATGGGTCAGTGACCTTTCTCTGCACGCCCAGGGGTCTTTTTGTCCTGCATGGAGCCCGAGTGCCGTCACCCCCCTCCCCCCTAATGCCCAGACAGGGGCTAATGGGCACATCAGTCATCTCCAACAGCGGCCCAGTGAACACAAACAGCTCTGTTTACCACCACAACCTTTAGTGTTGACTATGGCCACTGCCCCGTGTCTGAGCCGTGGCCCTTCCTGCATCGACAGCAGCGTGGGGGCAGGACGGACTCTGCTCACCACTGGAGCTGAGGATGAAGTAAGAGGGGGTGTGTGGGGGTGTTTGGGTTACGGTGTTTTGAGATGGTTTTGCGTCATGACTGCTCAGTCAAAATAAGATTGATAAGGGATCTAATGAGAGCTCTTTTCTTTTAAGAGAAAGCATTTTTCAAACGCTTTCAAGGTTCCAAAACCAAAGAATTCTAGACAACTTAACTGTTGCTATAAATGCATGAATTCTTTTATACCACAAAAAAAGATTCACAATGTCGTTGTGTCTGATTTACCAGCTGTTTATTTTAAACGTGAATATATGTTTTGATCATGATTATTTAATGCTTGCTCCAACCCAGTATAACAACACGATATTTCAATTTTCAATATCAAACGATTTCCATCAAGATCCATATATTATTCCCTGAGAAGAACAATAATGTCGAAAAATGCCCTGTCTTGCAATGTAATAGAAAAGTGAGAAAAACATTTTTGGATCTTTTCCGCAGAGCCATCCTCCATCCAGTTTTTGTGGAAATCCGTTACGTAGTTTTTCTGTCATCCTGCTGACAAACCAACCAATCAATAAATAAACAGATGAGGGTGAAAAACATGACCTCCTTGGCGGGGGTAATCTGGCATTTTCCAAACTTTCGAGACTTTGTACAAACCTCATAACTATAACAGTTAAAGTTGGGTATTTCTGAGAAATCATGCACTTGAAATTAAGCCATTCAAATGTGCTGTATCCGTGGCAAAGACAATGTCATTTAAACGGGACAAAGCACAAAAGGGGTCACGTTTGGACCCACATTTTTAAAGCCAACCTTTTACCTCTCACTCGACAGTCGGCTCTGTCAGTGGCTGTCTGGTTCGGCTCGTTCAGTATCCAGACTGTGTTGCTCAGTGTCAACAGGAGGAATGCTTTCCTGCACAAATATCTACACCTCATAAATGTCTCGCCCTCTGCTTGACCCTGTCTGGCCTCTGACTGTGAGGGGGTTGAACAGGGGACAGACAGCCCGGTGTGTGTGTGTGTTTGTGTGTGTGTGTGTGTGTGTGTGTGTGTGTGTGTGTGTGTGTGTGTGTGTGTGTGTGTGTGTGTGTGTGTTTGCAGCAGTGAGGTTGAGGTGAGGTCTTGGGTCTTAACAAGGTGCTGGGAGGAAAGAGCAGGACAAACAGATCACTTAGATGCTGACTGCCTCGTTCTTAAAGGGCACTGAAGCCCTGATCGTTCGCTTTTTAAACATATCAATTATTGAGCAGTTACGGCAACGGCGGAACAACCGAAACCGTACTGTAACACGGACGCTTTCAAGCAATTCCTCCACGGAGTGGAGCAAAAATGAGGCCTCAGCGTGAAAACACAGAAACGCCTTTGATGTCCACATTTGGATTCACACAAATACTGAAGAGTGAGACTTGCAGATGCGAGAAATATGGTGGTATAGTGTATATAAAAAGAAAAATTACAGGCAAGTTCAAGACTCTTTCAGCGGCGCTGATGGTAAACAACATCATTTTGTTTGGTGATGGATCCAAGACTGAGCCTTTAAATAACTTTAAGAGCATGAGGCCTCCGAAAAGCTAAAAAGTGTGTGCACAGTTGCAGCATGCATTATGAAAGGCTTTTAAAGGCACCTGCTGTTTCCAAATACCTACACTTCGTCAACGGGACGCGCTGGGCTGTTGCACAACTCCTGTGTTGCGCACACACAGTCGGTTACTGTGCAGCGTGTTGTTGCCTTGGCCCAGATCCAGCCGTGCCACCCCTAATCCATTTCTCTGTTGCTCATTATTAGTGGCTTGTAAAGATTCTGTATCAGCTATGCTAAAAGAGCTTTTCACAGTATTACATGGGATTACTGTTGCTCCTCGCTACATATGTTGCTCACAAACTCCAATGTAATATCGCCGCCCTGTTTACATGACGCTAAAAAAAAATGCATGACTCATCATCTTCTCTCTTTTTGTTTCCTTTGTTTAAAACGTCATGTATATCCAAAACTGATCCCTCTCACACTTGTCCATGTCTTTCCATCTGTTGTCTGGCGCAGCAGTAGTTTGTCCATAACAAGTTCATTCACGTGTTATTGAATAATCTTTCATCGATTAATAGCAGCTAAGACTTTAACTGATAACAAATGTATGAACAGACAGATGGATCAGAGATGGGCACAAATACATCAGAAAGTATCTTGTTGCAAATTACAAACGTGTGGTTATCAAATACTGAAATCAAAATAAAGTACAAAAAGTGTGAATGAGTAAATGCGTTTGATTAAAACACCAGTCATTTGTAAATACAAAGGCAAAAAGACATTCTATGCAAACTGATGTTATTATTTTTTCGTCTTTTAGTAAGCAGTATATGGGTTGGATTTTGTTGGCCCGGTTCTTGCAACAGATGGGAGCTCCGCAATCAAAATGAAGTCGTTATCTGGTGTTATTTAGTTTGTCATTCGAGCAACTCCTGTTTACTTTATCCCTTTCCTTTTTAATGTAGCTTACTCTGATTGTGAGTCGAACATAGATACATATAATGTCAGTGGTTTAAACAGTTTTCTTTGGGAAAAGCTTCCAACATACTGAATGTATTATTAACGATTTATGGATAATCCACTATTAAGGCAGCTGGCTATCAATTAAAAGTATTGCTTCAAATTCGCACCAAAGATAATAAAATGAGAAGGGAAAAGGACGGTCCCTTCGGCTTCATTTCCCCATGAGAGTTTAGGTTTAGATAAAAAGAGGATTTAACAGTCACGTCGTCTCAAACTATCTCAGATATGTATCTGGCCCAAACTGCTCACTCATAATGTATTTATCCAGCTTGGCAGCAATCACAGAATGCTGCGTAATCAGGGGATGGATGCTGTTCGTAAATGGGTCTGAATCCAAAAGATCAAAATCTTTTTCCCGGCACATGACCTAGCTGGGAAAAAAAAGGGGAGTGAGCTGATCCCGTCTGCCAGTCTGGCTGTCACTCGTGGCTCCTAAATCGGCCGCAACACCTGCATGAATCTGGGTTCAGTCTAACACGTACTGATGTCTTCCTGCGTCGCGTTACAGAACGATACTGTGCCAACAGCAGCAGTTGTTCTCTCACAGTACTCCACTGACCCAACAAAAGCAGGAAAAGTTACAGCCTGTCATAAAAGGGTTAGGCGCCTTCTCCTACAATCCCATTTGTGAGTGCAGGACAGCTGGAAATGCTCTGTATCTCATAAATAATAAAGGAGGGCTTTTGGCTCTCGGTGGGAGATCAACTCCAAGCTTGATTAATCAGCTGCACCCAAAATCAAATTTCATTTATATTTGGCTAAAATTAAGATTCGAAATGTGACAAACTGGGCTTGTTAGCAGGTAGATGCTTATCTAAACTCTTGCAATTATCTCAAAAAAATATAGCAGTCAGGTATTATATGGCAACACGAAGCTAGAGGAGAGCAGTACTGTTGCATTCTTTCTTTCCACACCTTCCTGTGTAGTGCTGTTTGTGCATTCCTGTGTCGACAACCCCTCTGTCTCGTTCTCTGGGGTGTTTACCCCCTTTCACGGTAGCAGGGAAGCAGCTCCCTCCATCCCATCTCTGTTTACATTGCTCTTCTCCTCTATTTACTCTGTGCTCCGGCGCCCTGGCGCACCGCGCTCCGAACAGCTGTTCCATTATGGAGAGAGCAGTCGCTTCAACCGCACAGCGCTGCCACACAGCTCCCTCTGACAGCCCACCGTGGTCGACACCGCCGATGACTGCCTGGCTCCGCTGGCACGCCTGCCATTGTTGCCATAAAGCTCAGACTCCTTCAATGCCAGAGTGGCTTCTGGGTAAGGAGTGAGCCAGGGCAACTGTCAGAGATTGTCTTCAAACCGCAAGACAAATTTGCCAAGTTCAGCTTTTGATTAAGTGTTTTCGTACACGATGCAGCTCTGTGGTGATTTAAACAAGCGACAATCATATCCAGATGATCTACAATAAGCAGGCACAAACATCTTAACAATGAAACAAGGCTTTTTAACTGTGTCGTTACAAAACACGCAGCATTTTCATCATTGTGGCACATTTTCTCTAAGTACCCTATATATTCTACTCCAACATGACATCATCCATAGGGGCCATTATCCCGCAGAGCACGATGATCCTTCCTCGCTGTCAGGTAAAAGAAAGACTATTGTCTAACTGACTGCCTTGGGGTCACACCATACCATGAATCTCCAGTGAATTATTTTTACCCTTTGCATGTTCTTTTTCCTGCTGGTGTGCACAGCTGGTGCTGAGTCAGGAGACAGGAAACCAGGGAGAAAGGCCACCAAGCATCCCCGGGCTCCCAGTGGAGCGCTGCAGGGCCCCGTGGCTACAGGGACAGGAGACACTCCATTTATCACAATACAATAGCTGCTGCACAGGGCCGGTGGAATATGGGCCTGTCTGATTCTATATGTTCCTTCATGTCTGTACAAGTGCTCATGTGTGAGCTGGCATCAGTGTCTCTTAATCCTGAAGTTGAGCTTGTCCATGCATGATGAGGGGTGTGTCATATAGCAGCGCCTCTTCAAATATCAAATGATTAAAAACGCCAGCAACACAGTAGGTTACACAATTAAAAGCTGGCAATAGACAACCTTCTTGCTTTAATACCATTCTGTATAAAATACTGATTGCACAGCTCAATGGCTCTAGGAAATGTCACCATCCTGCCATTCAGCCTGCAATTGGGCTCGATTTTTCCCCAGCAAAAAATGAAGCACAAATTACGGTGCGAAGGAAGCACCGAAGCCACTGCCAAGTAAAACATTGGTGTCCCAGGTAACGGTGGATCAATGAGATAACAGCTGGAATGACTGTGGAAGTTCTACACTACAAAAGAAAATGAACCACGCTGATGGTGGTGGGTGAAGTGGTAGAGGTAAAACAGGAGTGAACGAACTAGCATTCACTGGATACAGTCCGTGTTGTCTCAAAGTCTGTTCCCCCGCTAATCCTGTCTCACTCCTTAACACCGGGACTTGAGACGGTTACAAAACACAACACAACTGCAGAGTGTTTTGTGGAGAGGAGCCACTGCTCAGCTGGTCAGAGCTGGATCAAGTGTTGGGGGGTCACACGAGATCCTGCTCTGATGTCAACCGTTTATGACGGGAGGAGAGCTAAGAGATGACGTTTTCCTTTCGGCAGTAAAAAAGTGGATTTATCTCCACTGCAGTTTATCAGGAGACCTCCTTTGTCGGTGTTTATGTCTTCTGGCTTGTTAGGGTCAAGTTGGGATTCTTACAGTTGTTTTTTTGCTTTGGACAGGAGCCTGGCAATTAGAAGTAGCCATGTTACTGACGCTGTCTTTGCGGCTGCGGCGCCAAAAGTAAAACCACAGGAAAGCTAGGGCCTGGTCCGATCTCATCCTTTAAATGCATAGCCATTCTGATAAGGTGATAAATGATGAAATGGCAAAGCTGCACAAACATCAGGCCAGAGCACCAATGATTAAAGGCTTACAGATCCCCCTCCCCCTCCCTACATGGACATTTTTATTTTTTGGGTTTCATTTGTATGTTTTTTTAATCAGATGGTGCAGGCGAAATATTGCTAAAATAATTGCCTCATCCCCACTTCCCTGCATCCGCTCTACTCCCTTTTTAGCTAATTGCATTTATATGGTGCAACAAATTATTTTGACTTAACACTAACATGGATATTTGCGCTGAAAAAAGTCAGCAGGAGGCCAGTAAAGCAACATTTTAACATCAGACTGAGAGGAATAAACTCGGGCTACGTTTGATTAACAGGTCGGGCTGATCGATTGTTGCTCTCTAATAAAAAAAAACTTCTTGATTTAAAGAAATACACAGAGAGGGAAAAATCTCCCCTATCCTGGGATGCAGGTGGTCAAAAACAACTGATTCACTGTTGCACATTCTCCCCGCGAAAACCTCTCAGGGTGATGAGGACACATGTGTGCAACAGTTTAAGCCACCGTACACACACACACACACACACACACACACAGAAGCTCTTTCTCCTATCTGGCCTTGCTCTGTAGTAGCCTCGCCCACGATGAAAAGGGATATCAGCGTGTATAATGGCACGAGTGGTGAGTGAGCGTATTAAAGAGAGAGACATACAGAGAGAGAGGGAGACAGAGCATGCACTCATGCATGCATGCCTGTGTGTGTGTATAAAAGTGCCAGTCATAGCAGGATATAAAAGAATTTTGCCCAGCTGCCAGGTCCCCAGCGCTGGTTGCCAGAGCCCTTAAACACATCCATGTCCTTCACTGGATGGCTCCTCTCTCTTCTCCTCCTCGAATATATCTCGCACTTTAAAAATATACAATCTGCTTAGATACTAGGCAGTCATAAGCTCCATGACTGGCACTTGGACATCTTATCAACACGAGTTGAGGCCCCTGGGCAACTAAGCCAAGCTTTGATCAGACATTTTGGTGACATCGCTCATTTTTCTTCAAACAAATCCATCGGGGTTGGTGTGTGCTAAATTGGAAACAAACTCAAAAGCGCTAAATGTACCTTGTGATGCGGGAAAACAGAGGCGCCGCCATATACAGCTTTGTTTAATAGAGAGGTGAGAGGCTGCAGAACAATCTGCTGCTCATGTGAGCGAGGAGGAGAAATTAGAGAAAACGTCAAACGGAGGCGAGGACAAGAAAAGGTGAAGCGAAAACTCTGCCGGAGAGAGGAGGAGAGGGAAGAGCGCAGCATGCATGGGCCGCGCTATGAGATCAGCTGACAAACACCTCTGCAGCCTTCGCAGAGGCAGATCAGCATCCATCCCCCCTGAATGGGCCTGTGACAGTTGTTATGTACAGAGACCCAATCTCACCTTTATATCTTCTCTTGAATGTTAGCCCTGCTACCTGTCAGTGGGAGAGAAAGAGAATGTGAATGAATGAAAGAAAGAGACAGAGAAGTCGGGGCTCGCGGCCTGCTGCTGAACAGTGGGGGAGAAAGTGAAAGAAAAAAGAGAAAGAGAAAATATAGACGAGAAAGAAAATGAAACCCATAAATGGACCAATTCAGCTGGCGGAGCCACACGGAGACTTCACCTGAGGGCAGTCTCATGCCCTGTTTGTGTCTCCATGGAGATGGGCCTCCTGAGTGAGCGCTTCTGTAAAGACTGACAGTGGTCCAGCTAGCTAGCCCTGCTATTGATTTCCACACAATTTCCTTGACCAGACCAGCGGCTTAAAAAAAATAAAAAGCGAGTATTCTCCTGCAAAACCCAACTTGGGCTGCGGTTTCTCAGAAAATGTTAATGTTTAATTTTGTGGCCGGTGGTATTTTTAGCATTTCAAGAGACATTTCACATGTGCACAATGCATTCTTTTACTCAGCCCTAATGTATAGCTCCCACCAAGATCAGATAAAGTGTTTTTTCAGCTGCCACCAGGCATTTGCCCAGAAAATCTCCAGCTTTGAATATATTACGTTTTAAAGACTTCAACCAACTGGGCTGAAGGCTTGATAACATCTCCTCGTCTGGTGACTTGAGATATAAATACATCTACAGTGCGGGGCATATCTGTTTAGTATCCTGCTTGGTTTGGAGCCCCGAGGCAAGGCTTCTCTGTCATCTCTCTCCGCTCAGCTCCACTTCCCTCGCTATCCTGACCATAGGAACCAGATCAGAGGCTCAAGATGGCCTTTATCTGGAGGTCTATTGGCCAGTGTCAGCTTACAGGCCCCACTCTGTACACACGGCACATTATGGAAGTTTTAATAGGTGATCAGAGCAGCTGTTGCCGGCACAGCGTTGATTTACTGTGGCTAAGAGAGGGCTTAATGACTATAGAGGCAGACAGCGCTTAACCCTTTGATGTGCGTCGGATAATGTAATAGGATCAGGTAGCCCCTTGGGAATCTTGCATGTATGCTCATGCACTAACATAAGCACACACTAGCACAAACGCTCTAGAATACAATTACACCATCTTAAAGCTCCTTAATAAGAGTGGCAACCTCTTACCGTCGTACAGTAGAAAAACAACATCTGGGCCCGACTTGTGCCACTAGTCATGGCTTGTAAGGGTCCGTGAATGAACATATAAACACGCGCACAAACACACATCGTTGTGTTGCGTGCTGACAGGTGGTGCATGCACAAGGAAATACAAGCTTACCCAGCACAAACAGCCCCCAGAAGGCTTACCACTTCAGCAGAGAGCAATTGGAGTGCTTATGCAGAAGCTAGCACTATTCAGACCACGCAACATCCATCTCAAGGGTCAAAGGGCGCAAATTCTGTTTGCACCATGAAGACACCAATATCCCCTTTTTTACAGTGCGTCTGACATCACAGCTGGACAAACAACCTGGGACAGGCCAGGCCAAACAGTCATGAGATGGATTAAACATCTGATGACTTATTGCTTTGACAAAACAAGCCCCGCTGGTGGCTCTGAGGAGCCCTGCGAGGCTGCACAGCAGGGCTATGAGCTAAATGCAAACGCCAGCATGTAAATATGACTATAGTGACAACGCTTACATGCTGATCCTATGCAGGTATAATATTTACCATGATCACCATCATAGCTCATTTGTGCCAACGTTAGCTATTTAGCACAGGCTATGTTCAGGAATCCTTTTTAATGACCCTTTACATGTTGACTTCATCGCTACTTCAAGTTCTAACCGGTTGTTACGATCAGATCAGCAACACATTTTAATTATATCTACTATACACCGATTTAAGGCTAGCGCAACTGAACAGTTTTGGTTAATGATAACTCCTTGGGCATAGTTTCAAGAAGCTTGCTGCTCAGAGTCACAATTATCTATATATTATACAGACTATCTTTATCTTCTGATTAATTTCCTTCCCCACAACTACATAGTGCACCTTTAATGCAGCTATTGATTATCTGGAGAAAATGGCAGTTTGTTTTCTTGAGATAAAAAGATGGACTAGCCCGTTAACACATGAAAACAAAAAATGTAATTCATTCTTGTCTCATAATAATGGCACTCAATAAATAATTGCCCCCCCACATCTGTTCTTGGCGTCTGTGGAACATTAATGCCTTGAGAAATTGCATTTTGGACTTATTCAAAATCAACTTTTCTCGCAAATAGCACCTTTTATACTCTCTGACAGACACATAAAACAAAGTTCAGCCAAAGATGATGGAAATGTCATTGGTTTTGTAGGCATTTTATGGAAGCTAGAGCAGAGGTCCCCTCTGAGGGCCAAAACTAAAACTTAATGGTTTCTTCGGGCCAAAGCCAACACCTATTGTATTGTATTGTTATGATGCAATAATAGTACTATGGATCCACTATGCCTGTGATAAAAATAATTAAGGATCCTTTTTAATGTCAAACAAAATAGAACAGCAAAAATCAATTCACACTGTAATATGTATCTGATTAATTTAAAGACACATCTGGCGGGCCAAATCAAACTTTATGGGGGGGGAGAGAGAATTTTTGTCCGCAGGTACCAAATTGGGTATTTCGGTGATCACCAAAATTATTACAATTCATAATGGGGGAGTCATGAATGTGTGGCCTAAATTTTTATGCCAATCCATGCAGTTTCACTTCTCACCTCTAGGCACTCTTCAGAGCTTGCACGTTTGCACACATACATGGAAGAGAAATACCACACAAACATTTGTGTGCAGCACTCATCGCTGTAACAACTGAAAATCTCAGCCAACCTACTGTTTTGAACCCCAACATAAACCTCCAGCCTGGGCCCCATTAACCCATCTAGGAATGATAGCTAAATTGTCCACTTGCTCTCCGAGGCCAGCCAGGATGTAATCAAAAACAGACGGAATAATCAACAAAAATGCTCTCTATTCCGGTAAGGATGTCTCCCAAAAGCACATGAATTACACTGAAGCAGGCGCTGGGACTGTGAATGATGTTGGGCTACCAGCACCAGCCAAGTCACTGTCTCCCAATGCCAAGTGAGAGGATGCCAGGCACTTCCTGCTGTAAACAATCAACCCACAGACGGAGAAAGAGGGGAGGAAACCTCTGAATGAGAAACAACAGGAGACGGAGAGAAGACCCAGTTGCTCAATGAAAATTTCTCCAGTGAACAAATGCGCTCAATTTGTCAGACAAGCTATCGTAGTCTGTTTGAGGGGAATGTGTGTGTGTGTGTGTGTGTGTGTGTGTGTGTGTGTTGTGTGTGTGTGTATGTGTGCAAGGACAAATGGCATCGCTCGGTGTAGATGAACACATAGCAAGTGCTCAGGGCTTATGGAGACAGACGTTGGATATACAGCTTGGCTGAGTTCACACTTCATAATAAGGGCTCCCTCTCCTTTTCTTCAGACTGTCTCTCCTCCCACACATTGTCCCCTCTGTTCCAACTGCTGGTCCAAACTGCTGTCTCCTGGCCAGCTTCATTAGCTAACAGCGCCAATATTGACCCCGGTATCATCTCGTATGACAAACAGGTGAACATTTTTGTTTTAATTTACATACTAGCAACGATCCCTCAGGTTTTGCACTTGCGCTCTTTTTTTTTTTTTGGGATAACTCCACATTTCTCACCCCCTGGGGTCCGTGCTAACAATCCTGCTAACAGATTTCTGCAAAACAAACATGCTCCTCTGACCCTCTTAAAGGAACCTGGGACTAACTTAGCTTTCAAACCGGTACAGTAGGGGTACAGTGCATTGACTGTATTTACGCACATGTGTGTAAATCACCTTCTTTTACAGTCTCTTCGTGTGGGAATGCAGTAAAAAAAAAAGAGCAAGGGAGGAGAATTTGCAGCTTGTCGTACGTCTGGCTCTCGCATAATGGCAGAAATTGTATATAAACCGCTGAGTGAACGGAGCAAACATGTGGAGACGCTGAAACACATGTGTTTGCACATAAAGAGCCGGTGTCTGCCACACATGCAAGCTCACATCCACCTCCTCACACACGCGGACAAGCACATTTTTACAGACGGACAAGCACATACCTGTCATTGTAATTCACATGATCATTCTCTTTATATGAAAGAGACAGGGAATTGTCAGAATGACAGAAGCTGAGGCCTCATATTAGCCCTGCTGTCAGAGCCGGTGAGCAAAGGATGACAACATGAGCGCCCCTGTCCCTTAGAGCTCACCCTGTCTACACCGAAAACAAGAGCCCAGTCTGTGCACGGCTATACGCAGTGTCCACCAGTTTGCAGTTTAATCTATGAGAAACTGCTTTTATTGCTTACCTATTCACAGGCTGCTTTCCTTGAGAGCTGAGGTGTCTTTGTCAATAATGTATTGAACTGACAGCGACGTAACCTCCAATGAAGTTATAGCGCCTTCCCTCTCTGCATGACCGGATTCCTGTCTTCACGTCTCGGAAAAATTAGCGGGGAGGGGGGGTGGTTTAACAAGTTTGGCTCACTCTAAAAACAAATGACAGGCTACAAAACAAATGTGGCATTACAACTGAGTATTAAAAGGCTTGACATTTACCAAGGCTCATTTATATGGCTGCCCATACTTAGCTCATTGGCAGCCCCCCATTACATTGGGTAGAGCAGGAGTGAGAAGGCCGGGGCTGGGAAGGGTCGGGGCTGGGCAAACACAGTGGGGTGAGTCGTTAACGGCCTGTGGGAGGATCGTCCTGTAGATGAATGAACACCTGGATTAATGGGGTCAGTGAGCACCAAGCTGCTGAGGAAGGAGAATCCCAGCCAAGGCAGCCATTTTACATTTTACTTTTACAGCGTGTCTCATGGACTGTTTTCCTCTGCTGGTTTTAGAGGGGGCAGCAGGAGGCTCCCACGGGGGCAGGAGAGAGCAAAGAAAGGACATCTTTTGGACCTGTGTGGTGTATATAGGACATGAGCAGTGGAGGTGTTAGTTAAACAGTTATGATTTTATTAACCCACAGCCGTTTCAAGGACATAGCCCCATAAAAGAAACTGCAATAGTTTGCAGTGAAGTACAACCATTCATACAAATGTGAAAGACATGATATGCAAGATTTCTACATTAAAACATCTAAAAACAACTCGACCTTTGTTTTGTTCTTTTATTGTCCCATACGTTTCAATCAATGTTCAAACAAAATCCACAAATTAACTCAAGGTAACGGTGCGTTTTATTTTATCGCGTGTCACCATAACTTGCGAGATAGTGTCAGAGAGAAACTCAGGTCAAATCTCAATGAACTCAGCACTCACTAGATACTCTGGAGATCCCCACCATGGATCGCTGCAGCAGTCAGGCTGATAAACAGGAGCGAAGATAAATCCACTTCTTAATCGTAGTCATAGCAGATTTTTCTGTTGTAAGCAAGGTATCATGTTTTTGTTTCTTCAGACCCTCACACCTTTATTGTTGGGAGTCAGATGCACCTAATATACCTGACAACCTTGACTCTTCTCTGAAACAGTAAAAACTAACAAATTGGGATAGCGCTGGCCCTTTAAAAGCAGCTCCGAGCGGTTGGCAGGCTAATAGATGCAGTCTAAAGGTGCTTGTGGATGGCAACCTGAAAAATGGTCTTATCTGAAAAGGTCCAGGACAGTTATAAATGAAATAATCGCGCCCGGCACATTAATCCATGTTCGTGCCCTGGGGGAGACCTCGGCTCATCATTTGATTTGTGTGTGAGTGCATGCACATGCATGTCTCTGTGTGTTTGCAAGTCACCACCCGTTTTATTCTTATTTTTTCTTCCATCATTCATTTTCTTTTCAAGCAACAGCAAAGATTTTATTATTCTTTCTGACTCGCTTCTAAGCTTAAAGGGAACGAGGGAGGGAAAAGAGAGATAAATACAAAGACAAGCAGACAAGCAGACAACCGGAGAGAGAGAAATGAAATACATTTAAGTCACAATATGCAATTTGGCATGGCCACTGGACCACCACAGTTTAAATGAGGTATGGTTATTGCTCATAAGGACCGTGGAGTGCCAAGCAACCCAGAGTGGCAAGGGAGTGGGGGAGGATCTGAAGGACATAAGAACGACTGTCCTCATATCTTGAATATTACTTCCATCATCAGAGACTCGTGGCCTATAAGCGACAGTATCTCCTCAGAACAGTTACTTGGTTCTGTTATGTTTAATGTAGAAGAAGGAGAAATGTAGCTGATTAAAGACCTGAAAACCAGTTAGTCACTTCAAACCTGCAATATATCAATAATTTATATTTCTCTAATAATGAACGTAACACTTTCCATATGTGTCATTCTGTTGGGGACCCAGAGAACTGACATAAGTGTGTTTTACAGTGCCACAACTTATCGCTGCTTGTTCATCTTTCCGAATTTCCATTTTTCCGCACTTTTCTCTATCATATCAATGACGTTTAAACTAATTCTTAAAGTTAAAATACTGTTCATCATATTTGCCCCCTGTTCTCATAGTCCAAATGTTAATCAGCAGACCTTTAAGGATCTTTGTCCTATCGAGGAAGGGAGCCTCTCTTCAGCACACTCTCAGAAATCACTTTCATGCACTGTATCAAGAATTAATTTGGCTTTTACTTTGTGTTCAACCAGCCAAGCAGCTCCTGTCTATTAAGAAGCTTTAGAAAAATGATTGACATTCTTCTCAAGACATGTTTCTCATTTCACAGCATAAACCAGTGAACACAGGAATCCAAATGTGTGGGAGAAAACAAATACACTTTATAGTCAACACTGCCATCTACTGGACATGAATCAGCTGTAATAACCACGGAGTCGTCAGAGCTCATGTGAACAGAGCTGCACAGTTAATTGAAAGCTGGGCCATGTCACAAAACAAATACATGGCTGTTACATTTGGCATCCAAATAGAAATATCCTTCACCTTCGGTTTGTACTAATTATAGTATTGATGTTCTTTAGTTTTCACTGGCAAACAACATTCTCTTAATTGGTAAACTGGTAGGAGATTTGTGAGATGGATTTAATTTTTCAGTTTCAGTGGCATCTATGTAAAATTGCACATTGTAGCCACCTGAAGACACCTCATCTCATACTCGGCTTATAGTGGACACTAAAAATGTAAAAGGCCTTTTCTGGAGGCGGTGTTTGGTTTAGCCGTTCTGGTGTACTATGAAAAACATGAGCGAACATAGCAGATTCTGTGGGTTGATGCAGGAATGGATGGGCCAGACTCTGCTGAGTGCGCTAGTATTATTGGTTGTAACCTTGTCAGTAGCTTACACAGAAACAGCCATTCACAGCAGCGTAGAAAGACTTATGCATTGGAAGATTTCAACTATATCAGATTCGTGACTCTCCTTGTCAGGTCGTTTCACTTGTGGTCTCCAAGCCCAAACCAAGATAACTCAAGTTCACAGTCTGCGTAATACTCATACTGTAATGGTAAATTGACTCTTGACATGTAAACCTGGTACAGTGTCGCTTCAAGAAAGTATGTTATTGCATTTCCTCTAGTAGCTCAGTTGGTATTTGCAGATAATTTGATAAGCATGGACTGCAATGTCATACTACATATATTATTTGACACAATTATCAACACTGCAATGCTCACTATGTTAATAAACAAAGTTGGATATATGAATGGAAAAATGGTTGGATTTGGGATCCTGCAGTAGCCTAGATTTGACATTTTATTGCATTCATTTAGACCTGTTTTAATAGTAACACTTTTTTTTAAGCCATCATTGTGCACTGGGACAAGGCAATGCTGCCACCTAGTGCACACAGGGTCAAAACACATGGACAATTACATATACTGCAGGTTTTTGCAAGGCCTCTGAATCACACAGTTCAAGGCAAGTAAGAGCAGAATAGCCAATGTTTTTTATAAAAGGAAATCAAGAGTTTATTCTTAGTGTACATTACTGTTAAAGTAAAAAGTATGATTTTTGCTCGCTCAGGTTTTAAGAGATAAGACTTTACCCGAAGTATGACAAAACCTGAATTAGGCTTATTACTTGTGACTGAGTTGGAACAGTAGTAGTAGTTAAGTAAATGTATCAAACAGTAGCCTGAGGAACATATATCAAGATCGTGATGTCAGTAGTGTATATTGTATTGCTTTGTAGGAACTGACATTATTCAGTATGTTTCAGTAAGCTTTACTTATACATCAACTTTGCTGAGTGAAAAGCCGCCATCATAGAGAAACAGAAGATGCAATATAATTCTAAGTATATGGATAACAGTGCACATTCACAATGTTGCACTTCATTGTTCCCATGAAAGTAGTAAAAAAAAGAGCTGGAGTTCAAACCTTGGTTCCTTTCTCACCTCTGCACAGACCTGTGTGCAGTCAGCGTGAATGCTGAATTGTCAGTTTTGGAAAGTTACAGAAACCGTCAAACACAGCCTGATGTCAGATAGGTGTGGTTGGCACAGTTTCAGCACGTGGCTTTCAACACATGGGAGCAGAGGTTCTATTCAAATGTCAGAGCTCCACACCCTGTGTGACAGTGATTTAAACACTGAGAATTTAATTCCAGGAGAAGAGACAACGTGCCTTAGCTACTTAGCACACATCAACATCACACATGTGTTTCTGCTTCGCACACAGCTTCTTTTTGGCTTTGGGATATTACCAACCTTTGTCCTTATTACCATTAGAGCGTTAACCCCCTTTGGTGGTCTGGGATCACTATGCTAATCACTCTTAACTGTCAAGGCTAATAGATGAGAGCTCTTGCCTTTAAAGATTACCGAGTAGAAATAAAACCCTAAGGATTTTGCTTTGTGCTATAGTTTAAATCACACAGTTTTGTGGTTTTGGTAGTTACAGTATGTTCTTCTTGGCATTACCCTCAACATCCCCAGTCAAGGGAGTGGTAATGCTCTTACAAAGGTTCATCTTAGCGTGCACTGTGACAAAGGTCATGTGGCATTGAGTTTGTCCTCTATTATCAATTGCCTGACAGAAAAACAAAGATGGGCCTGGAAGGACTGGAAAGAAGGGAGTTAAGAATAAACAAAGGTGAAAGTGGAGACAAGGCAAATCAGCAGCACATTCAAATGTGTGTCATTCATATTCCTCTTTGCTTAGCTCACGGACTTCACAAATTTAAATATCTCTGAAGACTTGCAGCAAACAGAACGTTGCTATGTAGCTTCTTCTGGATCTGCATGTGGCAAACTGGGATAATAACCTTCATAAAGGAACCTTTGTACTACTTTGAGAATTAAGACTATGCTTCTAAATCAGCCAACCATGCACATTACCCCTGGTCCAGTGCCATGTGAAAGAAGCTTTTTGGGAATGCAGTTCTAATCTTTACATCAAGCCTTTAACAAGCACAAAGCTTCTTCGTGGATAGGAAATGTTATTCAGAAGGTGTCTATATGTTTAAACAAACTGAATGATGATTCAGTTAGCATCAAGATAAAATCTGTTTTGAAAAGGGAAGCTCAGAAGAGAAGCAGAAGCAGTGGGGAGCAACCAAAAGCACCTTTCCTCTCTGGACATTTTCCAATTAGGCTGTGGCTCGCCAGCAGATCAAAGCTAGGATAATCCCAGAGCCTGGATGGCATGGCTACTAGTATTTGGACCTAAATATGAGGGTAACAACCAATGAGTAGTCAGGATGACAAGTTAGTGTGCCAGTGAGAGATACAAAGGGTGGAGGAGAGAAGGAAGAGGTGACAGAAAGGGAAAGATACGGAAGAGCAAGAGAATGAATCCGGCTGAGTGTGTGCCGGAGAAGGAGAGGGAGGAGGGGAAGTTCGCGGTTGGTGCACGGGCATGTGACGTCAGCGGCTTGTTGGATTGAGGTGCTGTGTCCTGCTGATTTTAATCCTAACTCATTAAGGAACAGAGAGCAAGTGCCTGTGGAAACTCTCTGGGGGACCAGAGAAAGTGACAGGAGAAGGAAGGACCGCTACACATTTCATCAAGGGAGATCAGTGGAGCTAATTTACAGCTTGAGCGACAAAAGGGGGGAGAATTCAAGCATTTTTATTTTTGCTTTTCAGTCACATGCCTGCTATCCCTCATTACCCTTTCCCTTGTCAGTCCTAAACCTCTTTGCGTGCAACCTTTCCGTGTGGCCTGTTCAGGCATGCCCCCAAACGGAATTAACAGGGCCCTGAAGCTGCAGTTTGGCCTCATCAACTATGAGAACCGCTACCTGACAGCTGAGGCGTTCGGCTTCAAGGTGAACGCCTCGGCCATCAGCATGAAGAAGAAACAGATCTGGACCTTAGAGCAGGACGAGCAAGATGGCCAGGTAGTGTTCCTCCGAAGCCACCTGGGACGCTATCTGGCCTCTGACAAAGATGGGAAGATCACATGTGGGGCAGAGAAGCCTGACCCCGAATGCCGTTTCCTTATCGTGCCCCAATCTGACGGTCGCTGGGCACTTCAGTCGGAGCCTTTCCTGCGTTACTTTGGAGGCTCGGCCGACTACCTGTCCTGCTTTGCTCAAGCCATCGGGGAGCAAGAGCTGTGGGCTGTCCACTTGGCTCTACACCCACAGGCCAGCCTGATGAGCGTGGCACGCAAGCGCTATGCCCATCTGTCTGCCTCAGATGGAGAGATCTCAGTGGACAGCAACATTCCCTGGGGGGTGGACTCCCTTGTCACCTTGGTATACCTGGACGGCAAGTACAGCCTGAAGACCTGCGACAGCCGTTTCCTCAGCAATGATGGCAAACTGGTCAAGGAGAACACCAACACAACCAGCTTCACATTGGAGCTGAAGTCTGGCAAGCTGGCCTTTAAGGACTGTGATGGGAAATACCTGACACCTGTGGGTCCCACAGGAACGCTGCGATCTGGCCGATGCTCCAAGCCTGGAAAAGATGAGCTGTTTGATCTAGAGGAGAGTCATCCACAAGTAGTCTTTCAGGCCGCCAATAAAAGATTTGTCTCGGTCAAGCAAGGTAAACAGCATCCAGTCTTGAAAAAAAGCTCATTTTCTTATAATAACACCTCTTTATGTAGGCAAGAGTTTGATATTTACAAAGTTGTATACAGGGAAATGAATTTGAATGCTGCACTTATAGTATGACGAGGAAATGTATCACCGAAACAACTTTTCAAATAAACTATTCAAAATCAGGTATGGTAAATGTGCCATCAAGGTAACGCTGGTAAAATATGGCTTGTGAGCTAAACACAGCTAGAACTCCTTGCAGAGACTCCATGCTGAGCTCACACTTAGGGAAGGAGGAAAATACAGACCTAACATTGTGGTCATTCGATTGCGTTTAGACAAAATATAGTAATGTCCTCCACTATGATTTTGCATTAATATGCAGTCTTTGTGCACTTTACCACAATGTTAACATGGTAGACCAAGATAAGATGTCTTTATTTTCTACTTTGATGCTAGCTTTAGGTATTGAGGTTAGCTAAGAGTTTAGCCTTAGCCTGTACAGTAGAGTACATAGTCTGCCGTGAGACAACTTCATACACCTTCTTTCTGAATCGAGCAGTGTCACTTTAGAATTTTGTGAACAAAAAATGAATACATTACGATTATGAACCAGGAAAAAAAGCTTATCTGTAACATTCATCAACTCATATGAGAAAGCATTGCCTTTCCTGTCTACACGCTGGCTCCAGACTGGCTGACAGTCATACTGTGGAGGTAATTGTAGTAATGGGCTTTGTCATTTCCACTGTGTGTCCCTTGAAGATTAAGTAGCGTGCAAATGACTGTAGGGCGGGTCTGTGCCTCAAGGGTGTCGATCACCATCAATGGTCTTTAAGCCTTGCGGCTACTCGTTCTTTACCGTCAGCCATTGACTCACGTTTTCCAAATTGTGTGCCATTGTCCAGGGTGGCAATGAGTAACAGCCAGCCCTTATCAGACAGATCGGTTACAAGGTCTATTGTCAGCCTGTATGATGCTGCATCTGCTTTGCCTGGTATAATTATTTTAGAGAACAATGTTAGAGGACGAGAGAGCTAATTCTGTTGCAGCTTTTTTTAAGCTTTTAAATTAAATTAAAAACAAAAAAACAGATGTCACAAACTAAGTCTCTACTGATGTACATATAAACTAGTAGAACAGTGTACATGCAGTACTATATCTGACGAATGACGTCCTCAAACGTACTTGAGACTACAGTCATCATTATGTATACGAATAAATAAAAGTCAGGGCAATTCTTCCATCCTCAGAATAAAGGGCAAAGAATTACATTTTTAACTGTAGTGTTGGCCTTGTGGCAGTTCCACGTTTTTTTAGGAACAAGGCACTGAAAGCTGCTTAGTGGGCCCTGCAGTGCAGATTTGCATTTCACCACTCAGGGAATTACAGCAAGCGAATGAACGAGAAGGGTGGAGGGGTGACTTCGGGGGATTAGGGTTGTAACAGGCTTAAGAGAAAGGTTGAAGGATATTTCTGTGGCAACTAATTTGAACTACAGCAGACACAGAGAAGTTATTCTGTCTGTGTGTTTTCCACCACCTTACACACCCCACCAGACAGAGTTAATACATGTGGATTAAGTATATAATGCTAGATGGGCTGAAAGTGAGGCAGTGGGTTTTAGAGAATGGTAACTAACCAATTGGAGAGATTGGCAAAACTCTAAGCCAATTTTTGGATGTTATTCAAGTTGGTTTGATCTTAATTTAAACAATTGCTTTTGAACGCAAAACAGATCACACTGGCTGATTACATAAAATCTTCTGGAAAGCATAGGATCACAAACGAGGCATGTAAACATTCACAGCACACAGACAGCTTTGAGGCACGTTATTTGTTTAAAGTGATCCTAAAAATCTATTTCCTGTGTATGAAACACTTACTAGATCCTACCTTTCGGCGTGTTTTGGATGTTTCCCTTGCTTCAACACACCTGATTCAAATGATCTGCTCGTCCATCGAGCTCTGTTGAAGTCTGGTAACAACCCTAGATTTGAATCAGGAGTGCTGAAGCAGGGAAACATCTAAATAATGTAGGGTGTGGGGGGCCCCCAGGACAAGGATTGAAAACCACAGTTACAAATGATACGTACGCAAAAATAAAAAAATTTCCCACATATAAACTGGTCCTTATAAAAAAAGAGTGCGCAGAGGGGATGTGTGCACCAAAGTGAAGCTTGGGCCGCATTTTTTCTGTCCAAACCCAACTGAGTCCAAGAGAGTAGTACCTGAACTCAACAGGCGTCCTGTTTTTTACATCCCAAGACTGAATATAAGTTTGTGTCACAGTACCCTGTCATGCAGATGTTACCTTGGTTAAAGAGAAGGCATTGTTCTGCGCACAGATTAAAACATCATACATACTATACTAACAAACAGGAGGCTATTTTATGTCTATGATAATGCACATACACATACAGAACTGGAGTTACATCTCGGCAGTAACGACTTGTGACTTGACCAAACCCGACATCATTTCTAAATTTATGTCTGAACCCTGTCTGGCCCATCTGGTCCCAATGGGTCCTGACGGGTTCAGGTCTGGTATCCTTGCTCTCATATGTACACCTCACACATACTTCAGACCAGGCATGAAAATAGCTTTTGGATTGAAGTGTTGTTTTTTTCTACTCAGCTTTCTTTAACATGTCAACGGAAAGTTGCATTTATGAACTTAATCAAAGAATTCAAAGATAAATTAAAATAACTTATCAGTGACGATTTTATCACCTTTATGCTGTCTTATCTCAATGTTAATATTTTTTAAATCTTATCCCGACTTTTGAAGTACTTTTCAATGTCTGTTTCAACACAAGAGCTTTAAATTAATCACTGATCATTCAACTTGTGGCAAGGGCTCTAAAAACTGGCACGGTCTGTGCTTAGTGACAGCTGTTCTGGTGTGTCAAAGAACTCGTCAATGTGACACAATCTGTGAAAAAAAACAATGTTCACTTCTATTCTTGTCTCTCTTTGGCGCCTTGGTTGAGTCATTGTAGGCGGCACAATGTATTATGTGATGTAAACACAAGGCATGGGTGTAATTAAATGCTGGATTACTACTACGCATACAAGTCTCGTTGGCAATGCCTGAGAGAGTAAATGACATTCAGAGGGAGGCAGATGGCATTCAAGAGGATGCAACATTGTAATCTATAATTTCTACTGAATGAAGGCACAATTACCAAGGCTGTCTTTTCTTCCCGTGTTACCAGGGGTGAGTATTTCAGCAAATCAGGATGTGGAGACAGACATGGAGACCTTCCAGATGGAGATTGACAAGGAGAGCAAAAAGTCTATGTTCAGGACCAACGGTGGATCCTACTGGACTCTCGTGTCTCACGGAGAGATCCAGTCCACTGCCACGGAAGTGTAAGTAGCTCTTTTAGCTTTTAAAATAGCTATTTTCTTCCACGTTTTTTCCCTACCTTTTGGTTGTCAGCTCATTCAGGTCTTTCTTCCTAGAGAGGTCAACACAATGTTTGACATTGAGTGGCGAGGACAGAGGGTCGCACTCAAAGCAAGTAATGGAAAGTATGTGTGTACAAAGAAGAATGGGCAGCTCTCAGCCGTCAGCGATGCAGTCGGTAAGTGCTTTTAGGCAAGCCACTCAAGTTCCAATGTCTGTTTGAAAATGCCGCCACAGGTTAAAACTTTTTTAACCTGTGCATGACGGATGAAAAGCATTTGTCCTTCACTGCAGGTGACAACGAATTATTCCTGATGAAACTCATCAACCGCCCGATGCTGATCCTCAGTGGAGAGAACGGCTTTGTGTGCCACCACAAAAACTCCAACACTCTCGACGCCAATCGATCCGTCTATGACATTTTCTCGTTGATCTTCAATGATGGCGCCTACAATATAAAAAGTCAGTGTTTTCATCTGTGCACAGTAGGGGAGGGTGATCTAGCCAAACAATTTTGAAATGACCTGTAGACTGTAACTAGATTTGAAGTACCCAATGAGTTTTTACACACAGCTCCTCTACTGCCATACCATTAGCGAGAAGTCACAATGCATTATTTACAATATGTCACCCATGTGAGTTGTGAAGTAATTTGTCCAATAAGCATAGTTAACCATAGTTTGCCACATCACTCTATTGGGTTTGCTCACATAGTGTGGATCTGCTGGGCAAGGTGATTTTCTTTATAAAACACAGGGTTGCATAACAATGTAAGATTTTGGAAAGTCCTTCATGCTACACAAATGTAGAACATATACACAGTTTTTTATTTATATATAGATGTAAACACCTGTTTTTGACTCTGCGTTGGGGTGAAATGTAAACAGCAGCAACAAGATGGTGATGATGGTACAGTCGGCATCATCGCGTTAAAAGTTTAACATCTAGGAAACACTGTTCATCAACATTGACTCTGTGTGAGTCCAGCTCTACTCATCCTCTCGTAGTCTTGCACTCTGTTGACTTGGAACACGGTCCTTTTGAGCGCAACTGCTTGATCTGGGATGTTGTGGTGGAGACAGTTCTCTGTAGAGATGTGGACACAACAGTCTCTGATTTACCCTTGCTTGGTCAGTCACATTTGTCCATTTCATTTTCCTATGACCGGACATTAGAGAGCATTAGATATCGTGATCTATTTGATATGTCTGAAATTCATGCAAGATTGATCATGATCCAACATCATTAGACCGCCCAACCCTAGTGCAAAACATTCTAATTTTCTGCATAACAAGCAGTATGCTTTAATCCTGTCTAAATAGCAATGGTTGTTAATTTAAATAAATTGGTTAAAATATAATCGACTGATTTTTTTTTTTGCAGGTGTTAATGGAAAGTTCTGGTACGTCTCTAGCAGTGGCCTTGTGTGCTCAGATGGAGAAAAGCCAGAGGACTTTTTCCTTGAGTTCCTGGAACATGGACGCGTCGCCATCAAGGGCTCCAACGGCAAATACCTTCGTGGAGACCAGGGAGGTACGCTTATGGGCGATGGCACAACCGTTGATGCATCTGCTCTTTGGGAGTACTGATCCCTTTTCAATCGGGGTCGGGGCGCAGGACCCCCTTCTACCAGCTCAAATGAAGCGGACTAACGGGTAGCATTTTCCTGCCTGTTTTTATACCAGCTGCCAGGTGCCCGATACCATGTTTTGTTTTGTTTTGTTTTTTTTAATTGGGAAGAAGTGAACACTTTAAGAAGATACATATGTGTGGTTATGCTTGTTAATGTAAAATGATTTGTCTTTTAAATGACAATGCCAACATAAAACAACACATACTGTGTAAAATTGTTTAACTTCACAAATACGGATTAAGACAGTGACTGTCCTTATTGTTTTAAACACTCCATGTTCTATATACTGTAGGTACAGTAACAAATATGTGTTAGGGCAGCCACAGTGATCAGTTGTTGAAAAGAGAGAAAATAAACCAAGAGACACATCTTCTTTTGATACATTTTCTGTTTAGCCTATTCAGAAAGCATGGCCATGAGAGGAACATTGAGTCCCTCTGTTGCTGCTGAATTCCACGGACTAAATAGGGTTAATACCTCCGAAAGAAAGAAAATATATCTGCAAATTTGTCTCTCTATCAAAACTGATCCAAAGCTGGCATTGAAGGACAACAGGCCTAAAAAACACTGAAGCGTGCTTACTGAAAAATCAAGAGAAACAAACCGATGATGATGGATCAATGAGACTGCATCTTTTTGGATTTTTTCGAAAAAGAGAAAAAAAAAAAAGAAAAACAGCGATACGATACTTACACACACAGAATTAATTTACTTTGGCTAAGATGACAATACTTGAATTGACTATCAGACTTTGGTAAACATCCATTAACAGTCACATTACGTGTTTACAGTTTTAAATGACTACTTTGACGTGTTCAATAATCATTGATTTCACTTGAAGCACCATGGTAATGTACCATTGTCCTCAAAGACCAGAATGGCTGCTGCCAATAGCGTTTTCATTCGTTTAAATCGACAGCTTTCTTTGTAAATGAAAATATACATGACCAGACAGCAGTTAGCACTGTCTCAGGCACATCTGCAATCAGCATCGCTACAAACACTGAAATACATTTTTAGTCAGAGATGTGTAACACATGTAGGATCACAGAGATCAAACTTGTTTAGGAACAAAGACTATCAGCAGAAAATGTCAGGGACATGCAAGAAACCAAAAGGGGAGCACATTTAGAGCATTTGATGGACTATATATATCATTTTTAATGTATCAGGTGTGAACTCAGAAAGTGCTTCTCTAGTGTTCTGCCTAGGGGCCTTAAACTATACTGCACTCTACATCCGTTTATGCCCTGTTCTCCTGTTCAGAGTTGGGTGGTAAGATTAAAATATAGAATGGATTCATAGAACAGATATTTTAACAGATTACTTACTGGAATACTTATAAGTGGTCCATCACAGCAGTGACGTCATGTAAAAACATCAGGCAGAAGCAACTGTATTTGGATACAAATCTTAAAGTAGTGCATGTTTTCAACCACTCAGATGACAGAATGCCATGCATTCCATTTGTGAAGGAAATGCTAGGTGCATTCCCTTTATTTAGTTGTTGTCAGGGAAACCTATCTTCAATGTGTCAGTTACTTGAAAACATGTAACAGAGATATGCCTTCCCTCTGCTTCCCATCTTTATGCACAACTAGGCCAAGAAAACCCCACTGAAACGGATATGAATCTTCTGATGTGACAGCTAACAACTGTATTTCACAAAAGTTACCTGTGATCGGTAGCCTCTAGTATAGCACAGCCTTTTCCAGGGGGCACTTTGTATTGATTACAGACTTACAGACACACCCATCAATCAAACTGCGCAAGACTTTTTTTGGCGCAGATGTTGGTGTGCAGCACAGGTGACAACCTGAATCTGTCCAATTTATCCTGTAGATTTTTTTTTTTGTCAGCTATTTCCCAGGAAAAAATAAGAATATGCTGTAGTTCAAGTGTAATGTCTAAAGCAACGGTTTTTGTGATGTGTGCAACTTACAATTACTAGAGAAACATCTTAGAAAAGCAAAGTCTTAAAGGCTTGGTCACCCATGCATCCTGTATCAGCTCTTTAGAGAGCCTCCAGCCATATTGTAGAATGTATTGAATATGTGTAGATGTTTTAATATCGTTGTTTTCTGATATGATTTTTGGAAATGTTGATGACAATAAAAACTTGACAATATCTTTGTTGACTTTGGGACGATAGTTGTATGCCGAGCTATGAAAATATAAGAGAAATCTGTGATTCAGTGGTGTAGATGGTAGAGGGGTTGTTGGTTAGAGCCCTGGTCCCTGCTGGTCTATATGGCATATTGAGCAAGACGCTACATCGTAAATTGTCAAACGTTTGGACAAAAGTGTCTGCCATGTATGTATCTAAAAGTGACGATACCAAAAACTCACAGTGCGATATCATCGCGATAAATAGTCTACTACAGCTCAAGCACTGGCAAAAACAGACATAAACAAACATCCTGTGTGAGCAAACAGCTTGAGTCAGGCATTCAGAATGAAACCAACAAAGCTAACCAATCAGGGACGGAGTAGGATGGGTCCTACGAGAACGACTTTGTCTTTTTGATTGCGCCATTTGAGTTCAAATGGAACAACACAACGACAAGGAGAAATAGTAGAATGCATTCATACTGATTTCCCTTGTCACACCCATGGGATTTACAAGGAGGACAACCACATGACACAGTAGGTCAGTAGATATCGTCACAAAGGTATCGCAGCATTTTTTTTACTGCTATACTGCGAAATTAGGTTTATTGTTAAATCTCTAAATTCTGTGTTTTAGGACTTTCCTGTTGTTTACACAACCCATATGAGATTATTATATATTTGCTGCAGTAGCGTGTCACAGAACTGAAGCTGAACCACAACTGGTAAAACTGGTGAATATGCATCTGTTGTGACACAACCAGTGACTTGCTGAATTAATTTCTGAGGGACCCGTGCAGAGTATCGGATAAAACTACAACTAACTACAAAGATTTTTATTTTTTTTTGTGTATTAAAGCTTTTAAACATTCATTTACGTCGGCAGCCAAAAGCAAATGACTGGCTTGCAAGTAAGTGTCTCTCTTGAATTTTAGTTCAAATTTGCTCATTCTGATGGATATCCAACCTTGAAAATAAGTCAGCATGTAGGCTAACACTTGTAACTGAGGTGGCTGATATTCAATTCAAATCACTATTAACATTTAAAAAATTCCTGCTGTGTGTGAAAAGGGTCTATTATAGGTAGGGCTCAGCATATATATTTATAGATTTGTAATATAATATGACAGGTAATGCGGACTAACTGATGACTCTATTCAGTCAAGCTGCGCTGGCTCCAGAGACATAACTGGAACTGAGGTATAATTAATGTCACAAGTGGAGTAATGACTTTTATGAGTCACAATGTCTGTCGGAAAAGGGGCTAAAGGTTCAAAATAATGGCATCATTCAAAAACGATATAAATGGTTTTCATATTCCGAACACAGAACACACTAAAACTAAAAAGATCATCAGCAGATAGAGGGCAGAGAGGACCCTCTGATCCGTGTGGTTTTCCCTGTCACTACACTGGATGGCAGTGTGCACCTCTCCAACTCCGGTTCACCCTCCGTTACACTGATCGTACGTGACATGTGCTGCATATCTGGCTGCAATCTAGACAAGCACAAACACTTGTGAGCAATCCGCCGCGCAGCAACCGACCTCCTGACATCTGTGCACACTTTCAACAACTTCGTGCTTCTGAGCTGAACCAGCGTCAGCTGTCACTTTCAGAACACAACACTTTCGGGGGGCCGTGAATTTCACAGTATGTACAGGAAGCCTTTGACATTCATCACCTGTTTCCGTCTTTGAGCTGATTAACAACGCGGTGTAGTGTTTTTTTCTCTACGAGTTGGAGTTGTGCCTCTGTAACGAAACACACGACAAACACATTTACATGCACCCACTCTTAACTCTGCTCAAGACACATTCTTCTTTGACCCTTCGCCTCTTGTTTAATTATAATTACACTGGCAAATGTTGTCGTTGAGAATCACAAAGCCTAGAATTGCCCTGCTGCTCACTAGCCCTGATAATCACACGCTACTCACTGGACTGGAAGATGTTTTAACGGATTAACTTGCCATTATCAGGACACAGACTCTGCTTTTGGCGAAGAATTGTTTTAACATTTGCAAACGAATTCTAAAAGAACTCTGAAACTGAGTTGAATGTATTCATTTCAAGTAACCGAGTAACCAACCCCTCTGACCCGAGTGTCTTCTTCCTCCGTACGTGAAGAAGAAAACTATAGAGATCTGGTGAGAATGGATGGACAAAGGTCAACCTGTATTACTGCCATGACTTTCCTTCTGTGTGCTGCACTGCAACACTGCCTGCAGCAAACAACAGTAAAATAGGTTATTTATGCTAAGTTGTAAGACATCTTTTATGAGATCCTTCAAGGAGGTTTTCTCAAAAATACAACGTATTGGACAGAAATCCAATTCTGACTTATTTTGGATTAAAGGAAAGCACTCGTTCTTATGAGGTGGCATGACATTCTAAGCTTTTATAGAAATAATAATAATTTAAATTAAGTTGACCCTGAAAGACTCTCTCTAGATGCCAGTGTCTGGTTTGTCTGGGTCATTTTATTTTGAAAGACAAATGACTCTGTAGCATAAAACAGTCTAAACACTACCAATATGAACCTGACTTCAAATACTCAAATCAATGACGTAAGGATAATTCAGAATTGATTGAAAACATTTATGTCATGATTTACTAATTATCAAGCTGCCAGAGCTTTTTTCTCTTGACCTGTGAATTGACGCCTGATTCATGTGATTAATCAGATGATGATCAGCTGTGACAATCTTTCACCTCTCATTAGATAGAGACATTTTTTTTATGTCTGGTCTAAAAGTTAGAAGCGACTGCAGTGTTGGGATCTGGGCTGATTAAAAGTGTCAGTCAAGAATCGGAACCCTGTTGAGATGGTACCGACTAAAAGACCACAACAATTCGGGTATACGGCAGTGACGTGTGGGGGGCATCCTGACAATACGCGGCTATTGAAAACGGGATCAACACCAAAACCTTTCAAACTGAAATTGGTAAGAAACACAATGTGCTCAGAGTCCACAGAGACGCAACACACAATCGATGCAGCACTGAAATTGACCAATTTCCACTGTTAATTAGGATCTAAGACAGAACAACGCAATCCTACAAACACCGTAAACCCAATGAGTCGGGCTCTTTCTATTACACCAGCTGCGAAACAACGGAGACGAGTCCTTTCAGTATGCTCGTCATTCGGCTCATCGACGATGCGCGGCATCGGCACATTACTCACACAAACTTGACCAACCCAATTATAGCCAATGAGACTGAAAAAGTTTCAAAGTAAAAACCTGCAGTGTGGAACTTTTCCCTTCCCCTTACAGCAGTGAGAGTCATTACACAAACACTGTTACCTGCTAATGATGCCACACTCCTATGTGCCCATTATTATGGTTGCTCTAGTAAACCAACCTTTGCCCACAGGCTCCAGTTCTGAAAAACAGACAGATTTAATGGCAACTCAATCAGCAGTGTGTGAACTTGTTTGGCAATCACTTGAATGTCATTTATATGTATGAACTGCACTGGAGGTTAAAAGCTAATACCGAGGCAGATTATTTGGGCGCTGTGAGGAAAGACACGATTGACCAGAACCTGGCAATTGTGACTGGTAGACACAGATCAACATGGCCATCTTTCAGCTTCAGGCCCGCACAGAAGAAAAAAAAGGTTCAGTGGAGACACTCAGAGACAGAGGGACACACTGGTTGTAAAGAGGGGAAAGTGAAGAGGAGAAAGGTGGTTCTTTTTTCCGAACCGAGGAGAGATTCACTTTTGATCCTACCTTCTACCTTCTGATGCTCAGTTGGTTCATCATGCTGCTCCAACATCTTCATACCGGCGTCAACAGTCTGGGTAAACTGTGGCCACGTCAGTATCTTTTGCATTCTTCTCATGAAGATTTAGTGATCTGTAATAACTATAGAAAAGGGCTGCGGTTATCCATTATTTTAGCAATTGAGTACTTTACCAATTTTTTATTGAATTACTTTTGCTTTTAAGAGTAAAAGTAATAGAAGATTAGATGTGAAAAGCCTCTTAAATGAACAACTAATTGGTATTAAATCAACATTTTTATTGCTCTGTTTATACAATGTGCGCTAAAACAGCCAACAAAACGAATGATCCATCTGAAGTTGTTGGAACAGCAAAATCACTACAGACTTGTCAATATCTCAGTGGAAACACACCTGAAACAAATAAAAAAAACATTATATTCCTGACGTAAAGGCTTATCAATATCACAGTGTTTTATTATCTAACCCCCGGGGCAAGTTCAATACCGCCAGCGCCAATGTGACAGCAGTAATCATCCATGCAAAACACAGCGCGCTTTGGTTAACCTAGAATAAACAAACCTCGAGGCATGTTATTTGCTTGAAGGCTTTTTAGTGATCGAGTTGCTCGAGGAATCGTTACAGCCCTACGTCAGAACTTTGCTTAGATATGTATTGGGCTATGTCGGATGGCTATGGGCGAAAGTGACAGCTGCTGCTGCCCAGCATACAGCAGGAAAAAAACAGTGTAAACCCAGTGAGACCAACATCAAACCTGTGCACAAGTCCAAACATACTGCAGGTGTATGACACCTACGTGCCGATGGACGACATGGGTTGTAAAAGGGTGGAGAGAAATTGTCAAGTTAAAACTAGCTGCTGTGACAGTACACAGGTGTGTGGTACTTTAAGCTGATGCATTGATCCCTCGGGTGAAATGATGCAGAAAAAAAAAAAAAGAAAATGTGTTTCACATTTAAGAGAAAGCCATGGCAATTCTTGTTCACATTACAACAATATTTCAAAAGCCAGCTGTCGTGTTGTGCTGCATACACCAAGCATGTGGCATTTAAGCTTTAATATAATAGCCTATAATGGTCCATTCAAAGCAAGGCTGCATTAAAATTTCATAAGAAAAGTTAAATAAAAACCTGTGTGTTTGCGACTGTTGTTCAAGGTGAAAATTCTCAAGACCACCAGATTAAAAAATGAATAGAGCAACAACAACTCTGACACATCGTGCCATTCCCTTGCTGCTTTCTGTAATGAAGGAATTTACAAATTAACGCAGGTTAAGCGGTGAAGGTGACATTCATAAAAAAAAAAACTGTTTTGTTTTTCGTTCCTCGTCTTCAATGCAAAACATAATCTGTGTAGTCGTGATGGAAAGTCTCTGCTTAGACTGTTTGTAATATTCAACAAATGATGAGGAGCAGACATTATTGGTTTGATTGATTTGGTTTCTGCTGTTAACCTGGGCTACAATAAAACAACAGGCCTTTCTTGAAATTGTACAACAGACTGGTCGACAATGACAAGCGTAGTTTGTCAATGAAACATCGGTTGTCTGTCTTTTTTAGCTGCAAAATAAAAATAATATAAAACCAACATTGGCTGTGTTTGTGAGACACCAAACTATGTTGGTTAAATCATAAACAGGAGCAAAAACTGTTGTTATCAGTTTGTAAGGGTTTCTTAAGTACTGAAAGTTCCATCTTGTTAAGTAGGTACTTGACTTAAAAGAAGGTTATATTAAAGGCTGTTTCATGAATGTGTATGATCAATTTATTTGTGTGTACTGAGGGACTGAATAACATTAAAACAGTTCACAAACTTCAACAAAATAAATTAGAAAATTTGCCATTTTAAACATCTTTATCTGCCTAGAATTTCACAAATCCCTTAAAAGGGGCCACCTATAGATCCAAGACAAATAGCGGGCAGCATATCACAAGAGGATCCACTTACTGCTGCTAACAGAAGATGTCATTCACTAGTTAGCTCAGTTAGCCATGCAGTTAGCGATCAATTAAACGAATCACTTTCGCCTTCATGAAGACATGATTAGTTCGTCCTCAGAACTAAACACAGAACTGAACCTGATTCTTTTACAATGCATAGTCAATTCATTGCTACGTTCCGCTCTCTGATTTCCCCACTTGTCACAGTGGATGCAAATGGGCGAACAGAACTGAGAGGCAATTCAAACGCAAAATAGGATGCCGAACAAGTTTTTCCATCTGTCTTTCTTCTTGATGTCAGATGTAAATGGAAAAAAAACAGCTACAATCAGGTGCAAATGATTCCACGACAGCCATAATTTTACTTTTCTATGCATTGCATTTTCTATGCATGCATCCTATGCATTGATTGAAAACTTTTGTTTAAATTTCTCAATGTACTTTTAGGCATTGACATACGTGGGTACGTGTGCTGTAGCAAGTGGCTTCATAGGCTGTGGATTTAATGAGGCACCCACTACATTCTCCTCTGATTGCATCACAGTGCCAACTCCAGCACAGCAAGCCCTGGGTGCCAGATTGTGAGGAAAAATGTTACATCATTCACCCTCTCTAGCTGTGTGACAGCATGACAACTTACATAGTTGGTTATTATTGATTTTCCATGTCAGTGACTGTACTGCTCAGAGGGCAGTGTAATTCTAAAATCTGCATGCTTTCTTCAAGTCTCACTCAGCAGGAAATAGCAGCATGCCCACGAATATAGTACGCCGAAGGTGGTCATTAAAATGGTTTTCTTTTTCACTTCTCTTTTACAGACTTTCTGGTGAATGCAGGCGATGAGAGCCTCCCACAGTCTGCAAGAGGATTTGGTAGATTTATTTTTCAGCAAGGCAACAACACCACACATACTGTGCAGTCATAAAGCTACACAGAAAAAATGGCTTCAACATATCCTGGAGTACTGGCCAAGTCAGACTCACAGCCTCAGTCCACTTGAGAATATGTGGCAGGAAAATTGCTTTTCACTCACGGCCCCCCTGGAAGAGCTCGGGCAGTTTACAAGGAATAATGGAGGAGAAAATGTATTAGATTAGCAGGTTCGCTCATGTGGCTTTTTCAGGGCCGATACCGAAAACAATTATCAGATATCGAGGAGATTGAAAACCGGTATCTGGGACAGTAAAAAGTGAAAATGTTTGTGTCAAAATGTAGAACAACCAGTGATGAAATAACATAATAAGTAGCAATAAGTAATATGTACAATATACAAAAGCAGTGTTCTGAAGTACAATTTTGAGGTACATTACTCGAGCATTTCCATTTTCTGCTACTTTATACTTCCTCTTCACGACATGGCACTGGTTACTTTGCAGATTCTGATTATTCAGTGTTAATGGAGTATCAATTGTGACGTGTTACCAATCAGATAGTGTTGTAGGTGTGACATTGTGTGAGAGGATGTTGCATCAGAACCAAAGTATAACATTTCACTTGGTTTTATTTAATCAGATTCCACTTCCTGTTGAATATTGGCCCCGATATAACAGTTACACTCAGTGTCTGGCTCTTTTTTCACAGATTCTTAGCCAAATGAAAACTTACCACATTCCTCTGTCATTTATGGTCACATAAGCTTCTCTGGCGTCTCATCTGTGTGTTTGACTGAAATGTTTGAAATATGAATACATTCTTATCCTGTTTTGATCATTTTCAGTTTAATAATGTTGATTTATAAACAATAATTTCTTCAGCGATGAATCCTAGAATACCTGTCTCTACAGCTGGTTGTTTGCTTTACCCTGAGTTTGAGAGTAGGAGCAAATATGACCAGAGTCATTTTGTGGTAATTAATTTAATGGCACACCATGTGATCACTTGTGGAGGTTTATTAGAGGCATCTTCGTACTTCATTGTAATATTTTTTTATTCGGGGTGCTAATGTGTGAGTGAACCTGTGTTGTTTTTTTTCATAATTGTCATGATGATAATCTAAGATTTTGTGAAATTGTGATTTAGTTTTTAGTCAAATCGCACCATCCAATTTTCTCTGGGGAGACACTGGGGAAATATGTTGATATTTGCCTAATTTCCTTTTACTACATATAGGTTTGAAAGGGGTGAATGCTTATGCTGCTATGAAAGAAAGAAAGAAAGAAAGAAAGAAAGAAAGAAAGAAAGAAAGAAAGAAAGAAAGAAAGAAAGAAAGAAAGAAAAAAGCACCTTCGCCTCCCATGTTCCGCTCCGAGTTTTATTTTGGAATCCTTCAGCGGAAGTTCAGCTCTTCGGTACTCTAACCTTGACTGTGTGGATCAGTCCAGGAGCGCTGCTGCCGCCGTCAGCCACAGTTTGAATCTGGCGTCCAGAGAGACGCACCTCTCCTCTCTTCTTTTTTTGAAAAATCTTTTCCCCTTTCAAAGTAAACTCAGAACAATTAACTGGATGTGTTTGGGGGTTTTTTTGCTCTCAGTTTCCATCCTTAACTATTTTAGTAGTCATGGAGAAGCCGGGGACCCAGCTGGAGAGCTTTTACGCAGCGCGCCTCCTGGAGCGTCGATTCAAATGACAGTGTAGGAAAATCTGAAAAGTTTGCTGCATATTAGAGAAGCTGTGCGCGGACTGTGCATCATGAGGTACAGCTTGGTGGTGCTCACTGCTGGGTTTATAGGTTTGCTCAGTTTTAGCCTCCTGGCTGTGGCGATCGGGACCGATTATTGGTACATCATCGATGACAAAACAGCCGACCACACAGGTCCGGGCGACCTGAGTTCACATTCTGGACTGTGGAGGATTATTGAAGGTACGTCAACTCAACTCAAACCCTTTATTGCGGTCTGTAGTTTGTGCGAGATGTCAGTCACGGGGTCTTCAAATGAATTGTGGGTGAGCTGTTATGAGATTTCGAGAAGCTTTGTCAGTGAAACTATTGTGCGTAAAAAGCATTGAAGCTCGGAATTTGTGAACTGTTATCTCTGTCATTCATAGGCAGTCTTGTTCTTGATGCAGATGTTTACATGCGATCTAATGATGATCAGGGATCAGGTGGTCTGTGATGTTGCAGCGAAGCTCGCCTTGATTCATTCCTCACCACCCTCTCCACTCAGAGAGGAGAACTCAGGTGCAGACGCTTCTCGCAGTGGATTTCCAGTTTTTGCACAGAAGAGATGACAGTTGCCAGTGCGGCTAAGCGGCTGAATTCTCCTCGTTTATCATCCTTCATCAGACTAGATGTATTGCATCCCCCCCCCCCCCTTTCCAGCCATGTTGCAACTCCCCTCACATCTGTATCAGCCCCCTGCAGGCAGCAGCAGCAGGTGAACAGACAGGAGGCTGCAGAGAATGAGATAAAGGATGTTTTTTTCTGACACAGCTGCAACACTATTTGCTCACTGGCTGCACATCTTGGTCCCAGAGGGGTCCAGCACAGTTTACCCAGAGAGCTCAAAGACACGCTGACATACAATTCTTATTGCAAAACCTGTCACACATGCAGGGGCCGAACAAATATGTGTCTTCAATTGATTGGACTCATCTAACCATGCAATGTCTTATATTTCTCCTAACATCATCTTCTTTTTCATTGTTTGGTCTCCAGTAACAATTTTGCCAATTCTAGGATCTCCCTCCTGTCCGCTCCTGTCATATCTTGACCTTTTTCCTTGACATTTACAGGCGCGAACAGCAGCTCAGTCATCCCTTCTTTCACAGCGAATCTGGCCAACCTGTCGTCGTCAGACAGGCACCTTCTGGGTGAGTGGTGTTTTTGTTTTTTGTTTTTTTGTTTATCGGCTGACATATGTGGCGATAATGAAGTGGATTTAAAAAGTAGCGAGTCTGTCTGCCGATGAAATGACATTTACAAAGAAGTTTGCTGCAACTGCGCACATTATGCAAAGGATGGCATATGTTCTGAAACAGTCCCTTTTCGCAGCTTTTTCAAGGAATTGGAACACAGTTGTCAGAGTCTTAACACGCTGCAAGTTGATTTTCATACCCTACTTACCAGTGGGAGTGAAATGGCTCCCTGCATGGCAGAAATCAGTCTTGGAAGTGGTCGCACGCAGCAGCAAGCTTGAATCCAACTGGCAAGAAGTGAAGACACTGTGTCAGGCTCAGTCCTTTTAAAGGTGCATCACGTAGTTTTGGGGAACGGAATTTTAATCAGAAGGGAAAGATCCTCATTGACTGATATTTTTATTCCTAAACAAACAAAATAAACAAACAAGCTCTCTCTTTTTTTTCATGACTGAATAAACAAACTGACCTTAAAGGACATCACAGTTTCATAGCGTTCTGCTTTGTTTATATGTGGCGGACCCTGCCACCTTTCTAGCTCCAAACAGTTTTGTGGGGACCTTATTTTCCTCTGAGAACAGCGTTGAAAAATTAAATGTTTATAGTATTACTTCATTAACATTCTGAGTTTGCTGAACTACACAGTTCCCCTTTAAGATCTTTAACGACCAGTGCGCGTTCATACGCGCATGTGTGTGCCTGCAGGCTTACACAGGGTGGTGGTCATCATGTTGCCTCTCAGCCTGGTCCTCCTGGTGTTCGGCTGGATCGTTGGGCTCGTCAGTTCGTTGGCCGGCAGTCCAAACCTGCTGGCCGGATCAGCATCCTATGTTCTCTTCTGCAGTAAGTCCAGACAGAATTTTGATTTGATTAGTTCTGCGGAGCCTGTAGCAATTGCATGTGCTTTCCATGTAAGCTGGTCTGTTATGCAGGTGCCTGAGAAAGTGCCTTTGTGTATGTGTGTGTCAACTACATCGCAGACAGACAACCTTGACCATTCTTACTTAATTTATTTCTCTCTCATTTACTTGAAGGAACGCTTCATCCCCAATTTGAATGAGCATATTTTTCCTCCTAACCCTAGTGCCGTTTATCCATTTAGGTTGTATTAGTTTCAGTTTCTTACTTTTAGAGACGTCTGCCTCCTCACGAATATAACGGAACATGATGGGCATCAACTGATGGCGCCTCAAACTCCAAAAAAATACATCTAAAAAACTCAACAGCAATGTGTCTTTTCAGGTATCGTGACCTGGTTACTCAAAATAATCAACAGACCTTGTTGTGAGCAGGTTAATTTAGGAACTAGTACACCTGCATCACAGTGCAGAAGAAAAAGTGCATGTTGTTGCACTTCAGTGAGATTGTAGGATAACAGCGTTACAGACATGTTGTTATGGACAGAGATTCCCAGAGGTCCTGTTGTTAACAGAGGTTTCCTAAGATCTAGGTCACAGGTCATCAAGAACTATTGGGTGCACTGATGTTCTCCATCAATTGACTGCAATCAGTCAGCTGGGCATCTTTATGAGGGGGCTGCAGTTCCCCTGCTCAGTTGGTTGTGTGTCTCCAGGGAGTCGACACCATTAGTTGGTTTTCTGTGCTTTATGTTTGATGGAAAATCTGAGCTGAGTGTGTTTGAGGTCCTTCATTTGGCCAGTTTTCATACATTTTGTTTCCCCCCGTGTCCAGTGACTCCGACTTCACCTTTGGTTTTTGGATCCAATCCTTTTGTCCGTCTATCCTTTTCAATCATACTTTTTTAAAGTGATGGATACAAAATTCGCCATGCTAAGACCTGTTGTCCCCAGTGTATATGACACCTAAGATTTAGATGGACAAATAAAATGACAGGTAAGAGAGAAAATATGCATTTTTCATTTTAAGGCAACTGCTAAATCCACATTGCAGTGTCCCTTGACTGAGGAGTCTACTGGCGCAGACCGAGGGCTGATAACCAAACAGTCATTAGTGTTGTGTAAATGTTGTACCTTGCCTTTGGCTGCTGTAGCTAGAATCAGCGGCCACACTCCACATTCCTCTGTGTGGACTTTCAGAAACCCATTCGGCTAAATTGAGTCTGGTAATGATCTTTTCGCTCACTCTGTTATTAGAGTGGCTGACGATGGGGATTATAAGGTATTAAGGAGGAGGAACACCTTCAGACTGGTGTTATTGCACCATGCACGGCTGTTTGTATGAGAAGTCACTGATTAACTCAAGACCTTCACTTCTAATTATTGCAGAACTGTGTGTGATGGTCGTGCTGCTCTAACAGAGACTCCCATATGCTAAATTCGCAGTTTTGACACCTTTTTTTTCGAAACACTGCTGTTCTGCAGAATTATAACTCAAGGCCGTGAGCTACCAATTCCATGTTTTTCTTTGCATGTGCCAGTCAGATTTGCATAAAACAAATCAAATTATAATCACAAGCTGGTTCCTGGTGAGGCTGAGCATGATTTTAGACAACAAACCATCAAATGTTCTCTCTACAGATCTGGACATAATTAGCAGTATTGATCACAGCATCCGGAGTAATTGCTGATCGTGATGAAGTGGCACAAAATTGCAGAGGACCTTGTCCCTGATTGAAAGTTTTGGTTGGACTGTGTCCTTTTTGTACAATTTGAGTGTGATGTAGACTGTATAAATAGAACGTTTAGACCATTCAACCACGAGGCTGACGCATGTGTGGTTTTCAGTGAAGTGTCTTAAAAACGTTTGGATGGATTGCCATGAAACTGGAACACGTTGATAATCAGGACACATTTTAATAACTCATTGTGAGCATGTTGCCATGTCTGCATCAGCATTTAGCCAAAGCACCCCAACCAAAGCCTCCTGTGTCCCCTTCTGTCTTGCATACCCTACACCTTCACATTCTGTGGTCAAGTTTGAAATAATGAATATTAGGGATGGTAATATTCACCGATTCGTATCAGTACATCCGTACAAACATTCACGAACTTGAGATGTATCGTGTATAAAATCTCTTCATCGATAAAAACCGACTTGAATCTATACTTAAAATGAACAAATTTAGAAGTAGGACCAAGTGCTTGTTTGCGTTCTTATCACCACGGCCATCATCAGCCAATTCAGCCAGAGTCTCGCCTCTCGCGAGTTGGAGGCGGGGTGAGCAGAGCACCAACCAGCAGGCTTGAAATCAGAGGCAGTCAGAGAGAAAGTAAGCAGCACGGATGAAGAAGAGATACACTCACAAGTCACTTACAAGTCTGTTGTTTTGGGACACTTTGGCTTTTATAAAAGAGATGGCCAGCTTGAGAAAACTAATGCCATCTGTAAAATGTGCTGTGCCGCGATTAAACGGAAATGGAGAGTAATCTGTTTAACTGTACAGCAATCTGTACAACTTTTGCATTCATCAGCAGCTTATTTCTGCCAAAAGGCACCACTGCTTTCAGTTTAGGGAATTGTCCCATTGTCCCCGTTAAAAGCGTGAAGCACACTGTAGAAATAAAGAACGAACATGAGCTATCTGTACCACTTTGTATTCCATTGTACAATATTCTTCTGCATCGCATCATATCGTAACGCATCGTATCGTATCACGCGGCATCGCGTTGTGTTAAATCAAATCGTACTGTATCGTAGTAGGTGGGAGAATCGTATCGTATCCTATTGGTGGTTGTTTCATATAAGTCTTTAATGTTGCGTATTGTTGGCAGTGTATCGAGATGCGTATCGTATCACCTCAGTGTTGAAGGTACATCCCTAATGAATATGCAACATTTAGTTACACTTTCAAAATAAAGGCACCCAAACCACTTGAGAAAAAGATCAGTGGCTCAGAATAACTGAGTGTAAGACTGAGACATCAGAAGCATTGGGCCTTTCTGATGTTGTTGTCTTGCTCAGATTGTGCCTATTTCATCATTTTCCGCCTAATTTTTGTGCTTCTCTTGTGAATGAGATGATTTTTGTCTATTCTAATTGTGTTTCTTGTTATTTCTGACTTTGGTGTGTTGTAGTCTTCAGTTCAGTTATCAAATTGCTTCTGAGCTGCTCATTTGAAAAAAAATCCCAAAGCTGAAAAGGGTGTTTTGTCTTTAACATTGACAGGATGCTCTGTGCTATTCCCGTGTCTGACCTCCTGCCTGGCTCGATCTGCTCTGCCTGCTTCTGTAAAAAAGATGTTCTCTCTGTCTCTACGGGAAACAACAACAGAGCTAGTAACCTGCACACTCAAAATAGCAAGTCACCCTCATATAGGTTACGCTAATATGTTTGCTCAAGCCTAAACAAGCTCGCAATTGCAACCTTTTTTTAGTGGTAATCTAGCCATTTTAATGCCATGGCATGCTGTGCAAGGCCATGCACGACGTGACAAAAATAAAAATGAGAGACGCATTTGAAAAAATCTTTAAATTCACATAATAAACCGATTTTAACCTTTACCAGGTTTAGGAACTATTTCACCGTAATCAGCTGGTGGTCTTTATACTTTATCACTCAGCCAGATAAGAGTTTCCCAGATGAAACTGAGTATCAGCCTATATAATGACCCTGGAGACAGCCCTTTGAGCAGAAAACCTCTATGATTACTCCATACAGACCTGGATCCACTGTCACATATTCATCAGCAGCACAGTAACAGAGGGATGTTTTTCTTCCTTTACCATGACAGGTTCAATGGCCTTGTCACAATTACACAAGAAAAATATGATAACCACCAACGAATGAATTTGAGCTGAGGTGGGAACTTAAAGGGAATGATCCTGAATCTTGATTTTGGTCGGGCTGAGAGTGAACGCATGAATCTGTCACAGAAATAAAAGGTATTATTATATCTCATCATCTGTGCTGACAGGCCCAGCTTCTGTGTCACACAAAAAAAGACAGCTAAATTCATGCTTTGCACTGAGTGTCATGTCCACTTCTCGCCATAAAAAGACCCATCCACTCGTCCAAAAACCTCCTCTGACAAATGAAAATGGAAATGGATTGAAGAGTTTTCTTTTTTTTTACTTCTTTCCCCTTTTGAGTTTGGGAGATGGTAAGCTGAAACACAAATTTTATGTTGATCTATGCATCAGTAGGTCCATGAAATCCTACTCTGAGCTCTCACGTCACGTATTAGAGAGCTGATGAACCTGTCTGAGTCTCTTGGAATATGAGATTGGGCAAATTTGACATTTTCATCTTTAAAAGCTTCGACTCTGCAACTCAAGGTTGTTTTACAAAACAATCTTCACCCCATTAAAATGGTTTTGCTTTTTCTGAGTGAGCACATTAGATGTTCAGCAAATCCACCGCAGAACTAAAGGTTAAATCTTTCCATGCAGAGGTCTAATCAGGTGCAACGAATAAAAGGTGTCAAGAAAAAAAAAACTGTAATCAGGTGTACTAATCAGCGGAGTTATTTTCTCTGATGTTCTCAGGCAGACTTCCACTTATCTATAATTTAACATGTTTCAGTCCATGTGAAAATGATTTGCCTGTAGAACCCACAGTGCCCTTCTTTCTTTCTTTCTTTCTTTCTTTCTTTCTTTCTTTCTTTCTTTCTTTCTTTCTCATGCTTTCTTTCTTTCTTTCTTTCTTTCTTTCTTTCTTTCTTTCTTTCTTTCTTTCGGATTAATTCCCTCCGATGTAAACCAATGAGGAAACGTTATCCATGTTACCATAGCTAATGACACTGACCCTGATAGACATATTCCTTGCAAGGCAGCTGGATCTGCAAGATCACGTAAATCATGTTGTCATGCAAATCCATCTATCCAGGCTTTAAGGTGCCTATTTGCCACCAGAACAAAGTGGCACTGAAATAATCAGCGTCCTTTTAAGAACAACCAGCAGCTAGAGACTCTAGAAACAGCAAGAGAATCGACTGTTTGTCAATAGCAGCTCATCAAGAGGTGACTGGAGAGTATGTTTCATTGAAAGAAGACCAAAAAATTAGGGTTGGACCGTAGTCCGACTTCCACCACTAGCTGTGACTCCATATCTAATGTGGCTCAGCCGCTCTCAAGGGGAAAATAATAAGAGCAGCACTACAGTCCATCATGCCAACTGTGTTACATCATTTTTTTTTTCTTATTCTAAAGTTTAATATCAAAATAATAAATAAATTAAGACTTCAGTTGAGAAAAACTGGAAAAAAATATTTTTCAACAAAATGTTCGAGCAAATGTTTCACAATGAAAGCCTTGTTAAAAAAATGAGAGGTTTCTGTCCACTGAAACGCTAGAAGGCTTTTCTTGATTGACAGATGTTTTCGTTCCTCTCCCCTGTCTGGCTTTGGTAAGAGGTTGTTTACCAAATGGCTCCACCGGTGGTAAAGCGCTCCGTCTGTTATAGACATGGACAGACAGATGGTACATCCAATTATCTGCCAAGCATTCTTTGAAAGTGCCTGTCCTTTTATAAACCCTTTCTGCCGGCTTCTTTCCAGATATTGTTCTGCGTTACAAACCATCTGGTGCCTCATGTCAGAGAAGTCCAAGATTGTGATTTTTAATGATCAGAAGTTAATGGAGGTCAAACAGGAGCATGGAAACGTCCAGGGTTCAGTAGTTCTGCCTTCCATGTTGCCACAGTAAAGGTCAGTCTGGATAGTGCCTGTAATGGTGACTGCTTGATATTTAATGGGTTTGGGGTTTGACAGTCAGTGTGTTATTCCTTCCAACCATCCTCTGTGCCGGAAGAAAAGAAGAGGAAATGAACATTTCTACAACTCACAGTTGAATCTTAAATATGTGATTAAATTCGGAGGCAGCTTGGTGAAATAATTTGGACTTGACTGAGAAAAATTGCTTTAAATCTTTAATGCTTTCGGATAATACTAATTGTTTCCAATTATCGGGCTGAGGATTCTGTATCATCTAATAGCATCCACAGATTTGAATAAAGACAATTATGTTTGAATAGGATTATTTCCTAATTAAACTAACCAGTTTTTACAACGAGGTCATTAAGCTACAAATCCATTAATAAATGACGGTGATCCTTATGTTCCAGGTGCTAGTGAATTTGGGATTTTCTTTCCAATGGTGCCATGTATCTGTTTTCAGGTCTTTTCACCTTGACTGGGCTGTGCATCTACATCAAATACTCCAACCAGGCCATGGAGGACTTCAAGCGGATTGCGCCCCCGGAGAGCCTCGTCGATGTGGACATGTTTTACGGCTGGTCCTTCGCCGCAGCTTGGGTCTCGTACAGCCTGGAGGTGACCACTGGCCTGCTGCTCATGCTGGCTGCTAGAATAACTCAGATGAAGGGACACTATGAGTCTGGTGTAGCCATCGCCATGTTATAGGATCATGCTTTTACTTATTCATATATTTAACAGTAAAAAACAGCTTTGGCGCTGTTAAACGTGTCAAGGGCCGAGGCAACAAAATGTAGATGCAAGCTCTTGTTTCATAACTGTAGCCATAGACGCATAGATGTTGAATAAGTGACGCTGTTTGCACATGTGTGTCTTTGTTCTCTTTGTCTTGTTGCGAGCCCTGCTATCTTTTGTCCATTGTCCCAGTCCACATGACGGTGGAAATGCGTCCGCACAAAAAGAAAAAGACGCACTATCCATTTAGAGTATAATTACTGCATAGATTAGCAGCATTTTTTCTTTTTTTCTTTTCTTATGAAATTGAAGTGCTATTCAGTCGTTTCAGCCTTGTATTACCGTATTCCATATGGAGTTTGTGGGTCATGTTTTTATCACTTTTGATGTGAGATGTGTCTTGAAACATTTTTTGTAATTGACAGAATACAGCTTCATCCAAGACTCAAATGCATAAGCACAGCCTATGAGCTGAGCGGAGAAACGAAGAGTGTTCTCGATTGGTATCATAATATTTTTATTTATTTTTACACTCGTTATATAAGGCTATTCGACTTGAGGATTCCTGCATCTCCTCTGCACCCTTATCTTACAGTGTATTTCAATGTGGTTCAAATCAGTGGCTCAGGATATTAAGTTCAAGCGAAGATATTGCTGATTCTGCAGCACAGGACCACCAGGCAACGGAGCCGCTGACACTCTAGCAGACAGTCGCATCTGCTGCCTCGTTGGTCCGTGTGCGAGAAGAAATTTGCCATTTTCACAGCTTTTGAGAAGCAGTAGACATTTCGGTCGATGTTAGAGGTAGAAGTTAAGAAAATGATGGCTACTTTGTAGCTTCTGCTTACAAACTTCTGTGTCCGTCCTCCTCGCAGACACATTAATCATGCAAACTGGGCTGAGGATAAGTGCACTCTGGGGGAACCTGCAATGTTCATGTGTTGCTGCTTGCTTTGCAGCAGCTAATGGCTAGATGTTGTAATATTCTGTCTTTGCTGTCGGGTTCTAGACATGAGACTTGTCCTCTCTGCATACTGTAAGTAAAAAACAGCACTGTGAAAATACAACGTTCCGTGCTTTGAATTCTGTAAAAAAAAAAGAAAAAGGAGTCTTTGTTTTCATTACAAACCTTGCTCATGAACTGCTTTCATGAACAGAACAGCTTAGCTTTTTTTTTGTTTTTATAATTAACTGTGACGGCAATAAAACATGAATCCAGCTGTAGGTCAATACTTTAAATAGGCAGCAGAAAAAAGGCCACATTCACCAAATGCTTTGAGATTTCAGTGAGTAACCTTGTAATCAAATTGATGGATGTACTGCAGAATCAGATTGCATTGTGCTCATCCATGCACTGTGTATTTGTTTTAGCTATAACACAAAGCTGAGACAACAAGTCTTTGAGTTAGTGAAACAATGAGGCAATCACATCTTATGACGAAAGTGAGACTTCCTGCCTCTGAATGTAAGTGAGGCACATCAGGACTGAGAGCAGACAGATAAACAACTGTGTAAAGATTTGCGGAATCTCTGATCAATACGTTGTAACACTGTTGACTTTAAATGTAAAATTAATTCAAACAGAGTTGTTGTGGCAACAGTGAAGATTCATGCTTTTTTGCCTTTTATGAGGTTGCGGCAAAAGCCGATTTGAGAGCTAAAGAAGACAGTAAGTCAAAGACATGAATGCAGCGTACAAAGCATCCAAAAAGGCTTTGCAAGAGCTTTTTTTTTCTTTCAAACAAAAAGACAAAAAAGTGCATTTAAGAAAAACACGGAATGTACAAAAACCAAAATGCTAAACAGAGAAAACTCCACAGGGTTCCAATTAAACAGAAGTCACGTTCAAATACAATTAACACCCCTGAGACACCGGCTTTTCCATTGGTTTCCTATTAATACGAGTTTGTACCAGAACATTTTTGACTCAACCATGACTGAATGTTGCACTAAAAACCAGAGTGAGAACACGCTGTGAGCGGCACAGAAATGTTCTGAAGCAAAGAATAAAAGCCAGGACCACCAAACAAAATCTATTCATGTTGGGAGAAGACATTTAGAGCGATAGGCCGACTTCCTTTTTGTGTGTTCACCGACAGCTTTCTCACAGTCCAATAATCTGCAGTGTGAGTGTTTCCTGACAGCTTTACAGGAATTTTCAACTGAGTTGCCAGAATAAATGTTGGCAAAGTATATTTCTGCAAAACCACAGATAAGTTAAACTTCACGTGTCTCTTTGTTGTAACTTCAATTAAAACTTTCTTCTTTTGTCAAAATGCTGAACTCAACTCTGGTTAGGTTTAGGAAGGCATCATAGTTTGGCACAGAATACCTGTTTTTGTCACCGCAGAAATGACTGGAGTTAGTAAAAAGAGGCCAGTTTTGTCAGCACAAAAATGGGGGGAAATGGTCCGACTTACCATGAAAAAATGCCTGTTTTGTTCAGCACAAAAACTCCTAGAGATGGTCTGCCTTCTCCTGAAAAACATCTGTTCACCATAAAACCAGCTGAAGATGATCCAATGTCCCCCCAGACTCAAAATGCAGCCTATAATCAAATTTAAAATGTTGGTCAAATATATATCATTTGTTTTGTTCGACAAAAGCTCAGGGAAAGAAGAACTTTATTGATGCGTGGAAAGGTTTAGCAGTTGCAGAGATCCACTTCAGACTAATAGTGCCATAAGTGGAATTTTCGATCCGAAACACACTTCTAAATTATGCTGCTCAGCGTTACAATGGGAAAAAACAGTGTTTGTAGCTGTTGCAGAAGCTATAGCATTAAAAGGTGTGCTTATGTTTGCCTAAGTGTGATTTGCTATGTGATTTAATGTCCCTCAGCCAGTGAATCAAAATCCAAACCATGAAACATTGTGTCCACTCAGCTGTTTGTTTGCAGCCTCCTGCCCAGTAATCCTGTCTCAGATGGTACAGAGAGCAGAGAGCTATAAACGAAGGACCAAAGCACAGCGTCTCCGTCTTGCAGCCTCCCTTTTATATATTAGGCCGGCAGAAATCCCATTAAACTTTTATGGAACATAATAACTCAATCCACACTGGCAGAAGAACAGCAAAGTTGGTGCTCGGCCATTACTCTTTTGGTTTGTGTCCTTGTCCTTGACGGAGTGCAGTAATTTTCCCTTTCGGACTACCTCTGGGCTCCCAGTGTGAAGAAGTTATTGAAGAGACCAAACTTATTTTCATATCAGAAATTCTCACTCAAACTTTTTCCTTGGGCAGCTGTTTTTTTTTTCAAAGACTCACAAATGAGTGATCAATCATACATTCATGAATTAAACCCTGTTCGTGTAGTGAGACAACCCAATTACCAGAATACATGTCGGTGTACTTTTCTGCCAGCCATGGATATATTATGACTTTATGTTGGATATTGTAATCTGTGTTACCTTAGTTACATTTTCTCTGAGATATTTCTGGTATATTAGTTTACTATACTGATTGTGCTGTGCTGCTATATTGTGGGAATTTATGCAAATGATTCTACAGCATTGTTTTGGACTTTTTATTTGTATATTCACATGAGTAACATTTGAGTTGCAGAGTAAATATTAGTTCCGAGCTGCTTGTGTTTTGGAAGGGACAGGTATGAGTGAAACACAGGTGGAAGAACATGTGCAATGAGGATGTAGTGAACCCTGACAGAGTGGAGTTAGGAGCACTTAGTCTGTCCCGGTGTGAATTGAAAGAAGATTGAACAAGGACAAATTGTTGCCCAGTCCAGAAAGATTTGAAATCTACCAAATCAAGAAACAGTGTTGCAATCAGGGACGAAAATCCATCAACTTTTGAAGAAGACAACTACATGAAATATTTGCAAGAGTAACTCCTGAGAGACACTCCGTCACCATGCCAGCTGAGGTAAACTGGATGTTACTGTGCTCACTAGCAAGCATCTGTTAACCCCTAGCTAACATGAAGAGTGAGCTGTAATTCAGGGAAGAGAAAGAGAAGTCTGGCTGTGATTCTGAATGTATTGTATTCAGTGGGAGAAGTAAAGAGTGCCACTGCAGAGCACTCTTGTTTTTTATGTTTTACTTTCCTCTTCCTCTCTTTATATGTTTTCCCGCCCTTTTTCTGTGCCTGTTACCCATTCCGCCTGCGCTACCTGTGTTCTGGATTTATTCCCCACGGCTAAAAAAAACCAACTAAACTAAACAGTAATACGAAAAGGGAGGACAAATGAAAAAAAAAAAAAAACAAAGAGGACAAATTGCCCTTGCCCTATTGTTACTTGGACTTTTGGACTTTGGTTTTGGATGTCGCCAGTTTGCTTTTTTGTTCTCTTACTTGCCTGCCCCTGAGCTCTGCAGTTGGGTCCTATTTGTCAAACCGGACACTTTAATGTTGTTCCCACAGTCCAGTTAGTTTAGCAAAAAAGATAAAAAATAAAAGAAATGAAAAATGTCCTGATGTCTTGTTATAAATATCCAGTTGTTTCATACTTGCAAATGTTTAAACTCTGTCTTGAACAGTGGTCTCTTGCTTAGCAGCGATCGTGCCAGCCCAGCCGTCGCACAACCACCGTCCTGCCATGAAAATAAGTTCATATACATGTAAAGTGAATGTACAAATTTGAATGTATCTTTTGTTTACAGGCAGATGAAATGCCAGCATTTTATTCTGGCGACTGGGCTGAGTGAGAAGCATTTTCAGTCGCTTTATTCCCGACAACAAAAGAGCCTTTTGAACCGGCCATGATACCAAGCTTGATTAAGCTTTTAGCTTCTCTGTGTGACACATTTTGAATAATTGTTCGTTGGCGTTGCTTGTGCTCAGCTCAACAAAACTCAGTGTGCAGATATACTGTGGCTATTACTCCCATAGACACTCGTCGCCATCGGGGATGCAAACATAATATATTACACCTCATTACACGCAGTACGAGAGTTCACTGAGTTGACTGGACCTTACTGCGGTCGTGCATCTATATTGTGGTCATGCAACATTCAAAGTATACAGTGCAAAACTATTTTACAGAAAAAAAAACCCATTGCCTTCGGTCAGAACGAGTGTTATTTTCATGGAACATAAACTGAACAGCTTCTGCTATTGATTTACTGTAATAAACAATGCTGTACAGTGCCATTCGTTGCCGTCAGGTCCTTTATTTCCCTCAGCAGGTCTGTCATCATAATGAGTAAAACGCTCACTGAAATGTTACGGGAAAGTGCATATATATATCACTGCCTCAAGGGCAACAATCTTTCTTATAGAATTTCACAGTGCTGGGGAGGTTTACCGCCATTGTGGAGGTAGTAGAAGGACTGGCCCTAAATTTAAGCACATGCAAGAACAGCACAATGAAAAAGGAGTCAGCTTTTTAGTAAACGAGGATTTAATATGAGTCCAGGCACCACAACTTTGAATTCATGTGTTATAAGCTATTGTTGAGGGTGCTGAATTCAAATTAACACATTCTGTGGAAGGTGTGAATAGATCACATGGGCGATTACACATTATTAAAAAAAAATGCTATTGTAGCTATGAAAGCAGCTCATCGCACCACTGTGACTACGTTTTCATTTATTTAAATGAATGCTAAAACACTTTCATAAATATTGAGCTGCTGCAGGCGATGACATTCAGTGGTCCTTTTGAGATTGGAAGGAGAAGATTGTTTTGTATGTGTACTCCTAAACCACAAGATATAGCCTGATATTTTTACAGAGAGGCTCCTTGCAGAACAATGAAGTAAGGGACTCGTGAAGAGGGACCTATAGGGGAGCTACTGTACCATTAGATCTTAGAGCACACCCATCAAATAACCCAGTATACACACAGGCAAACAAATGCTCTTTCAGAGGCTGAAGTGCTAAAAGTACTAGATTCTGGAGAGGTTTCTGCAAAACCATCACTAAGTTCACATTAGTATAGAGATGCCGGGGCCAAGATGTCACTCTATATAATGACGTCATTGGAAATGGTGCGTGACATTCATGTTTTCTGTACAAATTGCAATTGCCGGGGTAACTTGTATGTAATAATTATTAGTTATTAGAGAACATTTACAATACAGTAGAAAGAAAAGTTAAACAAAAATATACTATAGGCCAAAGCAGCCGCATCAGCTACAGTCAGCAACAACAAGGAGATGACGAGGGAGAGAAATTCACCAAACTCCCTTTTAAATTCGTTCAGTTTTGTGTGTTGTTGGGTTTTTAGAACGTTGATAAGCTTTGTGAAACACTGCCTATGATACATTCTTTATTAATTGGGCCTTCTTGTAAATTCAGCATACTAAGTTCTCTCTTTCTTAGTGTAGAAATCATTGTGGCTGTTTGTTGCTGTTCCCCTTGAGATCATTCTAATGCCAGGGATACACAGCCTCATATTTATAGTTAATGCAGCTCAGTGAAGATATAGACGTTTCATAGAGGAGACAAGCATAACATGGATATGCCTGTTTTAGCTGTTCACAGAGACTCCACACTGCAGTATAATTCTTACACTTGACTGATTAACCTCAGAACTGCAGGAACTTCAGGCTTAATGATCAAAAAATGTTTCTGTTCATATTCTCATTATTATATATTGACAACCTGACCTTTATATTTGAAGGTGGAGGGGGTGTTTTTAACTACTGGATATATTTAAGGAGGCCTCTGGACAATTTCTGGCCTTGTTTGTGGTGACCAAATGAAAAAAATGATCTCTTCCTTGATCCTTACCAGGTGGTTTTTGTGCCTAAGCCCAACCAGGTCATAAGCACAGCGATGTCTCCAGATAAAATTGAAAATTGAACCCTGAAGAAACACACGTCGATTGCGGAAACATATATATTGCCTACATTTATTCTGAAGATTAGGTTGGGTTTCTCTCCTGGCTCCTCATCTTAAAGCTTTAGCTGGGGATCGAATTGTATCAAACTTAATTAAAATAAATTGTATTTCCTGAGGAGAGCACAATATGTGCAGGGTCACAACCATCCTGCCCCCGAGGCTCCCTTGTGTTTAAGGAACCATTCCCGGGCGCCCAACGGAGGAACGCCTGTCTGTAATCATCGCTGCTGCATCAGCACGTAGTCCAGTGCAGATACTTCAGCTTGTTCAATCTGACCTAAGGAAAGCATGAAAGCCATTCACATATTTCTTTACTTCCTTAAAGATTAATTACAGCATTTTCAAAATTGGATAGATAGATAGATAGATAGATAGATAGATAGATAGATAGATAGATAGATAGATAGATAGATAGTCTGATGGCATCATGGTAGGTATGATTTCCTGTGCCATTCCTTTAGGCAGCGGGGTTAAATGAGTCTGTTGCTGAAGCTGCTTTTACGCTTGTCCAGAGTTTTGTGGAGAGGAGTGAAAGGCATCATCCATGATTGCCAGCAGTTTCTCCAGCATCCTGTCCTCGGCTGACAACAACAAACAACTACGACACAGTAACATCCGGAAAAGTGCTTGTTTTTGCCGGTGACAGGCTAATGTTGTTATTCCACATTTCCGATAACGGCACGGAGAACACTGAAGAAACTAATTCTTGCTGGCTGTTCCTCTAGATAAACTTATCATTCCAACCGCCTTATCATTCCAACTCTAGCTCTAGCTCTGGCTCTAGTTTCGCAAGATTACAAAGCAAGACATCTCCATGAGCGAGACTTGTGTTTCTGTCTACAAAATGGATCTTACTATCTAAGAAAAAGGTCTCTCTAAGGTTGTCAGAGACTTAGAATTAGAATTTAGAATATCCTAAATTCAGTGCCCAGCTTTACAAATACAAGAATTCCTTCGATAACGTTGATAAAGGTGCTACACAGCACAGATAAGTGCTATATAGTACCAAAAGAGGTGGCTCTATGATCATGAACTGAAGAACCACTCTTCATGCTGTCTTGGACCATTTGTTTTAGTGTGTAATGTGGGATGTAACGTTTTTCCTTTGACTCCCAGTGTTACAAGAGTCTTGATGATTAATTCTCCAACACTTTTCATCAGCACATTCTGATTGGCACCATCTCACCTCCCCCGGTGTGTTGCCTACTTAACCTGCCTGGACTCGTCACCTTATCACTGCATCGAGAGGTGCGAGGAGCCGATGTCTCAGGATTGAGTGGTCTCATAAACCGAGGAGGGACTCAATCCCTGGAGGGACGTGAATAAGATATGTTTTCTCTTACACGGGAGCCACTTGAAAAAGTAATTAGACCCGTCCCTTGCTCAGTGAGCACCAATAGTAATGGGATCGCTCGGGAAAACTGAAGGTGTCACGGAGCTCATTTTCATTAGTTTCCCGAGATGGAAGTGTAGGCTATTCAGGTGAGTGATGAAATGATAGGAAGACCTAGCACAAGGGTGAATACGTAAATCATGCAACGACACACAGATGCACAAATACACGCAAACACAAGTGGAGACTGTGAGAAGAGCAACGTGACACCTATAGAAAGCTTTGGACTTGAGTCTTAAGTAAGAGGCCTCTCAAAGCAATAAAACTAACATACTGCCAGGTAATCCTTTATATATGTGGTCGAGCTGCACAGATTAGATATTTCACTACCAGGCCTGATTAAATATCGCTCAGTGAAATAAAATAAAGGGTTTAATGTATATTCTTTATTTCTTTAATGGTAATAAAAGTTTTAATACTGTCTCACAAAACTTATTATAGGACAGCACGCATTTATCTGGTACTACATTTCCATTTTATGATTAATGGTCATGCAATTCTGAATTTCATTTATTTTACTGCCGAGATTTCTTATTTCAAGCTATTAAGAATTACCATTGATGCTTTTACAACCATAGTATGTGCCAAAAACTGAGCAGAGATAGTGTTTTGTGAGTCTGTTTATACGTTCAGTATCAGTTTTCTGACTTAGTCTCCACATTAAACTATAATATTGTGCCTGTAGCCACTGTTTAACTGGTCAAAACCAGTGTTAACTGAGCCGAACTTTGTTTTTGTCTAACTTTTGATTGTACATACGTATAATAACTAGTGTACCCGTGTATGAAAACCCGTCTTAATGGTGAACAATTTAAAACAAAACCTCATAATAATGATGTATTAGTAATATGTTAAACACGCATGATGGTCATTTCTATCTAGAGGCCTCAATTCAAACAAAACAAAGTACATACAGGAAATAGCACTGGATCAGTCAACCATGGGGTCATGGGGAGTTTTCATCTTTATCGTAAAAAGGAACCGCCACTGCTGATGAAAATCTAGCTACATGACTCATGCAGAAATGTTCACAAATGAGGTTTTTAAAGATATCATTCATAAGAATTCTGCATTAAAATGTCTGAAATCAACTAAATCTTTGTTACATGTTTTGCTGAGTTGTGTTCTTACATATTCCCAAATGTTTCCAACCATGCTGACACCCAGAGATTTCTCCACAGGTTACCTGGCCTGCGAACATTTGTGCCTGAGTCATATCAGATAGATTTTCATCTGCAGTGACGGAGTGTTGAATCTCCCCAAACAGACAGATTTCTTCACTGTTCGTTGGCCGTAAGATAGTGAGCAAGGGTTCACATTGAGGGCGTGTGTGTGTGTGTGTGTGTGCGTGCGTGTGTGCGCGTGTGTGTGTTTAAAATCAGGTCAACCTTTCACAGAACTCTTCTTTTTCCCCTCTCCTCTCTGTGATGTAATGTTTATATAGGAAAGTTTATGACCCTTAACCCTTCAGCACCAGATGGCAGTCAGCGTTACAGTAACGTTACATAAGCACCCCATGGTGGTGGTCACCTCCACAGATCGCTGCAGCAGTCAGGTTGATAAACAGGAGTGAAGGTGAATCCAAATCCTATTCCAAAAAGTTAAAATGTCAGATCTCCTCCCGACAGTAAAAGGCTCTGAGAGCAAACTCCAACGTGACTCTGGGAGTTTATTCTTCCAGAGGGTCTGGCTCTGCACTCAACTCTCTTCTACAGAACTGGCCGGTTCCGAGCAACTGATAAGCAGACTTATGCTAACAGTCTGGTTAGGTTTAGGATGAAAACTACTTGTCTACTTTAATAAATAACTCAACACTCTCAATTTCAAACTGGCCATGAACCGAGGTCTCCTAAATGTGAAAGTCCTGTGCTTGGTTGACCCGACCATCCATCTCCTCCTCCCTGTGACTTCCTGCTTTGCCGCCATAATAATTACAAAGACAGCAAGAAGTCACCGCCTTAGAAGAAAGGTAAATATGGATTGCAATAAGCTACTTTCACAGTTGACCTGTATGGCTGTTTTTCTGATGAGGAAGACCTGGCTTTGAAAGGTTCAGGTTGAAATTGTGCACCACAGTCATAAAACAGAGACCTGAACAACTTACATCCTGTCTTGCAATTTGCCGCAGACCGAGTTGAGGACTTGTGACGTGACTTGGATTAAAAATGATAAAAAGCATTTGACAAAAGAGGTATAACAAAACATCTTCACATGCATTGCAGTCCCCCTGTTGACAGGGAAAAGAACAGGTTCCCTGGTGGGTTTGGGCAGTTTGTAAACAGAAATACAGACCGGCAGGTTAAAACAGAAGTGGAGAGAAAGAATATGATGAATAGCAGGATGAATCACATTCTCCCCTCTATGAATAGAATAGTCTCCCCTTCTGTTGATGAAAGCTGCACATTACCGCGACCCAGGAGAGAGGAAAGTGGAGAGAGGACAGAGGATGCATCACACAAATGACGACTTCCCTCCTCTACCTTTGTCACCAGCTCTTTTCCACTTTCACCGTCTTTTCAGTGGACAGTGACAAATTGTTCCTGTCGAAGCGAAATGTATCCTTATCTCCGCTCTGCAGCTTCCTTCACTGCCTGCAACCACAGCCAAAGTGAAGCTAATAGGGTTAAATGAAGCCAACAAATAATGCAAAGAGGCCATGGAGTAAATTGTCAGTGAGAAACAGCCTTCACGCCCCCCCCCTCCTGCTGCATGGAAATATCATGCGGCTGTAATGGCATCATGCCTTCCAGAGACATGGTAACCCAATAAACCACAATACACAGGGTCACTAATTTGATCCGAGACACCACCTGAATCCTAATGACAGTCTCTGCCTTAGCTCGTACAAAAACCTGCAACAGATATTGTGTTTTTGTCTTAATCTGAAGGACCAGAGGAAAATTGTTGGATGCCCCTGAAAAAATAAACAGCAATGATGGCAATCGATGCTGAGATTAGACTAGAGGACGGCAGGCTGTGAAAGATAAGAAAAAGCTCTCAGAGCAAAGAAAACTTGTTTTTTTTTGTTTGTTTGTTTTTTGTCCAGATTGTAAAACTGTTAAGATTTTTTTTTCTTTCTTTCTTTCTTTCTTACAAATAGGAATCTAGCAGGATTTTTAATTGAAAGGCAAAATGTCCCTGTTGCTAAATTTCACACTTAAATCCTCACACAACATTGGTGGTTTGGCTCTCCACTAGCTGTTCGGTTGATAATTTCAGCCAAAATTCTTACATATTGCAGCTTTTAGCTATAACTTTACTGTTGGTTGGTGATGGTTATTATAAATTGCTATGAAAGAATACTTAATACATATTAATAAAACATACAGCATACATCAGATATTTGCATGTGTAAACATTCAGCAGATGGAGGGCAAAATTAGCATTGATTTAAAGTTGTTCTTTGGGCGACTGAACAAATGTGAGTTTAATATTCACTGCCAGCTCCTACGAGGAATACCCAACTTAATGCTCCAGTACATTTCACCAAACTTATTGATTAACTTTGTCTGCAGTTTGTTGTTGTGTAAGATGTTTACTGAGCATTTCTATAAAGAGGCAGCCGCTCACATGACAAACTGAAAACAGTGAAGTTGTGGCACATGGGACCAAAACAAGGAGCTGGAAGAGACTAAAATGGCCCATTTGTGAGTGGCACTGTTTCATGTTATGCATATTGATATGACCTGTAGCTTGTATAAAAAACATTGACGCGAGCAGCTTTGAAATAAACAAGTCTACCTTCATCCACTGCCCTGTATTTCTGTCAATCTCAGTCTATTTTCCCACAGCTTGACCTGCTGATGGTGTCAGAGGATCCCAAAGTCATTAGGAATTAATCATTTCATGTCAATCCATTGCCATATTCACAAATGCTGAAAAGGGAGATTCCGGACCAAAGTCCCTCAAAAGTCTGTATAAATGAGCAGAGAGGGAGATTTTTGCAAATAAATAAACACAACTATAGCACGCATGGTAATTAAATGTCCGAAAAACATATCAATACCGTATAAACAAACACATTAACAATTAACACAGTGGTAAAAGGGTCCTAATGGTTTCTTTGTGATAAGCTTTGCCAGAGCTTTATCAAAAACTCATTATGTATGCAGCGTGCCTGTAGGCTAGTAATTAATCATCCAGATGGACACACAATGTAAGCCTCCGGTCACATTGATCCAACTCTCCTCTCCGCTCACTGACGCATCATCCACCAGGTGTCAGCATTTGCCCATCCTCCATACAGGGTCTGCACAGACTGGCCTCAGAACGACTCCTTTGTTCACTCCACATGCACACCTTCGTTCTGCTGCCACACACTGGCTGCACTAATTATTTTAATGACAGGGCTCAGGAAGTTGCCTTTGTTTGCAGTAGATTTACAGTAACACAGCTTAAACTGCACTTACAGTAAGTTGGATGTATTCTGAAGTCTTTCCACCTCATATTCACATTTCACAACAGATGAATAGATGAAGGAAACTAGTACTCAGCATGCTAGATACAAGCAGTCGCATTAAAGGTTGTGTGGCTGTGAGGCGTTCATGTTCACCGTTGTTAAAGCATCTATGACAAGCTATTGTCCGTTGTTGGCTGTCTGCCAATTGCTAAATCACCCAGGTTAGATTAGAGGTGACACAACATATGTCATGTGTAAGGAAATCCAGAGGGCATAGCGCTTTCCAGTAAGCCACACAAAGGTGTGAGTCTTGGCACTACTTCCTCCTATTCACTTGCATTACAGTAAGGCCCTATTGCCCTGTTCTGCACAGGGTGGTTAGCAATTTAGTGCCACTCGCTTCCTGGAAAATCTATGCAAACACTTGTTATCTCTGAATAAAACTTATATGCATAGAGAAAACTTCCTCAAGATGTTAATGTGAGTTCAGGACGGGCGCCAAAAGGCCAGACGGATGCATCTTGATCCGAACCCTCTCTTGCAAACTACCTCAGATTTTTTTGTATTTTTTTTATTTCCAAGTGTTTACTGGACTGTGCTCAGTTGACCTTGCAGTCATTTTCTCTTCCTGTTTTTATGGAAAAAAGTTCAAGTTTCTGCTGAAACTTTTAGGATTTAAAGGGGATATTGCTTCACTTCTACCGGGACTACAGGCAGTATGGATTATGCAAACGTACGACACGGTGCGATGTCACGAGGTCACAGAATTAAAGGTGGGACTGCTGACGAGGCGTTTCAGGAGCATTGTTTTCGGTGGGAGGGAGGAGCGCCAACAGACTTTGGGGCTTTTTAACTTTTTTGCATGCACAACACACTGAAGGGAAGGGGAAAAAATGAAAAAGCATCACAGATCTCCTTTTAAAGAATGTCGAAGCTGACTGGGGGCTCTCATGGGGAGGTCTCGTAGGAAGAAAAATTCCTTTGTTTAGCGTCCGGAATGCCCTCTTGACCCATATCTGATCTCTTCATGTGGATGCAGAAACAAAGGCCCACATTATGGTCGATTTGGTTGCGTGTGTGGAGGGTGGCAGTGAACAAAATCTCCCTCTCAAAGCTGCTCTGAGTCACATATCCTTTCCTATACAAGTAAACAAACAAACAATCACAGCGCGCATTCAAGGGTAGAACTCGTTTTTTAGCGAACATCTGCTGACTGCTCCGCCTGCCCAGTCCCAATCCTTGATCGGGCGCCATCACATTCAGCTGACATGTGTGTGTTCATTCCCGTAGTAGACTTGTGCCCACTGCCAAAACAAACACTGCCGTGGGATCGGTCACTACGTACCCTTTACCATCTTAATCCTCTCGGCCCGTGCGCCATCCCACTGCGATTCAACAAAAGGGCCCTGAAACACCTCACCGTAAAGCTTACACCATCCTTCTGGGCCCTGGGGGATGAAGCCAACCTTGCGCCAAGATTGGGAAGGGCCAACATGAGCTCATTGTTGCTGCCCTGCCAACCCTCCTGCCCCCCCACACACACACACACAGACACACACACACACAGACACAGACACACTCGCACGACCTCCATGCACCCCTCCCCCTCCTTCACAATCTTGCCTTGAAAACGCACAGGAGCTTGGACAACTTGGTCACAGGTTGTTGTTATTTTCAAATGCAGTCCAGGTGTTGGAGAAAAGAAATATGAATATTATTTTTATACTTTCCACACATCTGTCCAACATTCCTCTCTGGTCTAATTCCTCTTCCCCCTCTCCCTCTTCTTGGAAACAGCCTGAACTGGATTTTACAACCTCTTAGCCTGTGGAGCAACACTTCTTAGTACTGAAATATCAAAAAAACAAAACAAAATAAACAAAAAAAAAGACCAGACGGGGGTCACAACAAAGACGGAAGGATCGAGTCTTTCAGAGCGCAGCATAGGCCTCCTTCAAAACCGCTAAGAGTAAAGTTTATTGGGTAAAGGTTACCTCAGGCTATGCACACATAACTACCAATCCCTCACTGACTCACACCTCTAATCCAGCCAGTGAGCTCAGTTGCAGGCATGCTCTCACAAAGCCCATGTCAAGTTATAAGCTAATGATTAACTATCAGACCTTTCTGTTAAAAAGCGCTCCTGATAGGACGGGAACTTGTCGCCTGCTGATACCACACGGTCACACAGCAGATCTGCAGCTGCCCCCCGTTTACTAGGAAAGAGGAAACAGCTGTAGCGTGTCACTGACAAAATTCCACATTAGTGCCTTATTGGGCAGGTGGCAAATGATTCATGTTCGGGCGAGTGCGTCCTGTAAACTGTAGCCACAGCTGACCCAGCTATCTGATCTGGAATTAAACAGAATGGCGAAGTGCTTTTTTCTGAAGAAGCCTCGCTGCAAGAGGTCACCAAATTCCAAGCAGATGATTGTGATTCCAATGACTTGTAATTGTGTCTCCGTTTTGTGTGTACACTTAACATAAAAAGGTCGCCACATGTATGTGGGGTGCAGAAATTTGTGATGTACACCTGTTCATGGTGAAGAAGGGGCACCTTACCATGTTTTGTAAAATGCCACCATTTTTTTCCTGGAAACTGGCCTGAAAATGATCTTCTCCGCAATATCTAAATACGTACACACGCTTATATTTCTATCATATACTGTAGTCATATAATGACAGCAGACATTAAACATCGTGAGCGCTTCTACGTTTGATACTTCGGGTACATTTTGCTGTACTTTTGGTGGTGGGTAAAATTTCGAAACCAGGACTTTTTCTCGAAAACGAAGGACTCCTCAGGGGTGTTGCTTCAGCCCCCGGCATGTTTGTGAAATCTAACTGGTCATACTGTACGTAGAAAAAGTAAACAATTCTAACCATCATCCTCCTAATCTTGAAACTGCAGCCACGCACAGTCACATTTCTCTTGAAAGCAGATGTAACCTGACCACACACACACAGTTACATTTCCATTTGACTTTCCTCCCACATGATGTGGAAAATGTTGCCCTTTGATCACCATTCAAAGTGATGCAGACTCTGATCACTGCACTGAACCCTTTACAGTAATATTTCATGAATATGCCTGAAAAGTGTTCGTCTGTATCTTGTGAGGTACTCTGGTGAGTTTGTGCTCAAAGATGACTCCCATCTATGTGTAGTCTGTCTGTGCCTGGAGGGGGTTTTGTGTAATAACCTCTCTGGAATGGAGATGACACTGGTTTAATACAGTATATACACTGTGTTGTAGTTGGATCTATTACAGACTTATATTACAGTCAGCTCAACAGTCAAGCTAAACACGCCTGAGTTGAGTTTAAAACAAGAAAGAATAACAGACAATATCCAAACCCAAAGGTCAACGTGAGTAATTAACAGAAATAAAGGCGAAATCACAGAAAAACAAAGATGAAGAGATCAATAAAAGAATAAAAATCAACAAAGGACGATAAGAAGAAGACATCTCATCTGGGGAATTAAGAACAGATGAAAAGATAAAGAGCAGTAAAAGGAATAAATAAACAAATGCAGTAAAGGACAGAACGTCGCATGAGGGGAAATAAAAACAGATGAAAGGACTGAGAGCAGTAAAATAAAGTAAGAGACGGATGAAACATCAGTGTAAAGAGGTTGACTTCACATGAAAGCGAGTCTATAAAAGTGGATTTCGAGAAGCGATTTTAAAAGTTACTGATGTTTTGCGAGCCTTATCTCCTCGTCGGAGGTCGTTCCAAAGTCGAGGGGCCCCGACAGCAAAACTATGGTCACCTTTAGTTTTGGAACGACCAAAAGGGCCTCACCCAAGGACCTAAGTCTGCGAACAGGCTTATGTAGGGTCTGCATTTCAACTATGTATCTCAGGGCAAGAACCAGACGAGCTTTAAAATTGATCAGCAAAATCTTAAAATCTTCTAAAAACGGACAGGGAGCGAATGAAGAGAAGCTAGGAGAGACGGGATGTTTTTTTGCTATTTAAACCAGTGAGAAGCCTCACTGCTGCATTCATAGACGAGTTGGACAGAGACTTTTGTTTGACGCCTGACAGGAGGGAGTTGCAGGAGTCTCGTCCAGAAAACATCAACTCAGTTCTTAGATTTATCTTTGACAAACTCTTTTTCAAAACTTTGGGTGGCCGACTTCAGGACTGAGCTGCAATCCTGATAGAATGAAAGTAAAGAAAAGTAGTTTGATCTATCGTTCGATGGGGACTTTGATGGCTTTATCTTCAGCTCCAGGAGAGGGGATAAAACTGTGTGTCAACGTGAAAGAGAGTAAGGTCGTGTGCGTCGGCGAGGTGATTAAAAATGGAAGTGTTTCTCGCAGGTCACCCTGCCGTCATCCGATCCACTCGTGCAGCCGCCTGCGCGCACTGTGGCATTACCTCAGACCGGAGGAGCTTGGGTTTCTCACAGTGGACACAGGACAAATGGAATCCGGCTCATTCATTGTGCAGCAGCAGCTGTTTCTCCAATATTCACAGCATCCCCAGATAATAAATCCCGAGAATGGTCTCAGCACAGCCATTTTTATCCAAAAAATACAGTACTGTTTTTTTATTTTTCTTCTGAAAGTCAACTTGCAGGAAATCCACATAAATCCCTGATTTTTTATTCTTACATCTTTGTCGTAATGCAGTAAAAGAGTTGATTTAAATCCTTTTCATGCTGTGGTGTGTTCAGGTGCTGGGTCTGGAATCTGACATCGAAAACTATATAATAACTTCAGTGGTGTTTTGTTAATGAATGACTGGATTAAAACCCTAAAGAATGAAAAATATAAGACCAACTTGTACTTTTGAGCCGAGAAAATATAATGATTTGATAATCAAATGATCAATTTATTGTTGACTGTATCAAGTTGGAGGTTTTCACGACAACGTGTCCCAGACTTGTACTCCAGCCTGCCTGCTGCATGTGTATTTGCAGACATTAGTGTGTAACATGAATGAGCGTGATTGTATCTGCAGTGTGCTGTAAATGACTCGGGGACGCGGTGCTCTGGCTGGCGTCACTGTCGACCCGCTCTGGTCAGGTTCAGGCCTCTACCTGTCAGGCTGCCTGACCGCCGTGGACTGTTTGCACAGCGAACAACAGTGGCCCGCTGCATGTCACCTGGTTTCCATGGTAACAGTGTGGTCAGCACTTTCCTGTAAAGAGTGGAATAACAGATCCATATCCTACATCTCAGAAAGCCCCAGAGGCTTTGGCTGAGAAGAACAACTCTCTTTTCACGGGCTCACATCGAGCCAGTTTTTCCTCTTTTCGTCTGTTTTCTCTTACAGCCGCACAGTTTGTCTCCAACACTCTCTTTGTCTCTTCTATTCTCCTTTTAGTGTTTGTTTCTCCTCTCTCTCTGCATGAACAGCCCTCCTCTCGCGGCCCTGACTGTTCTGCGGGGGGACTGAATGGCACGCAGTGTGTTGGTCGTCGACCTGGTAGGTGTCAGCATGCTGCATTTGTTTTCTGACACAAGGCTCGACTCCAAAATCAACACTTCTGTGTGGCTCACATGGGGATAGAAGTTCAAGGAAAGCCAAAATCACCAAAATCATCAAGAGCCGTACAGCAAACATTGATGCCCTGAGGGAGCTGTTAAAGAAGTATTTCACTGCTGGAAAGATGGCTCCTGCAAATATCTTTAGTTTTCTTTAGTTTTAATGCATTTGAGGGGAATGATTTTCATTTTGTGTTATTGCATGCCGTATTCCCAATATCGCAAGACTGATTTGAGCGCTAATCACACGGCAAGACGTCACAAGGAGATGGAGACAGACAGAGAGGGAGACTAACCCTAACCCTAAGGCGTGTTAGTGACAAAGCTAGGGACATGGATGACATTTGGTTCAGGTAGGAATTTTCTTTTATTTTCAGACTCTGAGTACATTTCAGAGCCTGTACTTTCTTACTTTTACTTTGGTAAGTGCAGGTGCACAGGTACTTCTACTTTCTCCAGAGTTTTTTTTTTCCACAAGTATCTGTACTTCTACTTGAGTAATGAATGGGTGTACTCTAGCCACATCTGCCACATCTGGTTAATATTTTTATACAGGTGCTACATGACCAGAGAAAACAGAGAAAAGGGCCTGTTCAATTCCCTTCCGCTCGCTATGAAGTCAGAAAACCTGCAACAACCACAATGCACTGCAATAGCAGCAAAACAATACACTAAAATATGTTTCGCGACACATCTTAGTCAATAAATAATAATCCAACTATATCCGACTACACTCCTTGTCTGTAGCAACAGCCATAAAATCCTCCGTATGACACGTTTTGCATCATCTGTTGGATTTTTGAGGGGTGGGGCTCAGGGTGAAACACTGCAGTGATGCAAAGCTGCTTGTCGAAGTTTCCCTTCGATTAACTTCCTTGTCGCAAAATTCGTGGTTATCCTATTGTGCTACAGCATCATTCACTGGTACTATGAAGCAACATTTGTCGCATGAACTTCAAAGGAACTGATAAGAGCAGTGGCTTCTTAGTAATAAGCTGACCACTTCACTGTAACTTGAACAGAAACTGTGACTTACTGTCTCAGACAGTGAATGACAAATTAGCGTTTGTTTGTGAAGAATTAGCAGGGCACGCCTTATTACCAGAGAAATTGCTCAGGACAGCCACATAATGTGCTCCAGCTGCTTTTGAATAGTCTACCGTGTCTGTCTGACCTCGCACTCGAAGCTAATGGAAAAGTCTTGTGATTTCGTTTTTAAGACCCTTTCTCGTGTCAAACAAACGTTCAGGAATTTTCTGTGTGCTCAAACAGAAGCCGGAGTGAGAGCGCGAAACACGTCTGCTGTCGCACTTGTTGTCATCTTGCATTCCTTTGTTTCTGCGATTTCCCAACACTAATGATTTTTGGGAATGGTTATGTCATTCGGGAACACACTCACTGCATGAGGCCAGCAGCCACCAAAGTCGATTGCTGATATGTGGGGAGAGAGAGCGCTGGGAAAGGGGCTTATCTGCTATCTAAAACAAATATTAGCTTTATTGCTCCAACATGGGGGAATTAAAAAAAAAAGCTCAAGCTCAAGCTCAAGTTTTTGAGTGCAGACCAAGAATATTTGGAGGTAAATCAAGTATATTTCCATATTATCACTGGTGTGTTTAAACACGCAGTACAAAAAATAAGCCAGTACATTCAAGTCAAAACACCTCAGAGTGTGTGAACAAATCCAAAGCTCGCGTCAGGCCTGCAGGTATATAATTGGAATGTGTTTATGCGCAGACATAATGAGGACTCGCTGACCCTCGCATCCCAGTTTGTTAAACATTTACACGTTGAGCTATCCCTTTCTACACACTCCATTAAACAAGCAGCTGCTGCGTCTGTCTTTGAGCTACCGGATGGTGAAGCCAACCAGAAGGTGACTTTTATGAGAGCAATGTGGGAGCGATACAGCAAAGTTTGACAGGAAATTATCATTTTTTGACTCGCCTGTGACATTAAATTGGATATAATGTGTTGAATCTGCGCTTAAATCTGAAGAAATAAGAGCGATGCATGTGGTGGGAAAGGCTTCAGAACTAATGAATGACAGGAAATGGTGAACACAGGAGCTCACATCTGATGTGCAGTGGAGTGTAACGAGGTATTTCCCTATGTCATATCTGAATTACTGGAATAAATGGTCATTTGAATGGGGCCCGGGTTCTTTGGCTTCCAAATAAGGCTATCCATTTGATTTCCTGGAAAGCCACCTCAGGGAAAGCAGTATGCTAAAGTCATTTTAAGCAAATTCAAATCTAAAAAGTTTTATTACACATGCTGCAGTGAGAGGCAGCTCAACATTTCATCCCCGACTCGTTTCTTTTTTCGTGAGATGCTTTTGTGATGTTGCAACACTGTGGTTTATGGGAAACTGATGCTTTCTGGTTACCTGATGTGTGAAGCAAAACTCTCTTAGTTTTGCAACAGACATTTTTTTTTTCCAGGAAGCAGGGAAAGGGCTTTTTTTGTTTGACGCGGCTCACCTGGGTCAGATTAGCATAAAGATATGAGGTCGACGTCTTTGATGTCACAGGCCTCGAGTGTTTCACTGTAACTGAGTGACTCTTTCTCACTGAGTGACTGTTTCTCTCTCTCATCTCTTTTGGGCTTTTTTATTCTCTCTCCTCTGTGTCTCTCCCACCACACACACAAACCGAAAGTGGCGCACCTGCGAAAAACTGTGCCTGACGTGGTGATGGTGAATTGAGTGCATCTGCTGTCTCTCATTAAGTCAATGAAATGATATACCCTTGCTAGCTAGTATGTGCTTTAGCTCTTTGAAAAGCATCATACATAGCATGTATGTCAGACAAAATGTTGATAGGATTGAAGCTGGGGTTGGTTTCGATTGTAGAAACCAACAAGAGCAAACTACATTTTGAAAGCATTCAATAAAAAAGAAACACAAATATCTCCCTATCTAATGCCACAATCATATAAGGACAAGCAAAATAGCCATCACAAATGTACCTCAGTTCAAAAGGGCGACCAAGCATGACAGCTACTCCTTGCTGCGGTATGTGTGTGCTTTAAGCTTACTGGGTTAGCTGCTGAACAATACTGATACTTCCACTGTCACTTCGTTGTTCTTCGGATCAGGGGCTGTGTGCTTTGTGCTACTGAGTTAGCTAGATTTTTGCTCAGCAGCCACTTAATTTAAGTTGTTAGACAACAAGTTTGAGGGGTGGCCTTCAGTGGCGCAGTGAAGTGTTGTAATTGCTAGCTAACTTCCTCATGTCTCGTATGGAGAAAGCCCCAGACATCGTCATAATGAACATGAACAAACATGGCCGTTGTTTATGTTAGAGCCTTGTAGTTCTGGGAAAGTTTGGCCATTCTTGTGTGACTATCTCGCTAATAGCTTTTGCAATGCATCTGCCGAACCTTGCGGAAGAACTCAGTCATACACAATGAGTACAAGGGAAGACTGCGGGAAGGCAGGCATGTCGGAAGACAAGGAAGTAGCATTTCCAGTGTTTTCATTTGGGCTGAATGAAATTATTCATAACAGCCACAGATGCTGGATAATTTTGCGTTGATAATGTTTTCACCGGTTTGTTTGTTGGTTTGTCAGCAGGATTTTACAAAAACTATGGAACAGATTTCTATTAAACTTGGAAGCCGGATGGGTCTCGGTCCAGAAAAGACCTCATTAACTGTTGGGCGGCTCACTATCATTAACATTGTGAGTTTGGTGGCTTATTTGACAATTTTGTTAGTTAATAGTTAAAGTTTGACATTCAATTGGACTGTTGCGCCATGGTGGAGTTATGTACCATTCTGGTTGAGAACCGTTTGATTTATTGATTGCTGTCTGGATGTGACACTTTTTTAAGATTAGACTTTTCTACAGAAATGCTCTGAGAATAATCTAGCTTTAAAGCATTGTTAAAGATGTTTTCATGTGGCTGATGAGTGTCTTCTCGATAAAACGTCACTGTATGTGGCCACAATCGCGGTAAGAATCTCTGTTCAATCACAAAAATCTTACATTATTTTTAACTGTGACTGCTTCTTGTGCGTCAGAACTTGAATTTGTAAATCTTACAGGAACTGTGAGTACTCTTATTCACCCTGCCCTATCAACAACAAAGCAATGGAATCATTCAATTGACTGGATGCTGCCTTTTCCTTTATCTGACTAAACCTGACACTTGTGGTAAAAGACTAGCAGATTAGAGGAAACCAATCACTTGGCAGGAGGATTATCATCACCGCTGTTGAAACACCGGGGGTCCCAGCAGTGTCACTTCCTATCACTGCTATGGGCACAGAGGAGGGGGGAGGGCTTTTTTTGTACTCTCTCGGCCTGAAGTCACTCATCGTGGAAGAGAAAAAACCCGGGGGAGGTTTCTCTCTCTCGATCAACCGCGGGGTTTTATTAGAAAAAGCCACATGTTTGATAAAAATTGGATTCCTGTTTGAGAAAGGTCTGAAACTTTGGTAAAAGCTTCTGAAGGGGGGGGGGCTTACACACATACATTCCAGATGAGTGATTCAGATGTTGGCTGGTGTTACTAATCCGTGATTCATTTGTTCTTTCCAAACGCTTGTTTTGTTTTTTTTTGTTTTTTTTTTTGTTTTGTTGCTGGTTAAACAACTCCGCTCACAATTGTGTATAAAAGTCTCATGGTTTACTTAGTGGTTGGTAGATAATACACAACCAGTAATCCAGGCTGGCTGCAGTGTCTGATTATGGGAAGTGAGGGTTTTGAACTAATGTAACTTGTGTTTTCTGTGCTGCCGCTTCCAATCACATGTGTGTCAATATCCTGCGTGAGTTTCAGAGTAAAGTAAAACTGCAGCAGGGGAGAATCAAAGCAAATTGAGTGGGGGGGATCTCGCCATGCCCACACACAGACGGTGTTAGTTTTGAGAATGTGAATGAGTTTTAAAAAAAAAAAAAAAAAAAGAGAGAGAGGAGGCAAGGGGAGCGTTTTGCATCAAATGTGGTCACATTTGCTTAAGTCTCACAGGTTGTGACCAACATTTGAAGGGTTTCCTGATACGCCACGCGGTGAGTCACACTTCTCAGAGAACGCAATCAATTCCTTGAACTGTTACTAAGAGAGTGACTCCCCTCCCCTCCCTCCTCTCCTCCCATTCTTCTATCTATGGTAGTCGGTTTTCTCATTCATGCGCAGTGTGTCAGACAGCGACTGGGCCTTGATGTCACAGAGAAATGTCTCACTGCTTCTCTAATATCACTAACTTGTAGTTTTGTGTGACTTGTATCCAGATGTTTCCACATTGATTTACCATAAAAATTGTGAGTCAAAGGAGAATATTTGTTTTACTCGTACTTGTTTCTCCAACAAACTAGATTTTAAAAGTATCCGTTACGGGGACTAACTTACACAAGTATGGGACTAAATAGGCAAATGTGTACTTCACGTTCTATTACTTGTATTTTAAAGCAACATTATGTAACTTTAATCTTAAAATAACAGCTTCAGAATCATGCTGATGGTACAGTGTCTTGTAACAGGGCGTCTCTGTCTCAGCCACTTTGCTTCCCATCACTTGTTTCTGCTGTATGTAACTTCAATGAGAGGGTAGGATCACAGCGTTACACCCATGTTTACATCAAGATACAAGTCACCAACACAAAAGATACAATGTTACAGACCTTGGAGTTGTATTAATGACAGTGGTGTCGCAGCATCTGTGAGGGGATGTCAAATCACACAAAATGCCATTTTCTACATGATATAGCTTTAAAGTTTTAGCTACATGCTATTTTGCACATTTAAATTATTGATGCAAAGTATAATTGATTGAAATTAGAATGTTTAAGTATGAATTAAACCCAGCAGTATTTAAACTTCATCGCACCTCTTCCACTTTTAAAGTTAAGGGACGAGTTCACCGCATTCTCGCAAACAACTTATGTAGATGAGGACTTGATATAAAATGTGAAAAAACAACAAAAGCCCAGAGATCTCAAACTGATTTTTACGCCCTCGGTGCGCAGTGGAGCTAACGCATCCACTTCAGACGGGGTGAGCGCTAACACTTTTCGCTTAGCAAGTGACAGTGACAAGATTTCTGCTTCAACAAGAGGGTTAATAATGTCTTTTCAAATCATTTTGGTGAGACTTGGTTTACACCGGAGCCCTTTTATGTTTGCTTTCCTCAGGTTTTTTCACGCATTGACTCCAGTTGATCAAAAGAAGGCTGCGATGCTGTTTTGCTGTGAAGCTCCACAAGTTTCACCCAACTTTCCACCTCTGAGTAGAAAATGACTTTATTTTAATTTTAAGGCGAACTTGTCCTTTGAATTGACGAGCACACGAATGCATCAATAATAATACAATATGTAAAATATGCACGCATAAAAAAAAGGAAAAAGGCTAAATGAGTATGTTTAGTTTTTGGTCTTAAGGAATATTTTGATGATTTGTACGTTTACTTGTAAAAGATACCTCTCTGCTGTGGTTACGCTACTCAGTAATCTCAGTACTTCCCCTTCTGCTGCAGACCATATCACAAGAAAATGCCCTCATGAATCATGACGCTCCAATACAGTGTGACAGATCCTATCACACAAAAACACCCCTTTTCCTTTGAAAAAATATTAAGAAACGCTTGACCGGCTGATTACATCACAAGAAATCATGGGAGCATGCAGTGTTTATTTTGCTAAATTCATCAGAATGGAAGTGAGCGTAGGTTCATCGTAACACGGATGTCCAATTCCAGTAAATTGCTCTCAAGCCAACACTGTCACATCAACCCTCACTCCCTCTCTGTCACTGTCTCTCATGGCACGGTGACAGAAAGGTACAAAACATTCACAAGCTCACACACCGTCACATGTCTGCGCATCACTGATAATCAACTCGCCAGTCAGCTGTAAAAAGCCTGCGGCTGCTTTCTCAGTAATCCGCTCACCGCTGGCAGATGAGATATCCCATCTTTTCTTAATTACACCTGTGCAATGACTCACATTTGCTTTTTTTGCACATAATACAAACTGAGCTATTTCAGCACTTCCTCTGGCATGCGTATTGTGCAAGTGCATTTCTAGTTAGAGGCATTTTGCAAGAGCGAACTGTACATTATAGCGTGTTTTTGCCGGGATGTACTGCAAACGCTCTGTGTGGCAATGGTTTGTTTTCCTGTTTTGACCAATTTTTGCGTTTATTACATTAGTTCCAGTCTTTCTGCAGTTGCACTTCCCGCTTCGTGGAGGGACGAGGAACCAGGCGACCATGAATGAGTCAGAGCCTTTTCACTCTGGAAATCACATTTGAAGAAGAAACGAACATTAAACATTTTCAGACATATCCCGTCAGGATGTGCGTCCATGTGCCACGCCTGAGTGTGCAGATGATGGGAAGAGTGATCCATCCCGTTTACAGTCACAGCGTGTACTTTGTGACTCAACCTGCAGGAATGGAGTCTAATAATTGCTTTTGTTCATGCAAAGGTTTTTTACGAGATATCTCCAGAGTTTATCTTCACATTCGTCACAGACACATTAGAAGCCTCATAATAGCGTCCTCGGGGAGCGATTCATTAATTTACACCTCACACTGAAGAATCCAGGCTGGTGTTTTGTGTTAGTAGACTCCCATGCTTATGGATGTTATTGTGGTGAGTGCTAAAAAGTGGTTTTGTTTTACTCAGAAACACGTAGGGATTTATTCTTGTGACATAGCGGTAAACCAGCTGAAATTACCACCAGCGCCACAACACAGACCAGCAGCAATACAGGAAACACTATCATGAAAATTGCCTGAACTATGGTGGCATCTAACTAATGCAGAATATGTTTTAAAAGGAGCTAGATGAGGAGGATGCGACCATGTGGCGCATCCAAGTTTCCTTCTCCTGCAGATCTCCATATATTTCACGCGTGAGTCAGCCCAGTGAGAATGAGTCTGCCTGCGTGTATCCTGTCCTCCGCTGACCTGTGAGCTCATTATTCAGAAGTGTGTGTTTACTTACCATCCCAGCCATGGAAATCGCACAGAGCAGAGTTATAATAGAGTTAGAAATATTCAGCACATATTGCTGAAGTTCCGTCCATGCTGTTTTCTCTCAGTTTAATGTTTTGTCACGTACGACTTCGCCGTCTCCAAACACTGAGTCAGCCTAGTTCAACTCAATTATTGCATTTTTCCAAGAGGGAACTCAATCGCCAGAACTGGACAGTTTCTGCAAAAGATATGATTACTGCATAGCGATTTCTGTCTTTCTGTCTTTCTGTTCGGTTTTCAATTGTATGCTTATGTTCTGCTCATGATCTATGGGCACAAAAATAACTAAGATTTTGTTTTTTTTTTACTCAGCTGATACCACAAACACAGATAGAACGTGTCCTGATGTCTAGTTTACAAAATGTTTTCACTCTTACAAATGTTGGAATGCCATCTTGAATCGTGGCCTCTCTCTTAGCAGCAATCTCACGTAGCTGTCACGCCAACACCTGACATGAACATGCAGCTCATATACCTGTAATCTGGGAAAATCTTTATACTGAGTTAATAGGCCCTTATACGTTGCTTATTATACATTAAAGGAGCAGAATGCAAGAATTAGCTCCCTGTCGAAATCACACTCAATACCAATGGGGGGAAGCTTGTCACCAGAGTAACCGCTAACTGTTGCCTCCTGTTGCTACCATTAGCTAGTTTGCTCAGTAAGCGGGCAGCATGTCCCTTGTGCTGCCACTCAATTCTGCTAATGTGGCTGCCGTTAGCTAGTTGGCTCAGTTAGCTGTGCAGCTAGGGGTCTGGACTGGGAGCCTTGAGAACCGGGAACTGTTGCACCACTAGTACAGGAGCTTTGGACCAGAGCAAGAAGAGGCAAGCTGGTCAGCATGCTTACTTCAGAAGATATCTCCCCAACACAATATAGATACATCACAATGTCAAAACTTAGATTTCTTCACATTCTGTTGATCATTTTTGTTCATTTTTTTACGTTTTCCACTAAAATCTTACATATAGCACCTGAATCACACCCTCTCTTCAGTCCTCCATGTTTATCATGAGCTTTACAAACCGATAAAGGCAAAAGAAAGGTGAACAAGTGTTTGATTAAAGATGTATTAACCTTAATGTATAAACCGCTTTAGATTCGGGAGCTGCCAAAATGATAGCATACCTGCCCTCAAGCTCAGTCTACTGCTGAAAATAAGATAAAAAATACCCCTCCAAATTTCAATCCACCTGGTGCAAGACCTTCCCCTTTTGTGATGTAAATCTTTGATATTGTCTTCTGTTTCAGTTATCAGTTTTTTGTACATCTCGTATATTAACTGATAGCTAATTAAACGGTTTTGTACTTCATGAAGAGAGATGTGAACTGAAGTCATACACAGGAATGTTGAATGTAATTGTGTAATGTGACCCCCCAATCTCGTTCCTCCAGTTCTAAATTATCGCAAAATTATTTTAACACACACCCTTGCATTTATTCTATGAATCTGTTATGTAGGGTCATATGGGGGTTGCATATGCATAATAAAGTACATATTATTTCTAATAAAGCAACAAAAAACAAGCTTTTGGTCAACAATGACATAATAGGTAAGTTAGTAAAACTCTTTCCTGTATTTATGTGCATTACACCACGGAAAAAGAATGTGTATATTCTCAGCCCTGCGCTCTGTTGTTTATACAACGTGAGGCCCACTCTCTTACACGGAACAGGCTGAATACTTGGAAGTTTACACCCAACAAGGCCTTTAAATTGTTCCACTGAAATCTAACTGCTCGTCCGTGCTGTTCGTGCAGTCTTTCAGCAGCACACTCACGCCGCAAACATCTCATTCCACCACAGCTGCACGGGCCTGTGTAGCTCACAGAGCTGAGTGAGTGAGTTCACAGCCTAGTGGAGAAAAACAAAAGCTAGTGATTACTGAAAAACATCTTTGGCTAAGAAGCGTTTTGTATTTCAGTTGATCGCATGATGAGAGCTGCACCTGGCCAGTTGTTTTGTTCAACTGTGCAATCGCTTTCCAATGAGGCTCATTAGTGTCTACAGGCCCTCACGCAGCCGAGGCCATAAAAGCACTCCATGCACCATTACACGTCCACACTGAAGCTGCGCCGACACCTGACAGGACCGATCCAGGATTCTGTGCTCTTTTGAATTTAGCAGTTTCTTCAGAATGTCGTGACAAAAAAAAATCAATCAAAAGCGTATGGGTTTTTTTGTTTTTTTTCACCTTTCAATCTCTTATGTTCGGTGATCAAGCTGCAGCGCCGCCTCCTTTTCTAGTTTTTAGACAGAGCAAAAAGCTAATCTTGTGCATGTCTTTAGTCTTTCTTGAGTTCACTGTTCGTCTGTCAAATGTCACAAAAAGTGCCACAAAAAGGGCCTCATACCAGGTGTTTGTGGTGGATGGCACCATATTTAAAGGATAAGTTCGCAAATCTACCAAATTATCAGTTTGGTAAATTAACCCCAATCATAAACAGTGGTGTGTAGAAAATTATCATTTTCTTCAGAGCAGCTCAGATCAAGCAGCTTCCCTGTCAGCACTGAATGAACATGAATTAAATGTTCTTTACACTCTACTGTTTGAAGGTTCATCTAAACAGAAATAAATAACCTTAAGTGCTTCTGAACTACCAGGCTATACATGTCTTCTTAACCTGGACCCTTAATAGACAGAAATGCAGATAAAACTGTCTGACTCGCTCGTGCACAGATACAAACACACACAAACATACACACACACACAGAGTCCTGTAGAAGGGTTTTCCCATAAAAAAAGGCAAAAAAAAAAGGTTTTTCCTCTTCATGCTTCATAACACTGGCCTTTATTATCATTTGAGGTTGAGGTTTGTTGTGTTGTAAGAGCCAGCATGAGGCGGTACAAGTTTTGGTGTCGGCGTGTGGGCTGCGTGAGTCCTGCTGGGACACAGCACACAGTGTGCAGTATCCGATTGTGCTGCGTTTCCATGGAAGTGGAAGGAGCTATGTCTGGAGCGCTCTCTGCACTGTGTGGTTTCCTGTGACGTGAGCGATCTGAGTGTCCTCAGCGGACATTTCCATGGCAACCGATGTGGTTTTTTTCTCTGTTTTTTGGGATACTTTTCAAGTCTTGACAGGAATTTTTCTACTGAAAACAGAGAAACCAGGGGAATTTATCAGCAGATAGCCAATGGTGTTACTAATACCTCACACCACTTGTAATCCTCCTGATGAATTTCGTAATGACTTACTTTCACAACCATTCATGCATATTTTTCTTAGTAGTATGTGCGTTCCCAGCGTTAATCGGGAAAAAAACAGAGTTGCAAAACCTTTTTTGAAAAGTACAAGCAAGGACATGCCCATAGCAAAGACATGTCAGGGAAAATAATAGGCACAATTCATCACCCACATGAATCAAAGACAGAGCAGGAGAACAAATGCTGAGCACTTTTCAAACTAAGTCAGGATGTTCAAATGTTGAGTCAATAGTTTGTTCTTGTTTTAAAAAAGAAAACAATATCGTTTTGTTCTGTACTACAGCACAACACTGGGCAGAAACTAAACAGAGGCAAGAGCTGGGAGTGACTTCTATTTAGAATTGATTTCCGCCTCGACCCACAACATCCACTGTTGCTTTTAATGGAACTTCCTTCCTCAGTTTCCACATTTTGTTTTCAGGTTTTCTTGATTGTGTTGTGTTAACTGGTGGCACGATTATACAGTAAATAAATACTGTCCTTGCATATCATTATTGTTTGCACGTTTACCTCTACAGGTTGGACATTCGGTTGTGCATTGCATTTATGCTCCTTTCTCCCCAACTTTGAGATATTACACCATGGCCACGGCCTCAAATTCCGAAGACAGGGGATTTATTCAGTTGTGGTTTTTCCAACACCACTGGATATTTTTGATGGGGCATGGAATTTGCAGCCAAAACCCATTTGTTTTTCACCAAGACATTGGGACATTTTTCAGCTGTATTTGTAGCAACAAAGCCAAATATTTTTGACGACTACTTGGAACAATCCGTGTGGAAAAGCTGTGGGACATATTTTTTTAGTCGTATTGGTTGCAACATGACCAAATATTTTGGACGAAACTTCAATGCGAAAAAAACATGTAACCTTGGTTGGGAGATGTAGATTAATCCATACTAACCTCTCAGTCTCAAATTACTGCAATTAAGTTATTTTTGAGGGCACTCTAGAGGCACTTAATCATGTTTTCTCTCGCACGGGCACCCACTGATGCTCATACAAATTAAATGTAATAGTCTACTTTACTTGGTAATTCTGAGGTAATCCGTTTCTGGACTTTTTAAAAGTAAAGTCGACTTTTAAGATTCACAGTGTATGAAGATATATACATAAAAAAGATAAGTCAAATTTGCTCCACCTTCAGCAGTCGCAACAGCGAAGTGATGCATCAGGAATTGTAATCTACTAATATGAAATATTTTGACAGTGCTGTCTGTTTTGATGCTAATAATTTACTCTACTTGACGTTTTTGTTTTGTTTTTGTCTTTTTTGCCAGTCATCCGGTAACTGACTGTGCTTTTTGCTGACACTCCTCGAGGGCATTCAGGGTCATTTCTGGTCACCTGATGACCTCTGTTACAGGAAACGCCTGATAGCTCCACCTGACTGACTGACTGAGCTCTCCACTTTCAGCTTTTTGTTCCCTTATCGTAAAGTTCAGCCCTCATGTGTGCACACACACACACACACACACACACACACACACACACATGCATGCACACACACACAAGGTCAATACTATGTAGAAGTCATGCACACACACACACACACAACCACAAGTCCTCTCTTTGTCTCTCACTCTTGCACGCAAACACACACACAGCTGTCCTTGTCCACTAAAGTAAGTGGTTTGATGTATTGAATGGTTCGACTGTCAAGTGATTCCACGGTTTCCAGTAAAGCTCGTGCTGCTGGCTTATGATCCACACATGATGTGAAAAAATGTGGCTTTGGTTAATTTCTGATGATTGTGTCCCAGAGTTCGGTCACAGCACGCATCCTAACGTTAATTTCCACCCTACACGCCCGACGTCCTGGTGATTGCTGGAACAGAAGGAAGAAGTTTAACATGCAGATTCCTTCCCTGTCAATGTAGCACAGTGTCACAACAGAGATACCACCTACTGTCTTTTCAATTAAAGGTACGAAACCCTGTTTGAAAATGTGCTGTTTACAGAAGTGTTTACATAAATGTCAGTTTATTTAACCCTGAATCTACTGTTCTTATCATGTTTATCTGAATCCCTCAATCTGATGCAGACGGTTTGCAAACCACAGATAATTAGATTTGTACATTTCATAGATAATGCATCAACATTTTGAAGCAGTCCCATTGTGGAAGACTTGCTTTTTTTTATGGGCTAAATTTTGAAATCCCTTTGGACTGACTGTATAGTGGTGCGCAGGGTGGAGCCACTGACTCGTCATAAATGAGTGGAACCAGCTTGGGACATTCAGGGTGTGACAATGCTCTTCTGTGAAAGTTTATTAGAGGTGTGGAATGGCACCCAGGTTAGACTCTCATTCAGAATCTGACCCTGACTCACTGCTGACCTCATCCCGACAGGCTGCCAGTCAGAAACTCTGGTCTGTTTAGGCCCCTATCGAGATTTTGTGTTTATTCTTCAGGCTGAGTGCCCACAAAAGTCACCAGTCAGCTACGCTACCTGCATCAGGGAAAGTGTTGCGTGCCGTCCAGAAAGCCAAATGGTCTTTAGTTTATCTTAATTGAAACCCAAGCCCCACAGGATGTTTATGACAAGACTTAACAATTTTTACCAATGTTAGTGGCAAAAAAAAGAAAGACTTCGCGACCGTTTTTTGTTGAAAACCATGCTTTTTGGGCGGGAGGCCTTGTATGGCTTTATTGATAGGACAGCTTCCAAGATGACAGGAAACAGGGTGTGGAGGGGGGCACGCCTCTGCACATGGGACGCCCGTTCTACCAGCTGAGCTAATGGGCGCACCAAAAAACATGCATTTTTCACGAGATGTCGAGGTCATGGTCATGTTAACAAAACCGAAATATTTTCCACAAGACTTAGGGAAATGTTCAAGTCATATTAATAGCAACAAACTGGATATTTTTAACAAGACCAATGGACTTTTTCCAGTTGGGTTTGTGCCAAAAAAACAGGATATTTTTTTATATGACTTTGGGACAGCTTGCAGCTGAAAACCATGTATTTTTAACAGGGACATACTCCAGTTATGGTTTGTTTGGGATGACAGATCCCAGCCAGACAAAACATGATCTTCTCCGAACTATAACTGGAATATGTCCCAACGTCTTGTTGAAAATACATAAAAGTGATTTATGCGCCCTAACTAACTTCTGGTCACAACATCCTATGAATACGTCAACACAGTGTAAAACTCAAAGTGTCGTACATTGCCAACATTAATTCTGGCGATTGTGTTGTTGAAAGAGAGTCTGCTTTCTGTCATTCATAGAAACACAGTGAATGAGCTTGACGGTGTCCATATAACTGTGTTTAACTTTGCTCCCTCTTTTTTTTTTTTTTCACCTGGCTGGTTTACTGAGGTCATTTCATTTTAATGAGCACTCATTTTTATCTTAAAAGACTCAGATAGTTTAAACAGGAACACTCCTGTTATTGGACTGTCATTCATTCATTCATATCGTCAGTTATCAATTGTTATATAACGCATTACTCAGCTGATAAGAGCCTGATAATGAAGGAGCTCAAATGTTCTATTGAACCACACATAGAACTCACCATGGTGTTTTTTAAAGGGTGGGGGCTTTATGACCGGCCATATACAGAATTAGTGTTTACTTTGTGCCATGGAGTGCCAGTAATATGCAGGCGTTCAGCCCAAACACCAGATATACTGTACCTGACTCTGTCAGCTCTCTAGTTAGCAGACCTTGACTCACAAGATATTAGGAGTTCATCCCTTGTTCTCTGGAAAAGGAAGGCTTTGAAGACTTTTATTTTTTTTCTCTGCTGGTTGATGAATGCCAGGGTAGCAACAGCCCATCCATCCATCCATCCATCCATCCATCCATCCATAGCTTAGGGCAAAACAAACCCTGTTACATAATAAGGCTGTTTCTTGTACTTAGATACATACATTTATACATGAATAGATGAGAGAAAAAAAGAGAGAACCAGTGTTTCTGGTGAGTGCGGAGTTTAGTGAGTGGTTGACCTGAATTCACACGCACAGACACACACACACACACACACATACACACATACATCTATGGACAGTTTGAACTTTAAGGTTGGGAGTTCACAAAAACTCTAAAAGAAAATTAATGTGTATAACTAGAGCTTCGTTTGCATGAAAATTAATATTCAGGGTACGAGCAGGTGCATCGTGTTCCGGCTAATGTGTCCAATGAGGGATGGAATATTGCGAGATGAGAGGAACTCACAAAAAAACACCAGCTGGGTTTCTAGTTTGTGAAATAATTTAACATTAATGAGGAAAATATGACATAACCTGGAGTGAAAAAGCTGAGTGTGCATTTATGCATGAGGAACTGAAGCTTAACTCCCAACGTCAACAAGACTGGTCGGGATCTGTTTTTAATTCATGTTCTGTGCTCCTCTACACATTCATACTGTGACAGAGTTTGGAGCAAAAGAGCTGTCCTCCTGATGTTTCCTTAGCTTAATCAGGGCTGTCAAAAAAATATTTCAACAGAAGGACAATAACAATAATTGTTTCCTATTATCATGACAAATGAAGGATCATATTTAATTCTTTACACACTTTCGCCGACAGCTGTGAGGGAGCTCAGTGAGCCTCTTGAGCCAACGCAAGCTGACAGCTGGACAGATCATCAGCCCTGGAGGATTATCGGGGCCAATATTCCACTTGTTGCTGATAATCTGCATCTGATATTTTTTGGTCAGATTGCCGATAAAATAAATAAATTAAATAAACTGCCACTTTGGCTCTGATACAACATCCTCTCATCATATTGGTAACATGTCACAGTTAATCGCCTATAAACGCTGAATAATCTGAATCTGCAAAGTAACTAGTGACTAAATGTATCGAATAAGTGTCGTGGGGAGGAAGGATAAAGTAGCTGAGAGTGGAAATACTCAAGTAGAGTACCTCAAAATTGAACTTAAGAACACTACTTGAGTAAATTGCACTTTATTTTTCATCCCTGGTTGTTAAAAACTTTGACACAAAGATTGAAATTTTTACAGCAAATGAATGTCGGCCCTAAATATACTATTTTCACTCTCCTTGACTTCTAATTATCTGTATCGGCACTAAAAAAACCTAATCTCTCGACCCATACTGCACACACGTTCTCGTGAAAATCAATCTACATGACACTGAGAGATATACATGAACAGGGAAATGTTTTATAACGTTGTATTCAATTACTTGTACTCTCATTCAAAATAATTCATAAATGCTATATATAGAATCCCAATTCTGCCAAAACCCTAACCTGTAAAATAAGACAGTGAATAAAATACTGCGGATTGACTGATTATTTCTTTATCTATTTTGTCAGACTGACGTCATTTAAGTGCGTATCTGCATGTCACACATCGGTGGCTGTTCAACTGTAGCATTTCTCAACGCACTGATCAGCACAATGTCTTCACACGCTCTGACAGAGAGAGAGAACATAATGTATCTGTTTATCTTTTGCCTGCCATAACAGCATCTATAAAAAGTCTCCAGCTCTGAGGAAATTTCTGAGGAACTACTTGTCATGCACTGTGTGGTGACTGTGCGTCTGCCAGCTGTTACTTTCTGTTTTACAGCCCAACTGACTGCGTCCTCCTGCACAGCAGATGCAGGCCTTATCTTCCTTCTAGATCTAAAAATGTTTGTGTGAGGAGCAACTTTATTGTAACACAAACAGGTTGTCGTCAAAAAAAAAAAAAGGATCTCCTGGGAATATTGATGGGCGTACTTGAGCACCTCTCGAGAAACAACATGGTTTCACAAGAAGAGGGAAGTTTGTCTTGTTTTTTTTTACCTGTTCAATATGCATGCAAAACTGCTTCCGCCAATGACGCCTTGGGGGCAAATGGTGTAACTAACTCTTTTCCATAACTGAATAAACAAGCTGTTCTCAGAGGGAAATAATTTTCCCAGGACACTGTATGAAGCCAGAAAGGTGGCATGGTCCGCCACCTATAAACAAAGTAAAAAGTTGTTCTTTTATGGTTTGTTTATTGAGTTTATTCAGTCATGACAACAAAGAGAGTTTGTTTATTTGAGAAGATCTTTCTCTCCTGAATAACTACATAGTGCACCTTTAAACACTACAGAAGAACTGGTATTAAAGTTCCCATTTCCCATTTTTCATAGAGGGATACATCTTCTACTACTACTACTGCAATATTTAGTTCCCATGGTGATGGCAACCCGTGTTGCACAATGAGAGGAGCAGAGCAAGTGTGCCTCACTTACCGATTACATCACAGAACAAGCTTCCTGACGCGACAGACACACCCTATTCCAATAAAAGACACGGTGTGTGTATAAAGGACTAAGAAACTGGCGTAACAGGACGCAAGCTTTAGAACAAAGTGTTTTCATTCTTTTGTCAGCCGACGCTGTTGTCGGACAAAACGTGCAGCTAGCTAATGTGTTGATGATTCAGAGGAATGCTAGGGTTTTATCTCTATAATGGAAAGTTTCCCAGCAGTGTTCAGTTTTATCATGCACGTATGATCACCAGATATAGTGAACAAATTACGATTGTTTGAAGTGTTTTCCCCTCAGATAAGATGACCAGGAAGTGAGCCAGGGTAGCGGTTAGAGACTTCATCCACTATCTGTCTGCATTATCTGATAATGGATTACACTTTTCCTATGTATAGTCCAGGTGACCGGCTTGTCCCCATGTTGTAACTAACGAAGGCAGTGTTTGCATAGTGTATTGAAAGTAACCATCCACCAGAAGTACGTCATCTCAGTATGCTGCTAGAGCACACCATGGCTGCTTCTTGCAGCTGTGACTCAGAGGGTGTTTCCCGGCAGCGCAGGAGGACTGTTAGGGATTTCTCCTCAGCTGACATTGTTTACATTCTGCTTCACAAGTACAGTCACCACCGACTGACATTTGGTTTCAGGCGACGCAGAAAAGAAAGCAAAAACTATTAGTGGTTTACATGAAGGAGCATTATTTTCTGTAACATTATGACTTCTGATAAATGAGAGCCTTTTCTGGCCTCACCTGTGCACAGTGTATTGAGTCTGACTTTCACCTGCCTGCTACTGTGAGCTCACTGTGTAGGAGTCTGGAGCCACACCATGACGCTGGCTAAATGGAGCGCTCGTGTGACTCAAAGCGGCATTTTTACAACAAGTGTGACAAATTGTGCAACGCGGATGAACTTACTAAGGAAATGTGAATATTTCAAAGTAGCCTGTTGGTACTTGTATGGCTGGTTTCCAGTAAAACTGTAGGCAGGTTTTTTTTACACTACAATCGGCGCCATAGTGGGAGTTACACTGTGATGACTCAAAACATTTCTACGTCCTCAACTGACTCCTTGAGTAAAATCACTGAATTACCTCGGTTGGAAAAATACATGTGTGTACATTTTAAAATGCAACATTAGTTTTACCTTTTTACCAAGATAATGTTATTTGAGGGTTCGTCGGTTGGCGACTGGACTACTCTATAAAAAGGACGGCAGGATGGGGACAGATAACCCTTTGAACGGTGTTTTAACGTCCTCCTCAAAACAACACCTTCACCACGCGACACTTCCCCACGCTTCCTGTCTCTCCCACCTACATGACACAGAACCAACCAATCCAGAGCCAGCAGGCCTTGAACCAGTGGCACATGCAAGAGCAAGCATGCAAATTGATGTTTGAGAGGCAAGGACAAAAAAAATAAAAAGAGCACCAGCTGTTTGCCGTGGGGCACCAGCATGCAGAAAGTCTTTATATATTTTTAGTGACGAGACGGCACTTCACCACTTTCTGTCCACTGGAAGGGCATCCAAGAGGGCCACTTCTGGTTGCTGTGAACACGTGGTAGAAAATCTGAACAAAGGAAAGTGAAAAGGAAAGTCCTAATGAAGAGGAAAGTCGGCAGTGTGGTGCAGCTCAATGTGAAGTCACAAACAGAAAGTTGGTCTAGTGGAATAACGGTTATTGCACAATCCTAACTCAATGTTTCCACATAACTGGAATCCTCATGGAAGTGCTCATGCACAGTCCGCTCGGTGGTAGAATGGTTTATAATGGAGGTCTAAATTTGTAGCATTCCCTGATATTCCTGCCTCATCTGGCTCAGAACCCCCCCCCCCTTTCCTGAAGCAGGAGTAGAGCGGGATATATCACAGAGACCTGCTGAAGTGGCAGAGGACTCCGCTTCTAAGATAGAGGTGCAGATTTATAGTATTATTATGGTGAGGCAGCAGGCAGTAGAGCACCAGGGAGTGGAGCGCTAACAGTAAATCTGAAGGCCCGGAGGAGGAACAGGAGGAGCGTGCCGGGAGAAGAGTCTCAGAGGGTGGGACTTTGCGGGCCGCGGTGACTCACTGCTGCTCCCTGGTTGGTTATTGTATCTGGCATCTGGAACTCGTTGACAACGACTCCATGGCAACCAGCAGTTGTGGAATTGTAAACAGACTGAGAGGCTGGAAAGACGAGCGGGAATCGCTGTCTCTCCACCACGCGCTCAAGAGCTACAGCACGGCTGTCAGCTCGGGGCTGGAGGACACTGAGGTCAAGTAGTCTTTAAGTCTTTCTGGGAATTTAGGTGTTTTGGGAACCTGGAGGTTTAGTTCAGCAATAAAAAGCATTGATTATTGGCCCGTTATAATATTATTCCTGGCGTGTGCAGAGTCCGTTTTGATTTATGGCTTGAGAAAATTCTCTGATGCCTTTTTGACTGAATAAATTATTTTGAAAAATAAATTAAAAAAACACTGGAATGTCTGAAAATGAAAAGTATGTGCATGTTGTTGTTTTTTTGCAGAACAGAGTACAGAAAATCAAACTGGACATTTAAATCAAAATAATAAAATAATCTAGGCTTAAGTAATTGTTTCTGGTCACATTTTGGTTGGTTTACGACCTCTGTACATGGGAGTAAATGATGCAAAATGACCTGATGCACATACAGACTGTGTGATAGGGAAACTTTCTTCAACACTCACAGGTCAGTGAGGCTTTTTTCAGACATTTCTTCATATAAACTTGCCACTAAATTAAAACTAAACGCTTAAACCATTTTTTAAGCATCATTTAAGTGAAACTCTCGCCAAAAAGCAACCGAGGCTTTATTTGAGAATTATCAGAGAATCTGGCGTGTCGCCGTCATGGCAGACAAAAAGTGCGACCTAACAGGCAGGAGAGTAATGGTGGACCTCCTGCCTGTTAGGTCGCACTTTGGGATCGACACTTTTTGTCTGCCATGACAGCGACGCACCAGAGTTCCAGCTCCTACGGTGAGTATTTCAAAAACCTTCATTTTAGTAAACTCTGCGTACACAAACAATGTTCTCAATGCTCGTGTTCATCTGTAGAGACCCGGGTAATACTACGAGCAAAGTTTCATGTTGTGTCGAGCCTTCTTGGTGTTTTAAAAATAGCGATTTTGATGCTAGCGTGCCATCGCCCCATGCACTCCATTGAAAAAATTAGCTTGCCCGAAAACTAAACGATGGTAAATCTTGCCTCTTTTGTCATAATTATGCATTTACACGAAGGTTGGACTCATATTCAATCACAAATAAAGCCTTGGTTGCTTTTTGGCGAGAGTTTCACTTTAAGATATCAATGAGGTTATAATAAACACTCAGAATTGTTTATTTAAGCAATATTACCCGAGAGGGTGTGCTTTAACGTCATTTGAGCATGACAGTGATGCGGTGCTCAAATGACGTTAAAGCACACCCTCGAGGGTAATATTGCGATTATACAACTAATACCAACACAAATAAAATGTACAATCAAAATATATCCATGTTGATGGACATTTTGCTCTCAAATTTTAAAAGTTTTTGCGAATGTGCGTCGCGTTTCCATGGAAACCCATGGGGTCTGACTAATAACTGAAACCAAATCAGTCACGTCAGTAGACTCATATGTGTAATGGAACGCAGTTTACCACTCCAGCAAATAATCCAACCCGTAGTAACGACCTAGCAACAGAAAGGATTTTCTAGTCCCAGATGATCAACTCTGAGCTGACGTTAATGTTTTATCGCGGTCTCGGAATTTCCCGAACTACCGTAAAATACCAAATACTAGCTGGGGTGTTTATTTGTTTAAGTCACTTAACAAACTAAGGGATTTATTTGGGACCAGGCGGCAACTTGGGAAAGGCATTTAATTCATTCCTCTCAAAAATCTGGGATGAAAATGTAACAAACTTCGCCAGCTTCTCGGTGAATTCTCTGGCATCCTTCTGCAAGTGAAGTTGCATCTCTGCTGTCACTCACGGTGGCGTACATTTGTTTCGCCATCGCCCTGATCATTTTGCGGGACCCTCTCTCGTGGCGTCCCCGTTTGCTGATAACTAATTTCCGCATGTTTATCTCAGGCTCCTCGCACGCCTTCTCCCTCCCTCCACCAGGCAGCCTGGCCCTGTTGCTGTCCTCCTCGGACAGCTCCGTTTTATTCTTTCACCAATCTCTCACTCTCTTGGGGTCGACAGAGAAACATCTAGCGGCTGCTTCTCCCGAGTTTTCGTCTGCATATTTTACGGCAGAAAGTTTGAATTTTAAGCCGTACTTTTTGTTTTTTTTGCTCCAGCTCTGATAGTAACTATGTTGCCATGGAGATGGATACACACAGACTTGGCGGAGTAATATTTTGAGTAATGAGTTAAGCGTGCTGTCATGCTGATTTGAGCACGGTCGAAATGTCTTGTTGACCAATCAGATTGCTTGGTCGAAACTACTTGTTGTATAATACGTTGTATATTATCCACGACTGAATTAACAAGCTGTTCTCAGAGTAAAATAAGGTCCCAAGAACAATGTTTGAAGCTAGGAAGGGGTGGAAGGGTCCGCTACTTACGAATAAAGTAAAACTGTGTGAAACTGTGTTGTCCTTCAAGGTCAGTTTGTTTATTTTGTTTATTCAGTCTTGAAATCATAGAGAGTTTGTTCAGCTAGTTTGTTTTGGCACTGAAAAAAAAAATCAGTCAGTGAAAATGATGAAAATTTCTTTCCCATAATGACACTGTGCACCTTTGAGATAAACCAAAGTTGGAAGAATCATTACAAAATGTTACAATAGTTCCCTGTGGAACTACTATTCTAATCTTTCTTAGTAGTTCCCCTCTTATGAAAACTACCAGTAACCCCTAATAAGGCTGGCTCTGAGACCATGACAAATACGGGGAAAACACACACACAAGGGATTAATAAATTTCAAGTTAATCCATTTATGTTGTTATTTGTTTAACAAATGATCTGGCAGGAAAAATGCTAATAACAACTAAATTCAAAAGAACTCCAAAGTAATTGAGCGCGGTGCCAGGAGAAGAGGGCGCCCTGACACGACCAGGATGGGTCGGGTGTTGAGTAACCTGGAGGCAGTGGCCAGCTGCCTCAAATTCCTTGATGACCTCCAGAACCAGCAACACTGAGACAACGGGCACAGAACACGGCAGGCCCGAGCAGAGGCCCCGGGGCCGTCACACCTCCTGTCACTGGTGGGGTGGCACAAAAAGTGCAATTACTCAAGTACTATACTGAAGTACAAATTTGAAGTGATCGTGTTTTACTTGAAACTTTTAACTTTTAACTCCATTACATCTCGGAGGCAATCATGACCTTCTTACTCCCCTACAGCTTACAGCTTACGTTTAAGATCACAATTTCTCTTAACCTCCATTTCCAGTGAAGACCTTGTTTCTGTAATGTTTTCTGACACTGACTGGTTTAATATGAGTCTTTAAAGGAAACAGCCCCTGGACACGTTGGTGGCAGTAATGAACCAAAAGTTCTCATGAATACATGGCTGTTGTCGGTTTAGTGTAACTGTCTTTGGGCTCTGTCACTTTATTGACCATTTATGTCATATTGTACGACACATTGGATTACAGATATATTTGACTGACTCATGTTTTGACAATTACAGAATTCACACGAAGTTAAAGGGAAAGAAAGGGCTCTGTTCTTCTGCAGAGCTAATTACCTTGGATTTATGTATCAGTCATCTCTCTGCAGTGTTTGTCTTCTGAGGAAGTGAGCACTTCAACACATTTTGGATGTCAAACTGGATACACTAGTCCACTTAATCCTACGTCCTATTTGCAGTACAAATACAAGGGCTGAGAAATGGACTTTCCCACGTTTGCAAGTCTGGCTTTCATAAATGTAATGGTTTCTAAAATATTCCTGTTGCTCGACAGCCAAGGTGTTTAAGGTTTTGTTGTTGGGGTAATGCGATATACTGATATTTGTGATAACCATGATCTTAAAAAATGACATTTTGGTATTGTGTTAATGATACATATGTCAGAATTGAGACACAACTATATTGTTATTAGTCTTTGGACCATAAAAATAGACCACATTTATTGTTGTCATCCTTGTCAATTGACTGTTAGTTAATGCTTACTACTATGGTGACTAATAATAATTAATGTACTGAAAAGTGTTACTGAAAATGAATGAATGAACCAACACAATAATGAGGCAATATATAACTGCTGTCTCCTCTTGTCTGGCCAAATACGACTGATTTACTAATAGTGATGCATTCAAATGCTCTCAAGTTACCGAACAGATTTAAAACACTTTCGGTTTCAAGCAATATTAAAACACAAACACTCATTAATGTACAATCCCCTGAACTCTACCTTACCTTATTCTGATAGACATTAACAAAAGTGTTCCAGTGAACAACAGAAGGTTTTATGTAAATATTATATTTAGATTTAGATTTGAGTACAGCTGTGGAGTACACACAGGAACTTCCTCAGAAGAAAAAAACAAAAAAAAAACCTGATGTGGGAGCTGTAATGGTTTCAGACGCAGCGGATTGGCTGGGGGCGTAGCCATTATGACACATTTATGGCTTGTGTGAGCAGAGCTCGGCCTCTTTGAGCGCTTGTTCTTTAGAAACACATGACCAGAGACTACCAGAGAATTTCTCCTGAGCGGCGCACCAAGCAGACAGGCTTTTTATAGTGCTCCACTGAAGGTCAGACTGGTTTCAGTTGCCTGTCAGACCTGTGTTGGAGGTGCTACTGTCGTTCTTACTTAAATTCTTTCTAAAAGGTTAGAGAGACTTCTCATTAAATACCTGATAAAGTGTCTCATAACACTTCTACAGTAGAGATCGCAGACAAAACCACTCAAAGTCTGAATTGTATTTTTTGCTAAAATTACCCGGTAGACAATCAAATAAAACACTTACCATATTATATACAGCACAGAATCATGCACATTAATCTGCACTTCTTCAACTTGCTTACTGGTACAGCTCAGCAGTTTTAAAGCATCGTGCTCTTATTTGGTATTGTTACACACAAAAGGAGGATTCAGTACTCCCAGTTTCATCCTGCACCCACCTCCTTAAAGTGAACTCAACAAGAAAAAGTGATTCATAAAGTTCTGTCCTGTGATTGTTTAGGTCTGAATAATAACAGGACTTTTTTACAGCCATTTTGGTTGGGGGAGGGGGGTGTTTGATGTTTGATTTCTGAATTTTCTGATTAAAATACATTTTTATAAATAATAATTTATAATGAGGCTCTGAATGTGCATTTCGAAAGGGTATATGTAGAGAAGAAAGAAATTACGCTCACAGAGTACAAATCACCTTGGAGACCCTTTATCTCTCTCTCTCAGCAGAGTGCTGTGGAAGCCGGTAGAGCCGGAGCTCGTTCCCGTAATTATGTTTGATGTGGAGGTTATTGCAGATTCCCGTTCACCCGTCGGTTTAGCAGGTTGCCGCAAATGTGCGCTCCTGGGATCTGTACCTTTGCAGGGTTTACAATAAGTGATTAATTAGTAAGTCATTATAACGTCCGACACAGTGATGACAGCAGAGAGGTCGCACTCCCTCTTACGATATTTTGATAACAAGGTCGAAAAATAGACGTAATAAGAATTTTGGGAAGGGGAAGCTGCAGAATAAAAGCTGATGTAATTCATAGTCGAAAAAAGGCCCTTTGTCTGGTTGTGGTGTAGTTTACTCTCTGTAGGCCGAAATCAAAAAGGTTGCGTGTGTAGGTGAGCAGACGGCACGTCAGACCTGGTTGTTGTTAAACTCGAGCACATGTTGCAGACAGTTGGCAGCACTCGGCTTGATTACTGGATGAGGTGAGATAAGGTGCAACGTGTGCGGTGAGTGCACCTTCTCTTTGAAATGCACATGTTGACAAATTCTTTATGGTTTGTGTACAGGGCGGGGGCTGGTTTCTTAGAATTTGCACACTCGCCCGTCATGTTATAAGTAAACTGCTGCATCATTATGCATGTGCATGTGAGAGCATGTTGTGGCACGCCAACACCTACAGAGAACACAGTGAGTCACTGCAGAATGAAAAATGATTTTACTACCGCTTCTCAGGAAGACACAATAGACACTTCTGATGTATTTTGTCTGAAGCTCAGGAAGAATGACACATTGTTCTGCTCTCTTCTTCTAGGAAGCTAATCTTCAAGATAATCATAACTTTAAAAGCTCTTGATACAAACCATATCAAGACGTGTTTGCAGTTAAAAAGTGCAGTTTCCTGTCTTGGGTTCGAGGCATTAGGTGAACATTTTGAGAGGAAAGTGTGAAAAGCGGTTAATTCGCGCTGCTCACCAAACTTCATTTAAAAATCCACTGATTTAGTAGCAAACTATGTGGTGTGCATTTCATTGTTAGTCAACCAAAACGCCCAAACTCCTGCATGTGGAAATAAAAGTTTTAGCCACCGAAGAGCAAATCACACACTCAAGATCTCATTTCATAGAAAAATAGTGCTCATTTATTATAAATTAATGAAATGTTCATACAAATATAAATAAGTGCAAAGTTGTATCAGTCTGCCTGCTTCGTCAAACTTCTCAAATGATCTTCAAGCATCCACAGCCAAAGGTTTGGCTGGCAAAGAGTACATCTTTATAAAAGACAGCACCAAAAAAAAAAAAAAACAAAAAAACACAAGTCGTCTTCACTCATGTAAACTCATGAAAATACATTTGGACTCTTCTCCTCATCAGGAAAAGACAGATACCATTATTTTAATACATTCATTTGCAGACATTGGCTAAGCCTGTCTGTTCCACAAAAACTACCACATCTCTTGGCGTTTATCTCCTGTGACTGTTGTCTCAAGTAGGATTCAGTCGAAAGAACTGTTGTCTAGCTCAGGCAAGTTTGGCATTAACCCTTCCTCTTTCCACATTTTCTGCTCTGAACACATACGATTCAGATTTATTTTGTTTTGTTTTTTTAAAGTTCAGCCCTTTTCTCGTAATATTTGGCGCTGAATATGCACCCAGAAGGCCATCAGTGTCTTTGTACTAGGACTAAGTTTTCCATTGTCTGTAATTTCCAGCGTACACATGGTCAGAGGTCCTAGGATGCTGGACAGATGTTGCCCGCGATGATCATCCAGGGAGGCTGCTGCAGCCTCGCAGCACATTGGTTAGCAGCAGAGGGAACCTGTGTGTCATCAGACTGTAGACAGCTGACTGTACGCCTCACTTCAGCTTTCAGTAAGTCGTACGTCATCGCCAGACGTTATCTCTCTTTCATACCCCCAGATTACATCAGTTCCCTCTTTATGTATTAGTCCTCAATTCTGTGACCTTAACAGGCCCTTTTTCTGTGAGAGAAACATCTCGTCAGTACACTTTAACAGCTCCTTTTTTCTCTCTTGGCTCTGCTCGGCCGTTACTCCTCAGCTGCACTGAAACTGTCCAGTTTCTTCTCGAGTCTTTTTCTGCCCCTTCGAGAGCATCAAGTCCAACGCCTCTAGATAGGAGCGTCATACTGCTGGAGGAACTCCTTCAGAGGATGAGGAAGTTGGTCTCTTTTAGTGGAAATGTCCAAGTGTCCATTAACCGTTTTCCTGCACAGGTGCTGCAAGGTGGACAAGCTGGCGGAGAGTGGTTTGATGAGTTCCAGAGGGATCTTCTCCCCACCAGAGTAAATGTAGTAGATACTCCCACTGCGAGTGTTCCCTTTGCTTTGAGACATGTAGTAATGCACCAGCTTGAGGACGCAGTCAAAGTGAGGAACAGACTGAACATTTTTAGGGTCCGTCTGCAGGAAAAAAGAGCTTGATTCACACTGGATGCGCAGGTTCTTGGTGCCTGACGCCGTCTTGACACTGAGGGCAAACAGGTGCCGGTTGTCGGAGCTGTCCCGGATGAGGAACGTGCCGGTGGCTTCGGCCGCCAGCATGGCGTTGGCCTCCTTCCCGGTGATGGCGCCCCAGTAGAAGCCACTCTCCTGGAGCTTGTGCAGCGTGGCGAGGACCATCTGGTACTGCGTCTTGGAGGCGAAGGTTTTGTAACGTTGAGGCAGCCGCATGTTGGAGTCCAAGATGCTGCTGCTCATTGCGTTGTCAAACTTGCTGTGAGTTACCATGGCCTGCTTTTCTCGGCAGCCTGGGGGAGCACTGGGCGCCGCACAGACGAGAGAAGAGGTGGTGGGGGTTAAACAGAGGTTCAGAGGGTTGTCGAGGAGGTCAGTGTGTGTTGAAAGGAAACACCTGAAGAGAGAAGAGAGGAAGATTTTAATGCACAGTGAAAACCGAGATCTGTTTTATCCATATCTTAAACTCCTGCAGCTCTGTTGGAAACTAGTTTTCCAGATGTGGAATCTCTGTACATCATGGCTTCAAACCTCCCTAGAGAGCTCTTATTTTCTAGAAACAAAACAGAAAAAAAAAAATCCACCCAAATTCTTTGACTCCTCTCCACAGCTTCAGGGAAGTTGTGGGTTTAACAACTAAAGACTGCTTCCATTTAACTTCCAGCCGATTCTGGGAAACTTTTTTTGTGTAATCTGCCCTCGGGACTCACCACCTCGGTCAGTTCCAGTAAGGACATTGTAATCCTGGTTGCGCAATTTACATACCAGGACTAAACCTCACTTAAATTACTCTAAAGACCCAATAAACATTAGTCATCCACATTTAAACTAGGATAGATAAGAATTGTGTGACAATAAAAAAAAGAACAGATCCTCACCTTCAATGTTTCTCCAAACGTGCTCTTTTTAAAATAAAAATAATCCAAGTAATAGGACAGATGTTCACTGTTGCTGAGTAGTCTGTCTGTCTGTCAGGATGATACTTCTTTGGCAACAAACTTCACACTTGTAAAGTAGTTTTCTCGGTGTGTGTGTGAGCAGCTGTGGCCTGTGTGCTGCTCTGTGCTGAGCTGTGAGTTACTAGTGAGGCAGTGAGGCAGAGGCGGGCTTATAACTGTGAGCAGGCTCCGCCTCCCCCCTCCTTCCAGTAAAGCCTCTCTCTCTCGGCAGATTGACAGGAAGAACGTATTTATTTTTTTTTTTAAAGGATTCCTGCTATGAGAAGTGCCCTCCCCACCCCCACCCCCCTGCTGTTCCTCCAAAACGAAGTCAAGGAGGAGTTCCTAGCAGTACTTATTTACATTTGGTAACCTAGTATCTCTTCATAAACACTTTTGAAATGATACACATTTTATTTTTTGAGGATTTAGGGAACCATCTTATGTAAACAGGTTATAATGTTCGGTATAGATATATACCTTTTTTGGTAAAAGTTCCCCCTTTTCGTATGAGGTAATGATTCAGCGTATGTGTAGTCAGTTTCTGAGAATTCAGAGTAATGATGGCACGCATGCAGGGCGGCAGTTCCCCATAGAGGGCGCCAGATTTTAGGGAACTTCATAGGACGTTATTAGCTGGTATCCAGGGGCAACGGTTGAGAAGTGTTCCCCTGTAGTGTCAACAGGCACCTTATGATTGTTTTGAAGTTCCTTATTACGATCCAATAAATTGGGTTAACATGTCAATAAATATCAGAATGTGTTCTTTTATATTGGACTTTGTTGGTGTTGTTTACTGTGCACTCATTAGGCACTAAACATACTGTAACATGAACATAACTTCTCAGATTTAATATTTTATTTCCGGTTCCAAATTCTAAATGTAGTCTGCCACCAAAAAATCCCTTCAACTACATTTTTTAGGTTAAAAAAAGTACCATCTATAATTATAATAAGCATTTGATCACACCACACTGAAATGTGGTTTTGACCACATAAAAGTGCAAACAGTGAGGTTGGCGTATAATACTGATACTGATAATGATACTTTCCGAAGAGAAGCTATATTTATTTTAATATATTTATTATATCTCTACTGCTATAACAAAATAATTTCATTAAAGTATTTCTATCTATCTATCTATCTATCTATCTATCTATCTATCTATCTATCTATCTATCTATCTATCTATCTATCTATCTATCTTTGTTGTGAAATATTGTACATTCACCAGAGGTGACATCACAGAGGTATTTAAGTACAAGTATAGATACTTGTGTAAAAAATTACTCCAGTAAAAGTAGAAGTAGTGATTCAGCTCCTTTACTCAAGTAAAAGTAAGAAAGTACAGGCTCTGAAATGTACTTAAGTACAAAAGTAAAAATTTATTTTTGCCGTCAATCATACACAATGCCTCTTTTGATAACTCAACAAAACGAAAAGTTCTTGGCACACAAAATAGGATAGTTTTTTCTTTTATTAACAACCTGCACAGTTCTGGTACAGAGAAAAAAATAAATCACTGGACACAGTCTGTTTGCTGGAAGTTACATTTCAGACAGAATAATCAAGACTGAATTGACCAGAGGTCCTGCATGAGCACCTACATAATTCAGCTTTATAAAAGCTTTGGTACTCTCAATACTATACTTAACATATTACTTTTAACAGAATGTGTATCTTTTAACACTTTATATAGAAGAACTAGCCAAGTTTTGACAGGCTTACTTAAAGCCAATGTGCAAATCAGTTTTCCATTTCAGCAACAGAACTTAAAACATTATGATGAACATGGAAACTAGTTTAATCAAGTTGTTTTTCTTTGTGAGATATTCACTCATCTCTACAGGAATCCCAAAATCTTTTATTTAACCTCAACAGAAGCTGGTTCTCAAATTTATTTGAATCAAGACATGCCCTTGTGGGTATGAAAATCAGCCCTGCAGTGCCAAAAATCCTCTCGCAGGCAGCTGAGGCAGGAAGAGGTGTGTTGAGATTCAGTGACGCGTTGCAGACTGCTGGGAAAGATTTCAGGACATCCATGGTATCATCCGGGCAAGCCAGGTAGGACTCTAGCTTGGTTTCCCAGAGTTTATGCTGCTTGGATGGGCCTTCGTCTGAGGTCGACTTCTTCTTCAAAGTAGGTGCAGTGAGGTTTTTGTATCTCTCCAAGTGACTCATGTGCTTTCTGTAGGAGTGACAATACACACATGTAAGACACAGACGTACACAAAGATTAGAGAAAAGTGGTTCACCTGACAGAATTGTTATTGTCTTTGTGCGGAGTTGACGTAGATGATTAACAGCTACTGGCACACGGGACGTTAGCCTTCAGACCTTTCGACTTAAAAGCGAATCACCATTCAACCCCTTAACCTACCCAAGAGGGGCTTTCTGGCAGAGAGCCCTGAAGAGTGACGTCTCACAACAGTGGCAAAACGGCAATTAATTGAGGATTATTGGGTTGTTGTTTTTTTAAAAAACGAGCGCTAGCTAGTGTTAGTTCTATACAAAACAATGTGTTCCCATAGCATTGCTAACGTTCTAAACTGGCCTTCAAGAAATGCTAAATGAGCTAATGATAACAACTGAAAATACACCTTACCTGTATGTGTTTATTCAGATTTGACGGAGAGTTCTTGAACGCCAGAAGCTCGTGGTTTTTAGGTTGACACAGGACACAACACATTCGCCATAGATCATTCTTGGAGCTGACAACCTCAAACAGTTCTCCTAAATAAGGTCATGGATGGGGAATATCTTGCTTCTCTGAATATGATGCATCATCGTTCCCTGGTTATGATGCATCGTCGTTTTCTCTCTAACATAACCTGTAACTTACGGCACTTCTCTCCGCGGTTGACTTTTCCTCTCTAGGTAGTTACTTCTTATACGTCGTTTCGTAATCCGGAGGTTGAAAAAGTAACAAGCCTGTTTTGACAATGTAAGCATATTTTTAAATGTAGGGAGTAAAAGTAAAAATTCGTCCGAAAAATAAATACTCAAGTAAAGTACAGATACCTGAAAAATCTACTTAAGTACAGTAAAAAAAGTATTTTTACTTCGTTACTTGCCACCTCTGACATTCACCAGGATGGCCCCCAGTAGAGCGCATACCTCCACCAAGGTCACAATCATATCAAATAAAGCATATCTAAATATCACATCCAATTGTTCTCACTCAGAGATACCAGCCACCTAAACACGCCTGATTTTGTCATTATGATCCATGCATAATTCTGAGAATATTACAAAAATGCTGAAAAGACGCCCTGTCTCGCAATGTTAAAGGAAGTGAGAGAAAAAAATCCTGGAACCACACACAAGGTTAATTGGAACTGTTCTGGGCTGCGACCTCTTCTCTGTCTGACTTTTGTGGAAATGTGGATTTCTTTTGCTAAGGTATCAGTTCAATGTTCTGTCCACAGTCCACGTGCTTTGTCTCAGTACCTCTCGCAACAGTAGCTAACATTAGTTTAGAAATGGAGTCCACTAACATAAATTAACCAATGGCTTCCAGCATGACACAGATGTTCTACAGAGCTCCCTAAAAAAGTACAATTATTCAGCTTTTTTGTGGCACAATCACATTTTTCCATTGCTGATTCGACTTTATCTAGTGAAATAACATTTATGTCATTTCTTTCTTATTGTGGCAACCCTAACTCTCCTCCTGACCTCACCATCAGATGTCCTTAATCATCAGATCATTTTCATGTCACCATCAGATTGTTTGAAGGAAGTGTGACTTCAGATTCTCATGTAAAAAACTAATCTTAAGCAACATGCGTGTGACTGGTGCAGTGCTCATACCATCCACATCAGCTCCCTCCCTGCTGACTCAGCCGTGAGCACCACCAGCCTCGAGTGGTTATAGACGGTGTCATGTCAGGTTTCCTTTAAACAACTTCGACTGATTAGGAGAGAAAACCGAAAAACCAGACGCTTTGAAACTTCTCAGAAACGGATCCAAAGTATCTGTTTTGGTGTTTTTACCAAAATTCGGCTCAGAGCTGCCTGGACAGCAGGGTGCGGACTGACGCCACAGAGGGGGGGGGGGTTCTGGTAAAAGCCAGCTGTGTCCACAGAGGTGAGTCAGGTGTTATCTGAATCAGACCACTGGCAGGATGGGGGGGGGGGTGGATGTCCTCGTAACAGTCTACTTGTTTCCAGAAAATCTATTGTGTCATCATGAGGCATGTATTTAGCATCCAAAGTATCCCTTGGGATCATGATGAGAGTCAATGGAGGCGAAAGGGAGAAGAAGTTGGCTTGAGCTGCGAGCGAGAAACCCCCCACATCTCCATAGAAACCACTATGCACATCATGACAGCATGCTGACTTGGCTTTTTACGACACTTACTGTAATGTTCTATGTCAGCAACACTTTTGAGTGGAATGAAAGCAAGGAGGAACCTGGAATACATCAGGACTTTAGAAAAGACAGAAAAAAGAAAGCAAAATAAACAAAGCAGACAGCGTGGACTTAAGGTCAACCTTCAGATGGATGATGAACTGACCTGGGGCTAAGGAAGTTGTTGCTGTAGCACACTGTGGGACGTCAGCCAATCTGACGCTCAGGGTGTGAGGCTTGGCAATGACAGATTTGGCTCCGTAGGCTACGCATGTGTGTCTTTCATCTCCAGTGCAGAATCTAAATAGAGAACCAAACACACCCCTTTAATCTGTGTTTTCTTGTGTTTCTAAATGTGTATCCAAGTGGGCATGACACAAAAAGCAATTTCAATTCACACGCAAAGTCGATGAATCTAGCGGATGAGACGAGGCCTCGGTCTCAACCGCTGTTTAGTGGAAAAGGCAGCTGTTTAGGTTTTCCCACACTGACTCAGAAAATTTACTCAAGCTCATGGTTCCCGTAAACCCCACTGGATGTGAGGGGGGAAAGTGGACCTCTAGACTGGAAAGCAGAAAAATGTTATTCGACAAAATATTTTGGAGCAGCGCGGTCAAGCAGAATTTCACCGGACAGGGAGATCTTTTAAAAGCTCTGCATGTTTTGCCAGTTTTGTGAAATTATTTCTGGTGTTGGCAACTATAAAGGAGCGGCTCATTGTTTGGACAGCTGAATACAGTGAGGCCTGAAAACAGGCTGAATCAACAGCACCAGCAAATGTTTTGTATTGAGTATCCTCTGCCGTTAAAGGTAAACCGTCATGCAAGATTTGACCAACCATCTAAATCATATTCCAAACTAAAGACTGCGGCATATCACTACTGAATCTGCTAACTGCTGCTTATTATAGCTGCTGTTAGCTAGTTAGCTCGGTTAGCCTTGCATCTAGCAGTCCAGGCTGGGCCCTCAGAGCACAAGGGGAGGGTTGGAGTTCACACCTTTGGAACCCTAACCCTTTTACTTAATTTTGATACTTCTAGTTGATATTTAAATGTTTTCCGCTAAAGAATAGAAATAAGAATCTGGCAACACTAAATTATACTATCATCAACAAATGGTACATTAACAGTGCATTCAAATTTTTGCCTTATAAACAATTTTAAGCAGCTGTAAAGGTTTATAACCATCAGTTTCAACTTAACAATAAACAATGACATAATAAATGGTTAATTAACCATCTCATTGTTTAAAGTTACAATAAGTAAGAATTGGCCACCTGTCAGGGTTCCCACCAAACAAAATGGGGGCAGCGTATCACCAATGTGCCGCTCATCTTTCCTGTAGCTATCTATGGTTGTAGTTACTTGCTGTGGTTAACTAGTTATCTCAGTTAGCCATGCAGCTAGTGGCCCAAAGCTGACTCAAGTCTCCACAGACGGGGAGCTTAGAACAATGGGGTAGTTTTGGTGTTACATCGCAGGCAACAAAAGTGGGCTGAGTAGCCTCCATCTTTGATAAAAGGTCAAAACTGATATTTCTTTATTAACTCTTTAATGTTTTAAATTAAGATTATTAAAAAGATATTACATAGTGCACCATTAAGAGAAAACAAAGTAACTTTAAAAGACTTTTACTTTGTTTATTTTTGGGGGACCCTGCCACCTTTTTAACTGAGAATAGCTTGTTTATTAAGTTATGGAAAATAGATTTTTCTGAGTTTGTATTATCATAATTCAGATTTTGAACTACAGAGTACCCTTTTAATAATTGTTTTAAAGTGTTACTTAAAATCTTTGTTTTCTTTAATTCCATCTCACTGATGCCTTTTACATGATACAGCGTGATTTAAGGGTTGTGAGATGCAAACTAAACCGTGTGATTCAAATCTGATGAATTACCGTGTAACTGTCACTGATTATTTGAGATACACTGGAAGGTTCCTGGCAGATCAGTCAATCTGATTCCTGTTAGCTCTGTTTCATTACCATGTGCAGTGCAGTAGATTCACTTCCTGCCTCTACCTGCATGTCTCCCTTGTTTTAATGTCACCTTTATTCGCTGCAGATTGTTGCCATTTGTAGCTGGGTTACTGTAAAACTTCCTTGTTGGTTGAGCAGGACCACTTCTGCGTGATTACCAACCTTCCAGTATGGCTTCCTGGTAACTGTCTCTCTCTCTCTCACACACGCACGCCTTCTCTCTCTCTCTCTCTCTCTCTCTCTCTCTCTGTGTCTGTGTTGCTGTCAATGTCGCTCTTTGTGTGATACTTCTGAATTATGGGAAGTGTCAAGTGTGGCCACCACGGATGAGAAGTAACTACAGTACAAGCCGCAAAAACCCAAAGTCGCAACACTGTTTTTCACAATCCATTCTTTAAGACATAGTCACAAACTCTAAATATGCCCTCTTGGCATCGGTAGAACAGGAATTTATGTATCTTGCGTTGATGACAATGATTCTAGTGAATCGTTGATGTGGAGTACTGCTGGGAATTAATCACAGAACATTGTATTCATGAGTTGTTGTGCAACTCTAGCACAGAGCATTACTGTAAAATTTACAGGGAAGAACACTTTGTTATTACTCATTCTTGTTAATCCAGAAGTGGGAAGTGAGCACACCTTGTACACACTGTTGTTCTTGGATTCTAAATACTACTGACATTAAATTGTTCTTGACTGGCATCCACCCCATTCAGTCAAAAGGGCATTTATGAGGTCAGACAGTGACGTTGGATAAGAAGGTCAAGCTCGCAATCTGTGTTCTGTTTCATTAAAGATTTGTTCAGTGGGGTTGAGGTCGTGGATCCGTGCAGGCCAGTTGAGTTCCTCTAAGTCATGCCCCAAGCAATGGACCCCCATGGGACCTTATTTTCGGAAAAAAGCATTGTACAGTACACAATGGGGAGGGACAAATAATTTTTTGATCCCACTTGAGTTGTGCCATGAACTACACATATGATGTTTGTCAGTTCAAAAGATGATTTTTCGAGTCAGGAAATTTTAATAATAATGTATTTTCAAAGTCTTTTATTTCATAAATTTAATGACAAACTGCCACTTTATTCTTTTGGAGAACTACCTTTTAAATTCATCTTCATCTAAAAATCATCTGGCGCGGCTGTGTACTAGTCTAGTCTTGAGTCTTCCGCCGACCGAGTAGGCTAACTTCTGGTTTAGCGCCTGGCTAACTTGAACAGGTATTAAATGATTCAGTCAAGCGGCTCTTCTAGACATTCTTAATAGGGATGCACCGATGCATCGGCTGAACATCGGTATCGGCCGATGTTTGCCTTGTTTACTGCCATCGGCCATCGGCAAATAAAAATGACATTCGCCGATGGCCGTGGCCGATGGTTATATCTTGATTTGCGGCATGAACGCTGTGTTCATGGAGAAACTCTTTTTTCCCTCTTTTTTTTTGGAGAAATCCGGAAACGCAGCCCTCCCGTTTTCATGTGGACAGCGAATCCGCATACTTTCCAAAACAATGACGACATCGCCGCATCTCACAACGTCCCATAACAACAACAATGGCGGACCGCATGCTCGTGTTCGTGCCGCAGAAGATATCGAGCCTTTCTCGCAACTTACCCGCCTTGTAATTGAGTGTGAGTCTCAGCAGCAGTTTGACCTCATTAACGGTCCACACAAACTATTCCGGTTTCCTTGCACTCGCCATTTTCATCTTCTTCTTCTTGTTGTGTTCGGTTTCTCTGTCTACTGTCTGTTTGTTTACAGCGCGCAAGTTTACTGTGCATGCTCTGTGTCTTCTTCTCCGTGTTTTGTGAATGTCAAGCGCCACATAGAGGCCTGGAAGATGAACTACAGCGTTTTCGCTCATTTTCAGTGGGTCCATGTGGACGCAAATATTCTTAAAACGATGACGAGGAAGACTCCCCGAAATCTTGTCATGTGAACTAAGGTTATCTTAAATGTCAACCAGAAAGTGACATTAAAGGTTGTTTTTGTTTCATAAATTGGTCTCATTGGATTTGTGCTCATTCAAGGATAGTGTTATGAAGAGCTGAAAGACTTGTAGAAAAGTTGTTAAAAAGAAAGAACATCGGCATCGGCCATCGGCCAAGTTCTTATGTTAAACATCGGTATCGGTATCGGCCCAGAATTTCACAATCGGTGCATCCCTAATTCTTAATTTTATTTGACTGAATGGCTCGAATTAGGATAGTCAAATTAGTCCTTTTGCGTGAACTGGGACACACAAGAAAAATGTATCCACTGTTTCGCAGTCGCTTCTTTCACACTGTTAGCTTATGGGAGTAAGGTTTTTAGGGCCACAGTGACATTGTACGCAATTTTGGCCACTGGTCGGAGCGAGGCACTGTTCTGCCCCCTAAGCTGATGCCCAAAGTACCATTTTGTCAAAGCGAGGTCCCATAATATACTGTTTTTCATCAATTTCACACAGCTGTGAGAGGTCCAACACCACTGTATTTGAAATCAATTGACCCAAAACCATCCGTGATCCTGAATTTCAGCTGTCTCAAAGTTGCTCTACTGAGAGCAGGCTGTTTCTGTGCCTGCACCTTTAAATGCTAATGAGCTCCATCTGTCAACGCCTGCCTTGCCTGCTCTCAGAAAGAGGATGCCGCTTGGGCTAGCGGTAGCATGGGCTAATGTTTACAGTGGATGTATCGCTTTGTCTCGCCGAGATGGTTCAGCCATGAGAGTTTGACCCAGAGTCAGACCCAGAAGGAGAGGCTCCTGAAGAAATACAGACTCTGCAGTTGCAGCAGGACGTTTCAGAATGGTTAGTGTGTCTGAATATGTTACTTAGTTTGTTCGTGTTGTTACATTTACTACCATGTAGCTAATGGCTAACAGCTAGCAAAAGCCGTGCTTGTCTCCAACACAGTCTCCAAGCTCTTGGACACTGTTCACATCGTCTCTGTCTCCAGTCTGAGCATGTTTCCAGACCTTTTACTGTGACAACCAAGCTCCCTCGTAATATTATTAACATTAGACTCGCTTCAAACGCCATTGCATAGCGGACCGAAGCATAGCAAACTAGTTAGCCAGTTTCAAGCTGACTTGACCATACTCGTAGGCAACTGTAAATACTATCAAACCACGGCGACACTTACCTGTGGCTCGGGTGCAGTTGCTGGGTCCGGTATGGGTGGCACTGATCCTTTTACGAGGGTCAGTGTCGAGGCAAAGCCAGCTTTGTACTGACCCTCGTTTCTGAAGTAGTCCGATGTGAAGGGGTTAGCACACACATACAAGCTAACAGGAAGCGTTGCCGGCACGTTGCCATTAAAAATTAAATGCAACCACTGTCTCTCCTGTTGCTCTGTAGCTGGGACAGAATATAGGCACTTATGTTGATTTATACAACCAACAACCGAGCAATTTGCGTGTCTAGCTCTGAGTGACATTACGAAACACTGCCACCTTACCGCTGGACACACCGACCTTCACCTCGGGGATGGACGCCCCACTTTCGGATATCTCCTATCACCGTGCAGAGGAGGCCGGCCTATGAAAATCTCTCCTTTCGTTACGTAACGAAAGCAGCTGAATCTGAACAGCCTGTAGGAGCGCCGTTTTACCAGAGGGCGGGCTGCAGAGACCATGCAGGACTCATTTGCTTTCCTCTTTCTGGGAGTTGGCAGGCTCAGGGGAGGACCAGCTTATATATGTAGAGACCACAGAAAACGTGTTTTTTATAATATGGGACCTTTTTGTTTGTGTTTTTTTGTCTGCCCATGGCCTTTATGAAGAAGAACAAAATAACAATTAAAGTTATTTAGTTTTAAATAAATAAATAAATAAATAAATAAATAAATGAATGACCTGGCAGTCACATGACGTCCTCACACCCTTGACGTGCCTCGCCGAGACGTCACTGCTAATCATGAGGAATTTCATTACACAACAGGTGTCATTTTATAGGGGAACTTCATCTTTTGCCGGTAAGTGTTTGCAGCGGTGTTATGTGGTCGTTGTTTGGTGTTTTTACAAGACGAAGTGATCATGCCGCATGCACCGTTGTGTTTATTAGACGTGCAGTTCTTGTAGTAGCAGGACAAGCAGCCGTTAGCCGTGAGCTAATAATTAGCAGCTAGCCGCTAGCTAACGGCATAAGTTAGTCCTGCTGCTTGGGGGGAAAAGAATGAGCAGGTTTCTGTGTAGCTGTCTGTTTTTAATATTAATGGGCGAATTGTATTATATGTAGGCCGTTTCAAAGATTTTTTAATTGTAACTTTTTAATTTTTTACCTTTAATCCAACTTGGACTATTTAGGTTAGGGGTTCCGGACGTGGACTGGTATGGGGTCATGGGTCGTTCAGCACGGTCCGCGAAAAACCCAATAGAAGGTAAGAACACAAGGAACATAAGTAATTGTCATTTATGTACGCGAATACACTGTTTCGTAATTATTTTTTCTGGAAATGGCATCTTTTTAAATGACATATCACGAGGCAAATTATTTTCTTTTAACATTGAAATGTTCAAGAAACTAATTTTATTTACTGGGTTATTTTGTGGGTCCAATGCAAGCTTTTTTATTATTATTATTATTTTTATTTGACTAGGACTGTTGGAAGGAAAGCCGACAAGACAGTGAGAGTAATGAAGACACTAAGCAGACTAAAGCTAAATTCCACCGAATTTATGACTATAACTATTTAAGATATGCTTTGATGGCGAATGGGGGTGCAAATGTTCCAAATCGTTAAAAGGTGGGGAATCCCCTGATTTGGGCTATTTACTGTTGGCCCTCTAGATGCAGGTAACCATATTTTAAATCTAATTAGCTTGTAGTCTGTAAATCTGTAAGTTTGTTGCCGTGTAAAATGTTGATAGTCAAACAGTCTTACTTTAGACTTAGATGTAATATAGAAATAAATAATTAAGGACAGATTCTGGATCAGGACGATGGTGCAAACTAGTAGATTTCAGGAAAAGATATTAAATGTCATTGTGTGTGACAGCAAGATTGTCCTCGGTACGCCGAATATTTCCTAAATTGTTTGTACTAGTTCTCAGATTTGCTTATAGGTTGGAGATCAGAATAACATCCCTTCCAATCGTAAGTCCTCCATAGCGTTGTTTTGTCTTTTCCACTTTTAATCAATCATTTGGCATCTTAATAGAGGAAAGCATTACATTTGAGAGAATAATGAATAGGCCTACAATTTTAAGAAATCTAAAAGCATGCAATGTCAAACCGAATTAGAATTATTAATTATTCTGGTTGCATCAGGTGGGTGTAAGATTCTGTGTAGTATTCTTCTTCCATATGGATCGCTATAATTCAACAGCTTGAACATTATAATATTGGCATCCTATGACTGTGTCATGTCCAAAGTCCCTTAGCTCTTTACTACTTATTTTAATTTTTTATGCTTGTTTAAGGAGATTTCATGGCTTTGTGCAAGAAAAATAATGACCCACTTATAAGCACAAACAAAAGCTGACTTTGCAAATGAACCGAAAACGTGCCTCAAATAGACCAAATGTCTCCACACTTTTAAACAAGATACAGGTGTTTCTCTTTATGTCAATTAGCCGATTACTACTAGTAATACTACTTAAACACGGATAGTTGGCACTTGATGATCTGAAAAGATGTGAAAGTTGGCAGTTTAACAAACTGGGCATGTGCCGCATGCTGAGCATGCTTTCTTGCATATCACACACACGGGATTCTATTTATAGATGCAAGTGTCGTCAGTGTCGCAGCTGCCTTCTGGGAAGAGGTAAAAGCAGAACAGAGCTATTAACTTCTTCCTTTCACACCCTCAAAATTGTACACAATTATCTGTGACAACTATTCTTATATTACGTCTCAAACAAACGCATAGATTGGCAGTTTACTTAAGTAAAAGGTACAACACACTGTAAAAGTCTACTTAAAAAAAAAGTCAAAGTTCAGTTAAGTCAAAGTATATAGGTATCAAAAACACTTCTGATACAGATCCAGCAATTTCATGGCAAGGAGGTGGTAATTACCAAGCAACATATTTGAATTTTTGAGTTTATTTTAAGAGTGACATTTAACTTGAGTGGTGTGAACACATTAAGGTCTCACTAATAAGGAATTCAATTTAAAATGGGACATTAGCCACTTTATTCTCGATTATGAAGTTGTATTTGTCAGTGATTAGCAATGTGCGGTGGCTAGCATAAAAGCGTATTAAAAAGTTCAACTGATCTGCTGCAAGTATAGAAATTGGTGAAAATGTAAATGGTGATAAAAGCTACCTAAATTTACTGGCCTGCAGAAGTTGGGCACAAACTAATTGGAAATTTCCTGCAAAAATGTGAAAGAAATTATCAGCCATTTATAAACTGCTAATTGTAAAATAGCAGAATATTATTATTATTATCATTTTTATTATTACTATTATTATTATTATTATTTATTATTATTAACCAATATTGGGGTAATTTTCAGTACTTTATGTGATACTTGTGGTAATTTTAAGTTAATATATTTTTCTTAATGTTAACCTGTAAAATTAAGTGTTACCAAAAACACATAATGTACTTCAATGATCAGAAATCACTCCATCATTAGCATTGATGTTTTAACAGGTAAGCAGTGTTTTTAAATTTGTTTCATGTCAAGGAGGAGCTAATTTTAAATTCTCAACAAATGTTGGATTCTCTAATCTGTAGTATATGTTATGAGCAGATCAAATGTTCCGTGACAAATATCTGAAAAACAAAAATGGAAATACTCCAAATAGAAACAATTTCAAAATGTGTCCATCTTTTCACAACAGCTGTGAACTTCTCTTTAACAGTAAGTTATTACATTGCCGAGAATGCTTTCAGAATAAATTATTAGATTCCTGTTTTTATGACGTACTTTCTGGCATAGTTTGACGTTGGTGCTGCCAGAAACTGAGCTGGCACGGCTCCAGTGTTTACATAGCACCACACTGTGTCCCACTGACAGAGCCAGTTCAGTTCGCCTCAAGGTTAACGAGAGGAGGGGGAGGAAGAGACATGGAAAGCCGTTAGTATGAGGGCTGTGATAAACTTGTTCATTATCCAGGGTGCGTTTTTGTTTTGTTTTTTGCTTTGTTTTCCTCACACAAGTCAGTGAGACAATAGTGGGAATGTTTAGTGCTGTCGCGATAAGTTGCAACATGAAGTGCGTTAGTTGCCAACATGTTAGCCTTGTGACAGTAAGCTGAGAGCTCAGGGTTATTATTGAGACACACATCATAGGACTAATTCCTGAGAGGCCTCCACTGGAATTTCAAAACCTTTTCTTTCCAAATCACATATAGCTGACACAATGTGGTGGGGACAATTTTGACATTTAGTGCTAACTTGTGAAAATGGATACAGGAAATGCTCACTGGGAGCGTGTGATTGGGTCAGTTCGACTGCACAGTCATGGTGTTAAGGAAGAAGTTAAAGAAAGAAGCGAATGTCACAAGCGTCATCACCCAATGTGTCATTATTTTCCACCGTGAACCACATTGTTCCAGATGTGGTTACTAACCACATGGCTTCAAACATTGACTGGAAAGTTAAAGTTCAAGTAGTGTTGTTTAAATGTTAAAAATATGGAAAATAGAAATGAAGAATAGTTTGACTTTAACTTAACAACCTCAAAACCATTTAATATAACACTTACTTGTATGGTGAATGGTGCCTCTGATCTTCACCTTGTCAACATGTCTGCCAACTACCATTAAGTTTACATTCATGCGTGTTATGGACCTACATATCATATTGACACTTGTACAAAAGGTGTTGTGCCACGTTCACATTACATTACCTCTCCGTAATAATGGGAGGTGGATGAGACAGTGGTGGAGTTACAGTTGAGGAGGCTGCCAAGCGTGTGTTTGAACATTTCACAGTGTGACACCACAGGTTATTTTTAAGGTGACCCCAAAACATCTCCAGCTGTGTTTCAGGCAACCAAAACAGACATTTTAAGTGTAGACACAGCATTGTTACAACATAAAATATAAAAATAAACCTTAAGATACTTAAAGTTGCAACACGAAGGTATGTTAAGTTTTAACTTATCTGTGGTTGGCAAAAACATACATTTCCAACATTCAGTGTGGCGATTGGTTTGGTTCTTGCACTGTGTAGCTTTGGTGAGTGGATACAATCTCTCTGATGACCCCAGCTGCTCTGCCAAATTTACTCGCCGATTATTGCCGATTTGAAGAGTTTTCTGATGGACAGATAGCTTTATTTGTTGCTAAGGTTATCGCTAACTTCTGCTAACCGTTGCTTTCATTAGCTAGTTAGTACAGTTAGCTGTCGCTGCCACACCGATACTGGATCTTTGAGCAGCTGGGAATTGTAGGAGTTTACACCTCTAGCATAGAAGTTCAGCTGCCTCTTCAGACATCATGGCAGAAATGAAGAGGACCTGTTTGAGAAGAGCTAAGAGAGTGACAGAGCAAGAGGATGGATCAGAAAAAACTTAAACTGGCAAGAGCTTTGTGGCTTGCTGTGTCTTGTGTTGTTGCACTTGCTTGATGTCTGGTTATGCTAGCAAAGTGTCCACTCTAGTTTTTGATCATAAAAGTATTATTATACTATGATTATTATCGTCCTGTACAAGTGACTTGCAATCCAAAACTGTAGGGGCACCAAACTGGAACAAATACCAATTCTTGCGTATTTCTGCTTTTAATACCACTCTTGTGTCTGTATGGTAGATAGGTAGCTGGAGCCAGCCACTGGTTAGTTTAGCTTAGCATAAAAGACAACAGAAAACAAGTAGCTGGGCTCTGTTTAAATGCCACAAATTGCACCTACTAGCACCTCTTGAGCTAAATTACCACAATCTGTCTTTATTAGTTTAATCCCTGCATGAAACACAGTGTAAAAAGCAAAAAGTCACAGCTGTGCAGGCCCCAGACTATTTCCCATGCAACAATTGGAGACTTCTGGAAATGACTTGTACAGGAAAAAATAAAAAAGCTGCCATTTTTTGTTTGTTACTCTTGCAGGGAGCTAAGCTAGCAGTTTCCCCCTGTTTCCATTGCCTGTGCTAAGCTAACCGGCTGTTGGCTGTATTTACATGTTAACCGTACGGGGGTACGGAGTGGTATCAATTGTCTGCAGTCAGCAAGAAAGTGACTAAGCGTGTTTCCAAAAATGTTAAGCTCCTCTTTTAATGTATTTTTTAATGCATGAGTCATGTGCAAACAAGAGGGCAAACTAATTAACACCCTGAAGGAAACCATCACGTGCAGGCTTACAATCTGCACTGCTTTGATCCCTGTACTTTCCGACTGGAATAAATATGTGAGGTCATACCACCATGATGGTAGGAGCTGCATCTGGAGAATTCACATCTGCCACGTTCCCCCCTGAAATGGCCACTGTCTAAGATCATTATCAACTGCCGCCTCGAACATTCAGATTGCATCATGGCAGAATATGATTGATCTGACGCTACCCGCCTATCCCGGCCCGCCTGCCACTGCCGCCACTATCCGTTTATCAGTATCAAATGCTTGGAGACGGAGGGAGCCAGTGACATAATCGGGATCTTCAAAATGGACTTTGATTCCCACAAACCCCAGAAATAGCTGGCTGATGTCATTGGGTAGATGGTAATAAATCTGTCTACACTATAATAGCAGGTTGGCTGGGAGATGCTGTTAACTGAGAACACCTTGTCTATATTGTAAATAAGTATTGTCAGTACACAGAGCAACCTCACGCAGGTGCATGCACACAGTATTCACATGCAAATAGAACAATGACATGCTGGTTATCGTCCACTATACACTCATGAACACATGCAAACACAGACATGCACACTTCCTCTACAACACAATCGTAGTAACTTGATCCTGAGCTGTGCCAGTAAGCCTGACATTTCCGGATGGATTCAGTGTGTATGTGCAACGTTCACACACCAGTTTTGTGGTTACCCTCCTGATAAGAGTGCTGATAGAGTTCTAAGATATGTGTCAGGCAGAGGACGGGGACATTTCACAGTATGAGAGAGGATTTACATGGAAGATGTCCTGTAATTCTAGTGGAGTGAAATCTTGCAAGTTTTACTCTTCATACCCTTCTCTGTGTGACTCAGTCACAGATGTTTGAGGGTACTACCCAGCATGCGTCAGTCACCTAGAGGAAAGCTTTGATCCTAGCTGTTCCCTCAATCAGTAAACGGCTCCACGTGTGTGTATGACTGGGCCCTCCATGACCTCGCACGATATGTCTTCATGGCAGACACAATGAAGTCATATCAGGGGAATATAAACTGACTACAAGCCAGTGGGGGTGTTGAATAGAGCCTATTGTTGCTGCTGCAGGTGTGTTCCTGTTCAGAGTTCTGCAGGAGTGATTTACAGGAGGCACTCTTTCATCTCCTCAGCCATCGTCTGTGACTGTTTTCTGCCTTTCCCCCTTTGTTCTCTTTATTTTAGAGAACAAAGATGGTTATCAAAAATCACAGTGTACAAGCAAACAAATGAGATAAAAACATTAATTCTCAGTACCAGTAATATAATACAACCAAAAATAAATAGGACAACAAAAGAAAATGAATAAGAAGATGAGGCATGCCAGCATCCAGCATAAATCTCTAAGATTAAAGGAGACACATTATGCTCATTTTCAGGTTCATAATCTTATTTTGGGTTACCACCAAACTAGATGTACATGCTTTAGTGCTCAGAAAACACATCAGTTTTCTCATACTGTTCAGTGCTGCTGCTATGTATTTCCCCTCTGTCTGAAACGGTCTGTTTTAGCTCCTATCATTTTAAGACTTTGCAGAAAAAATCTTTGGATTGATTAGAAAATATTCTTCCTCACAAAAACACCAATTTTCCAGGAGAACTTCAAAGTTACACGTGTTATCCAAGAGGCTGAAGAGAAACACAGAAGGCACATCTTACAATAATCAAGTTGACAACAAAAGGCCTTAATTGAGGAGGATTTTTTGTCCAGACTTCTTTCCACCATTAATTTTCACCCAACTGTTCCAATGTTTCCTGATTTAAGACTGCAGCTGCATCATCGATCAGCAGCATCACAGCTCTATTGTCTTTGCTTCATCCAATTTTTCCCTCTCAAGATGTGAAACTCCTACACTTCGAGGTTTGTGACCTCTGCAAACACCAACTCAGTGTCCCAGAGAGGCCCTAACAGAGGGAGCTCCTGCCTCCACAACCTCTCCTACATATTTCAGATTTGTATTCTGATTGCACGCTTCACACAGAGGAGCTCAACGGGACTCTTTTTACTTCGATGCTCCAGCTTTTCATTACTTTCCAGGAAGAACAAAGGCATTAATCACAGCGTGTTACAGTAAGCTAGGCCTCTCTCTTTTCTGAAGGCATTTCCTTTCGTCCCCCTGTTGCTGGGCACTCCCTGTAGACAGGAAATTCTTCTGGAGTCCCTCCAAACCATGGCGTCCTTTTCCCTCTTTCTTTTCCCAGTTTTTCGCTGGAAATCTTGGAATCCTAGTACAGTCTGTCCCCACCTTCAACCTGCATGTAAACAAACAATCTGCCCCTTCCAGAAATCCTGCCAGCTTATCCAGCTGAGATATCTACAGGGCTGCATGTCCGTAATTATCACTGTAAGATATGAAATAAGCTGCAGTCACCATAGATAATGGATATGAAATGAGATAGACTGCAAAGACACCACACGGGAAAAAAATTGCTTCTTTTCACAAACTTGAGTTTCCCAGAATGAGAGCCACCCACAGTTCAGTGAATGTGCAGAAAAATAAATCCCACAATACCATTTTCCCGCTGGGACAAACAACAGTCTGTCTTGTTCACATGGTTATTCTGAAGGCCCTGCATCAGCAAGTTCACAACCCAAAACATTGCACACAAGAAAATCTTTCTTCCCAGTAAATCTAATTGATGTGGCACTCAGACGGCGTCTCTCTCTCAACTCGATTCCGTTCAGTCAAATTCGATTCCTTGAACTGATTATATTCAAGAACAAATACTTGTCTTTACAGTTATGGTGGCTGGCGCGTTTCTCAGTTGAATTCCAGTAACTGCAGTTAGTTCCCTGTTTATATAATATGTTCTGTCAGCTAGACATCACGGTTTACCGTTTGTAGCTGGGTCGTAAAAAGAGAGGGCGCCTGTTTCAATGGCATGGATTGTCGTGTAATCAAGCCTGTTTGATTATACACCCTGTTTACCTAATGCACTGCTCAATATAGGTCACTATGTCACCTGTGAAGGGAACCTTCATTAACTTTTATATGAGCAGGAAGAACTGCAGCAGTTATGGAAAGTAGCACTAAGGAAATAAGCTTTTGATATAAGAGGATATTATGAATGTCTCAGTTTAGGACTAAAGTTTACTTAATTATAAAAATGCAAACAGCAGCTGACTATGGAAGACTGAAACTGCATCTATCTATCTAGTTTTAAGAATACATTTATATTATTATTTGTATTCAGTTTACTGATTTGTTTATACACAAAAAATAAATATGTAAATAAGTAAGCATATACATTTAGAAATTAATATATAACATTGTAAAACAAATGTGAAGTAAATAATTATAGGAATTAAGAAAAAAGTGAATAAATAGAAAAGCAAATGAAAACAGTAATAACATTTTGTCACATTTTAAACATCACATTTTATTCTAGCCTTATTTTGGGTGCATTTCATGGCGTATTTCTTATTTATTGAAAGCTTAACTGCCAAGTTTTCAGATTCAGTCGTGTCATCTCAAGTACAAATTAAACTGATGCTTTGGATATTCATTTTCTGTTCTGCTCCAGCTAGTTTTAATTAGATGTTTTGCAGGATTTTGCATTGCGGGCAGTTTTCAAACTTGCAAAACAGCATGTTTCTGGAGAAATACTAAATCATGCATCCCAAATCCCGGCAGTATTTTATTCTCTGCAGCGCTGAACACAAGCCAAACTTTTACTACTTTTTTACTACCGCTGTTGTAACCTCGCTCTCACTGAGCTTGATAATGTGATATACTGTAAACATGGTGTATTCATGGTTATATGAGCGTGTGTCAGGCAGAGAACAAGATAGGGAGATGGGGAAGGGGAGGGACACACTTTGTTGTGGCTGCTTTATAACTCCCTTTCTCAGAAATCCTGCCCCGAGGATAAATGCAGTGTCCTTCTGCAGAGCCTGCTCTGCTCTAGATTCCTAAAGTGATTTGTGCAGGATTTATTCTTCCAGTAAGCAATATCAAGTCTGTCAACAGAGCACCTAAGGTGTACCTGCACCTAAAACACAAGATCTAAGAGATTGTAAGAGAAGTATGAGCTGCACTTGGCTCCAGCCTGTGTCAGATGTCTGTTTGCATTTACGTAAAGAAGATGATGGTGTTAGATCTGATGGCCCGCTTTCTGTGAACCACCTCATCTTCTCGTTCTTGCTGAAAAAACGTGATGTTACTCATTATTGAAACCATTGAGCTGTAAGATGTCAGCTTCAAAACACCAAACTTGTGCAAATATTGAAGCCAAACCTGCAACCTGGACAAAATGTTGGCAGGTAACATTTCTGTAAACCACTGATACATTCACAGTTGTAGGCATCCATGTAGTATAGTGACCTTTCTACAAAATGTGTTCATATGGTGTTAACATTTTTTGTGTATGACTTGACTTTGATATCAGGAGGTGCAGGGTTGAAGCCAGTGACCATTGTTCAAGACTTGGTTAAGACACTTGTAAGTGTGACAACATTAGATATTTTTAAGGAGACCGTGGGACACTTAAGAAGAAAAAAGATGTTTTTGATGACAAGTCTGGACATCTCCAGCTGTGTTCTTTGCAACAAAACCAAGTGTTTTAATGAGACCTCAACACACATCCAGCTGTGTTAGTGCCGACCAAATCACGTATTTTAAGCCAAAATGTGATATTGGTTTCTAACCATAACCAAGCTTTTTCTGTGCCTAAACCCAACCAGACCTTGAGGCGTTGCTATTGTCAAAAACAAAAAATAAGTGCACGCACATCCAATCCAAAAACGGCCAGGTGTCTAGTGGAAAGCAAAACAAAGAGGAAAAAACAAACGCTAGCACACTGGAAATCTCTGATATCTACTTATTTAATGCACCAAAGTTTTGAGCAACACTGCTCTTCATTTGACTGAAGTGAAACTTGTAAACATGAGTACAGTCTCATGAATGTCATTGCTTTGGTTCATTAAATAAGTGGCTGTTGGAGTCCTACAGAAGCGTAAAGTTGCAACGTAAAGAAACGTGAAGTTGCAACATGAGGAGAAGTAAAGTTGCAATGTGAACATGGTTTGCAAGAAATGTACATTGCCAACATTTATTGCTGTGACTGGATTGAAACCTGCTAAAGCAAACTGGTTAGCGAGAGAATACCCACCAGTCTGTGTTGCATTTATGTCTGCACGCCTGTCTGTGTGTAACATTCTTTTGCCTGCATGAGCCCCGTACGAGAAAGGGCCCTTCTCATGCCAGCTGAGGTCAGGTCCGGACACCGTGGGGTGCACCCTTCTCCCACCGCGGTGGGCTGAGAAGCAGGGGGGAGGCCTCCGGCACTTCTGGGAAACAGTCTGGGCCTAATTGGAGCCCGACCGGTCTCACATGTCTCCACTTACTGGAGGAGACGGAGGATCCCGCTGCCCGGCCTATGAGAGCTGCTGAAGGCGCAGGCCTTTCCCACCTCATTAGCATAACCACAGAGAAGAGAATTCACCGAGCAGCCTTATGACAGCATGAGTGAGTGGTGTGGTCTGTTGCAGTGCAGCGAGGTCACTCTGTTTAGTTTTTCAAAAGAATATTTAACCTAAATAAATCCCTCTCTGTACAGTTTGTCCTTTCTGTACAGTGCAGCCTCCTCCTCCAGTTGTTCCCTCTTAACTCATTCTTGTTAACCTCCCCTCCTACTGTATCACATTCCCCTTCTCATGTACACAAACCTCACAGAAGAGACACACCAGTGCTCTGTCTTTTCATGTGTCTGCTGTGAGAAATACAAGAAGTGAAGAACAGCGCAGATGGTGAAAAACAAAGACTTCCCTGCTGCTGCTGCACCACCACCAAAACGCATTCTCAAACTTCTCTCTCTCTCTCGCTCTCGCTCTCGCTCTCTCTCTCTCTCTCTCTCATATATCATGGCAACGTGCCTCTCATTTCCCATCAGTCATGGTCACCTCCTTGGCCCTGCTCTGTAATTCTCAAAAAAACGTCAATACAGCGCCGGTGCAAAATATTGTTTGACTGCAGATGTGTGAAATAAAATGATTACGGGCAATTAACCATCACTTTGTGTTTTCAACCAAGTACACACATGCACAGCAGGAATCTTATTTTGCAAATGCACATCTGGAACCAATTCGTTGATAATTTGTGTGCAGGAGGAAATATACAAATAAGCACCTTTTCATTTAGCCTTGAATTTTATATTGTTTGGTTTTGCGGAAAACAAACTGATTTCGATCTTTTTTCAGATCAAAGGGCTTTAGAAAGCTGCTTTTTTTTGCCTTCTGCTGATGAGATAAACACGTCCCAACTTGAATGAACTCAGGTATTCAAAGGCCTCTGAAGACCAACACAGGGCTGCTGTAGGTTTTACTTTATCTCTGTACTTACCATACCTGCTACAGTGTATGTCTGTACAATTTAGCCTTTACTGTGAATGTTCAACTGGGACTTGCTGTACTAGAGGTTCTTTTGTAGCTGAAATGTTGACCCCAACTGTTTTAAAGAGCAGTCTCCTTTGTCACAGTTAAGATGCTGTGAAGCAGAGCAGTGTTTTTCTGCAAGTTTGTGCAGACCGCTAAACATTTAATAGAACATTTAAAGTAAAATCTTAGATGTGAAATGGCACAAAAACACTTCCTCAACTTCTTACCACAGAGACTTTTTTGCAACTGCCGCAACCTGCTTTTTCACCCGTGTCCGTTTGTTGGTTTGTCAGCAGGATTACACAATAACTTCTGAACAGATTTCAATGAAACTTGGATTGAGAATGGATCTCAGTCCGGAATAGACCCTATAAACTTCTGATGCGGATCTGGATAAAGGGACAGATCTAGGAATATGTCCTCACTTTCAACATTGTAAGAAAGGGTGTTTTTTGACAACCAAAACAGAATGTGACGAAATAACCGTTTTTAACCACGTCAAAGACATATTTGAATTGTGTTGCAGAGATACCTACTGAAGTTAGCATGCTAACCACTTAGCCCTGCACCCTGTACCTCAAGAGCTGATGCCTTCTAGTGTAAGGTTGCATAAATCTTTGAAATTCATTTCTTGCCTCTGCCCTTTACAGGAGCTGTGCACACCACCGCCCTGTGTTTGTCAACTTTTCGATGAGAATCGACTTGGTGTAACCCCTGTGATTGACAGTAAAACTCCACATGGCAGGTTTTACATCCCCTTTCTTTTAACACCTTAGATAACCAAAAGTGAATAATTCTTCTATAATTATTTCTGGGTGTCCAGAATGTCTTTTAAAATGATTTCTCTTCTCTATTTTTTTTAGTACATCTCTCTTTGGGGAGGACGAGGCACAACAGAACAGCAGACTACACACCGTGAAGTGCCAGAAACAGGTGATAAATACTTTCAGTGTGTAAAATGGTGACAAATTGTCATGAATCGAGAGGAAACCAGGAGAGGGCGATGGAAAATTGGGAGTCTCCCAGGAAAATCCACAAATGTGCAAGTATGGCGCTTACTAAATAAAAGCAGGTACAGTTAGGAGCAGTTAGCTCTAGTGATTTGCTGCCCCCTATTTGTTTGAATTTGATGCATGGCCAATTCCTACATATTGCACTTTTTAATTTCTCAGGGAATAATGCACAAATCTTAAAGAAAAGAAAAATCAGCCATATATAGGTGGATGGTATCTATGAGTGAGTAGTTTGATCTGGCCTGATTGAACTACAAGACTGTCGGACATTGGCGAAGGTATGCGCTCTACTGAGTGCTATTCTGGTTCATATAGTAATGTTTAAACAGTTTTTTTGTTTCCTGATTAAGAATTTACTCTTTTGAACACTTTCGCAGGATGACAGTAAAAGTACACAATTCCGCACATAGTGGGATTTAGGTCATTTCTTTTTAATGCAACCTATAATCTGAGTTAAACTCACCAGACACTTATAGGAATCAGAGGCTGCATGTGCACATTGATAACTGCACACATGCCCTTCTGTTTCCTGCATGCCCGTTCCATTGAGAAAGTCATTTTCTATTGATTGCTGTTCCAGGCATCATTTAATATGATACATATTCACTTGTAAATATCGACCTTTCCCCGCTGCCCCGACGTTTGTGCCATGAATACTTTAAAAGCCAGGCTCGTGAAAAGATATGAAATGTTATGATGCTGTAAATAAAGTCTGGATTTAAACAGGAACAGGAGATTGTTTTTAATATATTTTATAGAGGGTAAATGTGGATGTTGGAGTAATGCGAACTTTGGGAGCAGTGTGCCTGGTTGAATGATAAAATTTCAATGCTGCCCTCAAGAGGATGTAGTATTCAGTATTCATGGACATAAAAAAGGTCGGCCTCACTTAACCCGTAATTTAATTAGCGCTTGATTTGGCAACACTGTAATTCAGCTGAAATTCACGAGCAACATAAAAAAAAAAAATGTTTAACTTCCTGGCTTGGAGCGGTTTTCCTCATCGATCCAGGTCACATACTGCCACCTGCTGGAGGTGTTTCACTGCTGCATGATGTTGTGTAAAATATACTCAGAGCCGGTGTTGTGACAAATCTGTCTTTATTTCAGCTTGATTAAATGGTAATGATAGAAACCTCAAATCAAACATTATTGAACAGAATACCAAAAGAAAATGGCACAACTAATAAGAAACAAAAATAAGGACAAAATACCCACTATACATTTAAGTATGTACAACTTTGATAAATAAACCAATACTGTCTAGAATTATGATTGTTTTGCATTTTTTCCTTATTTCTCTAGGATTAGTGAGCAGAGAGGAAGAGGAGGAGGAAACGGAACAGGCAGGAAGTGAGGAGAACGACCAGCAGGCACACAGGAAGAGAAGAGAGACGTTCAGAGACAAGAATAGAAAAAACAAACTGCTTGATGCACCTCAACACAGTTTTCTGCTATTTGGCAAGATGACATGTCTCTGCCTCAACGTGACCCATCAGCCATCCTGCATTTTTCTGCTTCACCCGTAAGTACATGGCTGCAGAAGCCCTGAGAGTCAGAAAAAATGATGGTGATCCATTTCTAAGTTTGATCTAAATTATTTTCTGCTCTGTTTTTAGGACTCCAACAGGTGAAAAAGGGTTTTGCCAGGATAGTCTTAATTTCTGACAGAACACTGCTTATGTCACGGTTTTGACATAATCTGCTGCTTTTATTAGATATTTTAAGTTTATTGATTGTTTAGTTTTTCACGTTGTCTATTGGTCTATTAAACTCAGACAGAAAATAAGTAGATCAAACTTCACCAGTATGTTTTTATTGCCTCCCAGGGCTTCCATACATTCCTCACACATCTAGTAGTTTTATATTTGTTTCACATCACACGTTGGATCCTGAGACGGGGACACCCCACTTTTTTTTTCCAGGCATAGCTTTGTTTATTCGTGCCACTTTAAATCCTCTACAATATGTTATATTATGTCTTATACATAAACCACCTGAAGCGCACAGTATTGTACAATGGATCAATGAGGTCGGGCTGAAGGCTGAAAATGTTTACCATTGAATAGGTAACCCTCTCAAAAGAATATTAAAAGGCAAGGAAACAGAAAAGTGAATTACTGTCGCTAACCAGCAGCTTTTCTCATCACATTTCATCTAGAGCGCCAGGCACTGTGCAGCAGTAAAAGTAAAGTAACTAATAATTAAATTGCGTTTTAGGTGATACAGTAATAGAAGGTTGTCTTGTGTTGGTGAGAGAAAGAGAAAAATGTATAAGAGGGGGGCCCAGGGTCGTCTCCTTACAAAGACACTAATCCCCAGAATGCACCTTCAGGAAATGAACACCGAGACCCTGTCCAGACAATCAGACACTCTCATGTGTCGCTTCACATTTACAAAATAACAGAAACAGTTCAGTCTGGGACACGGATGAGGTTTTTTTATTCCTCATGTGGCTGTCATGTTGTGACCGGGATCCATGTCAGCAAAAACATGGAAAGTTTCAGAATATCGTAACAATCTCCTGAGTGGCAACTATTTTTATAAACATTTTTTTTTTCTTTTTTTATAAAATCACTAACAGTTGGCAAGTTAAATCCTCCCTGCCACGCCCACCCTTCCCTGCAGTTTAAGTTGCAAGACCATTTTATTTTTATAAAAGCAAACAAATGGAAAAAAAGAGGAACTGCCAGAAAAAAGCTCTAAAAATAGACACGTATTACCGTAACATTAAAGCACATCAGAGAAGCTCTAAGTCTTCTTTTTGAATGTTTTGGTTGGGGCTCCACACTCGGTCAGACCTGCTGAGTTTAGACGATGTGTGCTATGGGGGCCAGCATGAGTGTATGCATGTTGTCGATGTGTGCAACGTATGTTGGAACTGTGTTTATTTAAAGCATCTTCAAAGGGGATTTCACAGCAGGATTCCTGTTCGGCCTCATAGACCGAGAGCACATACAAAGCTGAGAGAGAAAGAGACACATTCAGACAGCAGGTTAGAGGAGGCTTTGGCCCCGACTCTTATCTAGAAACCCCAGCATGCTTCCTGTTTTCCTGGCCTGTAGAGTCCCAAAGCCAGAGCTAGTATGTATCCTAGAGAAATCCCCTGGAGAGGTCTGAGGCAGACCTCAACCGTGGCCTCTGCACTGGCCCAGATAGGGCGAGCAGACACCCCCAGACCCCCCTCTGCTCTGTCAAGTGCAACGTTGGGAGTGCTGAGCAGCTTCAGTGCCTCTTCATGGACGACACCTTCTTCTTCCTGGCAGCCAGCATCTCGTAAAAGGGGTCTCTGCTGATGGCGGCTCTGTGGGCACACGTACGGGGGAAAATGTTGGTGAGAGAAGGATAAATGGCATCAAGTGTGCACTCATTACTATAGAGATGATGCATTTGCATCCAAGTCGGCCTCCAGTTTTTATTTCAAACATTCTTGGAATTAATGCGTGGATGTGAGTGATGTAAGTCAAATGAGATTGTGAAACCTTCTCCTTTAACCCCACCTTCTCCCTAACTACTACTTTTTTATTCAGATGAGCTTCTTTGCACTATTTTCTGTTTGCATTCTTTAAATGTTTCAAACTGGGCTGATCTGCACCTGGAAACACTTGGACGTGTGAGGACACACATTTTAAACAAACTGCTCTAACAATCAGTTATTTTTGGGTGAAGGGAAGAAGAGAAAGTACAACTGACGCGATTTGAGAGATTCGGTGTGACTTGCACATTCATGGGTACGTTGGTACCATTTCAAGTATCACCCAAAGTGTAAGCAGATATAGGCAAAACATAGTTATAGTAACAGCTTACTGACTGACCCAATGGGCTCTTCTCATTTCTCTATTTTGTGTCTCCTCAGTTCTTCCTCTGAGCTTCAAATCAATCTCAGCGTTCCATACTGAAAGATGTCTCAATTCCTAAAATGTATTATCGAGAAAGAAGAGTGGGGCTCGCCAGAGGAGCTATGGGTGAGTATACACAGGTGATGTGTATCCTTTGCAGAAGTCTTTTTTGTATACCAACGACATCTGCTCTTCAGTGTTTGTCTACCACCTCGCAAGGTAATTTCTCGCCACATTACTTAATGACATTTCACCATGTTCATGTCAAAATATCGTGACAGATCATAAAATACGGCAGTAGATGGTAACAAAACAACAGACAGATGATGAGGCTGTGCCACACATCACATTTAGCTGATGTTGCTGCCTGTTGCCTCGACTCCTCTCTCCCTTCTTCATTGTCTAACTACCCAAATGATGGGAGCTTAGCTAGATAAGAGTAACACAACCGGAGTGACCTTGAAAACCTTAGAAAATAAACACCTACTTGATGCTGTTCATCCATTCCTCTTTTTCCTCAGCAGTGGGGGCAGAGATACGGTAGAAGGTGTGGTTGCCCTCCACGACGCGTCCGTCAGCCTCGGTCTTGCACGCTTTTATCACCTGATCCTTGTTGTCAGGAATAAAAAGCTCAAAGCAGTTCTGCAGAAGTGAAGCGGAAGGAGATTAGACATAAGAGAAAATGCTATAAACTGTTAGCTTTATCTGCATAAAGATGTTTTGAGTACATTACTGCCAGTAACAATTGTTTAACTACTTATCATGCATTATTTATCAATAAATTGATTTCTAGTTAATCATTGTTTGTCAAAGCTGTGGAAATTCTGCAGTTATAGTCTCAGCACTGGAAAGAGTCCTAAAACCCAAATCCTGCTGCTCTGACTGAGTGTTATCACAAAATGAACCAGCAGAGGGAGCTGAACTTACAGGCTTTTTGTCCTCTACCTCCTTGATGCTCAGGTTCTCCAGTGGGATGATTCCTCTTGGCTCTTTGTCCTGGACAAAGACAAAAATGTCTATGACACAGACAACAGGAACAGAACAGACGTCTTGACTGAGAAATACTACGTTGTACTCACTGTGGTGTACTCAAAGTAGTACAGACAGTTGTCTGTGAGGATGAACCACCTCCTCTTCCAGGTTTTGACTCGTCCCCCTGTGGAGCAGAGACAGCCAGCGTCAGAGAGGCTCGGCAAGAGATGAAGAGACAGAAACGAGCACCGAAGCACCAGGTCGAGCAGCAGACAGGCAGACAGATGTATGGGCAGACAGACAGATGACGGCTCCAGAGGACTCCTTTCACCCAGAAAATTACCATCACCACAGCTGCAGAGTCTTCAGCTCTCTGGGTGTTTTTCTTTTCCTTTATATTTGTTGATTTTCCACACCTACATTTCAATTACATGTGCTGGCCACTTAGGTGATAAATGCAACATTAAAGCTGATTAGAGTTGATGTGAAGATGCCATACAATACATCTACACGTCTCTATAAATGTCTTGATGTGTCTGGAAACTGTCCTCACTTGCTGACTCACAGGAGTAAATCTGGAGAGCCAGGATCGATAGACAGGATACAGATCTATGTGCTTTGCACTCCCTGAACTTAATGAACTACCACCCAAATAGTTTCTAGAGGACGGTTATAAATGTGGAAAGCACTCTGATGGTAAGGAGTGACTGAGGATTAAGTTCTCTTTAAAGCCCAGTGGGGGGGCTCTCTGGTTAATGAACGCCCACTGATTTGTAGCTGATCTCTGACCCCCCTTTGTCACCCATACTTCCTGTGTGGGGGAACCTGATCACAGTGGCAGATGGCAGTCCCGCTCTGAGAGGATAGGATGCCAACAAACTGAGGAGGGCAGGAAGCTCAGCGCCTGGAGCGATGTGCAGCCTCTCTACAGGCATCTCAGACTTGAATTTCCTGTTTTTGGCTTTGTAAAGTAACTTCTCCAGTGAGTCTTTCTAAACATGACAAAGACTTAAGCTGTGTCTAGACTTGGCTATCCCACCACCAGTGTTAGTAAAAAAGCTACATCGTGAAACCCATCTACCAAGATAGAGAAGATACAGACATGTAGAACACACTTGTATCATCATATAACAGCATTATCACTGTATATGATCTCCCATCATCTCGCAGACATCATGACAGGTGAAACACTTGAGTCTATGTTTGTTATCATCTACAGACGCCATCAAAACGCTTCACCCGACAGGCAGAGATGGAGAACCCCTCGCCGCATCTCGACTCGTCGGTGTGTTGCGACGACGAAATAAAAAAAGCAGACAAACAGAAAACACAGACGCGATGGCAGAATCACACAGCTTGAGAGTTGATTGGGTTGGCCTGGAGGTTGTGATTGGTTTCATGGTCATGTCAAGTTCCTGTCACGCCAAAAAAGACAGATGACCTCCTCCTGAGTGCACGAATGTCCCTGCAGATTGATGTAGACGGTGCTAGGCCGGAGTGGAGCTGAGTGGAGGGAGGCACTCATGCAAGACGGGACTGTGGGAGGCCGGGCGAGTAGAGGTGAAGAGGGTTATCAGGTTGTTGATAGTTATGATGCTTTTAGAATGGATTTTTCTTGCCTGGATAAATTAGCAACTGGCTTTTTTGCAAAAATTAGCATCATTGAGCACCAATAGAAAGGCTCTTATTTTGAAACGAATATGACAAGTGCACTAATTACAGCAATGCACAGTTAAACTACTACCTGTGTGCACTTGAAGTGTATAATAAGAATGCCTGAATCCCCTTCAGCACGGTCCTCTGCCCACGCTTCTCTCCCACAGTTTAGTCCAGTCCGGTCCAGCACCACACCGGACCGCAGCCACGCTGCTACCGTTCAGATCTGTTTACAGCATTAGATACAGAGAGCAGAGCAACATTTTTGAAAAGGTGCAGTATTCCCTTTTCATGCCACCAGCGAGCAAATAACAATAAGCCAATGGGTTCATGATCAATTTGGAGAGTCAAGCAAAAGTCCTTTGTTGTGCTCGCTGTATGGAAAAAAAGGATAAAGCAGCTTCCCAAAAAAAATAAAAACACAGATCAAAGAGTGACCACCACAGCATACAGAGAAAAAAAAGGGTCAAACCGCTCGGTCGAGTGGTCAGAAAGCATCAGCTCCCTGAGCCGAGCCGACATGGTGGCAACCACCCACAGAGATAAAAGAGTGTGGACAAAACCACCAGCTCAATGAGAGACTGAACAGACAAACATCTGAAGTTCAAATGAGTCGATGGCTAGACAAGAAATGAAACAAAATCTAAAGCCGAAAATAACAAAAACCCTTATGAAAAATGAGGAAGAAAACAAAAGCATGGCGGACCACCAAAAGCACCTGAGAGCTGAGAGATGGACTAGCGATTTGGAAGAGCAGGTGTACATACCTCCTGAGGAAAGACAACAGCCAAAATCATGGGAACAAACAAACAAACGAAGAGGAAAAGAAAACAAAAAAATTAAATTAAATGATAAGGAATTATTGCACCATAGTCCTGTTAATGTGGTTACAGAGAGGCTTTGATGCGCTGCTTTACAGCTTTCGTTTCAAAACTTAATAGATCTGCTGTTACTACATTAGTCCACAAGGGGGAGCTCTACTGTAAAGCATCACATGAAAGTATTGCCTCCACTTACGTTATATCCAGCAATTTTACCTTCCACCGGATTGTTTTACTCAAATCTGTCAATTAGGAGTAACTGGAGAAAGAGAATCCTTCACTCCCTTGGCGTAGTCGGTTGTAAACATTCACAGCGATTGTATGGTTCAATTTTATGCTTTTCTATTGATCTCACTGTGAATCTATACAACAGAGAGAGATCTCAGAGGAAACAGAGGTTGAAGAGTTCAGGGGTCTGAGGTTGTGTTTTTCTGTTTGTAGAGTTACTGTGACCAGTTTAAGTACCGGCTGATATCCTGCGAGACGTTTGTAATGATAAACCTGTGTGTGCACGCGCATGTGTTTGTCTGATATATAGGTATAAATAAAAACTTATTTTCAAGTGTCAGAAAACACTGGTAAAATATAATTAGGCCTAACAAAAAAAAGCTTCAAATATCCAAAGAAATTGCACTAGAGGACCAAAATGAAGCAAAAAAATCTGACCAAAAATGTTTCTCAAATCAAACATGTCTAAACATTGTGCATGTACAGTATGTGCAGACACCTCATATAAAAAGGTATAAAAGCCAGTATTAGTGTATGTCAGTGTATGAATATTCCCTGTCTTCAATAATTCAGAGGCCTCTACACGTGGTTGTCTGATCTCGAGGCCACATTTATAATGCATTAAAGCAGGCTGAGATGTCTTCAGATGTCTCGGGTCGAGTGTGTACACACCTATCCACACAAGATCACCACCTTAAAACACACACACCCGTTATTGACCTCAGGGGAGACATTGGTTATCACATCGTGGAGGGAGATTTACATTATTGTGCTGCTATGAAAACAAAAGTTGTTTGTTTTTTTTCCTGGCCAATCATTATGTGCCCAAGTAACTGTGTGCATGTACTTCCAGCGTCACTCACCCAGTTTTAGCAGCCAGCCCTCTCTGTCTGGGTTGAAGAAAGTGTGTGTTAGGTCGTTGCCGTCATCCTCCGGAATTTTGAATGGCTCGTTCTTGATGCTCTCATACAGGTTCTACAATAAAAGGAGGTTAAGTATGAATACGGTGAGGGTACACAGGGGAGAAATCACTCACCAGAAGCCATACTGACCCTGAGAAGGTCTTCAGGTAAGTCTCCTCCATCATTGATCCCTCTGTTCATGGAGATGAATCGCTCCACTGTAGGCTTGTCCTTCACATTCGGGTTGTGGAGGCTGGTGTTTAGCATGATTATGGCAAATGACAGGATGTAACAGGTGTCTATAACACACACACACACAAAGAAGAAAGATAAGCCCAAAAGAGAGGGATGAGCTCTATGAGATAGCAAAAAGCTTTCTTGCTGTTTAGCATAAAACTGCCCGCAGTGTTTAATGTCGTATTTAAATATGAATGTAAATTAGCTGTGCTGAGAGGACTGCACTTAGGGGACCACAATCAAACAGAGAGGAGCTGATAGGCGAAGCTTCGTTAGTGAGGAGAGTGGGTAGGAGTGAAAGGCTGAGCGTGGGCCGCTAAGTATGCATGTGCCCTCTAATGTGTGTGTGTGTTTGCTAAAAGACAACGTGGCCAACACATGGCTGACGCAGCAGCACTTTATCTGGCCCGTTAGGCTGTTGAGAACGGCAATGCATTATTCACATCCATCTGCATCCATGTTAGAGGCAGGCGGCTGTCTGCTGTGGGCATTATTTCCCAAAAGCCAGACAGTCTTCCATAACACAGTTCAACTCAGCAGACTTTGTGTCTGCTAAATAAAGCAGCTAAGATATGAGACTCACTGACATGCTATTAGATCTCAGTACAAATAAAGTGCCTATGGGAGAATAAATATCTGACAAAGTCCATAAATACGTAGGGAACTGACAGTTGAGATTAATTATTATTATGATGATGATGAGGAATTTGAACTGAAGTCAGTTTGGTTTTCAGTTTCACTGCTAACACATTACAAACACGGCACTGTGTAGCATGATGGTGTTACCTGTGGACTGGAAAACGCCAGGGTTGCATTGACAGTAGCGCTGAGCGAAGGCCTCCATCATGCGGTCAATCTTCTGAGCTTCTCCCGGTAGCCGAAAACTCCACAGGAACTGTCTGTTTGAGGACATATCTCAGCAGTCAGCAACATATTTCACTTCCAGTGTGAAAAATGCAAAATAAGCTAAAGACCGAAACTAACAGCTGCATCTTTACAATTTTCAAATAAAAGGAGGCTTACAAATGGACTGTATCACAGAGGGATAGGAGGATCTAATCAAGGACTTTGTGAGGACGTTCCTGTGGAGATGTGGTCTTACCTGAGGGCCTGAACCAGGTTGAGGTCTGTGAACTCGTGAAGCTCCACAAAGGCGTGGAGGACTTGGATATTGAAATCATCTCTACAAGAGAACAAACATGACACATTTCTGACTGTTAAACATTTGTAAACAAGGTGATATTCTGCTTAACCAAGACAACGTTCATATACAAAATTAATACTGCATCTAACTTGTTTTCAGAATTGATTAATCTACTAGTTCTTTTCTCAAATAATTAACTTGTTTGGGCTATACCATATCAAAAAATAGTGAATATTGGCCATCACATTTTCTAGTTCTGTCCACACTCAGTACAGAAGCCCAACATATTCAGTTTCCTGTTACACAAGACAAGGAAATGCAGTGAATCCTCACAATGAGAAGCTAAAATCTGGAAATATTTGGCATTTTTTCTTCAAAATCAACTGAGCATTGATTAACATTGTCAGAAAACGGTAAATGATTATTGAGACAGTGTCACCACAGTGTGACAAGTGACATTGAGGCAATTTGTCAGACTTCACACAGCTCCCTCTGAAGCCACAAAATACACAGTAATACCACTCAAGACCTGTAACCACAGCAATGTGTAAAATCAATGTCTAGTTTCAAATTTCCGAATTTTTTGGATGCTCCTTGGAGCCTCTGCGGTGTGTTTAAGTGCAGCTTTTTGGCCGTGTCACAGGCGACACAAAGTTGCCACTAATCCCTTAATGTTGGCTTGGGGTGTCTGGGCCCCCAACTGTTCTTGTTACAGCCTGATCACTGCCTCATTTGAAAAGTGAACCCCATCTGAGATTTCAGCTCCGGGTGTGATCCAGCTCACGTGTGAGCTCTGATAAACGCTACATACTTCCTTACAGAGAGCAGAAAGGAAAAACACCCTCCACCTCCCTTTTCATATATCAGCTTATCTCGATCATGACATCATCCATGACCTTCATGCTCTTCAGAGTAAATGATCTGTCCTGTGGGATCACGGAAGGGCTCTCAGGAGCTCTCATAGACTGAGTCATATCCAGTCACTACTGGTCCCAGTGGACGAGTGACCAATCATATCTCAAAGCCCCCACGCTGCTCCGGCCCCTCCTAACAGAATCACAAACACTTGAATAGCTTGATGACAACACATGACGAGCATCCATCACCAGGCTCAGATCCATACCCTAGTCTGAGCTCCAGACCACACCCTGAGTGTAACACTGCCAGCCCTATGGTCCCAGAGCAATGCATAGCATACATCAGGCCCATTACTTTTTCCTGTATTATGTGTTCAGTCTAACAAGGATGGTCTGAGGATGGTTTAAACACGTGCATTCCCAAGGTGTGATTCTCTCCATGAATGAGTAAGATAACCAAAGACAGATGGAGGCTATTGAGCAACGGACATGGTCTTGAGAGGATGATCTAAATGTGGGACCAATAAACTGTGTTTGGGAAAGGATGGGCGTGTGCCTGACCAAGAGGAAACACAGCAATACGGAAAGTATGCACTCGCTATTTGATGCTTTCATTGACCACATTGATGGGTGCTGGTGCATTAGATAGAGAGCACATGAGAGAGATGGTTAGATAGTGGAGAAAAACAACAAGTCAATCTTCATCCTGACCTCTCTCCAAGATAATCTCCAATGGCTGTTTTGTTGAGGCCCTCGCCCTTGTAGAGGAACTGAGCAATGTCGTCGCTGGTATTCTTCAGCAAGTCATTTTCGATGAGGAACTGGATCCCCTGAAACAGACACCAGGCCCCAGGTTACACCCTCCTTGTGAAAACATGTGAGACAAAGCACATTACTGAAGAATAACAACACCTACCTTTTTGGGGTCCATGTTAAATTTCTTTCGGCCCATGGCCACCTGTTTATTCCTCTGCATATTTTTCCTGGAACATCAGACATATATTATTAAATTAAATATGAAAGAAAACTCAGGTAACAAGAAAATATGGTCAGTTAGAGTTCTTGGTAAAGTGCATACATTTAGATTTTTTGCCTTTTGGTTATGACTCAAGAACCAATTCCCGCAAATCTTACATTGATGGTCTGCCATCATACTTTTCGTCAAGGCTCAGGACTTCTACAAAAACTGTATTCATTGCATTTCCCGAAAGTATCATTCCCATTAACATTTTCCATTTTTTTGGCAGAGGCTGGCCTTTCCTCCCCCTCAACAGTGATGACAAAGTGTTGATAAAGTGTTTAACATCATACATATGGGAACGTCTCATTTCTCAGGCCTCGAGTAATTCATGGGGTCAAAGTGCACTCTGAGTGTCCGCCATCACCATGGTTACATCTCCATCCCCAGCCGGTGAGAGGTCACCACTTCTTCCCACACCAGCATTCCTTCAGCTTTTGTCTGCCAAAGTCCAGCACTCAACTGAACAGACGCTCCACGAGGGTCACAGCACAGCCTATCGTGTGCGTTGCTCAATAAATGGATCACAGGAAACTTTGATCACAAGGTGCCGCTGTAACCATTAATGGGTTTTAGATCCAGGAGTGCTAAAGGATTATTCGGTAGCTGATGGGATCCCTATCCACTTGAGTACACCAAACCCAAGCACTCGCTCCCCTGGGACCATCCATTGTCTGCTTCTGCCCGTACACCCACTGCATTATTCAATGAGGCCTCCCATCATGGGGGTGTGCCTGATGAAACATTTAAACCGCCTTAAAAGCAAAGCCAATTTGGGGGAGCGGATTTGGTGTGATGGGACGGCCCGACTTGGCCATCAAACATGAATAATTGACAGCTTCACTTGCGAAGTTAATAGAAGGCAAACAGCAAGCCAATTTAGACAAAACGGAGTGGGAAATGTGTAGATGAGAAGATTTTCTTACCTCTCCTCAGTGGAACCCAGGTTTTCGATCTCACTCGTCACTTCTGCTATCTCATCCTTCAGCCGCTGCAGGAAAGACACAAGCGTTAGTCTTAAAATGTCATGAGAATGGCGTGAGAATTAAGTCATCATCTGTCCACTTATTTCCCCTCAAAGCAGGAGTTGTGGAAGGGTGTGACCAACACAAACAACATGTAAAGGGTTTGTCTGAAAACACACACGAGGGCTCGATTAAACAGTGCTGAGGGAGATGCTATCATCCCTGAATCACCTCTGTTTGCCAGGAGGCCTTTTATCACGCAGAGTAAATACGCAAATCGGAGCCATCGGCACATACACCTCTCCTCGCACCCTTAAAACTAAAATGGCAGCGCTCTTAATCTCATATCAGCAAATGTGTTTGGCGTGTGTGCCCTTCTAAAGAAATCCTCTCATTCTGAACAAGATTAGGCGCAGAACATTAAGGGATAACCTCAATACAAATGGAGTAAGAAAGCGTAAAAGTGGATTATATTTTGTGTGCCATTTTAGTGATTAATGGCCTCAGAAGCAGATGTAGTCGATCAAGCCAAAGCTGCTGGTGCCAGACTGGCGCAGTAAGGGCATCGAGTGGAGGATGCAGAGTCCTGTGTGGAAAAATCGACTCTGGCATAACAGAAGTGAGGGTTCCTGTCATCAAGACTCTTAACTCACATGCAGCTGCAGTGTTAGCATATAATTTCTTATGTGAAATAGCAAGTCACTGTATAGGCCAAACCACAAAGAGAACATCTCTGTTTTCAAGGCCTGCGCAATCGCGACACATTCCTCAGATGCTTGCCTCCGCAAACAAAGACTGTGCTCATATGGGAAAGCGGGTGGTTATGGTGGGGGTGCCTTGACATGCAGGAGCAGCAGTGGAGGGTGTGGGAGTCGAGGAGGACGAGAGGGGTCAGTGTGCAGACCACAGAGATGGTGGCAAGAGAAGGGGGAGGGGCAGCGATGGTGGCTCATAAAAGAGAGGATGTCAGATCACGCCTCCAGTATTTGTCTGTCAGAGACAGCGGAAGTTGCAGACTGGGACATCTGAAACCGACACGCCGGGGTATGACAGTGTGTCACCCCTGTGTGTCATTTGCTTACGGAGCTGGTTACTGAGTGACAGAGCTAACCTGAGCAGCAAGCCTTGATAATCAGTTGTGCTCTGGGGTCAAGGCTGCAGCCCAGAAAATCATCCTGAGCTATGGACAGGAACCAAACAAACCACTTTAGGGAAATTCGGCCTAGCCGATTTGAATCCTGGCTCTCTTTGGAAATCGGAGTGCGCACGAGGGATATTCAGCTTGCTGCATGAGCACATTCCTCACAAGAGCATAATCCTGCTTTATCTGTATGTAGAATCATTAGCTTGTCTTATTTTAATACTCACATTATATTCAAACCCACATTTCAATAAAAATACCTAAATCCATTTACCCTCATCCATAAATGGATGTCTTTGTCAACACAGTTTATCTACAGAACACAAAAATGGCTAAATAATAAACAGAAATGGTTTGCGAAGGAAGAGAGCACTTGACAGGAAATACCCCACATTCCTCTTGAGGTCAAATGTTTTGAAGACGTCTTGGACAAGAGAAACTTGTGCAATCCGATCGAAGGTAAATGTTTAATCAAAAAGCAGAGGAGTTGCAGTCGAGCTGAAGGCAGTGGAAGTGAGCCAAATGTCTGAACCTTGTAAGTCACAGAAAATGAAGATCCTTTTGCCCCTCCAGCCTCTAAATCTTAAGCCCGCTCATTTTATTAGAGAGACCTCTTAAACATTTAATCAAGATTGGCCCGACTATAATATAAAGTTCAATTGGAAGCAGCACTGTGACATTATGAGCTTTTACAGCCTAACAAATTGACAATATGTAGCAATAGGATACTTGCTTTCAATAAAAATCCTGTTGTTTTGTTCCCCTTTAGTGACACTTAAGCGTCGAGAACTTGTGAAGCAACTAAAATGATGTTGTAAAATTCTCAGTTGTCTCACGTTTGCCACTAATTAACTAAAGATTAGAGTAACTATGGTTAAGGACGTTTTCTGTAGTCAAAAATGTAGTATATGTACTATATGTGCGTTTTTACCTGAATGTCCTCCAGCAGCTCCTGCTTGCGCCGGCGGATGTTCTCCAGCTCCTGCTGCTCCTCTGGGGTGAGGTCGTCCGGCACTAGGGAGAGAAAAGAGAGAAAATTAGGGGTCAGGAGAGAGCGCCCAAAATATAATGCACCTTTACCCTTACTATGCATATCTATCCTCTGAGGCGTGTCCAAAGTAGATTGACCATCCAAAGTGAGAGATATGGAGTATGCCACAAAGAACACACAATGACGGTCACGAAAGATGTTTCTCAGCAGTAACTGATAGGAGGACATTAAAGTCTGCAGCAGCCAGGTGTGCTTTAAAGAGGTTATTTAGGTGACAATGAAACAGCTAAGGTCAGTCAGGCAGCTCACGTGCATCAGTGCCTAAGTAGCACAAATATGACAGGTTGTGTGTCGCTGTGTGTGTGCCACCTGCACTCCCAAGCATAATTTTGGATAAACTAACAAATGTTTTTTTTTTTATGTCTGGATAGTATAGTTAGTCCACTGTGAACTAGACATGTGGTAATATAAGCATGAGACGACAGGAACATTTCATGCCATGATTATCCCGAAAATCATCATGATATGCTTAAAACTCTTAAAATGGCACTAAAATGTACTGGAATCCATTTACTTTACATTTCGATAAGAAACAAATATTCTGATTGCACCACAGTTAGGATACACATCTAATGATTTCAGAATTAATCAAAAACTCTATGTATCATAACCTGAACTTCCTGTTAGATAAAAGCCAGTGTCCCTTGAGGTTTGAGACAAAGCCATATCACAGAACTGGAGATATTTTGCACAAGTGGCATTAAAACCCCCTGAACCACGAGCTGCTCAACCCACAGCGGCTGTGATGTTGGACGATCATTTCTGTCTCTCAGCGTCTTTTTCTCTGATTCCCCCAGTGGCCAAGCACATCCCACCCTCCTGTGACCTCTCCTCCTCCCCCTCATTACCACAGCAGCAGGGTTCAAAAGGTTAAAGGAGTTGAGGTGAGGGCCGACGTGGTGAATGTCTGCAAACGGTTAACAAGGTAGTGGTTATAGAGTGTTGTGGACGCTGAGGACAGAGAAATCTTCAACACATGGTCTCTAATTACTCATTCCACCACTCTGTGTGACATCATCCTTCCTCAAACATTTTTGTTTACTCTCTGAAGTGAAATTCAAAAATGCATCCCAAATAATTAGGGATTGATCGGATATTCAGCATTTTTTTGAATTATCAGAATTGCTTTTTTGTCAGATTGCCAAGAAAATAAATTAATTTAAAAAGGTTCTACTTTGGCTCAAAAGTACAATATTTCCCTCCAAAACAGTGAAATGGAAGTGTTAAGTAGCAGTAAGTACCTAAAACATGTTCTTAAGTTCAGCACTTTTTTCATTTTTACTGCAAAAGTATTGGTTCCAAATATCAGTCGATCCCTACCCATAATCCTCAGATACTGCATGTACAAGTCCCTTGTGTACCTAAACTATGGACACAGTGTACCTGCAGTAAAGGGTCAGTGAAATGAAGGTCACAAAAGCTAAACAAAATCTGGCACAGCAATCAATAAAGTAAAGACGAGGCCAGCCATCCAGAAATTATAAGCTTCATTGTGCTTTGAGAGGCACATACAGAGCTTCACAATCAGCAAAAATACAAGATCAGCACATTTAATTTAGAGAAATTAAGCCAAGCGTGAAAATCCTCAATAAATGAGCTTCCTACAGAGAAAATAAATGCTGTATAACGGTGAGCATTTTCAATAATAGAGGGCATGCTATCCTAAAACATCTTGTAGCAAATACCCATGACATTCACTGGAATGTCTGCTAATATTTAACACAGGGATAATAGACAATGGAATACCAAAACAAAAGCCTTATAGCGGGGCTATTAAGAAGCTCCAAAACAAAGCCGTGTTGTCTTCCTGTCTTGTTTTGCAGACAGCTGTGGGGAGCACGGAGGTCCACTAGAGGTTGACCTTTTCAAACATCATACCTCACAGCCTACAGCATTCATCGTAAGTGTTCAGCGTATCCATGGCAACCGTCTGTACAACTGAGGGGCTGACAACAATACAAACAGTTGCATAGCCTAATTTTTTCCCTTGTTTTAGCCAGACAGTTCCCGTGACAGCAGCTCATATTTAGGAAGACATGAATGTTTTTGATGTAGGGATGCACAAAAAGTAGGCACACTCGCACACAAGTGCAGACAGGTCTGAAAATGCATTGGTCTTCTTGCATTTAATGACCCCGTCTCCAGATCGACTGGACAAGTTAATGTCACACTGACAGAACCCAGAGCAGGCCGTGTGTTCGATTGCACAAGAGCAACAGGGAGGACGGGCTTGAAACAGGAAGCTTGTACATCTTTTTGGAAAGGTGATGCAGGTCGGGCAGCTTGTGGACACTGAACAGAGCCACGCTGCACAAAACATGAAAACAGGACCCAACGCAATACAACCCTAGCATTCCTGGCTTAGAGGCGGACCACAAAGTGAAGAAGACCAGCAGCGAAGGACTATAATTTGACACAAACAAGGAAAAAGAAAGGAACGTTATCATTAGAGGATGGAAATCATCAGAGAGCTCACAGAAAATCAGTATCTTGGCCCATGAGCAGAGCAGACACACGATGACACCCTCATCCTGTGATTAAAGGAAGGATTTCTAGCCAACATGCACATAGACACATATTCAAGGAGCCAATCAGATGCCAGCGTCACTGCCTTCCTGACTCCACCCAAAATAATCAAACCACATCAGGAGTAGGGAAAGGCCCCACCCACGCATGTGCCAGAGGTGGGCACAGAGTGGGTGTCATTTCCCAGAACGCAGCAGATGACGGGGGAGAACCCATTCACTTAAGTTAAATGCTGAGAGCTGCTTGTTTCCCCTCCGACTGGGAGCGCTGCTTGGCTGTCATTCAGCAAACCTCTGCACTGGTACGGCCAATAAAAAGCGGCTGTCATCAGAAACAGACTGTGAAGGGGAAAACACAGAGCGATGGAGCCATGTGCAAATGAAAGCTAATTATCTTAATTTAATGATACCGTAATAATATCCACCTCATGCTGATGCAGTGATACCACTTTCACATGGACTACTCCTCACCTGCCCCCTCTATATCTGGCTTCAGGGGCCTCTCAGAAGCAAAGGGCCCCTACAGTAATCCGACTGGGGCAGGCCTGTATGTAGTGATTTCCACAGGCCGAAAGAGAAACATGGGCTGCCCACATCATCACTCCTTCAGGGACTCGCGCTGCTTGGAAAACAGGTCATTCAGGGGAATCACATGTGCAAGGAGGCGTGTAGTCGTGCACCAGGGTGCAGTCACATGCTCTCTCATACGGATACTTTCATAACACCCACACGCAGACGCTCATCCCCCGCTGTGCCTGGCTGGCATTGTGTCAGCAATGTGCAACTTGTTTTTTGTTTCAACTATCAACACTAATACCATCTGACTGGACCTGTCCAAACTGTGATATTCAAACTGAATCTATTACATCACAGCAAATGTCTACTCAGTTTAACTTTGAGGGATTATTAACCAAAGTCTGCGTCAGGAAGCAAGGCAGGACATTTAGGTCGTGTCTAGATGGTGTCTTCAGACCTGTGAAAGATTATGCGAGACATTATGACCCAAAACATGATCTTTCCCCCACTCTACCAAGAGTTTTTGTACCTACACCCAACCAGATCTTAACCACAGTGTTGTGACTTCATCAAATGTAACCAGTTTTTACAATTTGCCCTAAAAAACTAAAGTGTGTAAAAAATCTTGAGAGTTTCTCAAAGCTACAGTTACTATCTAGCATTTGCAGGACATTTTCAGTGACGTCACAAGTCCATAATGCCATAGATGGCTGTTGTGTGACACATATCTTGCTGCTTTCTTCCCAAAGCTAATTGTTTTCTGTATCAAGGCCAAAGCGGGAAACATATCAGCCACTGATGCGAGCCCACAGTTGAGATTCACAACAGTTTGGTGAAGCTGCAGACAGATTTCTGATTGGCATGGAAGCTGAGAATATAACAAAAGGTGAGGTTATTCAACAATTGGATGTTAAACTGTTGTGTGTTCTGGTGGGATGAGCTATAAGATAAGTTGTGAAACCATGCTGATGTGTAGTTGAAGTATAACCTTGGGAAAAAAGCATTTTAAAACCTTATTATGCAACAATGGCACACAACTTTTCAACAGGTTTAACTGATGATTCTACATGTGCAACGTATGATTCCACATCTGTTCCGTTGCTAAACCTGGGACAGCATAATCTGCGCTTTGTCCTGCCATATCTTGGCCCTCATTACCACTGAGTTCTGTTAAACCTAAATATATGACTCCCAACACCCAATACGTTGCCTCACGGTGCCCACTGCCAACTGAAACAAACTCTTTGTGCAAAACTTTTGTGCCTTTAACATTTTTACTCACAATGAGAATTAATTTGAGCCTTTTATTCCCATTTAACGTCAATCTATATGACCGTGTATAACCTTATCTTCAGCTTCTAAGAGCGTCTGCTGAGTTTCTCGATGGGTGAAGCAGTTTTTAGAGAGGGCTGGGTCAGCGGAGAGAGCACCGGGGAGGTGACATCAAGAGAGATACCAATTATAGCTCCCTCTCCCACAGCGGCGGAGCCCACTAATACACATCCTGATTGCCATCCTGGCAGAAGAGGCAGACGTCTCATTTCCACCCAGATTCACTGAAGAACTCTCCTTGGAAAATAAGGAAATTAGAATTCTGTGTGCTTGAAGGATCACTAAGCCCTCCCTTCCCTGCAGATGTGACCCAATTTAGGGAACTCCTTTCAGCGCACAAGGACTCAAAAAAACTATTAACCAAAAAAGCTCTTCAGCTGGCCTGGTGGGAGTGACTGGACAGGGTCACAAGGTACACACAGCTCAACACAGACATGAAAGGTCATCAAAGGTTTCACACTAAAATGTAGAGTCTTCTCAGAAACAGATGGAGACATTAATGAATATATTTACACCCAGCGTTGCCTATGATCTGCTGACTGAGGGAATATGCAAAGAGATACACATCCATTCCTGCAGCCATGTGCCTGTACATGATTACATTTTGATGAAGTGCACACACTGATCGCGGCAGATGAATGACACTTGGGGCAGAAAGCACACCCTGCATGAGGTCCTTCATGTTTACAGCCTTTTTCATCCATATCTTTGCGGAAGAAACAGCCTCCATTTGGTCCTCACGCACGCTTTCCATTAGGCTTGATTACCCTTCCTCAATCATCTCTCCTCTCATCATGATACCCCACCACTACCCAATCTTATCTTCAAACCATGATCATCAGTTTTCCCATCCCCTCCCCCTGTTCCTTAAAGCTGTACAGCTTGTGTCCTTATAGCTAAATGGATAGTTCCCTTTAAATTTGGTAAAATGCGACCTCTACCCCCAAGGTCTCTGTAGGCGCAGATCAATCGACTCCTTCCCTAAACCAATAAGAGCGCCAGCAGAAACAAGAAGCAGTCTACTTCATGATGAGGTTTAATGCATTCAGCACAAAACACTCACATACAACCAATCGATTATGTGAGCTGGGTTGGGCTGAAACACACAGAAAGTGCACCACGGGTCTATTAAAATGGCTTTACGCTTTCTGATCTCTGCTGCTGGAAAAACAAAAGGTAATTTACGTCTTATCCGCTGATCTCTGATCTGAGACTGAATCTCATTACTACAGTAAACCCCAAGGGGACTCTCCCTCATTTATATTTGAAAACACACAGACACACACACACACACACACACACACACACACACACACACACACAAAGACACACACACCTTCCAAGACAGCTCATAACAAAGCCAAGCAGTGGCTGTGAAGGAATGCCAGTCTTTAACATGGGCAACAGCACGAAACAACTTATTCACCTCTGACCTCCAGAGCCGTGGCTGCCCGGCACAAAAAACGATTGAAACGGACCACCAGTTATGTATCGAGAGTCCACAAAGAGTCCAACCTGATCTGGCCTGAGAGTAGGTGGTGAAGGCGGACTGAGAGATAACAGGAGAAGGAGCCCTGTGTTTGGCCGGGGAGGCGTAGGACGGCGAATGGCAGGAGTACACAGAGACTGTGGGAAGAGCAGTGGGACGATCACAGCTCTCCCTTTGTGTCTAGAAGTGGCCTCACAGGACATTCCTCAACAAGGCCCAGGCACAGGGACTGCCGGCTTCAGCATCCTTGACTTTACTCGACACTTACTTGTTGGTTGTCCCAGCTTGCTGAAACCATGACGTGAAATCTCTATGGTTTTGGTCATCAGATATATGATCCCACAGATCCACGATCCCCGCAAGTCATACAGACATATCTCAGAGCACACTTCCCTGTCATTGGCCTGCTGCACTGTGCTTTATCATCTCAAGCGACAGTCAGTGGATCTCCATTCACCAGCCTTAACCACAACACAACAAACCAGGCTTGAGAATGACAGGGAGGCCTAACAGAGACACACAACGAGGCAAAAAGTCAACAGTACTTTATATAAGCCTAATCCTAGCAGTTCTTGAGCTTCAACTATTTAATCTTCAATATTGCGTGGCTGAGGCTGGACAGCCCCACAAAGATGACAAACAACAGATTCATTTAACAAGACAACACATAACACACAAATTTAAGCGCTAACCTGTGTGTGAAAATACTCCAAAGAGTCTTCCCAGTGAGCTCCTTGATATAAAAGAAATCCCTTTTTTCTGTCAGCCCATGTGGCTCAACGCAGGCGAGCTGGATGTCCACATGACATAAAGTGGTAGAGAGAAGGAGCCCGCTCCTCCGGTCAGGGACAGTAGATACAGCACAGAACACAGCTATCAGCTCCCAGCATGCTCACTGACACAGTCCATTTGGGGAAGGAGCCTTACTCACTTCCTCACTCCCTCCTCTCCCTCCCTTTCTCTCTCCCTTTCTCTCTCTCTACTTTTGCTGTCACTACCATTAACATGGAGGCTCCACCCAGTGGTCATTCCTTTCTCTGCCTCGTCCTCCTCACACACACATATTTACACACCAACACACACAGCAAGGCAAATGCAGGTCTACATCACAATAATCACCTGGCTTTCTTTCGACATCCACAGGAAATGTCACTTTCAGATCATATTTTCAGGTATTTGACATTAATTGGGAAAAATCTGACAAAGTAACTAATATGTATGAAAATTAATTAAATCAAGATGAATATGTGAACTTAGTCGTCAAAATGTTGATGTCTGACACTCAGCCCTGATTAGAGAGGAGCTGCAACTACTGTTGTCAGGATACTAAAATTTCTAACTTCAATACAATACCTGAAAAATTGATTACGTTCGATACAGAGGGTAAAATTGACAAACCACGGCTCATCATCATATCTGAGATATCAATTAAAAGATAAATTAACCAAGGTTGGCCACTGAAAATACAACTTTTCTTTTTCTTTGCTAGTAGCATAGAACAGCAGAAAGATGGTAATAAACATGAAATATCCCACTTTTTTTTTTAGACACATTAGATTTTCTCGTGAAAAATAATGCCTGTGTGTCAACTCACTATCAGAAAGAAGCGCTGCTGGTATTGCTTTATCCATACTGCAGAAAATGACTACTGAAATCGTTTCAAATATTCAGAATCAATATGTATGGATATTTCTACATTTTTGACAACATTAGTGTCAACTAACACTTTGTTTTGATAGATGTTTTCTTGATAAAACAATTAGTTGTTTGGTCTGGGCCAGAAAATGTCAAGCAATGTTCAAACCTCACGATAACGTCTTGTTTGTCCACAACAAGATATTCAGTTTTGTTGGGGAGGAGCTAATAAACCAAAAAATATTTCCATGCAAGTGGTCAGATTCAGAGAAATACACCTTTTTTTTTCTCTCAATCAACGCAGCTTTAAAAAACAGCATCACAAGGAATAACAAACACTGAATGATACAAAAACATAAACAAACATGATGCTATCTCACACGACCCAGAGCCAGCAGGCCAAAAGAGAAAACATAATAGACCTTATAAAGCCTTCGGGGGGAAAAAAAAAAAAAAAAGGGGGTCATATTTTTAAAAAGGGGTTAACTCAGCACATCACATTTTCTTAAACTCCTTTCAGAGACTCCAGAGATCACATGTCAAGCAAAAAGACACACATATACAAAACACACTGAGCTTGATGGTGAAAATAAGTATTAATTCTTCTTTGGACACATCCGGTCAGATCCCAAAGAGACAGAGAGTCATAAGCTCCAGTATGAGCTGTTAAATGAGTCAGCACTTTGAGCCAGGTCAACTCTCTGATTAAGTCATACAACCAGTCATGCCGTCATTATTATCACCTGCAGTTTAACAATGAAGTCTGTGCTGAACAAGACTGTGCTTTTTTTGTATTGTTAAGAGTAGTGTATGAGCGCTATCCTGATGCCAGTGATGCCTGTCAGAGGATTGTGCAAGATTCTCAGCATTCCTCTGCGACAGCTTGTTTTTACAGCATGAGTGTACATTTGCCCCGGGTCCGTCTGCTGCTGAGAGCAGACGTGAGCGCTTGCCTCATGTCTGTGCATCTTTATGAGTCAACCTGGAGCCCTCTGCTGTGCAGGCTAAACTCTGCAGTCCCACAGTGATGAAGCTTCCTGTGACTGGTGTCAATATGGGATCCATGAGTTAGCAGGGCTATAGCCGCTTTTGACATGGCGCTGTCAAATCATGGTACATCGCCTTAATTAATAAGATAAATGTATATGTGGAAATACACGTCTAAAGAAGAGTCCAAAATTGACCTGGGGCCAACAGGTAAAGGACGATAATTATCATGAATAAGCTGTTTTTAAAAATCACTTAAGTTGATGGTCAAACTCTATCTGAATTTGCAAGGCCATCAACAAGTCTGATTTTGGGGACATTTTCCCACACAACAGGTTTCTTACTGTACTGACAAAAACAAAACTTCCATAAACTTTTATAGCAAAATTCAAATAATAATAAAAAAAACAATAAAAATTATATTTCTTTTCCTTATCTCTTTAATTATCTTGCTAATGACCCTGTAGATTATCTGGGGACACCTTATGGGCTCCTGGCTGCCAGACTGGGAACCACTGCAGTGTTTTTATATAAATTCATTCAGTTTACCACCACAGAAAGAACATTACCCCCACAGCTGGACACTGAACAATATAATATAGAAAAAAACACAAACAAATATAGGGCTTAGAGTGGAGTGTCCCTTTAATCATGACCAAGTAACCAAATATGAACAATATTGGTTCAACTGCTTATTGCACCAGAATAGAAACTACGACCAACAGGGACAGATGTGGGAAAAATACCAAACGTGACCCCCTGCCACCCTCTCTACAAAACAGTCACGGAGGAAAAATGCTCTGCACGATTAAAACCATTCCATATTTTGGAGCCTTGTCTAGAATATTTACAACCCCGAAACATTTCACAGTCAGTCTGCTCCCTGTGGTACATCTGCTGTGAAGGAATGCTGAGACTGCAGGATGTGACTGGGTGGGAACTGGAGCTGGAGAACATATAGCTCGGCCCGACACCGAACTCACAGCTTCGGTGTAAAGAAAACATACAGACGACTCCACAGCATAAACATCCTGCCGCTGCACGCAGACACACACATCCATCCCATCATTATGAACACAAAAGATCAGCTTTTTTATATAATGTGTTTTATTGGCATTATCAACATTAATTGTTTAGATAGGCCGATGTGGAGGCTACTCGATGTTTTCCCTCAAAAGCGGAAGTGCTATTTCTACCCACAATGCATGCCTTTGTCCTCTTGATGCTGGTGGCCTTGATTCTTATCGGGTCTGCCCTACTATCAACATCCTCTCTCGCTGCCAGTAAAACTCACACACGTATCCAGAAAACACATGATGGGACAGCTTTAGGAGACACCAAAATTTTTTCCTTCTATTAAAACCTTCATTTCTGTTTCTGTTTTGCCGTTTTTCTGTGGAAACCTCAGCCCACGCAAAAGCTGTCAGGTGTCACTTTCAACTCGCATATTATCAAACTCTCCATTTCCTGTTTGTGCGCCGTCTTATAGTTTATTGGAGAAGTGAAGGCTGTGAGTAAACCCACCCATCCTATGGGAAAGGCATAAAATAGCCATTCTTCCTTCATCATTACTTCAATCCTTCAACTCTGTCACAACACGATGTGTTGTGTTCAACTGTGATCTGATTAGCGCACAAAAACCAGGGGTTGCAAAATGACTCCCACAAAGCCGGCACACCACACCAGCACGCATTGTTTACCTCTTTGACAACGTTTCTATGGTGCCAGCTCTTTATCAAGGCATCCTTTGTGTTTTCAAAACCATACAAACAGCATCTATGCCAAATTACTTAGAAAATCAACAAGAGAGCTCTCTAGAAATAATGCTGCGCAGACTATTCATGTTCAACAGGATCGTAACCAAACCCTGACCTGCACCAGAGCTGTGCTTCAGAGGCAAATCAGCACACTCCTTCAAAAAGGCTTTCCCATCAGCCACCATTTTGAATTTTGTGGGCCTATCAACAGGGCCGATCACGAGAGTTTTGTCTTGCATGAAGAAAACAACTCCAGGCATGCCTAAACCTGAAATTCACTCAAATCAGTGCAGGAGGAGAAGATGCAAGCTAACCTCTGCAAAGTAGAGTGAAAAGGGCAGTATTAGAAGGAAAAAAACAAAAAACAAAAAAAAACAAACAAGTGTAATTTTGATTCATGAAGACAAACTGTGTGTGACTTAAGATATTTCTGACTGCGAAGGCAGTAAATTATGACCAAACTAAACCCTCTGCACTGACTTACTGACTGACAGACTGACTGGCTAGCTCTTATCTGCTGCATCCCCTCACACACTTTTAAGTTGAGGAATAGTTGATCTATTTATGGAAAGCAGGGAATATGTTGTCTAAAAAAAGGTAAACATATGACAACGAATACAGCTCCCACGCAAATCACTGTCAACTGTGTTTACAACAAATGTAGTAACATTTACAGGAAACACTGCGAGATACAGTTTAGACCAGGGATGCAAACAACAAATCAATCTGCAGATTTCTTTTTTTGATTCAAAAGATATACTCGTAATCATATAAAAGAGAAAGGGACAGAAACTGCTCATATTTTTGCGGGGCTTAAACCTTAAAACCACTTGTTTTGGCTAAAGTTTAGACTTGGAAAGAGATGCTGCATGTGGCAAAGAAATCTTATTTTGTGCGCTGTGATAAATAACAATCATCTGGCTCCATAATTTAATGAACATCATCTGATCTGGAAAACAATACTAAATCTATCAGATGTAAAAGTTGATAAGAATCTTTTAAACTGTTATATAAACTACAATTTAAAAAAAATGTGTTCAAGATTTCCTGTCCTCTTTTCTTTATTCCACTTACATTTCATGCTGCTCATGTCGTATTTAATGCATGTACGTTGTTTCTTAAAATGTGTGTTTTGTCTTTGCTTATTAACCCGTTTTAATCCCTGTACCCCTACTTGGTGATTAAAAATGGATTCTGATTCATTGCGTTATAAAATCATTTACATTTTGTTGGCTGCCTATGAAACTAAGACTTTCCAGAGATAAAACATGTGGCTCTGGCAACCAATGATAGGGAAGTTTTTATTTTATTGTTGAAGAGCCAACAGACAATGAAAATATGTAGGCCTATTGATCGCAGTTCTACATCGAGCCAAACACTGCGGCAGGTTGCAGTTGTTGAAATGCTGTGTACCGCTGTTTGTATACCTCATTCATTGGCTGGTGATACAGCCCCGAAAAATGTCAGCAATGCAGCCTACAGACTGTTGCTGTGCTACCAAACTCGGTACTTATATTTCAACACCACCCAACTGCACTGTCGTGTAAATACACATGTACAATTGCAGTATAGCAGTAAGTACGTAGAATGAAACTCCCCTGAGTCATAAGGAGGGCTGCAACCGATGCAGAAAGAAGGCTAAAATATGATTATAGGGAGAGAATGACGATTATCAAACCACCGGGCATTAGTGCCAGGCAGGGTGCGCAGCTCTAGAGCGCCCATTAGGGCTCTCAGCGCCACTCATTAGGGAACCATTAGTGACAACTACTTTAACTTCCCAGACCACCCACCTCTAAGTGGCAGAGACAAATGGACTCGAAGAGAATCGACTGTTCCCATCTCTCATCCATTTGAAAACAATGCATCTGTGTGCCGGCCAGGCTCAGCCGGGGCACCGAGGCCAAGACAGAGTGTGTAAAATCCCCCTCTCCATCAGCAGAACAAAGGAGCAGCAGCATATAACAGGATCAGTCAGTCAGACTGTTCACTGTTCTGTAACGCGATTAATTGTGACGCAAGTCAAGGGTGCTAATTAATGCTGCCGGCCTAACCGAGCCAAAGAGATGAAGGCGTCATGCTCGACAACAAAGCCTTTCTGTACGACTTCAAAGGCTTGCGCACTCATTTATTTTGTATGGTAACACACTTTGTGGTGATAATAAAAAAATAACCACGAATAAAAGAACTACAATTATTCTTTTGATAGAATTTAAAACAAGTAAAGCCGTTTGAAAGGGGATAATACAGTAATTCTAACTAAGATACCTACTCAAAGTCAGAATGATAAAGAAAATGTCACAAGAATATGAATAACAGCGGTGTTTTGTTTCTTTGGCTGACACTGGAGGAGTAACTGTCTGCTGTCACACCTGTTGCTGCTGGTAGCTGAAAAATGACACTGAGGATGTTTCCTCTAATGTATAAAGCCGGTAAAGTGTGTCCTGCAAGAAGGGCCAAGCATTAATGTTTAAGTATTTTAAACATGTGGTTAAGACACAACAGCTTCACAGTCAGCTGCTAAAATAAAACCCACAAATATTGACGTGTCTGCCGCATGACATAAACCGTACTTAATATCAATTAGGGATATTTTACTTTGATATCATTTGTTTATTCTGTGACATGTTTGAAATTTCGTTTTATTTTTTTGATTGACCTTTATTGCATATCCAGGCAAATCCATATATCCACCCATATCCAATATAACTGATTTCCAACAGTGTATTTAAAGATGCACTCTGTTGTTTTGGGGAAGACTTTATATTTTTGCTAATACAAACTAAATAAACAAACTCTTTGTTTTTATGACTGAATAAAGTGAATAAACAAACTGACTTAAAGAACAACAAGTTTATTTATATGTGGCGGACCCTGCCATTAGCATCAAACAGTGTTCTGAGGGTTTCCTCTGAGAGCAGCTTTTTAATTCAGTTAAGGAATAAATCAATATTCCTGAGTTTGTATTATTACCTCATTCATATTGAGTTTGAATTTCGTCCCAAAAACTACTACAGCACCCTTTTAAATAACAATATCACCATTAGTTTAAGTTGTACATTTCTTCATGGGTTTTCCCAGCGAAGGAATGTAACGTTTAGTATTTATAGAAACCAACGGGGGTTTATAAAATATGCAAGAAGTAACGTTAGACTCAGTGAGTCCAGTTCAACTGTGATGATACAAACAGGCAGGGTAAACACTGTAAACAAGGCCACACACATAGACATACTCACTCACTCATTCACTCACTCACTCACTCACACGCATTTGGCTCTACTTGGATTTACGACAGAAAACTTCTCCCGTGAACACAACCTCACAGTTCCGGGCTAGCCTGCCCGTGTGAACAGCTCACACACACATTGTTAAAACCCCCCAAAACACTCCTGAGAAGACATTTAAACGACATGTCGACGATTTTAAAAAATCCTTTTCCTCGTGAATTTCACTCACCTACGCCGTCTTCTGATTTTAACACCATGCTGTCTCCGCCCGGCAGATCCGAGTGTAAAAAACTTTTCGAGCGGTGTCCGAGCGTCAAAACTTCGACCAGGTACCAGTTAAGACAAATATATGATTTGTTTAAACAGTTCTCAGACGACTTTACAAATACACTTGAGGAATGGTGGCTCCGGTGAGTGAAGGGTGCCTCCGTCGACAGCTCAAGGGAGTGGTTTGAGGAGACGGAGGACTTTAACCAGCCAGTCTTCTTTACACCGCGCGGCTCTCTGTCAAACGCTGCTGAGGGAGATACACCCGCTTCCGGCCACGACTTTCACAATAAAACTCTGCAGGACAGTCTTCCAGGCACGTCAGTGGATAAGACTACTACTGGGAAATAATGGCTGCTATAAACATTCATTTGAATTAATACTATGCTTCATTAGTTTGTTAACTAGGTTGTCCATTAACGTCAGTACATTTTAGGATGCAATGAAATCGCTTCCACCTCCAGAAAGTTGCAACTGATTTTATTATTTGGTGATGATTCTTCACATGTGGTCACAATGGTTAGCTTAGGTAAACCCTATGCAGATTATAAAGCTGTGATACATTAAATCAAATCTCCTCTTGCAGCTGCACAGCGACTTAAATGTTGAACTTGGACACGTGACTGCAAGCGTCTTCAACTTTACTCAGCATGTATTTGAAACAATATCCATTATTGTAGAAGCACTGCATTATATTTGGAATATTATAGCAAATATACTGTACACATTAGTGTTTCTGTGCACATGCATACATGCAGTGTGTCTTATCATAGGCGTATATTTCTTGTAAACCTGTAGACCTATGTTTATCATTTTTTTTAAGCAAAAGCTATTTTTCAAATTTGCAGAGAAGACAAATGCAAAATCAGATAGGAATATTTATTAACTTTAGACAGATTATTTCTAACGCATTTATATAGCCTAAAATATACTATTTACAAACAATAGCTATTAGAAAGTACCTATTACAAGGGCAACCGCATGATTACAATTCTGGGCGCTTTTATTGTTAAAGAAGAGGTGCCACATATCCGGCACCAGCCTCCTGTTTCTGTAAACTTGACGTCGTGCAGGATGAAGGTGCAGCAGTGACGCGTTAGCCGCCTGCGTTTTTTCGCCCTGTTGCCTAGGGCGCCCTCTCTCACACGCGCACAGGCACGCACGCACGCACACTCACTCACACACACACACAACACACACACAGGGCAGAGTGGGGGCAGGGAGTGAGTGATTGACACACACACACACACACACACACAGCACTTCTTTCCTTCTGTGCTGATGGTGCGTTTGTTGCTGCGTTTGATTCACCACATCCGCAGAGAGAGAGAGAGAGAGAGAGAGAGAGAGAGGGAGCAGACTTTTACCACAGATACAAACAAAATAGCAACAACACCTGTCTGTGGCAGAGAGGAGACTTTCACACACCTGTAGAATCACGTATTCACACATCCGTGATATGATCTATTGGGACTTTTTTTCGACTTATTTACACTTAGAATAACACGTACTAGGTTTGAAAGATCAGGTTTGATAAAGGTTTGATAAAGCTTCTTTAGACTTAAGTGGTCGCCTGTCAGTTCACACCAACATTTTCGGTTCTGATTTAGCACTTTCATGTTTCACCCTGGCCCCATCCAACGCGCACAATGTCCATATTTTATGCCGCCTGTGATCAAAGATGCATATGACGGTGGTCTCTTTGTTCCAGCGAGGCTGCATATTTTAAGGGAAAACTGTAAAACTCTCTCATCCACCGTGTTATATATGAATAAATCAGCCTGCTGTTTGTGTAGCACCTGTGCTGGGCCGAGCCTGTCCCTGCCTGTCGATGAGCCCAGCAGGGCCGAAGACAGGAATGCTGCTCTTGCTACCAATGAAAGAGGCCAAAAGAGAAACACCTCCTAAACCTCTCCTTTTTAGTCTTCATTCCTGCACTTGGAACAATTGAACTTGCAGGCATGCAGGTTTAATTGTGCCAATCGTAGGAATTAAGACTAAAAAAAGGGATTTCGAGACCACATTGGCTCAGAGAGTAAAATCATCATGACATGAACAGGCTCTTGAAAGGCCTGAGTCTGCATGGGCACTTCATTCGAGGGTCTCGTCTTCAAGCTGTGGCCCCATGAATGCCTCAGTTGTGCTGCTCAAACTCAACAACTGACAATGCAGCCTGTGTGGAGCGAACCCTCCTCACACAGAGTTTCAATTCATTGTTTCGAGTTCATCCATTCCCCCGAGCGTTGCCGTAAATCTTTGCTAAATAACCCAGAAGAAGTGAAACCAGAGAGCCGTTTTGACCTTCAGATGAAAAGCTCATCAGATGAAAATCCACACGCTGTTGTCTGCAACTTCCTGATCTACATGAAGACGCGTAGAGCCGATTCTCGGATGACCGTGACGTTAATGCAAACATTAAAACAGCGTAGGGTTATGAAGTGTCAAAAGGGTTTTTGTTCCTTCATGTGAAAAGACGCAGCTGAAATTCCTCAAATGTCTCCTTCTGCTTTATTTGTGTATCACTGCTTCGGTTTGATTCATCGAGTTTTGGTTCATGTTTTTTTCCCATTTTCAGATTAACAGGAACTGATGATTTAAGGTGATGGGTGACGGCTTAAATTTAACAAAAATATACTTGTTAGTATGGAGGACTGAAACTGCCAAAATGGAAAATACATTAATGGATCAATTAATAAGTAAATGTGCCTTTAAATGTGCCACAAATAAGAAGGCTGCTTCTGTATTTATTACATTTTGTATTAATTACATTGTTTTGATTTACTCTCCAGTTTATTTGACCATTTTATTAATTAATTTAAAAATAATTTAATTTAGAAAAAAAAAATTACAGAAATAAAAACATGAATAAACACAACTTTAAAATGAATAACAACATAAATAGAAGGGGAAATTAAATGGGAACATAAATGAATAAGGGAATAAAGTAAATTAAACCAGAAATATCAATTTGTGTCGCATTTTATACATTAATGGCTAAATTTATTTTTAATACGAGCTTTGGTGTATTTAATTTTTTTTTAGTGAGACTTTTTTTAAATTTACTTTAGACTTTTGACGGTTTCAGTCCTCCATATGCAACACCTTTATGACAGATAAAGTAAAATATATATATAGGCTTTGCAGGTATTCTTGGCAGGAATATTAGCCTGGATTGAATAAGTGACACATTCAATTTCTACTTTGCCCTTGTCTTGTTCCTCGGGGACGTGAATCTGCTCAATCTGCTATGAATGAATGGTTAGAAAAATAAAGACAGAGCTTCTTTTGACAACTTGCAAGCTGTATGTGATCTCTCTCTTTAAGCGGCTAAATCTGCATAAGCTGAAAGTAGCACGCTAACATCCGAGCACATCTCAACCTCACATGAGCCTCGGTCACATTATGAAATAGCTGTTGCTCGGTCTTAGCGTCCTAAGTTGAGCCTGTGGATTAGTGTTGTTGCCAGTGACCGAGCCAAGAGATCCTGGTTTGCATGTCTGAAGGGAACAACGTCTTACTCTGTGTACTGGCTGACCTTCCATCCATGAACTCTACTGACTTCAAACAGCAAGGTCAGTGATTTCTTGCCCATGTACATGTAACATAAAAGATTCAGCTTTGAATGAGATATTAAAGCAATAAAGTTGGAAAATAAAGATTACAATGTTTTCAGCAGAGTCTTTACTATACACCGAGCACCCAAAACGCTGGATCCCACACTTCCAAAAATGAATCCTTCAAGTTTCTGTTAGATTGCCCATGTTTGCTAAACAACACACAGGTCTTTCAAATCCAATGGCTCAAATTTATGACACAGCCTTTCCATTGCTGGCAAGAAGACTGCCCAGCAGCAGCAGTTCAAGACTGCATTTCAACATTTGTGAGTATGAAACCAGTAGATATTCTTAAAGAGGATGTAAAGTTTCAACATCTCAGTGGTTTGCAGAGATATGCCAACGTTTATTCCGGTAATAGTTCTGAAATTGATCTTGATTTGTAAAATCAGGGAATGACCCTTTATTGCAAGGCTGCACACATTTCCTGAAACCACAAGGTCTTAACGTCTTAACAAATGTGTGAGAAAATGCGGTTTAACCATCTGATGAGAAGAGATACTTAGAGTGACCCCTGCTGATCATCTGTAATAATTACAGCTCTACCTGCAGAGAACAGAGAGGACACGAGGGGGGAAGTCAGGCCTAATCCCAATGCAATATATTTATATTAAAAACAAAAGACAGGAGTGCATGTAGACACAAATAGCAACACATTCAATAAACTGCATGATTTAAGTCAGAGAGTTAGTTCCAGGAGAAGACGTCAGATCTTAGGTCCTGATTCAGACATTTTCTGTTCCGTTTTTGGCTTTTGTCTCCGTGGGACAGCCCTTAACCCGAAACTCACATCAAACTCTCTTGGTCTGTGAGTGTGGAGATTGGGATGGTGTCTTGTTAAAGTTGGGTTCCATAAATGATACCTGGATACACATTTTAACCCACACAAATGCCTCAAACCTCTTAACATGGAGTGGTTAGCAGCTGCGGCGTGTTGCGGCGCCTTTTCTCTCTACCTCTTTTGACTTTCAAACATAACTCATTCCTAGAAAGGAGACCTGCTGAGGAATATGACGTTAGTTTTCCACGCACCTGCTCGGCGTGAAAAATGAGAAAATATTACAGCATGCATGGCAGACATTCTTTGGCACAAGCTGTGCCTGCAGTTTTCGTCACTGAGCCCCTGTGAATCACCATGCGAGCTCATTTTGAAACTTTTCACAGGTGCAGACAGAGGTAATGAGACCTTTGGCTCAATCCGTCCTATAATTTTCTGGTTGAGAGGCAATGCAGACCGGCGTGATAAATTACTGACATGAGTCATGTAACAAATGCAATCTCGCTCTCCTGTTGCTTTTCTCATGTGGTTGTGAGGGGGAAAAGAAAAACAAGTCAGTGGGCGGCTGATCACTTTCCAGTTACAAACATAAATCTCTGTTTTTAATACATTTAAAAATGCTCTCTATGAATTCTGAACTGCTCGATAATTTTGCCTACCACGGTTTTAGAGAGATGGTGTGAAACGCTGAGAGCTCCTGATGAAGTGGGACAGCTGTCTAGAAGTCACTCTTCCTCGGGCTAGACTCGCAGCAATCTGCACTGCGTACATTTTCTTGAGACTGACATGGTCCCCCCCAACTAGCACCATTACTGTCTCAGTAGACTGACAGAGCATTTGTTCAACGGTGATTAATTATGCATAAGTCTTCGGGAACGAGAAGATGAAACCCCCTGCTGTTCATAGACGGATCGCGTCTGCAGGCATGAAAGCTTGATGAGGCCAACATGTCCTCACATTTACAGCACAAAACAGTGCGACTCGGAGCATGTTAGACAGTTAGCCACAAACACAAAACTGAAGACGTTATTATCCAGCTCGCCTCCTTCGTGCTATTATTTTCATTTTTATTTTTTCACAATAAAAAAGCAAGAACTCGGAGAAAAACAAATCCGCCCATGCCAAGAGAAAGGTCTTATTTGGCTCACGGAGCTGTGTGGATTTCATCTGCCTCTGTTTGGATTCCCACACACTCCTCTTTGAAGCAGCTTTCTGGCAGACTGTCTCTCTCAGCATCCAAAACACGTCGAACTGTGTTTTACCAGCGGATCAGCTCTGTCTCGCTGAAGCAAAGCATACATGAAATTAGTCAAATTCGATATTAACGTTATGATCTTCTTTCATGTAAGTGTGCAGAGGCTTACTAATCAGCGCTTGTGTTAGAATGTTAGAAGTTAGAAAATGTGAGGGATCAAAAGATGTGAAGAATAATTGCAAAAAAAGGGTAGAAAAAAAAAAGTAAATGAATTTGAAAATCTGGAAATGTTACCTGGTAAGGCTGCACTTAAATGTATTGCTTGTGGCGGATTTTCCCTTTAAATCACATTGTTAAATCCATCACTGTGTCAGATTTGTGACTAAATGAATGATATTTATCTACGCCTCAGTTGTCCTTATCGGAGCATTATCTTGTCTCACTTGCATGTACTACCTCCTATTACAGCTGTTTTGTGACTGAAAGGTGCGGTACCTAAGAATTGGTCACCTGTCCAATTCAAAATACTCCAAATAAGCAGGGGTCAACATATCACCACGGTCACTGCTAACTGCTGCGAACAGAAGCTGCAGTACGGTAGTTAGCTCAGTTAGCTGTGCAGCTAGTGGTTGGGCCTTGTAGCTTGGAGGAGCAGCGGTTTATACTGCTAGCACAGGAGTTTTGGACCATGACAGGACAAAGGCTAGTTGGGTAGCATGTTATGTTCAGTGGCAACAATACAATACATATACATCATTACATCAAAACCTTTATTTCTTCACATTCTGTTGATAATATTTGTTCATTTTTTCAATATTTTCAACAAAAAATCTTACATATTGCACCTTTAATCTGTGATGTTGTGGACTTTTCTCTGATCAGCTAGCTGCTAACCAGGCTAGCCACTACACTAGCTAGCTACCTGTCAGGAGCTATTTGTTGCTCAACATAATTCCATGTAGCCTCCCTTACATATTTGACAGCTACAGGCTATAAACTACTTCTGTAAATCCAGTTTCTTTGTGACTATTAGTGTTACCTCGAACACATGTTCATGGAAATTCATTCTTTTTCTGATTTTTAATCTCCTTCACTATTGTCCAAGACTGATTTCACAGTTTCACAACTACTTCCAGTAAAAACCTCAAACGCAATCCGCTGTCATCAGCAGGAAATGTGTTAAGCTTGCTAAATAGCCAAGCTGTGGCACTATACATGGCATGTAATGGCAGAAGATACTGCACAGGCAAATGAAAAACTTTTTACAGCTGTTTGTTTATAAGATTGTAATTTAGCATCAAGCTGAAAAAACGGTTTTAAGTCTATCAATGAAGCCCAGGATCTCCAGGACTCCAGAGCTTAGCTCCTAGCTTTAAAAATGGTAGTTCAATAAAAAAAAATGACTAACACTAACAACAGTTTCCTGCCAGCTTTCACGATTGAGTGTCCAAGGATGGACCGCTAGCTGCATGGCTAACTGAGCTAACTAGCTGACAGCAGCTCCAGTTACTAACAGCAGCTGTTAGTGGTTACTTTGTTAATATGCTGCGTCTGATTCATTTGGAGTATAAATTCAACAGGTGGCCATTTCTTACATACTGCACCTTTAATTGGCTATATAATTATCACGTCTGCTTTAAGCGATACCCTGATCGGTATCATTCCCAGGCCTGTGTCCTGTGATGATTAACCAGGATGTTGAGTCACACTTGACGGTGACGGTGAAGGTTAGACTCACAGTAACATTTACAGTCAGTAATTCACTTAGATGCAAACAAAGATGTCACTGCATGAGGTCAGACAGTTTTTTAAAACTTCTTTCTCACGTGTGCTCTTGTTCTTCTCAACAGCTCGTGTCAACCGCCGTTTTGGCGAATGTTTCAGGGAGTGATTTAATACTTCTGCTGATACAATGTGAACTCGCTGGACAACCCTCGGATGAGTCACACATGAATCACTCGCATGATTCATGATCAAAAACAGAAGCACACCGCCCAACCTCATTTTTTTTACAGTAAGCAAAGAAAGGCAGCAGTCAGGCGACAGCTGAAATGAAGCCTTTGGGAATTCACTGCTTTCTCAGCCCACGAACTGGACTGGTGGCTGAATATTCAAACGACAAACTGGCGTTATAACAACTAATGAGAACTTTCTCTTCAGCATATCGATGTCACTCCGCTGTTTCCATGTTCCTGACACCAAAGCAGTCCACATGACTTCCCCCCACTGCATATCCAAAACGAATATAGTCCCAGCTTTTCACGCAGCTCCTCGCTGCTGATTCAGGTATTTTGAAATCACTGAGACAGCATCGCTTCCCCTTACTACACACTCAGTCAGCTGATTCACCACAGCCCAGCGAAGGCGATTTAGTCATGTCAACAGTGTTTTAAACACAGTCGCCAACGCTTAACCCCACACAGCAGACTACACACACACACGCCTCGGCCTTAGATCTCGTTATAGCGACAGCGTGAAAGCACAAATGTGGGAATGTGTTGACAGACGGGGACTTTAATAAAGGGAAAAAAGAGGGGCAGCTCCACTTCTCTGCGCTCCTCCATCTGTAAATAAACTGGGAGAGCACTGAGAGTTTGTTTATCCAGGTTTAGGGAGGACACAGCAATATTTTCCAGATCCTCATGAGCATGATCGCTGCGCAGCTGTGATTTCACCTGAGGTGTCAATCAGTCTGCCAGTGGATGTGTGTCGGAGATTAGATCTGCTCAGTAAGTATCATCCCTCTCTCTCTCTCTCTCTCTCTCTGTCCCTCTCTCTCTCAGTGTGTGTTTGTGTGTGCACAGAGGTTTAAGTTGTGCTTAATGAGAGAGCCTCCTTAGCCATGAGAAGCTCCCTCTATTTCTGTCCAACTGTCATCATCGCTGCTGTCAGTGTGACTGCACACACACACACACACACACACACACACACACAGAACACAAACACAGTCAATCAACAGGTTTCCTTCCTCCAAAACACGAGTCTTTCAAAAACTAAATCACAGTGATGGCTTAAAAGGGCACGATGATGTTTTGGAGAAGAAATTAAACTCAGAATTTAAAAAATTAGGTAATAATACCAACTGAATAACTGACTAAACAAGCTGTTCTTAGAGGAAAATAAGGTCCCAGGACACTGGTTGAAGCTAGAAAAGTGGCAGGGTCCGCCACATATAAACAAGTTTAAACAGTATGAAACTGTGTTGTCCTTTAAGGTCAGTTGGTTCGTTCAGTCATGAAAATTTAGACTGTTTGGGCTTCTTCACATCTCCCCCAAAACAACAGCGTGCACCTTTAAATTGATGCCAACACACCACGAAACACACTCTCAATACTACAAAGATGCACCCCAGGCCCCCTGATGTGACTTTACCTGGAGCATCTTGGGACGGCTTCACAGCTGGACACAGGAATGTCTGAAGGCTGGACACGCAGAGTTCGCTCACCGTCCCCATAGTGTCTGAGTGTGAAACTGTCCTTGGTAGTGGCTGCCGCTGCCTCCTGACCGTTCACACTGAGATGGAGTAAAAATGGGAAGTCGCGGAGGGCCAGGCTCCCCGCTGTGCCTGCAGATACTCACTCAGAGCTCTGTTCAGTCCATGGAGAGAGGCGCCAACTGTGAGGTCCTGCTCCTGTGTCACTCTTCCTCACCTAATCCTGCTGGCTGGGATGAATTCTCCACTCAGCCTCCCCCCGCTCCTCCTTTCACACTCACCTACTTTCTCTTCCCCCTCGATTAGAATGTGCAACTTGCAAGGACACTGAGATCACTTCTGCTTTCTCCCTGTTCCCCTTTTGTGCAGCCTCCCTCTATCCTCCTCTGCTCTCCCTCTCTCTTTCTCTCTTTCTCGCTCTCTCGCGCTCTTTTCTCTCCCACTTGCTACTTTCCATACTCATTTCAAGCAGATATTCTGAGAGCCAAAATATTGCACACACAGACGTAAAAGTCGGGTTGTATGTGGAAGCGCACGCTACGACTACATCACGAGGGAAAATCAATTAGAGAAGCAATTAAGGAGGAAGTTTTAATGTGGCGAACTATCAGCGGCTCGTCCCTGTATTGTCTTGTGTGCCGTGGCGTTTGAGTTCCCTCTGTTGCCTTTTGCTTCTAGTCACTCATCATTTTTGGCTTCAAAAAGCCTTGTACATAAAAAAAATATCAAGATTTCATTGTTGCCTGGCAACAGGGGGGTGGGGGGGTGGAAGAAATGATTTGCTCCTGGGCAAAACACTGTGAGCCATTTGTTATGATTAGGTTATTTTCGCACCTATTGAGGCTATTCACCATGACACAATCACATTTTGGAGCGCACACACATCTCACACACACACACACACACACACATGCACACAGAGCGAGATGAACCCAGCTCTGCCAGGGATGCGGTCATAATCACCGTCAATTGATTTAATCTTGGATTTTTCACTTCCCTTTGTGTGGTGCAAAGCAGGAAATGTTTACCTCCACCCCTTGAACCTCTGCCACTCCGAATTAGCCCGTCCGTCACTCACAAAGTGCCACTCACTCCTTGACAACGGTTGCTCTCATTCAGTGCTAGGCGTTAATTAAGACGTCAAATCTACGCTCCCTGTCAGACGCCGCCATCAAGGGGCAAGGTAGCAATTACTCAACAATGTAGACTCGACACACGCTTCGTTTCACCTCTGATCCGGCAATCATCGACCCTGCGAGCCCCCGAGCGCCTCACAGTGACCCCGGCGTGAACTGCAAAGTCAGTACCTGACGCACACCCCCCTTTAAAATGCTGCAGCTGCACATCACCCAGAGGAGCAAACCCTGTCACAAGAGGCACACGGTGAAGTCAGCAAAAAATGTTCGTCTTCTCTTTTTTAGTGTGCATGTTCCTCCGCTCGTTAGCTCTCTGAATAAGAGTGTGCTGTCAGCAAGTTGCCGGGCACCTGCAGGGAGCATACACAGGTAAACAGGTGGGTGTAGATAGATAGATAGATAGATAGATAGATAGATAGATAGATAGATAGATAGATAGATAGATAGATAGATAGATAGTGGGCGTGTGGAGTGCACTCGTAAGCCTAGCACTCCTCGCCGCTGCTAACAAGGTCAAAAAGAGTTTCAGTTCATTGCCGTAAATGGAATAATGTCAACATATTACACTGAACCGTCAAGTGGCCGCATGCCTGAGTCCACATAGCGAACCGTAAGGGCCCTAATGACGGCCATGAAGGCAAATTAGCCACAGCAGTGACAGTAAATTCCAATTCATTATGCATAGTGTTGCCAAGCGAGGTGCAAACACAAAGTTAGAGACGAGGATGGTTTCACACTGTGCCCCCCCCCCCCCCCCCCCCCCCCCAATCTGCATGTGGAGCCAAAATATGCAGCAGGAACAGGGGAGGAAAAAAGACTCCCGGCAACTGTCCCCTTTAGGGCTCCCTTGAGCACAACGTTAGCTACGCATACGGATACAAAGAGAGGCTCCGGTCCGTATCTCAGGTGGTCGTGGGGGGCACTGTAGTCAATAGCTCAAGCAAGACACGACCACAGGACAAGAGGATTTAAAGATGGCAGAACTTTAAGGAGAAGTGATGCCATCTGTATGATGTTCTCTTCACGATAAATAGGCCAATGTCACGACTTTCTGTGCGCTAGTGCCAAAGAAAAAGTAGAGGTCCGTTCAAGACCAGCGCCCTCTAGTTGTTGTACTGCTTAAAATATATCTTTTTTTGACAGACATATCTATTTTCATATGTAAAGGTATAAGTATAAATTAGCATATTAGTATAAATTAGCCTTTATGTGCATCAAGTTGTACCCTCTCATCAATGACAGCCCCCTAAATACACCTGAGTTTCTCCATCACGATCCAGAAATTGATGAAAATGCTGAAAAATGAAAGAAAGGGAGACAAATGTTTTGGATCCGTCCCTTTATCCGGATCTGCACCAGAAGTTTTGAGGGAAATCTGTTCAGTAGTTTTTGTGTAATCCTGCTGGCAAACCAGCCAATCAATAAACGGACACGGATGAAAACATAACCTCATTGGCTGTTCGGTTTGGATTCAAACATAAATAGTTGTACACATGCTCAGTTCGGATAATTGTGAATAGTCGAGAGCCTTCCGATGGGATAAAAAAAACTGCAAGGGATCATATTGCCATCTGCCATAAAACCCACTCAAATCCACAGTATCATATTCTCATCGAGCCTTAATCCAGATTCTGTCGTTTATCACACAATCTTTATTAATTGAAATAAGAAGCTTCCCATAATCAATACACTCTCATAATATCTAGTGCAGCCTTGTGTAAGTGACTAAATGTGCTTATGCATCATGAAGCAAACACCGTCACAAAGCAGGAAGCAGGCTGCTGAGATCTCTGCACAGTGCTGCATATGTAGTCTCGGCTTTGAACTGGACCCAAATGAACACTTAACTTGAGTGGTTATGCAGACATGCCACCAGGTGGACAGAGCGCGGAACAACACCTTTACTCTTGGTTCACTAAAGCAGCCAGAGGGCTTCAGTCTCTCAACAAATGAAGTTCAGCACAGCTGATCCACGTTTACTTCATCCCCTCAGTCCATCATTGATAACTGATTCAAACTGATTGAACATTTGCTGCTTCCAGCTTCTCAAATGTGCTGAATCTACCTCTTTTCTCTGTAATCTATGACAGTAAATTATTCTTTAAATAGATTGTTGTAAAAAAAACAAAAAAAAAGAAGCATACAGACGTCACTTTGAGCTCTGGCAAAATTGTGATTCATATTATTCATATTTTTATGACACCTTATATCCGGGGTTGCTGACACCTTTTCCCTTGGAGGGCCAGAACTGAAAAAAAGCAAACACCCACTGTGTTAAAATGCAAAAACGGTGAAAATGGAGAGGCCAGAAAGAAAAAAATTCTGATGATCCGATAATTACATTGTTTTCTCTCCTCTATTAATTGTGAAGATAATCAGCGGAGGAATCAATACTGATAATAACCGTTAGCTGCAGCGCTCACACTCTTGTACAAATATTAGAAGGAGAAGACTTTCAGTAGACAGTCTACTGGACTCATATGTTTGTCTTCAAACGCTCGGGAAGGTAGACAAGAAGTCTGATGAAAGAGTTTCCTCAGTTGGACGGAAAAAGCCTACACACAGCTCCCTGATCTGTGTTGGTGGAACTCCTACATAGCACATAATCACCTGCAGTGACTAACCACTGGCTTTGGTGGGAGCAGAACACCTCACCACCACCAGAAATCAAGCTGATGGGGCTAAATATAGATGAAATGCGCTAAATAACATCTTTTTTATGATAGTAAGTTGCAGCACGGTAGCCCACTTTCTGTTCCATCTGTCTCGGAGCTTTAAATATCCTGCCTTTGTGCGCCTCTCTTTGTCTGTATCTCTTTGTGATCGGCGTGAGATCACGTCTGAGCCAATCAGCTTCACAAATAAATACAATAATGGTTGTTTCTAGACTCTTACATGGTTAAGAAAGAGGTGCGACTGCAGCACAAGTTGACTCTGAGGTGCTGGATTTCACCTTCCTCCTTTTTAAAAAGGATTTTTTTAAAGAGTACGTCTGCTCAAGTCCACTGAGGATTTTGCTGCTGCTGCGAATTTGACAGTTTTCATCCGAGTGCGCTTTGAATGTAAGAGGGGCTTAGTGCTGGAGTAAACCTGTCTTCGCACATGAGCAGAGTGACAGCACATAGTAGAAAAACAACTTATTACGAGACAGCAGAAGCGACTGTTTCCATCAACCCCTTCATCTAGGAAGGAGGGGTCAAACTGAGACAGATGACACCCATAACCGCCGAAACCACACGTACCTGCCGCTGTAGTGCACCACGCCTTTTAAACCAGAACACGGTTTCCTCTGTGTGCATTATGCAAAGCTGCACTGACAGGTAGGTGGAAAAAAAAGAGAAGATAAAACAAAGACGATTTGACAACCTGCAGCTTTTGAAGTTTTTGAAAGAGAGTGCAGCACCGAATGAATCCTAACATGGCTGGTTGTAGGGCACCTGGCAAAAGAAAGCAAAAGAAACACAATGTGGTATAACTGCTATACGTTTTAGAAGGTGACCTGACATGTGTCAGTGTGAGGCTATATAAAATATACAGACTATCATCAAGCTCGTGGCAAGTCTTCACACGTTGAGGACTATTGTTGTTGCATAAGTCTAGCCTCCATATTTAGCAAAAAAAAAAACACACACACAGTTATGCCAAAATAAAAGCATGAGAGTCAAGTCTCGACAGAGGATGGATTCCTTCCATGCTCTCTCCTGAACAGTCTCGGCGCTCAGCGACAGAAACGATGACACCACTTACTGTTAATCATTCAGGTCCGCGGGCCTCTGATTAGAGGCGGCGTGGACAGTGAGAGTGTTATTTGAATGCGCTGGGCTTCAGCTTCGGCACGTCCAGACACTTTAGCACATAATTACATAATCGTCAACCGATTCTTCAGCTGAACGGCGAAGTGCTGACAAGGGAGGATGGCTGCAAGTAAATACTATTATGAGTCTGTACGGGCTGCTGAGCTCCCGGACCGTGTTTACTTTGTGTGAATAACCCAATCAGGAGGCAAAAATGATTAAAGGGGCATTATGTAGAAATTCAGACTTTATGCAACATTCACGCGTCAGTGAGACTTCTTTCAGATATTTCTTCATATTTTCTTGCCACTAAGTGAATTCAAATGCTTAAATCGTCATGCGCAACAATGTTTATATTTGACCAACATATTATGTAATATATTGAGTAATGGAATAAATGACATTATGACTTCATTTTGTTGGATTTAACTGGAGTCCACTGTAAATATGCTCGTTTTTTCAGTATAATGAACACTTAAAGGGGCACTGTGTGGTTTGGGACAAGTAATTCAAACTCGGAATTTTAATATTTACGATGTTATCTATGTATCTTCTTCATGACTGTTAAAACAAGCTGTTCTCAGAGGAAAATAAGGTCCCCAGAACACTGTTTGAAGCTAGAAAGGTGGCAGGGTCCACCACATATAAACCAAGTGAAAGAGGATGAAACTGCGATGTCCTTAAAGGTCAGTCCTTAAATATTCAGTGTGTTTTGTCCTCTTCTGATTAAAATGTCGCCCCCAAAACTACATAGCGCTCCTTTAAAAACTCAACATGCAGCTTTTAGCAGGAGTCGAAACACAAGAACATGTATACGCCAGCGCGAAATGTTCACCTCAAACGTTCGATCTGAACTTCATTATGTGGGGTAGCGGCCCTCCCTTTCCCTCAGCAGAGCATCAGTTGAAATCTTGCAATGAGGCCATTGCTGGTGCTTCTATTTTGAGATGCATTAAGCTCAGAGAAAAAACTAAAGTGCTAAATAATTGAGACGAAGCCTCCAACAGAGCTTAAAAACCGAGACATCAGCCGCGGCTCATCATGGCCTCACCGTCGTCAACCCTATACGTTGAATTTACTTGCACAGGAGAGGTTTTTTTTTTATGAGAAGGCGTTTCAGTGAAAGTATGTCATCTAAGAGAGCCTGTGCACCGCAGACTGGGTGGTATAAATAAACCAGTTTGCATCATTTCCCATCATAAACACCAACTTTTCTCTGCATTGTAAATATGTGGATCTCTACAGTGTCCAGCATGCTGTCACAGTGTGCAGCAGTGTGATGCTTAATAATTCATCACAGGGGTTATATTTTTATCTCTTCTGGCTGGGGGAGATACTCTACACATGCCACCTGTTTTTTTAAGCTGGCTTATAATAAAAAAAAACCCTCCTGTTTCTCCCTTTTTCCTGCGTGTGCACTGCCCATCAAATAAACATGAGTGAGGAGTCCCTGTGTGACTTTTACCAAATTATGTATGCGTACAGTCCTGTCAGTCTGTCAGTCGCACTGAACATCTATCACGTCTGGATTTTTTTCTGTATTCTTGACACAGCTGAGCACGAACAACACCAGTGCTGGAAAAAAAAGCAAACACTCATGGTGCAGTTAGGAGCTCGGAGCGTCCTCTTAAAAAAAAAAAAAAAAGCCAAATTAGACGACATGAGAGTGGGATGAAGACAAACCGTGATTCTCCCCCTCCATCCTGGTGGTCCTGATGCTGCTGCTGCTGCTGCTGCTGCAGGCGTCGCTGCCCGGGATGTCTCTCGCCAAGCGCCCGCAGAAAACCCTCTGCCTGTCCTCCCTTTCTCTTTTCCTTTCCGGTGTCTTCTCCGCTCACCTCCCAGGTTTCAACTTGCTAGCAGGCTCTCAAATTACGCTGCTTCACTCCCGAGGCGGTACTTTTCAGCTTGTTGCCGCTGTGAAAGGTGTGTGTTAGTGTGTGCGTGTGTTGTGTGTGTGTGCCGATGTTGGCCGGCTGCTCGTGTGCAGACGCCGGTGCACATGCTGGCCCCGCCCATCCCAGATGTGATGTCACGCTCTCAACTTCTCCGTGAGCCAACAACTTTGTTTATCACTGCTGGGATTTTAGTTACTGCTTACAGTGTCCCCGAAATCACGTAAACATGTTAGAATTAACATGAAATATTTGAAAAGGTACAGTAACCTTCCAGAAACCAGTTTTTTAAAATAGACTTTAAAGGTGCAATACGTGAGGATTTTAGTTTAAAACGTTCAAAAACTAGCAGAATGTGAGGAAATAAAGACATCAGTGTATGTAGTGTGTTGCAGAGATGTCAAATGGAGGTAGCATGCTAACCAGCTAGCCCTGGGCCGGATAACCTTCCACCTCTCCCAGCGGTCCAAAGCTGTCCCCAGGGGACAAATAAAGTTTTTTTTTAAATTGAAATAGCTCTGGTAGTCCCAGAGTAGTTGGACTAGCTGCACTGCTAAGTAAGCTACATGGTAATTAAGTGGTGTGTTACATAGTGTGCATTTAAATCAAACATTGCTGCTGCATTGCTCTGTAAACCTGGAGAAACAGAGTTTTCTGGCAATACAGAGGCAGCAGTTTGCATTGACACTGCATTGTTATGAGACACGTTTAGCGGTTATGGAGCCTCATTATTACTCATGTGGGGTCTTGCTCCTGGCAAATGATGAAATTTAGTCCAGTATCACTCTCTTTTAGCTCTGTTTTTGGTCTCCACCAACTCAGACGTTCACCAGTTAGCTAGTTGCCAACTCTTTCTGATGTTTGACATTGAGTGGCCTTTTTTTTTTTTAAGCTTTTTTAGCTGAAAAATAGGCCCGGAGGAGAGCTGTGAGAGCAAGCCAGAAGACAAACATTAATGGACCTGACTGCTCATCTAAAAAAAAAAAAAAAGAGCTAAAACATGCTGCAAAGCTCCATAAAGCTGAGAAAAGCTGCAGATTCATTGAATAATGGGTGCGTCACATTGAGTGACCCCTTTAACACTTAATCCATCATTATACCAAATGATTGTTATTGTAAAAATTATAGATTATAGCAGCTTTAAAGGTCAAATATTGTAGGAAAGAGGGTCTACATGTTTTGTAAACATTGTAAAAGTATCGGACTCAACCCACAGAGGAATGCACGCAGCCATTATTCAGAAACACCAACAAAGCCAATGCAGACACTGTGGGCGGGGCCTGTGAGAGCTGACCAATCAGAGCAGACTTGGCTGATTAAGAGGGGAGCCTTAAAGAGACAGATCATTCACACAGAGGGTGAGAAATATGAGAATAATAATATAGCTTTGTAATTTTTTTTACCTTAAGAGGCCGTAAACATTTTCTAGTACACACTCAAAATAAAATAATAAACCTGAAAACGAGGATAATATGGGACCTTTAAAGTTACAGCACCTCCAGCTAATCAGTGATGTCATTCTGCATTTATCACACAAACGGGTGTGACCACAAAGTTATAAGCCATAACATTTTGAAAGCATTGCAGCAAGTTTTAGTGAATCAGTTTTTCAGAGTTCGGATGTGAAACAAGGATGATACAGCACAACTAGTCCAACATATTACATATTACCAAATACTGAATTATTGATATCTAAATGTACTTTGGCTGATGCTGCATTGCTGTAAAATATCTATTTACCTTCCTTTTATAGTGCTCCAATTGTTTTCATAACTACATATCTAATATCAAGACAGGATATATGCAGTACAAGACAGAAAAATACACAGTCGGTTCACAAAAGTCACAACTTTATTGCACCTTTATAGTTATCTATAGTGTGGTAAGAGTCACTTTCATTATGAAAGGTCTCTTCCCTGGTCAGAAAAGGTGGTGCGAAATATTGAACCATCAATGCAAAAATGTAGACCGTCCATTCACACCGGTAAATGTTCCTGTGTCAGTTTGAGAGTCACACCCTACGTCGATTTCACAGCTGACAAACACGTCCTATGGAGGTTAGAGTGCCGTAGCCCCTCTCGTACGTCACGCACTACAGTGACATAGGAAAGGTCTCACGCGAGAACAGACAACTCTCTCTTATACACAAATGAACTAACACATTTGCAGATTAATTCTCGAGTTAACATCCACCGACTGATCCGAGTATTAGTAGCACATTAAAGATTCTGTGTCTTTTCTTCTTTAAATTATATATTTATAACATTAAATCCTATACTTTTTATAGCCAATTCAAGGCAACATCTCTAGAATGAAAAGAAATGCATGGGCAAATCTTTACAGCGTCGGAGGGAAACAGGTAGCACAAGATGGACTGTACAGTCTTCTACATTGGCAAAGCATTTTTGTTTATAACGTTAGTTTCTCTATGCATCTGTGCCCGGCTCAGTGCAAGATGATCCCATGGTTTCCACACCTGAAATACTTTGTATAAAACAGTTTCTACAGGATGTACAGGATGCAAAATGGTGGTCCGTGGAGAGGGACTACTCTGATATGAAACAGGGGCTTCTGATCAGAGACGAGGATGGGATGCAGGATGTTCTGGGTTCCTGAGTCTTAGCCCAGTTTCTAGGTGACCAGCATGACAGTCAGAAAAATTGCATAGAGATATAAGATACAGGGGGAGGAGAAAGAAATTATTAGCATGTGGCAGTCCCATTCTAACACAGTGCCTGAAGTATAAAATGTAACCCTTTTATTTCAGTACATTGGTAAAGAACAGTTTGTGGCAGAGAATGGAAAGGTCGAATCTCCAGACGGAGGGCTTCTGAACACTGGACTGATGAGATGAGCTGCATGGTTAAATAGCTGCACAGTAGATAAAAACAACTGCTCCCGTTCGAGTTCCTCCAACAACCCCAACGTCTACTATGCACACTGCATCACGAACTGTCAGGAAACAGTGAAACATTACAGATATGATGAAACTTACAGCCTCTGATGTGTCGTTTGTCAACGCTTCCACAAACTGTTAAACTGTTCATACACAAATCAGTAAAAACACTGAATCTGAAATGAACCAAATTCATAAAGAAACAAAGGGAGGAGAGCAGAAATAAAAACAAAATCCTTAATATGATTTTGAACCAGTTCAGACATGCATATCTCTAAAAAAAAAAAAAAAGAAAAGAAAAAAGTGGCAATTTTAAACCTTCATTTTACCAACAATATGCAGGCAAAATTTGGTCCTTAAAAAATAAGCCACATGGCACAGACACCACAGCAAAAAAAATAAAATGACGGCGGATAAAGGCATAAAATAATAAAATTAAACAGAAAATCTTAAAAATAATATATGTTTTAGTGAATAAACAATATTAGATCTTTATAATTTGGTATAAAATAATTTCAAGAGAAGGGTAGAAAAAGGTCACTTTTTTTCCTTAACGTCCAACTTGCTGAGCCCTTGTGTCTGCACAAATATGATCTGAGATTGTGTACAGTTTTCAGCCAAAGCGTGGCTGCAGGCGTACTTTCTCATTCCTAGCCTTACCCTTCTCACATATGGCAGACTATATTAAATTCATTGCAGCCTGATTGTTCAGAGGATGCCAACATACAGTACTTTATCCGACATGGTTTTTCTTAAATACTGCGTGCATACTACTGCGGTGTTAAAAAAAGGGGATTATGAGGGAGTCAAATTTTACTGGCCAGTGATTAATGTTACTGCAGCCTGACGACAACAATTCATATTCCTTTAAAATTCAGTTTGATGAGGGCGGGCTCGTGTCTAATTGAAGAATTTGGGTCTTTAACGTAACGAAAGAAAGATAAAAACAAAACAAAAAAAAGAAGTGAGAGAAGGTACAGAAGAGTTTGGTATACAGTATTGTTGTCTCGATATCCAGTCAACATGACCTCAACAGCAATTTGGACTCTCAGCGACGGATTCCAAGAAATCTCTTCCCTCCTGGTGTCACAGACCACTTGTTCCGCCGGTCCTGGATCTTCTGGAAGATGCTGCTGCCACCTCTCCACTTCTCTCTTTTAAAGTTTTTTATTTTCTTCACCTGTTCGGTCACACGAAAAAAAGACACGGATAAGATAAAGGAGAGTGACAGTGTGACAGAGGGCCTTGAGATTAGCAACACTAAAGGCATATCATTAATTTCCAGTCAAGAAATCTAAACTAGAAAAAACACCTTGTTTTTTATTTGTGTCTTTCACTAGTTAAACACTGCATGAAAAATGCATGGCTGTGAGGCTGCAGGGGACATTCTTATCTCTTATCTCGTTCTCTCACCTTTCCTCTGTCAAAGTCTTCATCCCACTCGTCGATCACAGTGTCACACCTGGCGTGGCGTGCATCTTCAGCGGCATCTCTACTAATGACGGAGATCTCTCCGTCCCAACTGAGGACTAGAAAAGACAAACAAATAACCTATGAAACGCATGCACAAAACTTATTCTTTTGCTCAGCTCATCAAATCAAAGTATTTCAAGAACTCATACGTGTATGAGAGGCACTCTCACCGTTGGCTCCGTAGGCCTTATCTGTGGCGTTCCTGAGCAGCTCCTCTACCACCCCGCTTGTCTTCTTCCCATCCCAGCCAGCAGCGGCAGCACGAGCTGGGGTGTCACCCGACGCACCGCCATCAGCGGCTGGCACCTGGCTGCGTTTGTAGCCGTCCTTCACTTGGCTGTCCCACACGACCACTGCGGCTGCGTTCGAGATAAAACGGGGATTCAATCTGGCATTCTCAGAGCGTAATCACTCATGTGCTCTTAGTGAAACTGTGAAATGGCTTGTTATTTAAATGAAAGGCTGAGAGGCTGTAGTGATGCAGCCATTTCCAGCAAATGCCTCCGATCAGGGCTGAGCAGTATTGTTAGTTATGTGTTGGCATGGAAACAGGATCACACATTCATTTCACACTGCAGATTTCATAGTACGAATACACGTGCGAGTCAAGGCTCACATACCTGCGCCCTGTTTACTTATTTTGCCGTTCTCCGTGGCGGCCATCTTGGAAGGGGGCTTCGCTGCTTTAGGCTCTTCATTCTGCCCGTCCGAGCATCGCCTGCTCTCCTCCCACAGTCCCACCTCTTCTTTTAGCCTCTTCTTCTTCCTCTTTAGTTTCTTTTTCAACAGTATCGAATGTCCCGCATCGTTCTGAACGACTGTGGCCTTTGTCTCAGAAGTGCTGTTGGAGAAAAAATAAGTTCAGTTAGGTTAATGTTGTGAGTACTGCAAATAGAGTGGGAACAGCTGCATCGGGCAATGAGAGCAAAGGCAACAGCAGCGGCTTTACCTGCATTTGACCTTAAATCTTTCCCAAGATCAGCAGATTAAATCTTTTCAGAAAAAGATGTATGATGTTATTTGCTTTGATGTGCAACAACAAACAACAACAAATGCACAGCAATAGGGGTGTAACGATCCCTTGATCTAGTTCAGCGCATCAATTCGACGATCCAATGTAAATTGCAAAGTTGAAAACATTGATCCATATCGTCATCTTTAAGATACGCCCTCCCCATCTTGGTTATAAATCACCAGGGTGAAAACTTCCAACAACAAAGCCAAATCTTGGATTTTGGAGCAAACATCTCACTCAGTTGTCAGTTAACTTGTTGCTTTCGATATGCAACATCAGCTAATCTGTTTCTATAATGTTAGGCTTAAAAACATGTGCATGCAGGCTGAAATTCAGTCTCAATGCTTTTGTTGGGATATGCAGGGATTTCAACTAATGAGTATGAACAAAACCACTCATTTTCAAATTCAGCACAGGCTGCTGTGCTGTTGTTAGACTTATATGCCCTAACAATCAGTCGTCATTTACATTTTTTATGAAGTGCACTTGAACGCACCATGGCGCACATCCTTTGCATATGAGCAGCTGTACATTTTTTTTTACTTTGACTTGATTTGCTAAGCTGTGGCCATTGCTGCGAGCCATTAGTTTAATTTATGCAATGTCACATGCCATAGGCTTGAGCTTATAAAGGTTGCGAGCTAAAAACAGTTGTCTGCTTGAAAGTTATTGTTTAGCCAAATTTTAGACTCTAGTTAAATGTTCTTGTTGTAAACGCCAAGTTATATCTGTGTGAGTCGAGTTAATTTAAAATAAACTTGTGTGTCTGTCTTTTTTAGACAGTTAGTAGGTAGCACACTGCTCCATTGTGAGAGTTTCTAGATGTGTCTGAGCACAGTTCAATGATAGGGCCAACTGGTTGTTATGGAAACAACGTTATGTTCACTTTTTCAACAGACAAGAACAATATTGGCAAAACAATTAGAATTATAAACTTCCACCCACATTTCAGATGCAGAGCGCACCAACGTCGTGTCCTTCAGAGCTTCCACCAGCTGCATCTTCTTTTTCTTTTTTTTCTTCTTCTTCAACTTCTCAGAGTCCATTTCCTGTTCTTTCTGACTGAACTCGCACCGCGTTGACGTCGTGGAAGTTAACGGAGGCTGTTGCTGAGACGGTTCTGTATCTGGATTAGATGTTAGACTCCACATGCCACCCTGACACCAATCCTCTTCCTGGTTGTCCAGATGAGACGGGACGCACTCCCTCTCCTTGACTTTCTCTACATCCTCGTTGTCCCTCTTTCGCTTCTTCTTCTTCTTTTTCCGCTTTTTCTCGCTGGCCGATTCCACGAGGTTGGCCGGTGTCGCTGTAGCTGGGGACGCAATCGGCTCTGTGTCGGCCTCCAACTCAGAATGCCGCCTCTTCTTCTTCTTCTTCTTCTTCTTTTGATTGGCCTTTAGAGGGCTGTTGAGGTCTGGTTCTTGGGCCGAGGAGCTGAGGTTGTTGGAAGACTTGGGGTTCTTTGGGCCGGTACTGTGCAGCCCGTTGGTTTTAAGAGAAAGGCTGGCGTTTGGTTTCTGCGGTGTGGAGAGAAGGGACTGTTGTTTGAAGGATCCACTTGAGTGAGCAAAAGGCTGCGATGACTGGACTTTAGGTGAATGGAATGGACCAGCTCTGGGAGGGAAAACAAGAGACAACACCTGGGTTAACTCGACTCATCTTTATTCTGAGCGCAACGCCATGTGTGGTGTGAGGTGCAGAGTTCCTACCTGTGGGTGTGAGTAGGTGAGGCGAAGGTGAGGGGGTTAAGTTGATTGTGATGCGTGGGGTCACTGGACAGCTGGCGTGGCAAAGGGGGCAGAGCATCAATGCTGCTCGGACTCCGGTTGCGAGCCTGCAGTTATCGACATAAATAAAAACTTGGTGGTCTAAAGAAAATAGCCATGAATGTGACAAAAATAAGGAAGATTAAAAAAGGGATGGCAGGAAAAGATGGAGGGAGGAAAACAAAGAGGAGAGGGTATGGCAGAGAAGAATTAGAAATGGTTAGAAAAAAAGGACAAACTAAAGGAAAAGAAGACAAACTCTAAACAAGAGCTACCATGTGGTTGATTAGACAGGTACACTGGAGATAAGAACGCATTACATACAGCAGGAAATAAACCAGAAAAGGAGAGTTTTTCTTGCCTTAATAAAACTACTTATTGAAACCAAACCGAAGGTATCATGAGCTTTCACTGAGACAGGAAGTGGTGCTGCTGCTGTGGATGGGAGTGTTCACCTTCTTGGCTGACAGGGCCAGTTTCTTGGCAGGTGGAGGTGACATGGTGCTGGTGGCTTCAGACGTGATGTTGTTGAGGGCCGGGGGTTTGATTTTTGCTGTCTTCTGCTCTTCTGTGCTCTGAGAGCGCTCCACGCTCTTGGCTGGAGACGCCAGGCCGTTGGAGCCTTTCCGAGGGGTCGAGGGCGTCTCTCCTACTGGCGCACTTTTGGTGCCGACGGAGTCCTGGACAAAAACAAAAAAACAAAAAGGAAATTGTTGTAGACCAAAGGATGAATCGATTACAGCTGGCACAGAAATGTTCATAGTATGCAATACAAGCAATATTGACAACTTTTGTCAGCATTGTCATTTGTTCAATAGCTTGTCTGCATTTTCGCAGATCACTTTTCCAACAGTATTTTTTTAGATCACCATGAGTGTCTCAATACTTCCACATCTAGTTCAGCACATTTTGGTCTATTTTGGGCCGGTCTAAATGATGATATTAGATGAGAATAACAGCCTTTGAAGTAAGATTCCTGCTTGTCTGTGCCTTAATCAGTGCAAATATTACCTTTGAGTCAGTGGTGTCGGCAGAGGAAGAGTCAGACAAAGACTTAATTGAGGTAGACGCTGCCATGCCTCTGCCCTCGCCACCTTGCTTTTTATCTCCCTCCGTCCTGCTGACCCCGTTGTTGGAAGGGGTCGGGGTGCTGCTGCGGGACTGCGCTTGGCTCTGCGGGGAGGGCTTCTTTAGCTTCTTGAAGGGCTCTTCGATGGTCGTGGGTCCGCTCGGCAGCTTCGGCGGGCCGTTGGAGGACGACGTCCAGTTGGAGAGTCTGGGCTGTGGCAGGGAGCTCATACCGTTCCTGGAAATGGGCAGGCCTAAACCACCATCCATGGACTGGATCTTACGCAGCTGTGCAGGCTCAAGTTTCTGGAAAGAGGAGTATTTTAATTTAACACTTAAAATGAGCTTAAAGTCCAATGAAAGGCTGGCTGTGACCGAGGTCTCATACCTTCGTGACCTGCGGCGAGGAGAGAGGCCCGTTCAGGTTGGCCCTCTTTATCTGCTCAGAGGACGCACTGTTCTTCCCAGGATGCAACATCGCCTGCTTGGTGGTCTGTCCATCTGCATTCTTCTTAGTTTCAGGGATCCTTTAATATAAAAAACAAAGAGTCCGGTTTATTTTATTATATATCCAGGGAGCAACAGACATGTTTTTGATCTCTTGCAGCAGCCTCACAGTGTCTTACCTCAGGTAGAAAAGCACGTAAGCCTGCTGGTTCAAGACCACTTTGATGTTACTGGAGTGCACCATTGAATCATTCATTTGGTACCATTGTCCATTGCTTGCCTGAGAGGAAACAAGAAGTGTTTTAACAGAAACTTCTATAGCTATCATCTGTATTAAAGGAAGTTCTCTGAAACAACAAGGCGGCTCATCTCAAGCAGTTTATCCTGAGATTTTCAAATAAATTTAAAAAAGAAAAACAAACAAAAAAAGGGATGTTCATTCACTCATCTTACCTTGACATAGCAGTAATAATGGCCAGCGTGACAACTGTAGCCAGAGTGCACCAGAACAGCATAGAGGCCGTACATAACGGGGTCGCCTGAGCTCTGAGACATGTAGGGTCGGATGTTCAGGAATTCTGGGTAACCAACGTCCTGAGAAATACAGACGACAGAAACATGAGCTTGCAGAGAAACGAGACAGCACTTGCAAAACGGCAGACGGTGTGAGATTCCTCTGTTCACCTTTGTTATTTTTCCTCCGCTGAAGTTGGCGAACCTCTTCAGCGAGAGGGTCAGTACGTTAGAGGTTCGATGGACTGTGAAGCGCTTGGTGGCTGGAACTTTCTTTTTGCATCTGAGGGAGACAAAAGAAAGTCGAGAAGTTATCTCTTAACGTGAATATTTGAGAATGGCAGATTCACTTAAATAAGTGAATGTACGATGTTGTTGGACAAGAGAAGCTGCACTCACTTGGCACACATGTAGGCATTCTCTCCACTGAGTACGTCTGGTTTGACGAACAGTTCCAGCGCTCGCACAATGTTTGCTGCTTGCTGCAAGACAAAAACATAAATACAAAATATTAGACACTTATTATATATTTCCACAGAAGTAAAGGTTATATTGAGATCTTGTGTAACATACCCGAATCTCCACGGCGATGTCAAGGTAAGGGTCATACGTGTCCGACACACTTTTACAAATAGAGCATTTCACTGAAACACAAGATTAAAAAACATACAAGTCATTTAGCAGGTTGATGTGGCGTTAATGGAGTATTTTACACTCTGCCCCACTTCCTGTAAACAGAACAGTAACTACAAACAACTGACTCTGACTCTCAGATCAAATATTATGGGGAAACCCCTTCACATGTTTCCACTTCAGATCTGAGTAGCATCAGTTCCTGGACCAAACTGACACTTTCACCGAAGGTTTTAATTTGTTTCCTAAACTAAAATAGCTGCATCTTGAAAATATACACAGAAAAACAAACCTAACTTCACACTATTTCATGTCTGCTGAGGAAATCCTATTGATTTCGAGTAGAAGAAAGATTTGCTGCCTTCTGAATATTTTGGTTTCATTGCAACAGTATTAACACACTTTCAGTCCATTTACACAACATGTAATGTATTTAACATTTATCAATGTTATAAGTTTGGTCTGATAGATAATGGATCAATAACACACAACCAAAAGATACAAAAGTGGAAAAATAACAATAGTGCACAGCATTTTTCCCTCACATTTCCATCTGTCGCATCGTAAAAAAAACAAAAAACATTCAATACCTCGTGACCTGAGGTAACCTCCAAAGATCTGATGCACCAGCGTTGTGGCCTGGGTCTGCCTGTCGAGCCTAGACAGGAAGGAAGGAAAAGATCGTCAAAACAACATTCATATGAAACATATTCATGCCTTAAACCCGCAACAATAAAAAGCCTTACTTCGGGTAGCCATTGAGACAGGCTTTCTGCATGGCATCGATGGTGTACCGCAAAAACTCATGGGCGTCCTCTTGGCTCCCGAAGCGAAAATGCCTGGCAATTTCTGTAGGAGACAAAAAGTGTGTATTAGCTGTGAGCTAATTACAGCCCTTTATCACAATTTCTATTACAATCATTATTTTAGCCTCACCACCTACTGAAAATGGGTTTGTAATGACAAGTGCTTTAAATTTCAGGTGAGCAGATGTGTTTTTTTTTCTGCACAAGAACAAACACTCAAAAATGTTAAAACACTGAAAAGGCAGATTTTATTTATACTCGCATTATGTCAACGATGATCCGCAGACATGCTGACAACAAAGGGACGACTCGAGGAAGCATTTATAACAGTCTTTTGTTCTGCCAACGCTCGTATTCTCTAAAAATATGTTTCTGCAAAACACCAGAGAAGAGGCCTTCAATAAAAGAAAAGCGCTTCAATTCTTTAAAACTTCCTGTCAGACTTTTAAAGGATGCAAAACAGAGCACAACTTCACAGGCTACTTTCAGTATTTGTTTCAAAAATCATTCAAATTATTCAAGAGTAGCAGCTTAGACCATCGTTTTAACTATATAAGATGTTTATGAATAGGAATGTTATAAAGCAATACTCTCTGTAGATTTAGGTCTATTTTAAGGTTAAAGAGTATACTTTCATGGGCAATTAGCTTCCCTTCTGAGGTCAGTATCTCAGACATACATTCAACGGCGACCTAATAAAAAGCTTACAGTCACTTACTGACTCCAGCCAACTGTCTCATCTTAAAGTCTCACATTAGAGATAATGTAGCTCTGAAACCATTTGCCTCTACTGTTATTTCCTAATGGAACGGAGGAAAGTACGAGATGGTAGAATTATGATGTGGTCATCACCACATTCCCAGCATAGGACAGTGAGTCACCCCCGAGTGGGAAAAAGGAACGAGACACCATCGCTCTAATGACCTGTTCAGGGCACCTCTCAGGATGAGGGAGGCAACATCTTGAAGATAGGAACTTGTACGATTTTATTTCCTTCGCGAGACTCCGGCTGTGAGATCCTGAGGCGGTTTCAGGATCAGTTGGAGGAAGCTTTTTTAATTTTAGTGTGATAACAATGCAAGTATTTGCATTTTTTTTTTTAGAGGGTGGGCGGATGGGTTGTGGAGGCATGTTTCTATCTGTGTGGGGGAGTTAATGTCAAGGGAAACCATAAGACCAGGGCTGAAGCCAAGATTTTACAAATACTGAGGTCATCAGGGGAATGAACCCTACATATTTCTTTTCGAAGACTCTGGTTCATATATGTACGCATTTTAGTGTAGTTTGAGGGTAAAGCTTGGTTCATCACTTGGGCAACATTGTCTATAACAACATGTAGAGGAAAACTGGATTAGAATTAGACAGAAAAGGAGTCACAAATCCAGCCAATGTTGAAATTAATATTTTTCAGTTCAGGTTCTTATTGCATTAAAATCATCCTAACTGTGTATCTTATGTGCTGGAAACTACTGCTCTAATTTGTTTAATTTCATTGCACATTATGTAAATGGTTGTACACAGGAATAAAGGGTGCAAATAAATGGTTTTCTTCATTTAAATCACAGCACACTCAACTAGAAACTGCAATAGCCTGAATTGTATACAAAATAAGGTTAGGAAGTGCTGAAGTTTACAATGCTCGACAAACTGAAATGAATAAATCAACTCCAAATATCATCAAAGTATACTAAATGAGGTATCAAAGAAACATTTTGGTAATCATAACTGAGCACAAATCTGTGCGTCATTTCCTGTTTGCAAAGATACCGATGCAGTAAAGCGCAGCATCAGGGAGCAAAACAAACTAAAATATTTTGTCCTTACATAATCTTTAGCAGCACAGTGACACAGGGGTGAATGACTTCTGTCTCAATCATGAATAACCATAGCTGTTGTCCTGATGCAACTCCTTCATCACATTGAACCTCGTGCAAAGTCTGGCACAGGCCACTTTAGGAGCAGCAGATAACACACAGCACGACTGCAGCAAGGTGGGCTAATTAAACCGTTTATTCTGCCGTGCAGTGCGACATTTGTCATCATGTATTTCCCACTGTTAATGTTTTTGTTTAGGAATGTCAGGTTTTAACCTCAGTTAATAGTCTTTAGGCTCCTGTTGTGAAACTAGTCACAGCGAATAGAGGTCCCTTGCCCACAGCGTGACTGACAGGACCGTACTGTACGTGTGAACTTGTTACATATATGTTACATAATGTAACAAGAGCTGGTTTAGGTTTGCTGGCGAGATGATACCCACCTTTCCTCAAAACATGACGTACAACTTTGTCATTTTAATTCAACATTTACTTTTCAATACATATATTTCCTTAAAGACCCAGAAAAATGACCTTGGCGTCCTCAGTGGAAGCTACGGCCTGTATAAAACACATCCAGTACAGCTAGCTCTATGTCCAGGCTGAAAAGAAGCAAAAACGGTGGACGGAACATTTTTTGTGCTAAAGCTGCTCCTCTCAGCCTGCAGTCACAAGGAGACAGAGAGGGCATCGGGGAAGGAGGAGGGGTGGAGGGGGGGAATGGAAAAAAAAAAAAAAAAAGAGGCGCAGGAGGTGGAGACATGATTGCAGCAGCACATAAGGACGAAGCAGGCAGGTAGGGAGGGGACTGGGATGGAGGGAGGGCTCCTCCTGTGTGACTCAAGCACAGTGCTTCACCATGTCAAGGTGCAACTCACACCTCTTCTCCACTCTGTGTTCATTCACAGCCTGCAGCCACACCGTTCCACTTTTGGACTGCAGTTACTGGCTGCTGTCACATGGGACACCGTGGCTAGTGTTGCATCATCGTGCTTCTGGCAGTAATTCAACAACAACACAAAAAAAAAAGCAGGTGTCTGTGTTTCCTGACACAACCTACACTGAAAAGTAGCGAGGAAAAACTGCTCTGACACAGTCTGGCAGTGTTGAAAGAAGCTGGTGGTCTTACTTTTTAGGTCTCTGATGAAGGAGACAGGCTTGATGGCGTTGCCCGTGTTGGCAAAAGCTTGGATGATGTGGTTCTGCATTACACAGATCATACAGAAGCCTGATTGGTGACCTGAAACACAGACAGCAACAACAAATAGATATTAGAAAAAATGATGCATGTGTTAGTATGGGCTTATTGTAGGCTGGTGGTATTCACAAAAAATGCGGAGTTTACATTCTAAACAAATCCTCTGAGGTGTGTTTGCATTTAAAACGGTGAAAAATAATCATTTAGATAATTTTTATCTTGAATATGAAGGACAGTGGGGATGACTGAAAGGCGCTCAGCAGCTTACTTTGCTTTTCTCCCCCATGTGCGCCTTCATTTTTAATTACTGAAGTGTAATCTAAGCTGCAAAAGCAATTCATACTGTAAACCCTGGTGAACAATGTCTGGTTATGGCAGAGAACAAATGGATGCTTGAGACTTCAAATTTGGATGAAAAAACAGACCAATCTAATCTGAACGATTAGTAAAATAAACAACGCACATGTGAGCAAATTGACTTTTAAAAAGGCACAATAATTGCATCTCAAAGCCTTTCACACATATAAAAACAATAAATAAAAAGTCTTGATACAATACAAATGTACTCACGACTATGCAACTACAGTAGAAAGTGAGTGTGTTTGTTGTTTGATTGTTGATGCTTATTATTTCAAGAATTTAACATTCAACACTGAAGCTTTGAAGTCAGTGAGTCTTGTTTCACAGCCTGAATGAACTGATTGTGAGCTAACTGGCCAGCTGAAGCAGCTGTTTTTGTTTTTCTTCTTCAGCTGCTTTGGCTTGAGTTCCAGAGTGACATTCAGCCGCGCGTGTCTAAACATACTGTCACAGTAACTCGTAGCGTCATTTCCATAACTTAAAGGTTCCATATAATGCTCATTTGCAGAGTTACAATGTTTACATGCTTTTCAAATAACATTTTTCTCATACTGTCCATTGCTGAAGTGCCTCTATTAACCCTCTGGTGCCTTTCTCTTTAAGGCCGCCATCAGCCAGTCTGCTCTGATTGGTCAGTTCTCACAGGCCTGAGCAGGCACCGCCCACCGTGCGTCTGCATCAGCTCTGCTGGTGTTTTTGCAACCATGGCTGAGGGTGACAAAAGTTGTGACATCACACTTTCAGGAAAGTCCTAACGGCTCATTTGAAAGCACAGTTTCTTAATACATGTGCTTTTTTTCTGATTGGATGTTTTAATACCTTCACAACATCTATGTAGCACTAAGAGGTGCTTTAAGATTAAAAAAAGACAGGAAATCTCACTTTTTACAATATGGAAACTTTGCAGGTGTGTTCAGAAATATATAGGTGAATGAGAGCGTACGTGCCCCGAGTCTGGCTGCATTTTAAGAGCTTGATTCAAATACTCACAGGCACGGCTGTGCTCCTTTGAGAGTAAGTAGTTGGCAAGTGGCGGAGTGTAGGTGAGACACTGCACTGTGGAGTTGAGGAAGCAGGTGTTCCCGAGGTTGTGGAGGCCGGCTCCCACCCTGTACACGCGCTCCCATTTAAGGGTAAGCTTGTTTCCTGGAAAGAGCATCTTTTGCGGGGCGGGGATCCCATCGCTCTGGCCCCCAACCACGTTCTCTGAGACTGAAAGAGGGGATTCGATTATCAAAAAAAGTATTATACAGGACTTAGAAACTGAGCTTTCAGGCCTGGTAAAGCAAATATGGAAACATTTAAAACCATCCAGTTCAATCCGAGAGCTTACCTTGCCTCTTTATTTGGGCAGGCTCTGTGGCCTTCTGGCTCGTAGCGCCCTCATTCCTTGGATTGAGGATCACATACTTGTTCTTCAGGCTGTCCAGCTGATAAGAGAAACCCTTGCTGGCAGGTTCAAACTCTATCTTCTGCAAAAGGACTTTCTTGGCAGAAGAGGCCAGCAGTTTGTTGAGGTCGCCCTCATCGCCCGTCTCCTTTCGACCAGGTTTTAATGCCTCCTTGAGTTTATCAACTATCGGCATTGTTGGAACATCACTGCAGAGAAAGTCGGATTTAGAGTCAGTGTCAGAAGTTTCTCACACACTTTCTTCAAAGAAATATATAAAAAAACAAGAGATGACATTGATGATCATCATCAATGGCATCATTTTATTAGGTCGAGACCCTCCTCAAAAGAACCTAACAGTAACTTTACTGTCTGTTTTGATTAAATGGTCAGTTTGCTGGCATATAAAACAATGCCAATGGCATAAAACTCTTTTATACAGCCTATTCCAAGGTGAGAGAGCAGCGTGGAGTTGACATTAGCGGTGTGATGCTTCGACAACATGTTATGTGTTTGACCCACAACTCGGAGATTTTTAAAGCAACTAGCAGCAATTTGCAGTGAACTAAAAGAAGGACTAAAATGTCTGCAACTTCAGGAGACATCGAGGTCTGGAAGCTCACAACCGTCCAGCGAAGGAAGAGATCACCTGGCATACAGCAGCGAGGTAAACTATTGTTGCCTTCTGACGTGATCAAGAAACAAATGTAAGCGTTAATCAAATATACTGTATATTGAATTCTATGTCTCAGGGTGTACTTTCTGCCACTAGGGGTCTCTCAATCAAAACAGTAAAAACAAAGACATAATTGGATGACCTTGATTGTGTAGCTGTGTTGGATCATGGAAGTTGTTGTCTTCATTGTTTAACAACCAACATTGCTGATTAAATTATATCTACGTCACTCAGGTGTTTTATACCGTTTGCCGACATCCTTCCTCACTCTGTGACTCTCGGGGATGTTACAGCGACAGATGACTAATTAAAATGCTCCTTTACCTTGCATACAATAATAGATCTGCGGTATGAAATTGTTGGAAACATTTTGCACACTGTAAGAAAACAACTGGACCAAACATATGACAAAGGTCTGTTTGTTTTTAGACACTATAATGCCTAAAAGTTACACATAATATCTAAAAACAGCCCAATAACGCTTCTGTCCTCCAGCAGGTACCTCTCCGGGACATACATCCTGACGTGGCTCCACAAGGGATGCGAGTACCGAGTGCATCTGAGGAGCCAGCTGGGTCTTGGCAGCTATCCCCACAGTTATGCAAGCCAAGAGACATTGGTCACATAGGGTGGGGTGGGGGTGGGGGGGAGTGTATGAAACAGAAGAGCATTTAAAGCACATAAGGTGTAAGCAGCTGCCAGGTCAGACACTTATAATTTGTTCAGTCTGCATCAGTGTTTTTATTGTTATCACCCAGCAACTGGCATGTTTCCTCAGTAAAGCTCCTCACATGTGGTCATCTGGACTATCAGTGACATGAGAGATAAGATAACAAATGTGACTTGAAAGAAAATACAACATTTGCATTAGCTGTCTGCTGTCCCTTTAAATACAGTGTAGCTGAGTGCAATAAAAGGACCATTTCAGTGTAGATAACAGTGTATGCACATTTCCACAACAACCGTCTGCCAGAGTCAGCTCAGTGGATGACTTCTGACGTGCGATTTTCTACAAAAGGCAGCAGGCAGGCAAAATGTGTTCAACGGTAACCGAGGAGCGTGTAAACTGCATCGTTCAGTCTCTAATTCCTTTCATTTTGCTGGGGATGGAGCAGCAGTGAGCCTGAACACAACAAACCCCTGTAAAAGTGAAAGCATCACATCATGGAGATGTTACGGTGCTACATTAAAACCACCACAGGTATGGAGAGTGCGATGATGAGACTCGTGTTCATCAGAGTGGGCAGTGACGTCAGGAGGAGCGAAGGAGGGCTGAACATGCATTGTATGCACAAGGGCGAGCTGACCTTCACGTGCCGCTGATACTGATACAACTAAGAACGACACAGCCCAGAGGGACGAGGATAACTGCAGTGATGCAATGTTAATACACTGACCTGGACAAGGTGTTTGATCATGCTCTCCTGTCACAACAATTAGTAACGTCGTTTATGCACAGCACACAGTGACTTTCCAATGTTTGTGGTGTTTTAGCAGCTACATCTGCTCATAGAGGGTACCTGCATTCCACAATATCAGTGTTATCAAAGTAAATATATTTCAAGTTCATATGAAGCTTCTGATTTGTTAGGAGACAAACAAAAAAGTCACTGTTCAATGAAAAGCATCCTTCTGTTTTTGAAGTGGGACTCGTTTTCATGTAACCGATTATAATAATTGTACCTTATAACTTTCACCATGATAACCATCTCAGAAAAATTATCATGTACAGTTTTTAACATTGTACACTGGGACACTGACCACTGTGTTTGTTACTTTGTGTCTGGCTTGTCTCAAGCATCCATGTATCAATGCATCAATACAATGATGGCATAAAATCACATTATGTTTAAATACAAATTACTTCAAGTAATGGCTGTCTGATTAACACTGACTCTCTGTATATGAATACAATAACAAGGCTCATTTGTATGATCTCTAATGAGTTACTTTGGTTATACAAACTCATACTTTGGAAATGATACTCACATTGACTCACTTGGATACATCAGTTGATTTGTCAATGGCAGAAAAAGCTACTTTCTTAGGTTTCCAAGTCTATTACCACATCTTAACAATAACACTAATACATGGACATGTGGACATCACATAGTCTGTATCAAAGAGGCTCAAGTTTAGCAAAATGTTAATTTTAGCCAATTTCTTATGGAGCTGTGATCAGACTGCAAAAATGCATTTAGTGTTAACAACAGCAGCATTTTAAACCTGCGTCTAAGATGTGTAGAATTTACTTAGGTGACACAGGAAGATTATTTTCCTATTTAATTATTTGGTGTTATTTGCCCCCTAAATTCAATCACGTCCATGTGAAAACAGACAGGGTTATCTGAGGAGTCTGCTAGAATGGTGCATTTGAGTCCAAATCTAGGGACGACATAAAAGTGCCACTAATCAGTAGTATTCAGAGGACTGTAGACAGGACTTGACCACTTGAGGTCAAGCACCAGAAATAATCTGTAAGACTATATTTAATGCATTTTGAGCAGCAACTCACCAAGAGACTACATATTTTGGCCATGGACTGCTTGGCTATGACTCCGGGGAAGGCCATTCTTTTCTATCTCCTACTATTTTACAGAAAAAACAATCAACCAATTAATTCACAAAACAATCAGGACTGTGTCAAGTAATGTAAATAATGACAGTTGCAGGCCTTTTACTGATGTAAATGGTACAATATGCAGTATTGTTGTCACAACTTTATTTGCAAGTGTCAACAATATGAATCTTGTGTTATGATTAATGTATAACTACATAATTTAACTACCTTTTGGTCGACTATTTATAAACGCAAATATATGGCTGGCACAGATAATGCTGCTGGACCACTTAATATAAAAATAATAAATACAACAACAAAATAGCAGATGTTATGTGTGCATTATTAATCTAAAAAACATTATTAGAAGCAGCACCTCTAATGTCAAAGTTGAGTAAAACGCGAACGGTTGACTTTTTGAGAAGCACCTGAAGGCAACACAGCCATTGCTGTCACTTCTAAAATCTCTCCATCGTTGATTGATTAGACGACTAGTTAGCCATCTGATTTAACACATTATTAGTATTCCTGGTTGGTAATTGTCTCGAACAACTCCTGCTCAGCTTCTGTGCACCAGCCGGAGTCAACTCACAGGGCCAGTCATCATGGCTTAAAATGCTAAGTTGCTAACACCGACCAGAGCTAACGTTAATGTCGACTGGGACGGGATCTAGTTTGGACACAAAACGCCGTCATTGCTTCGGTATATACCTCGGTTCTTCATAACAAACTGTGTGTGTTTTTCTGCTGTCTCTCGTATCATTGTCTGTCTTTTCACGCTAGCAGCGGCAAATTAGCCAGCGAGCTAACTTAACGTGGCGAGGGGCTCCAGCCTCTCTCACTGCTGCAATGTGGGTTAGCATCCGAGCGTCCAGGTGGCTAACAACCCCCAAACCGCCACATCCTGCCTGTTTATTCCACAACACCGCCCTGGAAATACATGCTAACGGTTGTTACCTAAATCAAAATGGCGTTTATTCGCTCACCTTTCGTTCAATCGTCCAAAATCGTTGACAGTACAGGGATCTGCTTCCTCAGCTGTAGCTCTCGACTCTGGTATTTTCGCCCATGCTGCATTATCAGAGGGCGGCGACAACAGTGACTGACAGGGATCAAAGGCCTATCAGAGAACAGGTCACGCCGTAGCTGCAAGGTTCAGCCAATCAGCGCTCGAACTGACGTTTCGCTGTCGGGAGAGAGCCGCACGTGACTTCCAACCAGCGCTGTTTACCATTGATGCAATCGGCGCGATTCAAGTGAACACATTTCAATGCAAAGATCGCCGAAAATAAAAGAAAAACCCCTCTGTGGTGCTCTGCAGTCGTGTAGGGCTGGCATCACCGTGAGGACATGAAGCTGCATTTGGCTCGCTCAGATATGAAGAACCCCCCCCACGAGGAATTAAACCACTTCCCACGTGTCAGATCCCCTTATTGCTGCTGATTTCAACCTGCTTAATATGTGGATGTTAAAATATGAGCAAATTTCAGCCATGGTAACCCCTCACCCACTACATACTCATTTAATAACACTGTCACTGGAGTGAACTGATTAAACTAATAAGAGCACAGCACTCACAGATGATCGAATTTCATCCTTGAGTGGATTTAAGTATGGAATTTATTGCAGTGTTAAATACCGCCATTACAATCTAAATGGTTTTGTTTAGAAATCAGGAGATTATTGTATAAATAGTGGCACATTGGTGCACATGTATAGGCTCGTGAAGGAATGTCTGTGAATGTCACATGTCGTTGCCGCCACAAGGCGGCAGCAGATTGCAATAACTACTCTGTTAAGTCTCTTAAAGGGTAACTCCACTTTTTACACATTCAAAGTGTGTTTACAGGTCTTGGGGAGTACTACTGAATATGTAGGGGAAAAAAACTGTACAACGAAGCATTTTGTGACTCCAGATGAAGCGACACGTAATGTGATAAAGTCCCCCAGTGTTGTCATTGAGTGGCTACATTGCATTCTGGGTAATATAGGCACCAGGTTTGCATGGAATAAAAAATGGCATTATCTCTGGTTCTGCTGTATTGATTTTGACAATGTGTTTATAAACTGTCCATAACGAGTACTTTTCACAACCCGGTGCCTACATTACCCATAATGCAATGCAACTAAATGTCATCACAGGAGACAGTTTGTCAGATAACTACTACTGAATATTTTTGTAATATGTATGTATGAAACCTTCTTTGGCTTTCAGAGGAAGTTGCATGTAATCTGCTGAATTCCTCCAGTAATGTCACTGAGTTGCTAACTTGCATTGTGGGTAATGTAGGCAACAGGTTTTGAAAAGGAAGGATTTATGGAATAATAAATCTCTGGTTCTGCTGTATCAGGTTTGATCATTTGTTTCTAAACTGTCCATAATGGGTCCGACAGTGTTAACCTGGTGCCTATATTGCCCATAATGCAACCCCACTGAGTGACAACACTGGAGGCACTTCAGATTACAAGCAGCTTCCCCTGGAGTTACCTTGTTTTAGAAACTGAATTATACCGAACACTTTTATAGGTTTATAAATCTTGCTCTCCATGCACCCATGTGGGACAAGTTTTATTTCTACTCAAGTCACATTTAAAACCTGAATGTTGTATTTACATAACAAACAAAACAAAGCCACTCTGAGTCTGTGATGGACAGAAATCCTTTGATATTAGTCATTTCTACTGAATGCTGGAGTCACATATTGAACATTAATGTGAAAATAACCAGTGCAAAGCATCAAAACACGGTTTGGCATTTAATATAATAGTCAAATGTACAGTATTGTATCAGTTAGAAATGCATGCAAAAATCATCTCAAATGTCTCATGTGAAACCAGCACAAGACATCAAACTTGACTACAGCTCCAAAATGAAAAAAATCTCTTTACACTCTCATATTAATTATTAAAAGTCACATGACATTTGCTCAACACTTTCATGGTCATTTCAAAGGCTCTGCAAGTAAATAGACGATTGGTTACGATATGTTCTTTAATTCACTGTCCTAACGGATGAGCCAACCAGACAGTTAACAATTAGGCCTCCAAAGGGACCTTTAATGCACATAAAATGTGTGTATTTTGCTAATTCTGTCAAAAATATTTGGTCTTTTTTCATATCAAAAGTGTAATTAATCACAGAAAAGTGTCAAAATGTGGCATTTTTTTCTCAATAAGTATGATGAATTATAACATCCTTAAATAAAATATGCTCTTACACTAAAGCATTACAAAGAGAGGAGCTGTTAGATAAAAAATACAAAATACAAAATGGAGGATTCAATCCTCTTCTTCAGCCATTTTTTCATTCGAGACAATACGACTGCCGTGACAATTGAGTTCAAAGTGCATTCTTGTCTATTTAGGATTATTTCAAGGAAACAATTAGCAAAAGCACTAATTTTGCATACTAAAAAAAAACAGGTTTTGCCACACCTTAAAAGAAAAACAGAGGAAAAAAAAGTTTTGCCTGTCCCGCTTCAGAAAGAATCTGAAGCGGGACAGGAAAAGAGGCTGGTGGCCAGTTAATATTGCTTATGAACACACAGATTCACAGAATAGTTACACTCTGAGTATTAGGCATGTTGCACTAGATTACAGAATGATAGTCCTCTTTAAACAATACCTTCTGTTAAAAATTCAAATCAAAAAAATGAACAGCGTGAGAACAAATAACTGCTGTGACCGGTTGTGATGAATTGTGATGATTATCCCTTTATTTCAGCTGAGGGAGCAGTGGTTTATGAGGAAGTGCTTTGGATTTTAGGGCTTACACGTGTCTGAAAGTGCTGAATTCATAAGACTGTTGATTAAAAAACATGATGAGTCCTGAAAATAAACCTCACCACAGAGCACGCGGCTTACGGCTCTCTTAATAAGAAAACAAAACAAAATAAAAATTTGACTTCTCTTGTTTTTGGTGTTATTATTTCAGTATATTTCAACTGCGGACTATCGGACAGTGGTGGAGTTAAGGGTCTTCGATGTCCAGGAAATCCCTTTTGGGTGGTGCTGACCCTCTGTACCAGGCGCACGAGTCGTCACTCCTCTTGATACAAGCATAGTGTTTGGCTTGCTGTCCGTTGACTGACTTCTCCATCACCCAGTCCAACCACAGGCACTCTGCCGGGCTGGTGATCATGCAAGGGATGGAGGTGCAGCGTGTGATCTGGGGAAAAAAAAAAAAAACACAGTCAGGAACAATCAATGTCTCCCTTTAGGATCATTTTAGTTTGTGGTAACTCCACTTTTAACTCCTTGATATCCTCTAGTCTTACCTTGCAATCACAGCCCATTTCATAGCGCTGAGTCAGGCTCTTCCTCTGGGTGACACTTGTGTCATCCCAGGGCAGAATGAAGTCACACAGGGTGACGTGCATCGTCCCGTCGGCCTCCAGTTTGCCTGAAGTGAGAGGAGACGCAGTGAGATGACATGAAGACCAAGGAACAACAGTTGATACGATGATGTGTGACGTGGTCAAAGTCATACCTGCGATGAGATACTCCTTGCCGTTGGTCTCCAGAGTCACTCCGCACACGGCAGAAGTGGGAGCGGTGTAGATGGCATCGATATCCTGGCTGGGTCCTTTGAACATCTGACGGTTCAAAGAGAGAGGAGAACAATCAGATTCATACTGTGTTTGAGTTTATACCCCAACATGAAATAGGACATTGTTATCCCACCCCACATACCTTGATTTGTTTGATCTCGTACTTGATCCGCTTGATGGGGTTTCCATAGATGTCGTTGCCGACTTCAACCTCCTGCTCTCCGACTAACTTCGCCCTGATAACTGGAACGAAACAACAAAAACAACCCGGCGTTTAAGCTCTCCGAAAACCCTGTCATCACATTAAAACCGCTTGATCTTGAAACAATATTGTCACGTTAACGCCGCTGGACCTGAAACAATATTGTCATGTTGAAACCGCCGGATCTGGGTCCGTCTTGCATATGATCTAAGCCCTGCCTAGGTTCGGCATGCTGGAGTTGGCCACAACACATTGCTGTGGCTTGGATCTGAGGAGTTTCGCATGTGCCAGGTGCTGGGAAAGACAGAGGCACATGAGTGTTTCATCAGCTGCAATCAGAGGGAGGAATGTGTGCTGCCTGCTCCTCAGCTCCGGGGCGGACGCAGGAGGAAGCTAGTCAGCAAATCTTTGAAAAGCTGAACTAGAATGCTCCCCTCGCCCCCAAAGGCCTCTCTGCCGGCCCTGCCTCTCCGTCTGGATAGAGGTGCTGACATGCAAATCAACCTCTCTCCCTTCCCCGTGCAGCCTTTTCCCTGCTCTCTCTCTCTCTCTCTCTTGAACTTTGCAGATTCAGAAAAAAGTTTGGATGAAGGGGGAAAAAAAAAAAATCCAACAGTTCAAGTGGAAAAATATTATCAGAGCCATGCGGATGAGCCTTTGAGCTCTAATACTGAAAAAATATGACTCACGGGTTTCATAAACACTGCTTCTGTCGTGTGAATCCAAACACTGAGGCACAGCACTGCACTGATCACATGCCAGCATTGCTAAATACCTGCGGATCACGGGTAGCATTACTGCACACTCACATGACTGCTGCCGAGTTCACAAAAAATCAAAATCAAGCTTTTTTTTAAGTGGAAGAGTCTAGCGCTAATGATAACCAGATGTTCCCTCTGAAGTCCCAGCTCAGTCCTCGCTTTCCAGAGGTGGCAGCTACCGACTTCCTCGGACCACCACTCTGCCTGCCTCCTCACCAAAAACGAGATCGGGCCGCATTCGCTTGGCTTTTTTTTTACATGCAAAGGTATGAAGCTGCGAGCCACATGTGCCCTAATTCGATGACAATAGAGGCTCAGAGAACATCTCCTTTTAAGGGTCTAAAGAGTCGCCCCTTAAGAGGAAAAAAACAACGGAAAAAAGGAGAGCGTGTGCACAGATGGAGAGAGTGATGGGAGCGTTGAGGAACAGACGAGAGAGCGGACAGGGAAAGGTTTGTAGAGGGGGACTGACGGCGTCCTGCGTGCCGTTCAAAAAGCAGTGCTGTTGCAAACATACGAGTTGACACAACAGAGGGAGGGAGGATTTTTAGCTTGCAGGCCAGGAAAACGTTCTCAAAATCCTGAGCTGTGCAAGCTGTGAGAGCCGCTGCGAAAGAGCGGATACACTGACAAACAAGCTGCACGGGCTCAAGGCACGGGTTTAAAAATGACAAATCAGAAAACTCCTTCGAAACACTCTGAGGGAGTAGCGCCGAGAAACTCTCAAACTTCTCCGGCTACAAAGTGGATTAGCGGTAATCCCCTTCGCCTGAGTGTGCAGAATCACACACAGACGACTTTCTTCTTCTGCTTCTTCTACCGGTGTAAAGTAGGGCAGGTGAAAAAATGCAGCGTATGTCAGAAAACACCGGAGAATGAGGGATTATGCGAACGATGTGTATAATCTGAGCACTTGGTCTTTAAAATAACTTCACGATGCTGAAAACAGAGACGTTATGGTGAACAAGTCATTATTTGCAGCGTTTATTAACCAACGAGCCACTTCTCCATGCTGATCCCACTAAAGCACTGATGAATAAGTTATTCATTGTTTTCTAGTTGAAGCAATTGAGAAATATGACAGATTTCCTACACTGATACACAGTGTTGACCCGATTCTCACAGGACAGGGTGACGTTCACTGAAACAGGCTGACGAAGCCCTTTAAAAACCCTCAGTTCTATAAAACTGGACAATAAGGGAACCGTCTAATTTTCTTGTTACTCAAACAATAAACGCGTTATTTTGCATGTAGTATTGTGGACATGGGAGTGCTTTCAAAAACAAAGAGGGGGAAAAAAAAGAGAAGAAAGCAAATGCATGTCATGTAATTGCAGGGCCTGGACAGCCATTTTCCTCTCGGAGAAGCCGCAAAGTGGTCATACTCCCAACGAGAAAAACGGAGCTACAAATTCAAACTGACTCCTCGAAGCTGATCCGATCTGAGGACACATGGATCCAATCCGCCCTTAAACAATTGTTTACTTACAAAGAAAATTGTTACGGCGTTTGTCCACATTTATTCCTCTATTAGTAGATTGCACATAATGATGCTAATGTGCGGATATTCACCTGAGGTATTCCTACGCTGAGCTAAATGGAAGTATTCCTGCCTCACTGAGCACATTAGGTTGACCTGCCGCACAGATGGATGCAATGTTTAACACTAGAGATGCAGCTGCTTTTAATATCAGCTCTGCTCACACAGCTTGCAGCGTGGAGGCTGTGTTTATACCGGAAGTCGTTTTCAAGACAGCTTTTCTTTTAAAAGAAACGCAGGTTCGCTCTGTTTTCACAGAGATATTGTGAACTGCAGATACATAATGAGCGCAGCATATGACTGCCCGGCATTCCTCAGCTGTGGCCAGAGACTCGAGGGATGGATTTCAATTTATGAGGAAAGTTTTTTTTTGTGTGCTTTTTTGCTCCTGCTCTCTCTGCTTTTACAAGATAAATGGAGCTACATGTTTACAACTATGGCTGACGTATTTTGTTTACTGGAACGGAGGGAAAAACAAGCCAGACGCTATTAAAAAAAAAGGTCAACTAGGGGCAGAGGTGGAAAGTTAACCAGTTATAACTACAGTCTGCCATTTTTCATCTTTTTATCAGGATTATCCTCTTACGTCTTACTCTTTATCTTGACTTTGTCTCCATTAAAGAAAGTACTACCTGAGGTACGGTGCATCATCTTCGCGACCGACGTGACCCTATGACTTTACCCAAATATAAACTTTGACTGTTCTTCCCTATTTTTTTAAGACGTTTCACTTGAGACAGTGACACCTACGTTAGCTGCTCTTGCTCTTGAGTAATTTTCCGTCAGCTCCAGACACTCAAACTGTCTCTTTGTCTGCGCAGCTTAAGTAATACTTTCACTTCAGTAAACTGTCAGACAAATAACTCTGACTTACTATTACGCAAGTGCCAAACACTCTTAGTTTAGGATCGTAGACTGGAAACTAAGGTGGAAATGACTCGTAAAGAAAAGGTAGAACTAGCATTGGTAGATGATGATCTTCATTTTGAACGTCTCATCACTTCACATCACCCATTCATTTTCAAGGGAGCGCAGGTGGAAACCTAGCCTTTACATGCCAGTAGCAGCACTGATCAACATTGTTGTCTGAACTGCAGAAAGGAGCTGTTCAACTTCACTAACTCTTGGGAACAGTTTGGTACAGTTACAAAGACTCCTAATGTGGCCAAAGCAAGACATTTCTGGCCAGGTAGGATGATGTGTTAAAAAGTCAACTAAAATGACAGTTTTAACCACATGTAAAAGACATCTTTGTACTGTGTTTCAGAGGTATCTGCGGAAGTTAGCATGCTAGCAAACTAGCTCTTAACTCAAGAGGTGATAGTCCAATAGTAAACAACACTAACGCTAACCGGGGGCTCTGAACTCACAGGCTGAGCAGAGTCAATAAATAGGAGTGCTAACTGCACGGCTAGCGCAGCTAACTAGCTGATGGAAGCTACAGTTAGCTGTAGTTAGCGAATACTCTGGTGATTTGCTAACCCCTATTTGTTTTGAGTATGAATTTGGCTACAACCCAACAGCAATGGTGCTGTATGTAAGATTTGGCATGAAATAGGGGGCAGTGTATCACCAGAATAACCGCTGACTGCTGTCTACTGTCTACTGTAGCTACCGTTATCTAGTTAGCTCAGTTAGCCATGCAGCTAGTTTTCTAGACTGAGAGTTTAGAGCACCTGGAAGGTGTTGACGTTCACATGATGTATATGTTGGCTAGCACAGAAGCTTTGGATTAATACGGATCGGGGATAACTGGTTAGCATGCTTAATTCAGATAGACATCATAATGTCGAAACTGTTATTTCTTCATAATTTATTGGTAACTTTAGTTTTTTTTTCATGATCAAACTAAAATTCTTACATATTACACCTTTAATTCAAAATTGTGCCTATTTATGGTTAGAAAAATTAAAACATATCTCATCAATTTGGTCTATTATTGGGAAAAAAACTCTTTTTGTATTATTATTAATTGTTATAATCATAGTTTGGGCTTGTTGCAGAGTAACAGCAGTAGTAGTAATAGTGGACGACCGTATAGTAAACCATTTGATACTGTAGTACATTGTGGCTGCAAATTGTTGTTAGACCCAAATTAAAATCATATAATACCTGTCTTCACTATCTTTAAGTGTCTTGCATTAGCTCTCCTGCTCCAGAAGAAGAAGTTGAAAGAAAACTGCTTTGAAAAAAAAAATCTGACTTCCCTTTACAGTAAACTCTCGGGCAGGATAATGTGGTTTCTTCACCCTCCAGAGTCGTGGAATCCGATGGTAAAGAGAAACCTTTGAATAAGTCAGCTTCTGTATACATACCACACACTCAGCCAGCTCACAAGCGAGAAAAAAGGCCCTCAGCAAACCCCAATTTAAATATCAGCACAAGCTGGTTACTGTTGAGACTGTCGTTAGCTCAGGGCCTGCGCTGGTGGCAGCAACAAGCAGTGTTTTGTAACAGGTAAAATGAGAGGGGAACTATCCTGCATGGCCTTCGAGAAAAGCAAATTAAACTGCCAGTTAAGCGTGATTAGGGAAGTGCACCGTAAACCTCTCAGACCACTGAGCTGAGGATGGTAGGAAGGATTTCTTTTGCATGATCCTTATGCATTAGTTCTGGCTCTACCGTGCAGAGAGATGAGTAACAATCATCAGCCCTTTTTTTAGTCTCATCAATAACAGGCAGTGATGTGGCAGGAATGCAGCCTGGAAAACTTTTTTCGAGGAGATCTTGTTAAAAAAAGCTTGTAAAAAGCTCAAAAAGTACTCTACAAAATCAGTCACCAAATGAGATTAAAAAAAAAAATGCCATCAAGTACATGAAGTAGAATATCAACAGATGATTAGAAAGAAAGAGGAGAAAAAAAGAGAGAGGAGGGAAGTGGAAAGAAAAGATTGAGAGACAGAAAAATTCCATCCTCCTCCCCCTTTAATTGTAAACATAAGAGTAGGGAAAGTTTCCCCCACTCAGCATTTACACTTTCAGATCCTCGTTCTTCTGCATTCAAACAAATCGTGACTAAACACTCAGTGAATCAACTTACCGACATCTGAGCTGCAAAACGCCTGCTGAGGATGCGCTGGGGAGCAGCTGCAGGCTTCTGCTATTTCTTCCACCCGCCACAGAAACAGGATGGCCAGAGTGACAAAACAACTGTTCGCCGTCCAAGTCATCTTTAAAAAATATATATATATACTGTTTGATTTAAGAAAGCGAGAGGTGAGAAAATGTGAGAGAGAAGTCCTACAGGAGATGAACCAAAAGTGACCCCGGCTTCAACGGACGATCAGATGTCAGAGTAAAAGATGCACAAGGCTTGAGAGGGAGTTCATTCCTGTTGAAGGCTGCAGAAGAGACTCCTCCAAAATGTGTTTTCCACTACCGTCAGGAGCAGTTTTTATTTCCACAGGCTGGCAGCTGACTCCTCCCCTGCTGTGGTCTCAGCCAGTGAGCTCAGCAGCCCTGTGGAGGTCAGGGGCTCCCGAAGTGTTCACATCCACACACACACACACACACACACACACACACACACACACACACACACACACACACAGAGAGAGACAACAGTCACTTTCTTTCTGTCACAACAGTTTGATGAGTTGTGGTGACACATGCACTACCTGCTAACTCACCAACAGCAGTAAACACATGCTTTTCTTTCCAGTAAACCAACTTCCTTAAACCAGAAAGTTTCATACGGACATATGACTGTAAACTTTCCATCAAATTAACTGTAACATGATAGATTATTCATTCATAATAACCTGAAATGAGCTTGCCAGATTGGAGGTATTTCCTTATTGTAGCATCTTTGTGAGTCCGACGGATCTCACAGATCACTATTATGTGGTTTTGACCTTCCTACACGGTCCATTTAACTCACCATTATTCCTGGAATAGATCGTCTGGGGAGCATGAATGTGCAAAGTTTGATTATAGAGAGCCAGTCATGAATTTTTTTTTTGTGTGTGTGTGTATGTGTGTGTGTTTAGAAAAGGAAATTTTGCCATGACCGTGGAGCTAAAGAAGAGGTCTGGTGGTCACTGAAATGAGAAGGAAATGAGAAGGATTCATTTTGTGGAAGCCATGGCCGTCCATGCTAGATTTAAAGGTGCTCTATGTAACATTTTGTGGTAATTTGTATTTATTAATCACTTTTTTAAATTGTTCATATTTAAGCGGATGGTAACATGACAATGTTTTCTCGTTTGTCTGCACGAGTCTGTGGACGATTGACGTGTTTTTTTTAACATTTAAGCTAACGTCAGTTTAGCAAACTGACACCCGGCGCTCTGAGGCAATACTTTTTTGTGAAATATGCTAGTTTTGTATTCTTATCGAGACTTAGATGCGATTGATAAACTGCTGCTATGGGCTATTTGAATGGTAAATAACAAGCTATGGCCAGCAACTTGTTAGCTTAACTTAGCCTAGTTTAGTTTAATGCAAACATTGGAAACAGAATGAAACAGCGCTAGCTGTCCAAAGATAACAAAATCTGCCTATTAGCATCTATAAAGCTCACCCATTAAAACTGTGTATGATAATCTGATTGTGAAAAGGGTTATGTGTAACTTAATAAGACACATTAAAGACAGAAGTGCTAATAAACAGTATATTCTGCAGCTTTAACTGCTGTTGATTAGCGCAGCAGCCGTCTTGGATCTTGAGGTCGAGGTCGGTGAGGCTTGTCTGACTTTCCGAGTCGGAAGTCTGATTTAAGGGGGCGTTCCAGTTGAAAGTGCTGACTGGAGATTCGGAAATTCTGACTACAAGTGGAAGGCACCATATTTCTCGGTTGGGATCAGTAAATTCCTGAAGGCTAGAGGTAGCTTATTTTTTAGCATACAAATATGAAAGAGGATGGTTTTTAATATTCTCACCTAACTTTCTGTCAGAGAGCAAATAAGCATTTCCAAATGTTAAAGGTTGTTCCACTAGAAGCTGGATGAACAATTTTCACACACTTTGCTGTTTTTTGTGTAGACTCACAGTTGGAGGTATTTTTTTTGAATAAATACCTTTGAATAGTGTAATATGTACCTTAAAGGGACAGTTAAGAAATACAAATACACATTTTCTTCTTACCTGTAGTGCTAATAATCCATGTAGACTGTTTTGATGTAAGTTGCTGAGTTTTGGAGATTATCAGCCTTCGAGATTTGTGCCTTCTCTCAAATCTGATGGAACTACATGGCACTTGGCTTGTGGTGTTCAAAGAGCTAATAAAGATATATTTCAAAAACTCGACAGCAATGTCTCTTGACCCGGTAACTCAAGATAATCCACAAAACTTGTTGTGAGCAGTTTCGTAGCGGAACTATTTCCGTATCACTGCTCAGAAGGAATCCTGCAGCTACTCATGGACAAGAGGCTTACTAACGAAGCTAACTTACCTAGCCAACATAACAATGACCCAGTACAGCCAATGACAACGTCAGTAATGTTTATATTATGATATCGGTATATAGTTAGGTAAAAGAAAAAAGTTTCTATGTGGTATATTCGAGAGAAGATGGACATCCTATCTCCAAAACTCACCAACTCACCGCAAAACAGTCTGGGTGGATAAATTAACACTACAGGAAAGAGGAAGAATATGTTTAAACCTAAAATAACGGACTTTTTGGCCACTTGATGGCAGCAAAAACAAGCTGTAAACACAAAATTGACATACCAATAACTTTCAAGTTGATATGGCAAATTTGATCGCAAACAGCTGCCTCAAATAAAATGATCCCGACGATAATCCCTTATAATTTCATCGTTAAGGAAATCCCCTTTTGATACGTAATCATAAAAACGTTGATCGCAGCTCCTTTAAATCATTTAAGCTAACTGTAATTCACCAATGGGGAAATACTAATGTGGGTTAGTAGCTGACTAACCCTCAGCCCACGCTGTACAGTTATCTGTGGTTTAATCCAGTGAGAGTGTTTATGCATTTCACAGTAACCATTAAAACACTGTAATAGATGAACATACTGAGGAATGAGGATGAAGGAGGAGTGGCAGAGTGGAGAGAAGTGACATCATCCCCTTAAACTTAATAGATTCAATCTGGCGTCGATTCCCTGAGCGTAAGCTGCCCACGCCCCTGCGCCCTTCTGTGAAAGACACATTATGCTATAGTCAAATTCTTTACTTGTTTCTCATCCCCTTACTCATGCACAAAAATAGATGGCGCTTCTGTTGGAAAATTCACCACTGCAGCACCACCTCAGGAAACCGAGGATCTCAAGAGTTTGGGGGTTTGTGGCCTCCCGTGTTGATTCTGGCGCAGAAACGGGAGATCACAGCGAGGGCACGGCGTGTTTGATGATTAGAGCCGATGATGAATAATGAAGACGATCGAATAGAGAGAGAAAGAGAGGAGTGCTGCGGCTGCCTCGCTCCCTGACATCATATTTGGCCACCGACTGTCTGCCTTCTGGCTACTCTGGCAAATATTTCCACTGTTTTCCATAGTTGAGCATTTTTGCCTGGTTGCTTTTCCACAGGTCTCTGTTACTCTGTGTAAAAACAGGCAGGCAGGCAGAGAGAGAGCGAGAGCAGAGAGAAAAAATGGGACAACCGACTTAATGTGCATCTTTGTAATGTGACTAATCTCTTTGCTGAAGTGGAAATATCATTCATCTAATCTTTGCCTGTAGCTTAGGAGCAAGAACGCTACGGCACGATAAGGAAAATTCCCAAAACCTTTCGAAATTTTGCAACCCGGCGTGACTCGTCGCATGAAGAGTGGAAGTTGCCAGACACAAAAGACGCAACGCGACAAACAACACAGATGTTGGGCGTGGGGCTGAAATTAAGACACATGAAAGGGAAGTGACACATCCGAGACTGAAATGAGTAGAAAGTATGCTTCCGTCTCTTTCCAAAGTTTACTGAAGGCATCAGAGAAACAGCAGGCGCCTTCTTCTGGGCAAAGCCTGCCGCCCCCTGTCCAAACAGTCGGCTTCCTTTGCACTGAGATGCCGACTGATGTGGTGGGCTCTGCTCAGATCGCAGCCGTGTCCCCGGCTCCTGGGCATATTTCGAATGACCTCACAGCATGACCATTCAGAGCTATTTCCCACACTGCAACTCTCCCTTTAGAACAGGGGTTTTACTCGCCAGCTGAGATCTGGATTATTGTATCAACATTCGGTTTTAATTTGTTGAAAGAGGGCAGATTTGTAAAAGAAGTGCAATGTAAGCAACCCCCTGTGTACATTACCCACTACAAACGCCAAAGGGGGCTTAGGAATGGCCTGAACCTCCAGCCCCTAAATTACAGACTTGCAAGGCCAGGAATACTCTCTGAAGGAAGTGCCCGGCAGGACAGAAAAAAGAGGGTCTCATTGCGGGAACTGGTGGGTGCTGTGGCACTGACCCACATCCTCTGACTCCCACCCTTTCGCCTGACCACCTCGTAGCTTTTCGACCATCCCTCGCCTGTTGCATGTCCGCCCCCTCCCCTTTACCGTCTTTGTTTTGATGAGACCGAGCCACCGCCCAGGGGTAATTCCCATCATTTTCCGTTCATCAGTGCAGCTATTCACATTTTATTGGTGATGGTGAATCAGCCTCAGCGGATTCACCTCAGGGACAGGAGGAAAGCATCTGCTTAAAAAGACAAAGAACCCATTAAGGCTTCCGGGGTCACGTCGCAACTGGCCTCAGTGTGGCTCCAGCAATTAGTCAGTGAGTCTGTTAACGGTGTCCTCAAAGCGTCGTCACAGTCTTGTGCTTGTTGCTTTCCGTGAAATTCTTACTCCTCCACGTAAAGGGAACCTTCACTTGTACGTCACAGGTTCCTCCTGGTCAAACAACATGTAAATTATTGTAGAGTCATTTCCTCTATAGCACTACGGCGCTCCCAGACCATGACTAAGATGTCTGAGGAGGGGCTTGAAATTATGAGCAATTTAAGCAGAAAATTGGCGTTGATAAAAGTTTTTAACACTTCCTCAGCCCCCTCAGCGCATCTAGCATGTGAAGCTAACCCTAACCCTAAAAGAATGAAGCTCATGAAGCCTGACAAGTTTATTATTAATGTAGTTCAAGTAGCATTAATTGATTTTTCTTTGTTCTCAACTCCTCTCAAAATGTTTGTGGCAAATATGCTACATTGTTAGTTTAGAAAAAGTGTTCGTCAATGACCATTTTTCATAACCAGGACCAGAGATTAATGAGAGAAAAATATGTCTTTGATAAGAAAAAAACATGACGGAAGATATGTTTTGTTTATATTAGGACTAAAATGTATGCACTTTATTAATCCTTTGCCAGCTTTGGCAGGAAGGAAAACTCAAAGAAAGGCAATTCAGAGTACATTAAAAAAAGAAAAAGATGAAAACCAAGCTTGATGAAAAAAATATTCACATGGCAAGTCAAGTCATGTATCAAAAAATGTTTTTTTGACTTAAAAATTTGACTTTGTGTCCTCCTTTTGATTTTTTAATCACATAATAATCATTTTATATAAAAATTTTGACAAAATTTAATTTTCTGCACATAATTATGACTTCTTCTCTTTCTATGTGATAATAATTTATCAAGATTATGAATTCATATTAATATATTATTGGTGGAAATGTGCTTCCACAAAATAGGTGAAAACAACCAACCTAAAGAGACACTTAAAGATACACGACCCTGCCGTTAATACCTCAGTAACTTTTAATAACTGTGCTAATGCTAACAATAAATTTGTTAATGTTAAGACAGTTACTGGACAGTTAGTAACTGTAAACTTGCAGCAGCGAGTTCAAGGAGTTCACGGAGTTCAAGGGGTTAACCCCTTGAAATTAACTTCTTGAACTCGATTTCCCTCTCAAAATTTCACAATTTTCCATTACGTTAGAAAACATTTTCTTCTCAGTTTCTTCTCAGTTTCCTCTCATAATTTCACAATTCCCCCTTACGTCAGAAAAAAAAATGAAGTGTATAGCAACATAACAGCAGACACCTAGAGACCATCTTATGACGGAATCTCCCAAGTCGTAACACACGTCAATGCGTCGTCCTTCAGATACAGGGCTACTCATTTTGTCATTACTACATTTTCGAAAGATCATCTTCAAGTTCATTCTGCCATCTTGACCTCAACTACACACCTATAAAATAAAACATCCACAGTTAAACCTACCAAAGTCTCTTTTTAAACTAATCCAGTTAGGCTGAATTTGGAATCAAGGTGACATTAAGCCGTAAGCGGTTACCTAAAGCAAATTTGCTAGCGTAGCCTGGCTTGAAGAAGTTTTTCTCTCCAAAAAAAGGGATAAAAAAGTGACTTTGTGGTTGTAAAGTGATAAATGAATGAGCCTGATTTCCAGGCTAACATTGCCTGTGTTAATTTGTAAGCTAACATTAGCTTGCTAGCTTCAGCTTGTGTGTGAACACGCAGGCCAGGCAGTTAAGCTAACGCTTAGATTGGCAAGGACAGCACAGCAGCGTTGCATCGAGGAGAGAATCTCAGGCCAGAGATATAAGGTAAGGAATCTGATATTACACATATAAAAGTGTTCGAGGAATCAAATTTTGCTTCATGAATGTCACCTTGATTCCACGTTCAGATTAACTGAATTAGTTTAAAAAGAGACTTCGGCAGGTTTAACCGTGGACAGATGTTTTATTGTGGACGCAGCCGGGACTTTATAGGTGTGTGGTTGAGGTCAAGATGGCAGACTGAGTTCGAAAGATGATCGTTTGAAATTGTAGTAATGACAAAATGAGTAGCCCTGTATCTGAATGACAGCCAATGACGTGTGTTGCGGCTTGGGGGACTCCGTCATAAGTTGGTCTGTACGTGTCTGCTGTTGTGATACGTGTTTTTGTTATCACTACACACCTAGTTTTTTCTTCTGACGTAAGGGGAAATTGGGACATTTTGAGAGGAAAGTGGAGTTCGAAGGGTTAAGCGGTTTCCTGAAGCATTGTTCACAAAAACCACTAGATAGAATTTCGAAATGCTGGGGCAAACCAAACAAACAAAGCACGTCATGACATGAAGAATTTATTATTTCGTGGGTAATAATGACACAACAATGAAATTACAGCTGTATGAACTTTTACTTTTGATGAAATATCTGACCTTTTCCTCCTGACATACGGGTGAATTCACTACACCTGCGCACAATTAGTTGTGAATGAATCACAGTTGCTCTACTCTCTCCTGTGTTTGACTGGACCGTTTGTTGGAGTTTGTACGGCACCGAAGCGTGATTGCATGCGGAGGAGTCTATAATATATACACAGTGATCACGTAATCTTTGCGTCTGATCGGTATTCTTTTTAAAACGTCATGGTTTGTAACAGTCTCAGGCGATCGCGCTTCTCAGAAAGCCGTGAGTCACTGTGTGTGTTATGTTTTGTGGCTTTTTATCCCACCTGCCTGGGCATGTAGGCCTGAATGTTGTCAAAGTGTGACTGTCAGATGTGGGAAGCAGACATGCGGGAAGGGCTTGAAGACAGTCTGGTGTGTGGTGAAAACACTACAGCTTGGGGAGATTCCATGATTCACGAGGGGGAAACTGATACCATCCTTAATCAAACCCATGCAAAAACAAACCCTTTCACATCCAGTAACTTATTTAATGATGGAGAAAATAAGGCCAATATGTTTGAAGTTGGCTATTTTTACTCTGTTGAGCAGAAGTTGGATGATAAACGGGAGTTTTGTTTCACAGGGAGGATAATGTAAGATATAAAAGCATAAGTTCAGGGCAGATACTTCGACAATATTGATAATATTTATATTAGACAACATATTTTTTTTAGATAATACATCCACAGAGCTTGTAGAAAGGTGCAGAACAAAAGTACCTCTTATTATTATTATTATTACATTATTGTGATTGTGAATCAATAATTTTACAATCTTGCTTATCGCAGTGTAATAATTGTTGGTTGCAGCTTCTAATAAGGTTGGTGAGCAAATAGTATAACGTCATTAGTATCATGTGATATCTGTTTTTTTTTTGTCGATCAACAGTCATGGTAGTTTCCAGTTTGTGGGGGGGGAAACGTAAAAATGGTTGAGATCTACAGTATACACCAAGCGTAATGCATCGCCCTTACGTTAGCTAGCCACCGTAGCAAAGTAATAAAAAACACTTGCTGGTGTTCGCAACGTGACTGTAGCTAGCATTAGCGAAGTTAGCTAGTGCAACAAACTGGCAACAGCTTGAGGGGGCTGATGATTTGAAAAGTGTTGTTGTGCTGTGAATGCGTCAGTGAATGTGGATGTTAGATGTGATGGATATTTGTATTTGTTTATGTACAAGGACCTTATTGGAAGGGCGCCATAATATATACCTGCCATGCTTCATTGGCCCTCTGGTCTTTATCACACTCAGTGAAATGACTGGCTTTCATCCCAAGTGATGTTGGGAGTTTGTGCTGAACTCAAAAGATCTGCTTTTGGTTTCTACAGTATGCCCCGGCTACCTGGAGCTCTTTACAAAGCACCCTAAAATAGACTTTGGTGCTATTTGGTGAATTTAAAGAGGTGATTATAAACCTTTCAGTGTCTGTTCATACCTGTTTTAATTGAGTGGTTTTAGCATATTGTAACTTTTATATTTTGTTAGCCATTTTAAACATTAACTTGCCATCATTGTTAACGATGTTTACACCCTGTTTATATTTCATGTCTCTTATATCTAGATGTACATGTTTGGTTGCTTGGGTGAAGGACCAACAGAGCTGACACAGAAAATGATCTGAAAATCACTTTATTTATTTGCCTTTTACATATTTTTTTTAATTTTTTTTTTTTTAAGAAATCAGGTGAGGACACAAAAGCACAGTCATGTCATTGATTTGAAGCTAATCAAAACAGAAAATCAAACAGATAATATTGGAGTACCATTGCAATCGATTGAGTATAAGTCAGATGAATTAACCATGTGTGAGAATTATTAAAGTCTGATCCTGCTATTGAATCAGTTGTAATCTGGTCTCACTACAAAGCGGTAGGTGAACTGGGCATCAGGACAGGGATAGGAAACAACATGGGTGTCATTCACAGTGGTATGAGCCACATTATCCTTGAAGTCCTGCACCTGAGAGACGTACTTGTCTTGGCACATCACCAGGAGCCGGTTACGAAAGAGGACGTTTCTCTGCCCTGTGCTGCTTTGCAGAGAGAGCCTCGCCGCGGGAAACGAGTCGCAGGTCAGACCAAGGCGTGAACACCCTTGTTGGCTCTTCAAGACATTTGCCTCCCATCGAACTGTCTTGTCCTGAAAGATCAGGCTGTTGTGGATAGGTGTGCTGAACGACTCAGTTATGGTATGGCTGTGTGGACTGACAGTTGTCATAGGAATTGGCTGGTATCTATACTCATTGTAACGTCTCCCTCCCATGTACATAGGATAGTGATTTCGGACTGTTTCTGTTCGACCTACTCTTGAGGGGTCAATATCAGTGCTCCACGGCTTAGCGATGTAGATCCTGGGATGGTAACCATCGTCCTCTTTGTTGAACTTTGGGTCGGACAGACGACTGCTAAAGAGCAGAATATTAAATTCGAATGCTTTGAATATGTTTTCATGATACATAGCCTTGTGAATGCTGTAGAGAGAAGACTTGGACTGTAGCTCATGCAGTTTCTCAGCGTGGATCATGGGGAAACGAATGCGACTCAACAAGTCAACCTGGCTCTCCAAACTTGTTGAGTTGCCCTTCTCTGTGATCCAGCTCTCTAGAGTCTGAAGCACGAAATACTCATCTGACACCACGAGGTCTGAGCGGGATAGAAGAGCTTGAAGGACCTCAAAGGAGAGGCTGGTCCAAGCAGGGGACTTGTTCAGATTCTGGTAGTTCCAGGCCAGAAACTGCATACAGTTCTCCTGGAGGACCAAGTCCCCAGTCTCAGTTGCGTATTCGTAAAGAGACACCTGGGTCTGAAACGAAGCGTCCTCTGGTAGGATCTTAGTGAACAGCCGGCCTGTTACCTCCATCAGCGGCTTCACCCCAAACTTCGAAGCCATCCAGTGGAGGCACTGCACTGAGGAGAAGGTCACATCAATCTTGCGGGTGTAAATGTACCTATTGAGAAACACATTGTAGAGTGTTTATCAGTTTTTCTTTCAACTGATTTTGAAAGCGTCTGTATCTTAAAGGATGAGTTCACCCAAAATTCAGTCATTATCTACTTCTCTCCTTGTCAAAGGAGAGTCGGGGGGGGGGGGGGGGGGGACATTTCTGAAGCTTCACAGCCAAACCAGCATTGCAGCATTCTCAAAATCTCAAAGTTCTGTGGAGTACGAAACTTCACCCAACTTTTCCATCAGCATGAGGGTGAGTAAGCAAATTTTCATTTTTGGGTGAACTCATTACAGGACATTCAGTTTACCTGATAAAGGAGGTGAAATGCGGTTGGCACGCCTGGCTGATGCTGACTGTGATGCTAGTTGTCTCCTCTGAAGCATTAAAGAGAGGGAATTTTGAGAGGATCAATTTGTGCGTACAAATCGTTGTCTCCAGGCTCCCCTCCTCCTGCCTGCCAGCCTCGCTCCGGAGCAAGATCAGGAAATCACAGCCATTGCCTCTGTCAAAGATTTGGCCGAGTTCATCGGACAGGCTGAAGGTGTGGTCCAGCGAGTATGTTGAATCAACGGGGGTCATGTTTGTGTCTGGAATCACAAATCATCAGAATGAAAATGAGCATGAAGAGTAATGAGCAGCGACCACACCAACCAGTTCTCATCAATCTGCATACAAAAAGCACTTCACACTTTCAAAGTGCCTGCAGTGCATACGCCAAAGTCCGCTTGTCCTTTCCGCTAACCTCTGTGGACAGCAGATCGATAGTCTGGTGACCTTAGGTTTAGGCAACAAAACTACTTGGCGAGGTAAAGCTGGAGATGATGTCACATAGATGAGCCAGGTTAGATAATGGACCCTGACTTCAGCCAGTGCCGGTGCCGTCAGTGAACATTTGCCCTGGTTATGGTGTGTCTTGCATCGTTGGCACTAGTCAGTCCTTGCTGTCGTCTTTTAATCAGACTGAGCATGTTGAATCTGCGGCAGAGCCAATCGGGGACCGACATCACTCTTGACTGCTATTCAGCTAAACTAATCAGTGCGCAAGAAGGGAAACATAAAAAGGAAGGGAAATCTCTTCAAGCCAGAAACTGTACCATCCACTCTTTCACCCATTTAGTGCTGCTTCTCCTTATTTTTTTCTCCTGTCGCGTCTTCACCATCGCCATTAACAATGTTTTATCAGACAAACTCTCAAGGTCGTTAACCCCAATGCTGACAAGGCCAAATTAATGGCAGGTATACAGTTTATACATACATGTAAATGTGTACTGTTATAGCCAGAAAATGTATTTTAATAATTAATTACATTTCATAATAGATATTTTAAGACTTTTACTCAAGTACTATTCATATGAGAGACTTTCACTTTTTCCAAAGTTATATTTTAAGGCGGTTTCTGTACTTTTACTCAAGTAAGGCACTTAGAAACACTACATTTGTGATATTTGTATGCAGATTGATGGGGCTGGGCTGATCAAACAGAATCTATTTTATTTAAACCGGATCATGTCTTTAATATTAAGGTGCCTTTACCTTGTAAGAGTTTAGATACGTACCGGTAGTGGCTGGTTCACAAATAACTCCAACATCCTCTTTGTGGGAGCAGTCAGTTACTCCCCAGTTCAAGAAACTACAAGAAGTCAGACGGTTCTCTGTGCCTTCACATTTCATATCATCCAACCAAATAGGTCCATTTGCTTTGAGGGAAAAAAAAGAAAGAGAATAAATGTGTTAATGGTGTCCTTTTTGATGGCTTGATTTGATGTGCTACTAGTGTTATCCTCAACTCAGAACTTCTCAGTCATTACAGTAATCACACTGCCCTCTGGTGGGGGATAAATAGAAGTAGAGGGCACCTTCTCCGTAGTCCTTTCCAATGACAACAGATTTGGCCCCGGGGAAGTTGAGCTGACGACACACCACCTGGGCCTCAGCCAAGTCCCAACCGTCATCACACACTGTGCCCCACTCCCCTTCATGGTACACTTCCACACGGCCCTCTGAAACGTTCTTGGAGCCAAACAGCCTCACCTCGCCTTCTTGTGGCTCAGGTTTTCTTTCTGTATGCACACACGGGTGTGGAATAAGGGCAGAGAGGTTATACAAACTTAGATAAGTTTTTAATGAATGAGCGCGGTCAGAATGTATTTGCAGAAGGCACATAGAGACAAGGTAAAATTGTAAGCATGTTAATAGTTTTAACAAAAATGCGATATACGTTTCAGAAGACTTACTGAAAAAGCTCAGTTTGAATGCGCTTCCAGTGTCAAGAACAAGCATCAGAAGCCACAGAGTGCATACTTTTCGATGAGTGAGCATTTTCAACCACCAGTGTCGAACTCTGACACAGACAGACAAGGACAAAGAAGATGCAACAAAACAGGCTAATTCTTCTTTACATTTACAGATTTTCTTTCTTGAATTCTTCTGAGAGCACCTGTTGAACTGTAGTGTTTTTTTTTTTTTATCTTTTTGCGTACAAGCATCATATTTGCAGCTTCAAAGGGTGATGATAAAACCACAATAGCTTTTGCCTGTACTCAACTTTTTTTTCCATCAAGGTGGAATGTAATTTATTTCAATATGCAACTATCCTAAATCTGTGCATTAAACATTAAAGTTCAAACTAAAAAAGGCAAAAATGTCACGTTACCTTCTGATTGTAAAATGCTGTCGTCCCTAAGTGTGCCTCTCCCTTCTGAGGTCTCTGACACAAATCTCACCCCTTTTAAAGCCCTGCTAAAAACAGAACCAGTTGTATAGGTTCACTTCTCTACTCCAACTGCTTTCCCTAAGTTTCGTTTCACATGAAATGGAAAAAAATTCGGGTCTTGCGCAACACGATCCAGTGTTGTTTGAGGAAAAGGTTATCTCCTATTTTTGCTGAACAAGTATAGCAGAGAGGTCCAAATGTAAATTAAACGGAAAGACTCGGAAAATAAGAATCAAGGTTTTACTCATCCCACCAAAAAACATTACATACAATATTATTAATTTTTCACCAAAATGTCCTTCAAATAATAAGATCTATGCAGAATAAAAACAGGCCTCAACATGTTTGGTGTGTACAGAATGATGTTTAACATGGAGCAAAGGGGTAAGAACCTTTGAGCTTTTGAGAGTGTACAGTATGTGCATGAAAATGTATGCTTCAAAATTAAAAAAATCACAGTCTGATGAATCAATATTTTGTACATTCATTATAAGAAAGGCTACAGTGCTGTTTAGGGCTGCATTTGGCCCCAGGAAGAAAAAGATCCACCACCAGACATGTTGTCTTTGTCTGTTTCGACTAGAAATTTCTTAAAATCAGGACTGTAATTTACAGTCTCAGAAAGCCCATTGTTGTTATTTCTACTGAAGATGATACGTTACAGGTTGAAGTTGTGTCCTTTGGCAACTCGGCAAGAAAACAGCGAGTTCAGTTACCTTGAATGTGACTGGATTGTAAACAAAAGAGAACAACAGTGCAGTGGCCTCAAGAGCAAGTCTCTCAGTCTATATGAACTCCAAGCCCTCGTATTTCACATCCCCGATCTTGGTTTCAGGCAAAAGGATGCGTCCGTCAAGTGTGAAGGCCATGATGTACGTTGCAATGTTCCCGGCGTCTTCCTCCGACTTGAGAGCCAGAATGATCTGGTCGTCCGTGTTGGGGACAAACTTGAAGGAGGAGAAACCGTGAGTGGGGTTAAGAGGACCCACCCGGCTCACAATGATGTCTTTGAAATCTGGCGAGCAGCTGAGGGCGAGGTTCGTGGCGCGACGCTCGTCTGCCGTCTCCTCGTAGCGCTCTTTGCTGGCGCGGCGGGGGAGGAAAAACCAGCGCTGCAGGGAGTCACTCCACGCTGCTGACTCGTGGATGAGATACCCTGCAGAGAAAGAGGAATAACGCTCAACATAAAGAAAGAAAGTGGACGCGATCACGAGCAAGCCTGAAATTGAATCCTCACCTGGAGGCTCTATCCCTGCAGCAGACTTCAGAGAATTGTACTTGGGAACCCAGTTCTTGTGTTGCACATCCCCTCTGAAGCCTACTACTTTCACCCACTCTGGGTTGTTGTTGACGAACACGCCTTCAGTCGTGGTCCACTCTTTCCCCAGACCGCCAACGTACAGGTGCTTGTCCTTCACTGCCAGCCACTCAGCTTTGAACCCTATTTGGAGAAAGTACATGAGTACTTCAGTAAAAGTACACATTCAGCATCCAATCAAGATTCCTGCATTGAAGCCCTTGTTAAGTGTTGATTTATTATTATTACATGTTACATTATTAGATTATTAATACTGATGAATTAATGTATAAGGTAAGGTAAGGTTTAAATAGTTAGATAGTAATCAAATGGTTCCCAAAGCAGGGGTCAGCCCGTATTCGCTCAACTTTGATAAAAAAATATAGTAATTCCCTCTGAAATAAATTGTGTAACATGCTGGATCACAGGATGTAGCAGAATAATGCAATTCTGACCTTTGGCAACGTTGCCGTCGCCATCAGTTAAGATGACCCATGGAACAGCTTTGTCACCGTCAATGTGGTAGACGATGCCCGTCCTGTCGTCGACGCTGTAGAGCTTCCCGTTGAACACCACCAGTTCAGACAGCTCCATACCCCTGCCCTTCTCCGACAGGTGGCTTTCCAGCACCACCCTGTCCGCATCCCATTCAACTGCTAGCTTGTCACCGCTTTGGGACACCAACAGGTAACCCCGCCGCATGTAGCTGAACCACGTCAGCTTCTTGTCACTGCGAGAGTTTGTGTCCAGGTCGGCGATGATCCCAATGCGGTAGCGGGTGCCCAGCGGCGTGTGCTCGGGTGGGCTGAGAGGGTAGGTGTCGTTGTAATCGGAATCTGAATGCTGGGTGTCACCGTGACCGGCTCTCCAGGCATGTGAGCTGTAGGAGTGGGAGCGCAACCCCGAGCTCAAATGCATGAGGAGAAGGAGCAAGGCGAGCGAGACGGCCACCGCCACAATGGGCTTCCACTTAAGGCGGAAGCGAGGGTCCGTGGTGTTGGCCATGGAAGCCAACATGGGTAGGCCTCCGACAGAGATCCGCAGATTGTTCATAGGTTCATTCTGCTCCAGTCCAGTGTAGCCTGGGGAAGCAGGCATGGAGGACGGAGGCCTGGCGGGACCTGGAGGACAATGGAGAGAGATGATAAGTCCATTTGAATGACACAAAACGGGGCAGCAGACTGTCAAAAAGAAAAGGCGAGGCCTCGTCTGTGTTCAGACATTTAATAATTGGCTGACGATCAAGCTCTAAAAGTGAGGCAGGTAGTCTTTTCCAAATGGTATCAGACCACACGGCTAAAATTTTGATAGTGAAATAAGTCATGTGGCAGGGGTTGTGACAAAAAAAATGTAGTCAGCATTTTCCAGTAGCTTCTTTCACAAGCTACGCTGGGAAAATTGTGATGTTATAATTACACGGTTTGGTGACTGTGTCAAATGTGCCTCTTAGACCAGGGTTGTTCCTGGCTTAAAAAAAACTTTGCTTGAACATTCGTAATCTATGTTTTTATCTTCCTCCTCCTGACCTAGCAATGTGGCAGCCTCGGTCCAGCAGTGCAACAGGTTGACAATACTGTCTGATATCAGGCAAACAATGTGGCTTAGGGAGTCGTGTGCGGAGGCCAACACTCCTCTTTGATTGCTTCAGGCTTTGTATCCATCACCGTTATCCTTTCAGCGGAGTGGCCTCAGCCTCAATTAATCTATTAAGCTTTGTGCTCTTACGGTAATACGTTCCTCTGTGCTTGTCCATTGGCCATCAGGTCCCCCGAGGACCTGATTTACTGGGTGACACCGGGAAGTTGCTCGACATTCTCCCGGAACCACATTCTTCATATTTGTTTACCATCCATCTCGATTTGCCATAATGTCATTTCACTATCACAACATCTATTTCTGTCTGCCGATCCTGGGAGAGAAATAAATCCTCAGTTGCGCCTCTTGATCTTCATTCCATTGTTTAGTTGGGGGGAGATTTTTCTTATCAGCATCAAGCATCCAAGGACAGAGGGTGTCGTATGCTGTGATGATTGTAAAGCCCCTTGAGCTACCTGCATCTCTGTACCTTATCATATCGTCCTAGTCGACATATTCAGTCTCAGTAATATTTAACTTTCCTGAAACTTCCCTTTCCCCATGACATTTGTCCTGAATAGTAGCGACTGTTTCCTCAAGTGACTGATCTAAAAACTGAAGGCAAGGAGGAAGTACTTTAAACCGGCTTTCTTTCTAATGGCCAACAGGGGGTCAACTCCACTGGTTTCAGATGGAAATCTAATAATTTTCAACACAGCATGAAGTTAATTTTCTGAATTATGGTTCCATTCAGAGTAAAATAAGCGATAAAGCATGATATACTTAAAGGTGCATCTTCGGTTTCGGTCCCTTCTGGCTCCAAAAAGCCAAGAGGGCGACGGATATAATGCCAAACATTTAGCAACTAAAACAACCAGTCACACCATTTACTTGTGAAAGGAATTTTGCAAAAGTTACATAGTCTCACTTAATTTTTTTAAAATTAAATACAGGTCATTAAGTCAACAAGATATACAGGGTGTTTTTTTTTTAAATCAAGAAAACAAACCATAGTAAACTGAGCTGTAGCTGTCTGGAAATAGCTGCTACAACGGCTTCACATTGAACACCCTGAACACAGGTATGCAGAGACAATTGGCTAAATAAACGTTCAACAAAAGTTACCTGAAAGTCAAACAGGTTTCTTTCTCCGACCAAGCCTACATGACTGCAATCAGTGACATTTGGATAATAAAACTCGATCTAACTTACATACTCTCCATAAGTCGACTCTGTTCTCCTCTACATCAGATCTTTAGTCCCGATGGCAGGCCGGGCCCTCAATCACCTTTCACTTGCAATATTATTCTAACAAGTTGAGTGTATGTAAAGTGACAAGAAGTAGGAGGTAGGCCGGCTTCAGGTTGGACAAGAACAGGTGGCTGTCATGCCAGCATGGAGGCTGGGAGGAGCTCATTCAGTGACAATAAAAGAAGGGGGGCTGTGAACAGGTAAATCAGGAAATGCAGGACCACCCGGCTGTTCCTGCACCACTTACACTGCTCTGATTTGTCAAATCGGGATAGTCCATTCCTAGTTATTTATAAAGCAAAAAGTGCAGTTTGTCTGATTGTCAAGATTTACTGCTTTGCTCCGTTTTGTATCTTTGACAGCTGAACATCTTTTCTGCCCCTTTAAAGCGCTTTGAGTCGCCTTGTGTCTGAAGAGAGCTGTACAAATAAACCTGCCTTACCTTCGTGTAGGAGGCGGTGACTAGTTTTTCTCCCCTTTTATAGATGGACCAGTTAATTATTCACTCACAATATTATCAACAGATTAATCAATAAATGAAATTAATTGTGTTAGCGACAGCCATCTTCAAAATAAGCACATTTTTGCAACATTTTTTCCTAAATATTATTCCAAATTCCAAATTATTTAATGATTAGGTGAAAAACAAAACATTAATCGGCATCTATTTGAAGCAATTTAAGCAAATATTTGTGATTTTCTTTGCTTTGCATTAATTTATATTGGATATTGTTTTGTTTTTGACAGTTGAACAAACAAAACAAGAGATTTGAAGACTTTCCGATGAACATGTTTCATTGAAATTCCAGAGACCAAATGATTGGTTAATTAATCAAGAAAATGTATTGAAGAGGACTAAAATTCGACCAGTGAAACTCTCCTGGGAGCTTTTACCAAGTGTGCGGACTCTGTTTCTGTGTATTTGACGCTTGTTTCTTCTCTCTCCCTTGTGTTTCATTGTTTTTGGATGTGCACGCTGCTACAAAATTTTCAGGTCCGCTAAACAAACTGATTTTTATTTTAATGGTTAAAAAGCACCTTAAGAGGTAACTTTTTACTGTCCCTTTCTGGATGAAAAACATTACTAGGCACTTCATGGAAGGAGGCAACTCACACAAATACAGACATGGGAAGAATAAAACTCATAGGTGTAATAAAGAATTATGTGATATTATAAGCAGAACGGGAAATCTGTATTCCCTCGTACTCTCTTGCTCTCTATGTTTGAAGGGGCATCAGCAGGCTTTACAGAGCAGAAGCTGTGTGCTATCTACTCCCAACCGAATTCCAGGGAACTCAGGAGTGTCACACTGCGGCCAAAACATGCCTGAATTTCTCCGAAAGTCGCTCAGGAGCTGAAAGCCCCTTTCATAAGAGGGCCCCAAGCCAAACAGCAGTCCATTATGGCAGCAATATCGGGGGCCTGTAATGATGAAAACTACCCTGTTTAAAATCCCTGCACTGACACCAACAAGTGGCTCAACTTTTAAGGCTTACCTCGTCGCCTCCTCCTGCCAGAACGCTGATCCTGTGTCATGAAGTTCACCTCTGAAGCACAAACCTCGGCCGAGCTCTAGTCCTCCCTGTCCGCTCACGGATTATTTGCAGTGCAACCATGACTGGGCTCGTTACAACCCTGGTGAACTTTAACTAGACTTTCGAGGATTACTGTTCCAGTCCAAAGGGGCAAACCTCGCAGGAGGCAAGCCGGCGCAATTCATTAAGTTATCATTCATTATAGCGGCCTTTGAGCGGCCTGGTGACAGAGGTTAGGAAAACGTTTGTTACCTGCAGAGAGCTCTAACCTAAAGCCTACACAATGGAGGTGTTTCTGTGACACAATCAATACTGTAGGTGGACCTGAGGCCAGAGATCTGCCTGATTACAGCAGCAGAGCAGTTGGAATAAATGAGCCGGGACTTTCTTTTAATTGCAGGATCATCAATTAATAACTGACTGAACTTTTCCAAGAATGTTTTTCAAGACATAAAAGATTAATTGACCGGCGACTGACTTTGAAACCCGCAAAGGTTTGAAAGTCAGAATGTTGCGTAACGCACAACAAATGCAGGGTTGAGCAACGTGATGATTAAGATAAAGCTCTGCGATACAGTTTGCACAGAGGTGTGTGGGAGGTGTGCAATGATGCAGCAATTTTTGAGGATTTCTGCAATTCAATTTTAAAGACAACTACAGGATAATATTCAGTAATTACCGCGTCAGCTGATGTTTTGCAGCCCACCAAAATTTTTCTGGAGCTTCGGAAAACCAATCAGCACAAACGCCAAAGAATCGCTAGTTCCAGTGTTGTGGTGTTCAAATGTGCAGATTTTCTTCTTTTTTACCGTACATTGGATGCCCTTAATTTTTAGACTGACAATTTTGGACAAAAACAAATGTTTTTTCTGGAAATAAATTCTGGACACTTTCACTCTTCTCTTCACCAAATTATGAGCTTTTATTGACCAAATAATAAAAATAGAAAATTACTGTTCCATCCTGTGTGGAGGTGTCTGTTCTGGTTCATCCAGCGAATGATCTGCTTGACAATTCAAGGCTCTCTATTAAAGGTCAAAAAATGATCTACTCATCCTCATGCTGATGGAAAGTCAGGTGAAGTTTTAAAGTCCACGAAACATTTCTGGCGTTGCAGCATTCTCCTACATCTACTTAAGTAGATGGGGACAACATAGAAACATAAAAGGGCCCCATACAACTCGTCTGTTGTATTTCCAGTCTATGGAAGCCTGGAGATGCCAAATTGAATTGAACAGATGTTATTTAAGTCCTTTATTAAGCTGATATCTTCACCGTCGCTGCGAAGGTAAATGCGTTTCTACACATGATGAGGGTGAAAATAACATCTTTTTGAATCAGTTTGAATATTTAAGGCTTCTGGAGACGAGCCGTATGGAGCCATTTTAAGTTTTTTTTATGTCTCCATCTGCTTCAGTTGTTCAGGGAGAATGCTGCAAAACGGGTTTGCTGTGAAGCTCCAGAGATGTTTTGTGGACTACAAAACGTCCCTCCACATGAGGCTAACAAGATAATGAGGTTGCTTTCATTTTCGGGTGACTTCATCCTTTAATAATGATGCTTAAATAGTTGGATATTTAATTCACTGGATAAACAAGAGCACACACTAAAAGTATGGATGTACTAATTTTATTAATTTAGATATTAATTCTTTGGTCCAAAGTGTAAAAAATGTCTATTGTGTCCTCATCTCAATATTTGTTTTTGTCCAAAAACTAATGACATCCAATGTACAGTAACGTAAAAGGAAAAAGGAACGAAAGGAAGAAGGAAACGACATTTGAGCACCTGGATCAGGAGTTTTTTGCCGTCAAGATCAATCTAAATGATTGATGATCGAATTTGCTGCCGATTAAATTTCTGATGAGCACCTTGTTATCGACTGATGGACTAATTGTTGTAGCTCTCATTGACATCACAGACTGACATGTAGTCCAGCGGGGACTATTTTTACACAGCTGCTTGAGTTAAGCCTCAGTCATCGCGTCCTGAGTGACTGCGGACTGAAAATGGCGGGTATCTCTGTCCTGACCTCTGTGCCGCCATAAAAGGGTGACACCTGGGAAGCCGGGCTTCAAAGGAGGCAGATCAAGGAGAGAGAGAGAGAGAGAGAGAGAGAGAGAGAGAGAGAGAGAGAGTGAGTGTGTGTGTGTGTGTGTATGTGTGTGTGTGTGTGTGTGTGTGTGTGTGTGGCCCATAAATAGTTCACTTATTGCTGTAAGGCAGAGTCCCAAACTTCTGCACGGTCAAACAGATGTGCACCACAGCGAGGAGCTGAGTTCAGAGGAGGGTTCATCCAAAGAGAAACTGCTGCATGTTGTACAGAACCACAATAGTGATATCTGAATATTTTCTCATGTAGCTGCTGACATCTGGTACCATCAGAGAGGCCTTAAAGTGGACCTCGGGCATCTCCACTCTGGTTATTCACTAAAGCTCTGAACGCCAACACCTTCATTATTCACATTACTATTACAAACTCTCTGTTCTGAGTGTTTTCTGGAGCAGACAGCCCATCTGCATGTGTGTGTTGGTCCGTGTGTCAGCCCCTGTCCCTGTCCTGCCAGCAGCTCAGAGGTTAACACAGATGCCATCACAGATCGATGAGGCGACCTGGACCTATTTCGGAACCAGGAGCGGCTCGTTTCGCGTCTTACTCACCGCGGAAGTCGTTCGGTCTTCGGCTCACAGACGTCCCGCGGCCGGTTGGAGCTCAGATGTCATTGTTGTGTCGCTTCTTTCTTCGGCTCTTTTTCCTCCGCTGCCCGTTCACCAGACAGCCGACCATTACTTCCTGTATGTACTGATGACGACAGCATCGTGCACCGCGTGCGCGCAACGGGATTGAGGAGCGTTTGTCAAACGGTGCCTTCGAGGGCTGTCGGAATTCTGACAACTACGAGATGATTAGAAAGGTGTCTTCATTAAAGGTGCACGATGTAGGTTTGGGGAAAGACATTTTAATCAGAGGAGAAATATCTTCATTAGCTGATTTTTTAAAAATACCTAAACAAACTAAGTAAACAAACAAATTGTGCTCGCTCAACTTTGTTTATATTTGCTTGACACGCCGTGACGAATGTGACAAATCTCCCCTTTTGCAAAGTGTTACATGCGGGTTGGAAAAGCAGGCCCGCCTGCATGGTGCAACATGAGACCAGATGTAGCAGGACATCGTGGTATTTTTGGCATACTGCATTTCAATCTTCGGTTGAAAGTAAACAACAAACAATTTAAGGTGCATATATTTCCATTATTGTAGTCATTTTTCTCTGACTTATGACCTCAGATTGACATTTATGCAGTATGGTTGTAGTGTAAATATGAGGTTATATATTCATTTGTTTTGTTTCTCTGTAAAGTTTGCATATCCGTTACTGTCTTTATGTCACTACTGTGCTGCCTCCACAGTTCACAGGCTCCTCCACCTTCACCCACACAGTCACAACTTAAATATTTGCCAAAGGAGCACAGCCCTGCAGCGTCCGTCTCGCTCTCTGAAAGAGGACACAAAGAAGGGGCGGACCCAGAGGTTCAAACAAGAACAGAGTTTATTTGGCAAACCCTGTGTGATACAGAATACTGTACAAGGCACTTTAGTTGGGGGATTAGTTTAAAGCCATTGAGTACAACTCGCGAAAAGGAACGACTGGAGCGTGAAAAAAGCAAGAAAAATCAATGTAGATAACAACTATGGTTTGATTGTCATGAACCTGACTGACAGGTTCAAGTAAGATAATAAATATCAATTTACCCCAATATTATTGAATGCTTATTATCTAATTATGGCTGAATTGGATATTTATTTTAAAACTAACTCAAGAAAGGCACAGCGGATTTCTCCAGAGGTAGCTGATATAAAAGGATCCTTTGGCTACCTTTAAAAATAAAAACAAGCAATCAGAAAAACTAAATTAAACTGCAGCAGGATGGATTTAAAATCTTTAAATCAACAACCTTAGACTAGATATTGGCAATTAAACCGCCTCAAAGACGCTAGCTGTGCTTTTCAGTGCATAATAGCCATTTTTTCAGTGGTTGATTATTGAAAAATAAACAAAAATATTACAGTAGTTAATGAGGGAACTTCCTTGGCACACCTGTTGATTAATGTTTTTTTGTGGTCAAATAGAAAAATGTTTGTTGAACTGCTGTTTGTGAATCTGATAGCAATGTAAATATATTCATATGTACTAAACAGTAACATTTCCATTAAAAAAAAATCACTTAACCACCTTAACAATGCAAATCAAATTGCAAAATTGAAACAAATGGGGAACTGAATTAACTAGTTGACTGCTTAAAGTTATCCTCACTCGTATCAAGACAATCTCCTTCTTAAAAAATACATTTCAAATTTCCTCTGCTGTGCATACATCAGCATACATCCAAACAACTTACAACCTTGAAATGAACAAATAAACATCAGTGCACCCACAAATATGCAAAAACGTTCCGCAAGGAAGAAAAAAATGGGAGCGCAGAGCGCAAACCGTTGGCACACGTCTTTTATCTTAAAAAAAGAAAACTCCCCCGTTGGATTCTTGTGCTTGAATGTCAGTCCTTCAGTAAGCTGGAGGCTGGTAATCCCCTGGCTGCTCCTGGCTGTGGGGGAAAGGCGACTGCTGGTAGCCCGTGGGTCCGCTGCTGCCGGGGTACTGAGCGGGCGGGTACGGAGTGTTGTGGTCGTTGGCTGGGTCTCTGTACTCCTGGTCAAACTCGCTGACGCCTTGGCGATAACGTCCGAGCGCAAAGAAGGTCAGGAGGGCCTGTTGAGACAATCAGTAAGTGGAGCTTCAACCGGCTGATTCGTGTGTTATCATGCGATTTTGTTAGTCAAATGCTAGTCAGAGTTGATGAGAGGCTCACCCAGGTGGGGATGGAGAAGAAGGAGAAGGCAATGACAGCCCGGGCAGCATCACCAGTAGCTCCGGTCCCTTCGGATGTTTTGGACCACTGGTTGGCCAGGACACAGAAGCAGATGAACCACAGGAACGTCCACGCTGCTGTCCCACGATAAAAACATCAAAGCAGACAAAACATGATGACAGCGTTAACTTCAACGAGGCTGCACTTCCTGTTTTTAGGCACAGTTCCTTTATTTTAATATGAGCAGTCAATAGTGACAGCTCACTCTCACCTGAGAACACCAAATCTGCTAGAACAATGAATTTTCTCTCCTTGGCATTGCTGATCTGCGGGAAGTAGGCGTCCAGTATGAGAAAGATGACGCATGCCAAGAAAGCCAACACGCCGATTCCGACCCCGTAGTTACAGGCGCTGTCGGTGCCGTTGAACATGCACTTTTCCTCCGACTTGGTCGCTGGGTTAACGTAGCCTTCAGCTGTGATGGTTGCAAACACCACAATGGAGAATAACTGAAAAGAAGGGACACACAGGGGTTGGAAAAAAAGTAAGTGAAATCCCCTGAATTGGCATTACAAACAGCTGTCGAGCCTGTTCAGACAAGTGGAGCTGAGCAGATGACGCTTTGGCGGTTTCAATTCCTGATCTTTTTGAATACTGTAAACGCCTCCTACGCACCTGTTGACCCGAAGGTGTGCAAAAGCCGCACTCTGTAAATACTGTAAATGTGACATAAAAACAGAGTGCATCATTCCTTGTGCCTGACCCACTCTGAACATAAGTAAAGTTAAAACAATGACTCAAAAATTAACCAGCAATAATTAAGATAAACTGTTAATATGTAGTTTAACCAAGCAAATATTATCTGGTTCCAGTCGGGCCAAAAATCAATTATTACCATATTTTTTACCAAATACCTCGATATTGAGATTGCAACAATATTGTTGGGATGAATTTTAGGTACTTTCACAAAATCTTAATCATCAGTTCTGTGGTCAAAAGAGGTCAAAGTGATAATAAAAACAAGAAGAACTGTCTAGTAAAGTATGGTTCTTTGAAGAGGAATTCTTAATTGTACTATAATTGAGCCTTTTTAAAACCAGGACAACATGACACTTCAAGCCATATTACGATATAAGATACACAAAATCTAAGATGATCTTCCAGTGTCTCAAATGTGAAGGTTTGTTGCTTCACTGTGTTTAAATGATTTTTTGAAACTGAATAGCTCTGGGCTGTTAGTCATACAGTCGAGACAAAGGAGGATGTCACCTTGTGGTTGACTCTTCAAAAATGATTAATCAATAATGAAAACAAAGTTTACTCACAGCTCCACCTTCTCATCATTGTCTCTTAGTGATTATGTATTAAACCCTTTAGTGCCTTATGTTCCACTCAACCCCTGAGATCCTTTGATGTTTTACATCTTGTTTAGAGCTCATGATTATTTTTCATTGTTGATGAGTCTGTCAATACATTTCTTGATTAAATCGATTAGTCGTCTGGGGGCGCCCCTCGGGCTCAAGTGACTACGGAGGCTGGGTCCTCGCTGCAGCAGCCCGGGGTTGGAATCAGCTCTGTGGCCCTTTGCTGCATGTCACCCTCCCTCACTCATCAGTTGCAATAGTCTCATAAAATATCAATAATAAAAAAATTATTCGTTCTTTGGTGATCAGTGGCTCACAAAACCCCAGATGACGTCCTCTAAAGACATGTTTTCTCCTCAATACAAAGATTTTCATCTTGCTGTCACACAGAAGTGTGGAAAATATTCACATATTAGTGAATCCATTACTTAAATATGACTCAAATCTGATTAATTGACGATTGCAACTTTTTTCCTGCTCAGAAATCTACAGTCAACACAAAGGCGACAGAACATTGGATTTAAATTGCTTTGCCTGAAGAAATAAGGTCATCAAAAACATTGGCCTTATAGTTATTCATTCACATTTTTGATGATTATTTGCTGTTGTCTTCTACTGCTGTTTCGATGTGTATTGCTTTATTATAAAGCACTCTGTTAATGTTTAAAAGAGTGTAATAACTAACGATATGTTCTTCCACCACACTTACTGTAGCTGGCCTGTAACATCACGCGTTTAACAACTACTCATTACACACTTGTTGATCTCAACATGTGACGCTGGAAAAGTTTCAATTCCTGATTTGCTTCCTCTGTAATCACTCCAGAAAAAAAGAGAGACATATTCTGTGAGTTTCACCTCTTCCTGGTCGACTTTCAAACCTGAGTTACAACTAAAAAAAAAGCTGCCAAAGAAAAGCTCCATCGTATCAGGTGCAACACTACGGTGACACAGCACTGGCGACGCTAGCTAACTTTAGCTGGTGCTAAAGAAAACACGTCTAATATCCACTTAACGTCACTTTTATTTAAGAATTCAACCCAACACCCAGTTCGTGTCCAGTGTCGACAGCTCCAAAAGCTTACACGCTGTGTAATTAGCTAATTAGCGTAGACTCTGGCAGCTAACATCTGTTAACATAAAGTGATGTGACAGCTGGCAAAACTTTGATGCTAACGTTTCCGTGTAGCTAGCTAACAAGTCACTCACCCAGCTCAGGCAGCGCAAAATGGTCTGAGGCTGTTTTACAAAACTCTCCAAGTCAAAGGTACCGCCGGCCAGCGAGGCCCCGTAAGCGCTGCTCTGCATTTTTGTCACCTCTAAAAAAATAAAACAAACCCTAATTTGAACGACAAGCTAGAGAGAGAAGTTCCTCCTGTCACAGTTGGGACAGTTTCGTTTTGTCAAACAGCTTCCTGACAACTTTTCAAAGACCGCCCCTGCTCCGATGCGTTCAGGCGCTCCTCGGAAACTGGACTCTCGTTGTTATCGCGAGGTACCGGCGTGATATTCGTGATGTGTTTTTAACCGAAAATATTAATTGAATACATGTAAAAAAAAAAAAAAAAAAAAAAGAAACATTTATTAACCCCTTCATACACGAATTACTAAATCATGAATAATGTTTTTCTTTAATGTTTGTTTTAATGACCCAATAAAAGTCATTTTGAAGGAGTGACGTAAACGTCGCAGGGGACACAATGCACCAACAACATAACAAGTGATTGAGGAAGAGCTGCTAACCTTTCAACTTCAGGAAACTCAGGGACATTACATTACAATCAGTTAAACAGTAAACCACACAGATTTGTAAAGAAGAAGAAGGAGAAAGGAAAGAAGAAGTAGTAAAAGAAGAAGAAGTAAAAGAAGCAAAAGAAGAAGAAGAAGAAGAAGAAGAAGAAGAAGAAGAAGAAAGAGCAGAAAGCCTTATCTAAGATTTCAATTAACGTTTTTTTCTTTCTTTGAACAAAATCAAACAAAACACTGACAAATAGGAATAACCCAATAAGACTGATTCTAATTTGGCAGAATATAAGAGCATAAAGTTGCATTTTCAGTCACAGAAAATGATCATTTACAAGAACAACATTACATTAGTAAAATCTGGATGGAGACATTTCTAAAACCTTATTGAATTGATTGATTGGGGGGGGGGGAAATGACAAGGTGAGAGGTGAAAAACACAATAGACAGGTGAGAGTTTATTACAGTGCTGTTCGTTTTTACGAGGTGCCAAGGTTCACGTTGTTTGATCATAAATCATGTTGGGCAGATTTGAGGTGAATCTGTTGGCATCACAACCAGCGTTTTAAAAAGTTCCCAGGAGTCAGACTTGAGTAAAAGTCAAGATATCGTGTTAAAATATTACTTTTGGAAAGCAAAATAATGGTACTTGAGTAAAAGCATTAAAGAATCTGAAATTAAATGTACCTATGTATCAAAAATACAAGTAAAAGACAATTAAACATTTATTTACTACTTCTTTTGTTGTTGTTTTTTGTCTGAAACCTTTCCAAACATGTATGACACATACTTCATTCCACTAGTAATAATTATGATAATGAGCATCATTATATACATTTTAATTTGAAGTTGTTTATGCCTTTAACCCCCTTCTCCCGCATGTTTTCTGGTCCAGTGGTTTGAGGCAATGTAGTGTTGCAGTTCCTCGCTGTGGCCGCTGGGGGGCAGTGAACGCTCGCGATTCAAAATGCACACAGCTCTGACGTCAGCTCCAACTGGCTTCGAGTAAGACACAACACCACACTGACACTGCCTGTGAAACTTCAATGTTTTATAGTGTTATATTTAAAGATATTATCATTACATGTATGAGTGCCTTTAGCCGCTCATACAGAGCATGCCAGAGATACTCAACTGATTGATTAAGGCAGATGAAGTTGCAACAATTGCAAATAAGACACAGCTGAGACAGAGAGAGAGAGAGAGAGAGAGAGAGAGAGAGAGAGAGAGAGAGAGAGAGAGAGAGAGAGAGAGAGAGAGAGAGAGAGAGAGAGAGACAGGAAGTGTCTATGATGTGTTTTGATAATTAGTCAGTAGCCTTTTTCTGTGATGACCTGCTGCCCTTTAGTCCACAATGTAATTCAGCACACAGACAAACATCGAGGACCATGGCCCACAGTGTGAGCTTCAACATTGGTCAAATGGATTCTGACTATGAGTAAGTATTCATTTAAAATAAATTTAAAATGAAAGTAATCTGCTGCTGCTTGTTGCATCTGTATCTTCCTGCCTGTGTGGGTCTGTGCATGTTGGAGTCTGTGTTTAGAAGCACTAAATATAATGCAGCGAGTCAACAAGAATCAACATCGGTTGATTAAAAAACGGGTTTCAAGAAACTGAAACAAGTCCGGCTGCCTTCGATTCAGCGCCTAGAATTGGTTGATCGCGCTTCTTTCACCAAATTGAGTTAATAACAAACTAAATTGTTGTTTCATTTGTCTATTTATAATTCACACCGGTCTTCTTGGTGTTGCTTTAAGTCAAAGCTGCTGTCAAGTGCTGGGACAGTGCTTTCATAGAGAATCTTTATATGAACATTTTCTCTGTGGTAAATTAAATAAAATAGGATAATGGCTACTTTCCCTCAGGAACCTGGGAGAAGATGAACCAGGTCAAGTCTCCTTCCAGCATGTTGGAGAACCTGCAGCCAGCACCCAGAGGCGTCCTGAAATATTCGGGATGGATTTTATTACGGAACGCTCAGGTACAAACACATCCCGGTTGTATTATCAACACACTGAAAAGCTTGTTCAACTGACATTTTCTGCTGTTTAGACAGCTCAAGTGACAGCAGCACAAGCGATGACACGCTGGACGGAGGGCCGGTGAGCTCTCTGCAGAGGCATGGCTGGTCGGCTGCGACCCAGAGGGTGCTCTCCTCAATGCCCAGTCGCTCTGCTGGTGAGATGCAACCTTTCTCCTGTTTGTTACACATGTTTACAGTTTAAAAAAAATAGTCCTTGTCCACACAGGGCCAAACAGCAACGCAGGAGTTTACGGGTCACGACAGCCAAACCGACACCAGCCCTCCAGACCAAACCAGGATGACGTTGTCAGGGCAGAAGCGGTGGAAATCACCCCTGAAGGTGGATAGAAAGCGTTCAGCAACTTATTGCTCCAAACATTCGAAGACTGATAATAAATTGGTCGTTTGCGACTTCTTGGTTCACAGAAAACAAGAAGCAGCAGTTGGTGTCTAACCTCCGAGGCCTCTCAGTGAGCGAGAGGCTGCACAAGCTGCGAGCCATGCCGCTAAGCCTGGCAGATAAGATGGAAATCAGGTACCAGCGGCGTTTTAAAATCTCCCTGCAAAAAGTAAAGCTTTATCACTGTGGTAACACCTCCTTCACCTGTCTTTTATTAGGCAACTTGTTTTCAGTGATGTAGCTGAGACTTCCCTCATCAACAGAGACATCGCGTGCTACAGTTGGCTGAGCGTGTACATTTCGAGGGTGAGACCAAACAATGTGCCACATTCCACATGTACGGCAGCCCTGAGAGCTCACAGCACTGCAACTTAAGAAAACACATGCAAAAAGACAAAACACAAGCAAATTAAGAAAACATCTTCATCAATTTGACAACACATGCGCAACATTTAGAAAGCGCACTGCAAAGACCACAACGCAACACATTAGAAAAAAGCGATGTAAACAGACCACAACACAACACATTAGAAAAAAGTGATGCAAACAGACCACAACACAACACATTAGAAAAAAGCGATGCAAATAGACCACAACACAACGGAAGTGTTTCCAGGGGACACTTAAAAGTGATGCACACGTCCGGACACGCTTGTTGTTGACGCGCATTTTGAGTCACACCACTATTAAGGTTCTCTTACCGTCAGTGGTGTTGGAAAATGAGATCAAAAGTAAGTGTTTTTGATTTATTTTAACATTGTGATCGTATGATTCAGATGTTAGCCTATTGCAGTGATCGTTAGCCTTTTGTTTGTAATTAGCGATAGTTTAACAGCAGATCACTGCAATAGGCTAATATTATATTATATTATATTATATTATATTATATTATATCATATTATATTAAATCTGCGTCAACAACAAGCATGTCCGGATGTGTGCATCACTTTTAAGTGTCCTCTGGAAACACTTCCGTTGTGTTGTGGTCTGTTTGCATCGCTTTTTGCTAATGTGTTGTGTTGTGGTCTGTTTGCATCACTTCTTTCTAATGTGTTGCGTTGTGGTCTTTGCAGTGCACTTTCTAAATGCTCCTCATGTGTTGTCAAATTGATGAAGATGTTTTCTTAGTTTTGCTTGTGTTTTGTCTTTACGCATGTGTTTTCTTAAGTTGCAGTGCTGTGAGCTCTCAGGGCCACCGTACACATGTGAAATTTTTACACACTTGAGATTTACATTTTCATTCATATGTGATCTGATTTTTCACCGCATGGGGATTCCCATTTTGCACATGTTGAACAAAACATGAAGTCGCATGACATTTGTGTGCGTGAATTCTTCACTTCACCTGCAATAAGCTTTTTTTTTTTTTTTGTTTTTTTAACATTTTGACATTTGATTTACATGATTTCACATGAGATCACACCAAGTTTGAATTCCAAATTTTCCTCACAATTTCTCATGTGATTGGCTATTTTTCACATGTGAACAAAAATTTGACATGTCAAAATAAAATGTTGCATGTGAACATTTTCAGAGGTAGATCACACTCATTCATATCTGACAGGCGTTTTTCACACGTGGCTTAGAATTTCCGCATGTGGAGCCAAAATGGTACACTTGAAATGTTCACGTGTGATTGGCTATATTGTTTATAAGTGAGCATTTTATGACACGTTAAAATGAAGTGATATCACATGTCATCTGGACAATTTCACAAATTATTGGATTTTTTTCACACCTGAATTAAAATTTCAACAACAAAAAAAAAAAACTGTTGAATTTTGCTCTTTGTGAGCAAATTTGCTTCCTCGCCAGTTTTCACATGTGATTGGCTTCTGTCACGTGTAAACCCAGATTTTGACACGTGAAATAAAATATCGCTACATGTGAACTGGACTTTTTTTTTTTTTTACAAGCGAGAGGCTTATTCATGAAATAAAATGTCCACATAATATATTTACATGTTCCCACATGGATTAAGTGCAGATATGGACCTTTTTTCACATGTTGACTCAGTGGAAAACATTTTTTCCTTGTGCATCGTCAGTCATACTCGTGTTTTTCTCCCCTCAGTCTTGGCGTCACTGTCCGTTCGGCTGCCTCTCCGTCCTCAGCTCCCTCCAGCTGTGGCATTCACCCTTAAAGAAACTGAGCGGACGCTTCGGAACCGGCGTGCTCTCCTACTTCCTGTTTCTCCGGACTCTCCTGCTCCTTAACCTCCTCCTCTTTGTCATCACCGGCCTCTTCCTGGTCTTCCCTCAAGCCATCAACCCTCCTCCTCTTTATGACTCTCATCCCGACACCTTCACTGGCCTAGAGCTTCTCACTGGCACGGTACGTAGCCGCTACAGTACATCAAGACGCACGATTATTCCTCCCTTGAACCAGGTCTCCACCTGTTCTCTCCGGCAGGGTTACCTCTCTCAGAGTGTGATGTATTACGGTTACTACATCAACAGCATGATCAAAACCTGCGACCGGCCAGTCAGTGATACCTGCGAGTCCCAGATCATGCCATACAGCATCCCTGCAGCCTATTTCTTCACCATCACCATCGCCTTCTTCATCACCTGCATCATCCTGGTGTACAAGTGCGACATTAAGTGAATTGCTCCTGCATAAGTTTTCTTTCAGTCCACTCTTCTGTGTGTATTTTAATGGCTATGACCTTCTCCTGCAGCGTGTCCACATCCCTCGGGAGGAGGTTTCACGTCCTCAAGTCTCATGGGATTCTGGCAGTGAAAGTTTTCTGCTCCTGGGACTTTAAAGTCAGCAAGAGGACCTCTGTGAGACTTCAGTCTGAGAAAATCAGCACACAGCTCAAGGTACGCAATCATTTTCACATGCACTCAGATTCACTGAAGAGTGAATCTCTAATCTTTTATTACAAAGTGATGATTCTGTTTCATTTTCCCCGATGCTACATATTTGCCCCGATGCTAGATATTTGCTGATTGACGTTGTTAGTCAAACTATCTCAATTTTTGCATGGCTGGCATCAACAGAGGAAGCTTTTAAATATGCATTTTCACACCACATGTGACAGTTTTTGCTAAACTTCCTCTTTTCAAACCGAAGACAAATTTGATGTGAATGGTTGCGGTCAGGATTTATAACATGGACCTGTATCAATTTTGCATAGAGAAGAATAGTAGAAAGTGCATTTTTACCAGAAATATGAAGTAGTCAATAGTGAAAATTAACAAAATTACAAGAAACCAGTGTAATCTATGCAGAGGTGGCAAAAGTATGCACATTCTTTACTCAAGCAAAAGTAAGAAAGCATAGACTCTGACATGTAATCAGTATAAGGTATAAAAGTAAAATGTGTCCCCCTGAAGGACAGTTTTATCAGCCATTTGTGTGCAAAGCTGACTGAACCTCATGTCTTATTAAGGTAGAATCAGTAGCATTTGTCCGAGCTGTTCGTAAAGGCACCAGAAAGACAGTTGATTGTTGAGTCTCATTCCCAGCACGTCAAATACTGATAAATTGGGTTAGTAAAGTGTTCCGAGCACAGCAAAGAACTGAGAAAAAAAGAAAATTCAGGCAGAGGACTGCAGATACAATATCTGTCTTGTCATGTCTTTTGCGTATATAGTCTCGCTATGTCTGCCGTGCTTGATACACACTGATAGGTTGAAATCAGTCTGGGATTTTTGGAAGGCAGCGGCAATGACACAAAATAAAAATAATCGATAATTCGCCTCAAATGCATTAAAACTAAAGTAGCGAGCCTGCTTATACTTCTTTCTTTTCAAATCCCGTGTACATTACCCACAATGCAACTTTGCAAATTAGGGACATCACCAGATTACATGCAGCTTCCTCTGGAGCCACAAAAAGGCTTTATACAGTAATACTTTTTTCACATATGCAGTAGTACTCTACAAGACTTGTAAACACACGTCATGTTTAAAATTGATGGAGTTTCCCTTTAAACAGTGGACGGGACATCGGCAGACTGCTGCAATAGCCCACTAAAAATGCCTTTTTCTTAAGAAGGAAGCATTTTCAAACATCCTTTCTAGATATAATCCATGTCAGCTGATGACAGTTTGATCTCGCTGTGAAGATTAAATGAAGCGCCAAACGCTGCTCTTCCAACAGGAGCTGCTTTCTGAGATGATCGTTGGAGAGGAAGAAAAGAGCTGCATGCAGCGACTCGGCCGCCTCATGCTTCATCTGGTGGCGTGGGTCACGTGTCTTGCCACCATCTTCCTGGGCGCCATGGCCATCCACTATCTGTCAGAGTCAAAGTATGAGGTACAGCAGCTGCTGTGCAGCCACACTTCACCGATTTCAGGCATACAGCTATACTGTTGCAGCTGCTATGACTCCCTTTCTCAAGAACATCACAAAAATAGCTCTGAGCAAAAACACCTTCCCACCACAGACTTTACTTCTTCTTTCTCCTTCCTGGCAGACGTTCTACAATCTTTTATTTTTTTTCTGCTGGTGTTACACCAGCGAGTACTGTGTCTTCAGTATCATTTGTGTAAAAAAGGTGCTATGTAAATAAAGTTTTACTTACTTACTTACTTCAACTTATGCAAATGAGATAATGCAAGTTAAACTTTCGACTGTCGAGAGTCAGCCTTTTCACTAGCAGACATTTAGACTTTGCAGGGAAATGATTCATTCTGTTAAATCGATAATTCTGTTGTTAAAAAAAAAGGTTGTTTTTTTTTCTCCTCGTCCTAAGCTGTCGGTCTCACTGTGATCTGTCCGTTCCTTCACAGGCTGTCCTTAGGCAGGGTGCCTTTAAAGAAACGGAGCTGCTGCTCATGTCTGCAGCGGTGTCGGGCTTTAACCTGCTGCTCCCCGGCCTCTTCAACCTGTGTGCCTGGGTAGAGAGACACGACTCACCGAGTGTTCGCGTCTATGTCTCCATCTTCAGGTGAGAAAAGGATCTGCAGTCACGTCCCGCGTGGACAGTCGTCACTGACGTTACTACTGCATTAAGTGAAGCCAGACCTGTGACGGCAGAGGGACAGATAAACAGAATAATTATGTTTATCTGTCAAATGATAGAGAACATCCAGTGAGCTGTGACACTGAACTAGTAATGTTTAAGTTCACCTGTGGCTGGTCTTTTTGCATTTACTCCTTAAACACGATATATTTGTATATTTCACTAATATTTAATGCTCCATTGCCTCCGTCTTAATCATAATGTTATATCTGAATCATACGAACAAGACATACATGTTTCTCGCTCAGTTTTTAATTCTTCCCTGAAATATGAATTTTCTTTTGCTTAACAGAAAATCTGATTTGTTATTTTCCCAGGAACCTGTTGCTGAAGGTCAGCATTGTTGTTGTGCTGTGTTTCCACTGGCTGGGAAGAATTGCTGTGGAACCAGAAAGTCGTGGTTTGCAGGTTACAAACATCCTCATTGAGCCTCTCTTAATTATAGTTGTGGTGCGACACTGAATTGTGTAATGTTTGCTAAAATACATGTTTGTCTGTGACCGAGGCCCCGAAGGTGCGATGTGAAAACAACCTCAAATCTCATGGATTCTTTATGTTTGTGTTGTCCACAGTGTTGGGAGAACTTCGTGGGTCAAGAACTGTATCGCCTGCTCCTGATGGACTTCGTCTTCACAGTGCTTTACACTTTTTTGGGGGAGTTCGTGTGGAGGCACGTCGCTGCTTTATCACCCACAGGCTGTTTGACTTTTGATTCTGTTGTTTGCTGCTTATAAAAAACGTTGTCTTCTTTTCCCAGGCTCTTTACCAAGCAAGTGCTGAGGAGGAAAAGGAAGCCAGTGTTTGACATTGCCCGTAATGTGCTGGAGCTCATATATGGACAAACTCTAACTTGGTAATCACACTGCATCCTTGAAACATCGCCGCTTATTTAACAACAAAACCGAATTAAACACTATCGTCTCTGCTTCGTCCTCAGGCTCGGGGTGCTGTTTGCGCCGCTGCTTCCGGCGGTGCAGATCATAAAACTGATTGTGCTATTTTACATGAAGAAGGTCAGTACGACAGGCACTTCAATGTCACGCAGTGTCTACGCTAAGATTTGCATGCTGCTCAACATTCTGCTGTGGTTTCTCTCATCAGAGCAGCCTGCTACTCAACTGTCAGGCCTCCAGAAAGCCCTGGAGGGCCAGTCAGATGACAACACTGTTCATCTCCCTATTGTGCTTCCCCTCATTTCTCGGAGCTGCCGTGTCTGTCTCGTATACAATTTGGACGTGAGTGCAACAAACAGGTTCCCCTCTTTTTAATGACTCTCGACGCCCCTCCACCAACTGGCATGTAGCAATGCCAAGAACTCGAAACACACATAGCTTTCTAAAAACACATTTTAAATGACATGCCTGCTGTTGTGTTACAAGCATATTTACAATACTGTAGTCTTCAGGTTAGAGTCACATTTCAGGGTAAGTTTTGTCACCTCTGCTTTGGGTGAAAGGTGCAGGGTTTGGAGCCCTGCTATCAGTCACCTGCAACGAGAGAACTGGGAGACTGATAAGGACTACTGTCATGCTCTTTGCACCAGATATACATCTCCTATCCCTAAAGTATAAAGCTGTGTGTTTTTCATATTCTGGGTCTAATTCTGATCCCATTTTTTTAAGGAATAGTCGACCATTTTGTGAAATATGCTTAAATATTTGAGTTGATTTTACTTGGGTTGGGTTGTTAAATTTAAAAGTTAACTGAACTATGAAAAAAGGAAGTTCTCAGCGTTCGAACTCTCAAACGTTGCATGCTGAGAAGTCTGCCAATAACCTGAATGTTTCTTTAGAAACGTAGTTAAAATGAGTTGCTTCAACTCTACAGTACATTCATCCAAGTCTTCATTTCTAGTCAAATCACAAAGTTAGAAAATTCAAGGCGTCTGAGTTTAATCCACTAAATTGCATCATTACTTTTTACGGCATGGTAAACATGAAGCTACCATGAGCAGCTATTAAGGTCAGCTTGGCTTAAAGACTAGAATGGGTTGTCACACAGAACAGTCTGGAAAGGTGCTGTTAGAAACTATTTGGAAAAGGTCAGGCGTGTCAAGTGATTTGGAAGAGCCATCTCAGATGACTACTGCAGGCGAACCAATCAGATCAACAATAGGAGAGTGCTACCACCAGCGGAGTTTGTAAATCCAACTCGTGCCGAAGTCAGTCAAGAGAAGGGTGAAAAATTTTTTTCCATTGAGATAAACATCTGGAAACAGCGAGGCTTATTATCTACAAAGATGACAGAATCTGCCTACTAGTGAGACTACCTCTAAATCACATTTATTAACACGTTTGTTTTATCTGCAACAAATGAACAGTAAAAAATGAATTCACGATTTTTACAGTGGTGTACAGTGGTTATTTGTCAGACTATTTCTTGAACAGTTGCAAGCTTCCTCTACCTGCTCCTGTCTTCAGTAGAAATGAACAGCCTTGTGGCTGAGTGCCACAGACAGGGTAGGAAAAGTCAGACGGTATTGAGAGATGCACAAACTCGTCCATCATCTTTAAATCCAATGTGCCCGTGTGGTGAGCCAGAATAGCTGAAAAGATGTTTCTGTTCGGATACTTAACAGTCTGCGCTGTCTGTCATCCATAGGATCAAACCCTCGCCAGGGTGCGGCCCCTTCAGGAATCTCACCACAATGTTTCAGTCTGGTCAACTGTGGGCCCGGGAGCTGTCTTGGCTCAGCTGGGCCTACAATTTTCTGGTGGAGAAGCCTTTTTTCTTATTTCTCGCCTCTGGAGTCCTTCTGTGAGTGGTGACGCAATTGCAAACAGGAACTGTCCAGTTCGGACAAACGTTTCTTGACTGATGTTATCGTTTCATATTTGCTTTGTGTTTGCTGGAAACTGGAATTGATCTCTCATTCTGTTTTTTTTTTCAGAATGGTGATATACTTTCACACTCAAGTTGTTGACGGCCAAAGGAGAATCATCAGTCGGTTAGAAAAGCAAATTGAAAATGTATGTATAATTTATTAAACATTTTTTCTGAACCTTCTGGTGGCACTAGGAGAATAACCTGAGTCAGCAGGATTCAGTGCTCGGGCTTAATCATACAAAAAGGTTTCAACTACTGAACTTGTACGCCTCTGGAAACTCAACTAACCCTTGTTTAATTGAAGACACATTTCAGGATAGAAGAAAAAGTTTCAAAACGTGACGGTTGTCGGAGGGTGTAGTCCGTGTTGGTCAAGCGGCCAAAGCTGGGAAGCCCCCTGTGTCCAAAAAAGCCCACGAGGAGCCATACCGTTAGTCTTCATCAGGAGTTTGAAAATAAACATGGGTGTGCCTTGACCTATATAGTAGCAACAGCTAATGGGAGGCACTAACAGGACAGGTGAAACATGTACATAAATAGATACTCAGAAATATAATATTACAACAGGGTGTGAGAAATTTAGGATTCGGTCAATGTCGCCTCTTGACCAAAGTGATGGACCACTTTTGTCTTTGCCACTGGCCACGAATCAATGACACTTACAGTATTAACATTGATCTTCTGTATTTTTCTTCTGTCTACAGGAGGGTAAGGACAAAAAGTTCCTCATCACCAAACTGCAAGCACTATACGAACAGAGCAGTCAAGTTTTTCCCGATAGATAAGGTGGGTAGCCTGTGTGGCTGTTACACATCCTCGTTGTTTGCACACATTTTCATCATCACCCTTATAATCTGGAGAGGAATTTGCACGTCTTCCTCATAAAACGTTTTCCTCTTTCCCCCCTACAGTCTGCGGCTGACCAACATTCACACGTCTCATCGGTGAAAAGCATCTTTGGTTTGATACCATCTCCGCTGTGCTGGGATGCTTGCCAACATCATCACGTCAGTGCCCCCCTCAAGAATGTTACATAGAAGCTGCAATGAGAGCGAAAGCAAAACTAGTAGCGAGAATTGTATTGCATAATGTTTTCACAAGTCCTTCAGATACTAACGAACACAAACTACATCTAGTTGATAGCACGAGTTACTAATATTTATTTATACATGATTCCTATTGTATGTATGGATGTTTATTATATGTTTAAATGTATGTTTAAGAATAATCTTCTTGAAGGTGTTCTATGAACAGACAGATACCTCTGTTTGAACACGTCTGCTGTGTTATTGGAATGAGGAACCCTCTTGATGTGCTCTTGGTAAATATATCAGACTTATCTGGAAACATTGCTTCCTTTTACTACTCTTCTGTGTCATTCATCTGAGCACATACGATTTGATAAACAGCACTTTTGTTAAAGTTGACAATCTTGCACAGTTCTGTGATGTTTCCTATCAGAAATGGGCCTCAAAAGCATTACAACTATGTTAATGCTGCATTCACATGCTCCTCGGATTGACCTGAGGGGGCGTTCAAGTGAGCTATTTGTGGGGTGACAAAGGCTGAAATTTAGCCTTGAGTGTCACTTCATGAGCATCACAAACACAATTCCTAAGAACACGTTCAGCATGACGTTATGTAGCGATGAATGCCAGGAATAACAAAACATTCACAGCAATAAATCAAAACTAAACGCGTGACTGATTGGGTGACAGATACTACTCCAGCGGATTTTATCTTGAAAAGATATCTAAAAGACGAAACACAGAAGGTATTTGGGTCCTTTTAAGTTTTGTGTTATCCTCTAGTGACCTGATATATTTACAGTATGCTCGTTTTGTATATTTACTTACTTCATTTGAGACGTGGAGGACAAGAGAAACAAAGGATAAGGATATCTCATGACAGGTAATTTAGTTTTTGTCTGTCTTGTGATATATTCCCTTGCTATTTGCTACGGTATGTTTCTAACTAATATTTAGCTTTTAAATGCCTGGTTTGGCACTATGTTCAGTGATATGTCATTGCAATAAAGCCATCTGAATTGAGTTGCATTAATACAGTTCAGGCTTGTGATTTTTATTTTCCACCTGCTAAAACAAAAATGGAAAACAAATTTGTGTGTCTTCCATATAAAACGGTTTCCTCTTCCCCCCCGCAGAACTAAATTTAAACAACGTTGCGACGACAACATTTACCTCATATTTCTACTTAAATATGTCGACTTGAAACTGCAGCTGAGAACCTGATTGACTTGACTGCATACCATTTATATACGTCACAAGTCAAAAGAAAACGCTATTTAGTCTGCAAATCTCAGGTGCTCGTCAACGTCAAATAATTAGCAAATACCTTTCATTTTTTCACCCCGCTTGCAAAGCAAGTTGGCTAACTTATAGACCAGTCACTCGAGCATGTTTCAGTAAACTAACAAGAAAGACAACAGTGGGAGGGGATTTCCTTTTTGTGACATAAGAGGTCACTATATGAGCAGGCTGGTCTGTGTTTTGAGGTTAGTCTGCTCGGAACATTGGCTTCATAAACATCTCGGTAACGACATCCGGTGAGTAACCCCTTTTTCTTTGTGTCGTGCCTAATTTGAAAGTAAGACTGTAAATTTGTCTGGCCTTATTTCACATTTTGACTCATTTATCATCGTCTCCTCCCCTCCTCCCAGATAACATGGATGTGAAGATGGCCTCCAATAAAAGAGTGTTCATCAGTCTTCCGAAAAAACACTTCCCTGATTTGGCAAAATATTATGAACTGGTAAACAGTTTGTCTTTCTTGTTTATCTAAAGAGAACCTGACTGTGTCTTTTTTACCTACGCTCCAATATGCCATGAACATCTCGATTTCCTGTCATTTAACAGGACCATGGACTGTTTGTAACAGACCTGATTCCCCACATAAATGAAGGATACTTACAAGCCTACTTCAGAGAGTGGGGCACCGTCACAGCGTGCAAGGTAAAGACAGAAGAAAATGCAGCTTCATTAATGCCTTTTGTTTATATATTTTTGGAGATCTCTGAGATTTGGTCACCATATTAAATGAAGTTCTCTTGCCTGTCGAATTGGATCCCAGATTAGGAAGAACCCAGACTTGAAGGGAAATAAGGCAACGGCCTATGTGAGATTTGCTACTGAGGATGAAGCAGATCGAGCAGACTGGGCTGGTCCTCATAATGTTGGAGGAGGTGATGTGATTGTGAAACGAGTTGTCAGCCCAAAGGTGAGCCTGCGTCAATGTTTCTCTCTCTTCTTTCGGAGCAGCTGGTTTTACAACTCCAATTGGCAGAGTAAATTTTGGCAATGTCCGTTTTTGCAAACTTTACATTAGATAGGTTGCAACTTTACGTTTATTTTTGTTGTATTTTCTATTTGAGGTCTTGCTTGTGCTCTGGTTAGGTTTAGGTACAAAAACCACTTGTTTAAAGTTAGGAAAAGGCTTTTCCTGGTTCTGTCGCCACAGACACAGCTGGAAATTTCGTCAAAGTTCTTGTTAAAGATACCCCGATTTTCAGCTGGAAATGGTCCTCACATCTTGTTAAGAATGCCCGTTTTTTTTTGCTGGAAATTGTCCCGACTTCTCGTTCAAAATATCCAGCTGGTTCAAGCCTACAAATGCAGAAACATCGTCTCGAACAGTGGTCGCTCAGTTCGCATCCATCTTGCCGGCCACTCCTCATGAAATCTCTATTTGTATGTCTGTCCACATAACAGACCGATATTGATATTGTAGTAATAGCAGTAGCTGATGTTGAAAGCATGCAATATTGTTGTCTACGTCTTCATCAGCTTGCTACAAAAATCTGTCTTTCAGTTGGACGACAGCTCTGATGAGGAGGTTTCAACAGTCTCTGGTAAGTCCCGACCACGGCGCTCATTAGGTATGGGCTACATCCTGGAAGACGCTCAGTGGTTAGATAATGAGATGGAATAAATGAATCAACAAATGCTGAATGGAGTGGTGTGCCTCCATCCATGCGGGGTGAAGATATTCTGTAACCTGGAAGATTGAAAGCACAAGAATATATAATAAACACATATTTGTAAACTCAAACAAACCACAAACTCTGCATCACACACAACAACGCGTTTCCTACACCTGTTTGTTTATCTGTTTATATGTCCTTAATGTGAGCCTCAGTGATACACAGTTTTTGTTGTGATGATTTTATGTTGTGACTTATGACAATTTCCTTGGGTGGATAAATAAAGTTTTATTCTATTGTATGAAAGGCTGATTTACAGAAACAGTCTGACTTGTACGTAGACATCGTCACACATTTAAAGACACACAAACACGTCTATTTTTCTACTTGTACGTAAGCTGACTGTGATTCTAATTCATGTTTTTAAAGATCAAAGTGGAGTTAATTATCGTATCAAACTGACATTTTAGTGCATAGATTTGATGTTTTTTGCTCCCTTTGTGCAGCCAATCTTGGTGAATGTAACACGATCTGTATTTTAAATATTACACAACACTCTGCAGTTGCGTAAATAATAAAATGATTTTGACAGCTTCAGTTTTGTCTTCTTCCTTCCGCTTGTGTTGCCTTTTTACTGAGAAGAGAATAAGGTTAAACAAGGCTGATGAAATCTAATACGTTTAGTGTGTATGTAAGCCTAAACTTAATAAACAACATTTACATATTATATAAATGTATTTTATTAGAAAATAACAGTTATAGGAGTAATTGCCTTAAGTAATGTAACTCACACAGAAATCCTTATTACTATTTCAATGTTTAATGTAAATTGTCGCGTAAGGAGGGCGGTGCGAGTGACGTCAGAGCTTGATGGCCAATCCCTATGTAGAGCGCCAAGCTTCTCTCCCACCGTCAATAAACATGGCGGAGACAGACGCCGAAATTGTGTTCAAAAAGGTAGGAGCGTCCTGACTATGTTACTTAGACTCACTCGGTTCTCCTTGTTGGTTCATGATATTGAGCATTGCTTCTTCTTTTCCGCTGAACTGCATTCATTTACCTCCGTTAAACATTCACGCCAACGGAGCATAAAATGCTTCTGATCTGTCTGTCAGGTGATTAAACTTTACACCATGGTACGATTTTTATTGAGTGGATGAACGATAGATGTACGCCGAATAGAAGCTGATGATTCACATAAGTGTTTTATACTCACTGTTCTGGGACAACATCAGCTGCTGTCGTCAAAATACCAGAGTCAATAAATCGACTATTTTCCAAATGAAGTTTGGTACTAGGAAGCCACGAAGGAGAGGGCACGATTTTATCAAGTGAATTACCAACAACATATCGCCGAATGGAAGATAATGATTCGGAAAAAGTGTTTTGTAATCACTGTACTTTTTAACATTAACTACTGTCGCCGTATTACCAGAGTCTATTAAATAGACGTTTTTCCAAAGGCAGTTTGGTACTAAGAAGCCACGAAGGAGACCGCACGCATCAACAGGCTGCAAAATAAGAGCATGTTATCCTTATTAACAGGACACAGTCAGCAAACTCTTAGCAAGTTTCTTCAAGGAGGATAAGACAAGACGTGAGTTGGACAATCATCTTCAAATAAGTGATATCACCCAGAGCTGTCTCTGTGTTTTTTTTTCTTTTCTTTGATAAGTCTACAGTTTTATCTCCTATATCTCACTCTGTCACAGTTGGTGGTGATGCGACGCTTCTCATGGCAGATATGCTCAAAATATTTGTTCAAGGTAAGAAGTTGTGTGTGTGTGTGTGTGTGTGTGTGTGTGTGTGTGTGTGTGTGTGTGTGTGTGTGTGTGTGTGTGTGTGTGTGTGTGTGTGTGTGTGTGTGTGGGGGGGGGCACAGTTGTATACAGAAAGCTTGATAATGACACTTTTAATCTGTTGCCTCATTTTTATCCCCAGAGGCTGCTGTGAGGTCACTGAAACAAGCCGAATCTGAGGATTGTGACCAAGTAGACATCGAGCACTTTGAAAAGATCCTACCTCAGCTGGTGAGTTGCCCCCCCAAAATATTCTAGCCTATAACTACATAAATTTACGTTATCTATATGTTGCCTTGCCTGTGTTCACTGAACCAGTGTTTGTTTTCAAACTTATTCTTCTTGTATTTGACTCAGTATTCTTTAAATTGTCAAAGTTGAATTGACTTTTAATCACTGTACAAATTCTACTATTTAAGCCATTACTCTAGATCTATATCTCACACTCAATTGTAATGAATGAGCACGAGAGATTCAGCTCCGACAGGTGTAGTTTCACATCAATATAACTGTGTTTGTTATATGATAGTATTTAAAATAAATAACAATTAATAAAGTCCTTTACATATCTGAGGGGGGAAAATGCATGCGATTTTAAAAATTGGGGCTAAAAATGGGTGATAAAGGAAAAACAGTGATCAATTATCAAGTGACTTGTGAATTTATAGCCTATCGATGTAAACAGTTGTGTTATGATGAAATAGGAGCCATGTCTTCGCATCCATTATTCATCATTCACATCACAAAAGTGCCATATGCCATTAAAGGAAAGTGGCCTCAGGGGTGGTAGTAACAAAAACAAAGTGATGAAAATGCTTATGACTGAACAATGGAAGTATGTGAATTGAAAGATTGAGTGATAAACCTGAGTGACATTTTATTTGAAACATTGTTGCTCTGTCTACTGTCTACCATTCATCAAGTACCCAACTGATATTTATCATTACAGCAATTTGTTGCAACCGTCGATCATAAAACACGCCCACCGACTTACTGGCTGACAGCTAGCAGGTTTTTCCTGCTTGTGGTTTGCTGCCGCAAGCCAAAAACTCAATCAGTTAGTTGGAAGGTTTTTGATTGACATTTTGGGCAGAGGCAGCAAAATTAGCTCGCTCTTAATGGTAAATGTTGGTAGTATGAATGATGGAATAGAAGATGATAAGAACAACAACAGTAATAATAATTTAACAGTTAAGACATGTTGGAATTTAAACAGTGTTGGTAGCATTTATAATTTATTTTTTTTTTTAACATAAGTTTGGAGAAGTGATTTAACAGATGTGTCTGATTCTGCAGCCTAAGATCATCAGGCAGGGAGATCCAGAGCTGATTAAAAGCCTCGTCTTGATCCTTAATATCTATTCTAAAACTAATCAGCGAAGAGATTCTACAACAGGTCCGCTATGTGTTAAAATCATATTAGCTGCTTTTTGTACCTGCTTTGTGTTTTTTGGGCTTAATCCTCGTTTACAGTGAGCTACAATAATCTAACTGAGGAGAAGTAAAATCACGGATGGCATTCATTCTTGAGTTCAGGACGAGAATGACAGATATTCCTCCCCTGTGTATCATTAAAGCACAACGAGACAAAGAGTTTCATTTTTAAATATTAATCTCACAGTCTTTCATCTCTTTTCTATTACAGCTGCTGGACTTCTAGCACCCCGACGCCATAAGATGGAGCCAGAGCGTTGCCTGCATGCTCCTTCTTCAACGCTACAACTTCAGTTCCTACGAGTTCACTTTTTATTGATGTTTATATTTTCTGTATAACTGTAATTTTTCATAATCACTTAAATCTGAGATTAAATTAAGATTGTGGTTCTGTATTTATTGGAGTTGTTTGATTTTAAGTGGAAAACAGCAGCGCGTGTCCGCACGCTCTCCTCACCACCACCAATAAGGCCCACCTGTGCTCCGCTGTGCAACAACAGGTGTTTCCAGCGTGCTCCATGGCGCCCTTCATCAAAGCCTCCTGGAGCAGTTGGAAGCAATTAGAGTAATAAGGGGAGCAGCCAGTCCCTTAGATGATGACAAGTGCCAGGAAAAAAGGAGTACCCCCTCCGGCCACTTTGAAGTTCCCTTTTGCTATCCTGCGATGTTTAGTTAGAGGAGGGGGGAAGGGCAAAGGGGACCTCTGGCACAGGGGGAAAGTTGAATGGGAGTGTGCGTGCGCGAGTGTGTGCATGTGTTAGCCAAACAGGGCCGAGAGACCACACGCATAGATATTCTGTTTGAAAGGAAACATAACAAAACACATTGGAACATGGTCTAAGAGGAGCAGGGTGTAATTCTGAAGGTAAATAAACAAAAGAGGCGAGTCGTAGAGGTGCTTTCTCTCCTTTCATCACGGCGCAGGGGGGAAGTCGGGCCCGTGAGGGAGAGGCTAATGTGGGGTTTTCTAACCCGAGTGCCTCTGATGGTTTTCCACCAGCGGTGTATTTGACCGATGTGTCTTTACTGTGAGTCAGCATAGCTGTACGACACCTCACACTTTTTTCTTCGTGTGGCTCTTGGGTGACTCACTACGCTTACAAACGCTGCTCACATACAGCTGGAAGCAACTTTAGTCCAGGTTCAGATTAGGTGCTCAAGGACAGCGCACCTGGAATTTGACCTGGCACCTTTTTAGTGCGGCCCGGACTGGATTTGTGTTTCCCAGGAGTAACGTCCACAGCAGGCCCTCGGGAGAAGGTGTGTGTGGTTGAGTGATGTTCAGCTTAATGATGCCATAAGGACCACAAAACAACCTAAAGTGGCACTGAGTCGAGCGCATACTTCCACCAAGGCCCAACAGTCTCCCCTAATTATCCAATATCAGAATCAATAGATGTGTATCACTCTTTAAAATGGCCATAACAGCTTAATCGTAATTTTAACTAATCAGATCTAGGATCTGCATCAAACTGTACCCACTCACAGATACCAGCCACCTAAATACAACAGATTTTTTTCATCAAGATCAATGTGTTGTTTCCTACGAAATCAAACATTTTGGGAAAACTGAAAGAAAACGGGGTCTGTCCTCGGCCATGACTCATCCTCCATCCAAGTTTAGTGGATGTTGCTTCATGAAATTCACTCTGTATTGCTGTTCTCAACCTTTATGAGTTGTGACTCCCCCAAAAAAGTCAGGTTGGTGTTCATTGCCCTCCTATCCACAGCACTGGGATTTTTAACTCACGTAGCTATGCAATAAAAGTCAAATGAAATGTGTTGCATTATTTTTGGAGTTTGACTGAATGAGGTGTAGGTGCCCTCCAGATCTGAGTCGTACGGCGCACAACAACCTGCTCATTCAGATAAAAATGCTGCAGTCGGACTCAGTTTTTATATCCAGATATGAAAACAAAAATCAAAAAGCCTACAACATTTCCTTACTTATTGCATGATAAGAAAACTAATTTGTTAAAAGTGCAGTTTTGGATGTCGTAGCAGTTGTAGTTTAGAGCCTTTCTGGAGGTTTACCAGAGATGAGGTGGATCTTGTCCAACTGTCAGTCCTCGCAGATGAAATAAAAACAGTTATTCTGTTGGATCTCTCACAAATTGCTTTTTTCTTTTCCACATTATGAGCCGTTGGAAGGGTTTCTGCACTGGCAAAGTAGTGCACTACTGTACAACTTTTCTCCTTATACATCTTAGTGGAACAAATTACATCTGAAGGCGGTATTATTAAACATACGAAAGCAGTTAGGACAAGAATGGGGAGGGGCGTTGAAGAGAGTAATGAGTTAAAGCTTTTCTTGATCATACATTAAAGGCAGGGAGTGTCGACAGCCAGTCCAGACGCTTTGGAGAAGCTCCGGAGTGAGAGGCTTTTCCCAGGAGACAGAGACTGATCTGTCTCCAGCCTTCTGGCTGGTCCTTGGACAGCACTGCACATGGGATAAGGCTCTCATTATTATGGGCCTGATTGTCGATATCAATACCTTCATCAGCTTTTAATTTCACATCGAGTTAAATTTGACAAGTAGCCTTTCCTTTGTTAGGGAGATTGAGTTGTGCAACAGTGTTATTATTTAAAAAGAAAGCTCACCATCATAATAAAACGTAGGCAGTCCACTTAAATCTGAGAATACCTGTCCTGTGGTTTGTGGATAAGGCCATAAACAGCAAACATGGTTTGGGGTGACGTTTGTCCAGGGTGGAGCTGCCTGCATCGGTCTTGTGAGTCCCTGTGAGGTCACCGTTATGTCAAATTTCACTCCTTAATTCACCACTCACTTGTCTACGGTTGTTTATTTTTATGTCCGAATGACACCAATTCTCCCATTTGTCCAACTTTCTGTCATCTTATCAAACTCCTTTCTTCTCGGGCCCAACCTAGGGTTAACGTCGATGAAAAAGTGATCATAACACTGGCCCGTCTGAGAGGCCTGTAACAATGTCCCAGCAGGCAAAATCTGAAGTGAATGAGCTACATCGGAGTTTACAGGCTTAGAGGGCACATAAAACATTCACTTTTATCATGAATGTGTACATAAAACATTTACTGTAGCATATACATCATTTTCATTAGCGATGATGTAAGTCTTTGCTCTTTTTAACTGACAGAACTTGTACTTCTTTGAACCTGGGTTGAAAGACAAATAAGGTCTTCTCTCGTGCAAGCAAGGACGGTGGATGACAGCAACTCTTGATCCACAAAGAAGCCACAGGTGTCATCTGTCACAAGTGCCGAATTTTACCGCCATCATTTCAAGTTCACATGTTTTGTGCCTACATATATAACAAATATGTGATGGAATGCATATGTTTTTTGGGATGTTTGCATGCATGTTGTGCTTGATCTGGGGCTGTGACGCATTAGTGCTCAGGAGACATGAGGCCCTTGTGGCCCCCTCATGGGCACGGAGCTGTCTGACCATAGAGGAATGCTGCAGGGGACACACACACACACACACAGCGAGTGCATTCCTCTTAGATGCTCCACACGCAACAAGAGAAGTTACAAACATTTGCAGCACAAACACTTGCGAGCATTTTGGTGCGCACGCACAGAAAAGCTTGCGTGTGTGAGCGGAGAGAATGCAAATACAGAGGCAGCATCTCTGTCCACTGTATACACTGCTGTGACATGCGGGTTTCCTGGAGGCCCCAGGCCTCTCTGAGGGGCCTGGGGTCCTCAGGCTAAGCTTTGTTAAGGAGCCACGGGGCCCATGCCGGGGATGATTAGAACATACCTGGCAGTTTGAGCCACTTGGGCGCTCTGCTGGGATCACTCCTAACTGGTTGTGGCGCTTGGCTGTTAGTCCGCGGCTGAAGATGGTCTGCTGCTGTGCTCTGTGTATCGGCCGGGGCTTTGGTAGCCACAGGGGGCGGAAAGGATTCTTCCGGAACCAGTGAGGTGGATGATAAGGTCAAAGACCTTGGCATGCAGCTGAAGAGGGAAAAGGGAGCAAGAGAGACGTACAATTAGGCCCGCAGCTGGGTTATTTCTGGAGCATTGTACTACTACCTTAACTACATTACCCTTCTCTTCCACTTCAAGTCCCCTCGACTCTCCGTCTCCACCTCTCTCCTCCGTGTGGTGGCCGACATGGTCAGGGCATAGGCAATAACAACACAGTAATCCCCTTACATAACACTGCACAAACTCGACGAAACAATTATTTTCGCGAGCGTCTAAAAATAAAAAAAGGAGATCAGTCGCGGTGACGTCAAAAGAGGTGTGCGGGAGGGTGGGGTGGACACGCACCCCAAACGAGCAGACTGGAGCGGAGGTCAGCAGAGCACTCTATTTATAGGCCCCATCAAAGGCAGTGATATAAAAATAGTCTGGCACTGACCCTCACAAGATCCGTCAGTCAAGCTTAGAAGAGCTGTGAACCTGAAGGTCACGCTCTCGGAATGATGAAAGGGCTGATGTTTGATGATATTTAAAAAGGAGCAAGTAATGACCAAAATCTCTTTAGCTGGTGGCAGGTGGCACAGTGTGAGTTTGGCCTTTGTTGGACTTGTTAAAGGACTTCATCAGCAGACATGTGAAGCCCTCGGCGACAGGCTAATTTTACTTCACAAACACCGTCCACGTTGCGTGGACAGAGGTGGTGAATGCGGCAAATTGCCGCCTGACTTTGATGTCAGCTTTGAGTGATCACGGCAATCAGATTGACTTTCTCAGTGTATGTAGATTTAAAAAAAAGAAAAAAAAAATCCTCAAGCCTGAAGGAAACCAGTGTAAACAAGAGCTAAAGGTAATTTCACACTTTTTGTCTCGGGTCAAACAAGTCCGTCTAAAGTTCCCTCAGCATGTTGACTGTCCTCACAGTGGTCAGGGGCACCGGAACTCTAAATTAGCCCTTGTGAGTCAACGGGACAGCTTTCATGTGGACAAGGGCTCATGTCAGATTGCAGGAGAGGTCAGGATGTAAGGGTCAAAGGTCACGACGCAGTGTTGGTCTTTGTCTTTAACAGCTTCCTGTTCGCTGTGTTGTGCAAACCTGAACGGTAATCCCTTGTGATACAGGTTCAAAGTAAAGAGATTGCCTCACTCTGTGGTACAGATATGGGACTCATCACTCCACTTGTACTTGGTCACATAGCAGCCACTGATCTGTTAAGACTGAGGCAAACCGGTATTTTGTAACCCCCAAGGATCATTCCGACTGACTCTGGTGATCAGCTGACATTTCCTCTGCCGCCATTACTAAGGTTAAGATGTTTACATTGCATGGGTGTGATATGAGTGGGTCGGAACATGATTAACATCTAAGTGTTTAAAATAAGTAAAAATGTATGATATTATTATCATTTATTTTAATGTTAATTGAAGTTACAATTAGGATATTTGGTAGTAAATGTCGAAAAATTTAATATTTAGGTTTTTTACAGAGGTCTATTTATATTTGTTGCCACTGTTGACACACATAAACCAGGACAACCCTAGACAAACTAGGGCAATCCTGGAAAAACTGGGACATCTTAATCTAATAGTAAGAAGTACTGAGTTCCCAGTCGCTAATTTAAAATGGAATGCTCTCTGAAGTCGGATTTGGACACACCTCAACAAGCCCGACCTCAAAATCCAAGATGGCTGCTTGGCTCATCAACAGCAGGGAAGGCTTTAGGATATACCAATCTTTAGCACTTCTCATTAAATCTTCTCACACACATGTACTGTCCAACTTCTATCCGTGGAAGAAGCGTGTAATGCATTCTTACCACCCGTATTGCTAACAATGGCTACAACTGTTTTTCCGTAGACTATTAACACTACAGCTGGTCCAGTGTAATGCAGGATAGTAAACGCGATTAATCAGATCAAGTTGTATTTATGGACCACCAATCTGCTTGAATTATGTAGCAGCACAGTTCACCATCACAATTTATTTGACAACGATTTACTTCAAACAAATCTTCAACCACAACCTTTGAGATTCCACGGTCTGCCCACAATCATTTATTTGATCCTTGACATGAATCTTTCATTTCAAGAAATATAACAGGTTGCACCGATGTTCCTGCTCACCCTCAGACTTTGAAGACGCACCTGTTTCTGCGCATATGTAGCCCTGCAGTGCAGGAGGGAAGGTGAAACTCCAGGGTCAATCGGCAACACAGCAGGGTGCTCCACTGCAATGTGTCTCTTTTTCTCTTTTGAGAGCAAGACAAATGGAAGAAGCAACTGAGACTCTTTTTGTTTCTCTGGCATGAAAACAGGGGTGACCAGAGGAGGTGATTTACCAGCCTGTCTTGACATCAGGATGGAAATAAACCAGAGCTGGTGGAAACAGCCTCGCCTGGAGGAGCAAGAAGGGGACGGAGTTAAAGCACACTTTCACGTCACACGACTGGAGCTCAGATGATGAATGGCTACTGCTGCGGGGGACAGTTGGCTCTGAAATATACCAGCGAATTGCATGATTTTATTGAGAATTTCTTATGATCGAATAAGAACACAGAAGAGGAGGGTGCGAACACAAGATGACCTTTGAAGACAGATGCTGCGCAACACTCTCTCCCATAAATGTTCAACATCTTCAGTTGACATAGAGAAGCGGGCAATACTTTGTTTCCAGACATAAACCGTCTCCAAAAACAGCAAAGGAGCAGATCCACTTACAATGAGCTGTAATTTAAAAAAAAAAAAAAGGCCTCTGGTGGAATAACAACAATAAATTTGAAGGGGCTTCAAAGGGGCCGCTGGTGCTCTTACTTTTCTGTACATAAAACAAAGCGCCGGTATGTTCTAAAACCACTCAATCGCTCACCTTGCGATGAAACACACTCAGCCTGAGAGGCTGAGAGCGAGATGTAGCAGGCAAGGAAAAGAGAAAAGAGAGGCTCCTTTGAATTTGACTGACTGTGCAAAGGCTTATATGGAGTCTGACTAAGAGACCGCTGGCTGTCTCACTTTTGCTTCTTCTCACTTTCCAACAAAGCTCCATATGCGCCATATGCTACATACCATTATTGACATTTCAACAAGTTGTGTCATATCATGTTCAAATTACATGATGATGACCTTACCTGCATCTCTGGAGGTGAAGGGGATGGTGCTGGCTGAACAGTCAGTTCAAGACCGTGTCCCAACATTTTTTAGTGTGAAACCACTGGATATATTTGGTGCAGAGACCACTGACCGTGACACTGCTTTGGCAGGACGGTAGTCATTAACGAAACCTTGTTAAATCTCCAGCTGTGTTAGTGGTGAAATAAAAACAGGTGTTTCTAAACGATAGTGGCAAACAAGTGTTTTTTGTGCCTAAACCTAACAAAATGCAACATGCAACAGAAATTCAAATGTTTTACTTATCTGTGGTTTTGCAGAACGGTACATTGCCAACATTTATTCAGGCAAGTGGGTTGAATTCAGTTTAAAAGCTAATCTTCTGTCAGCGGAAGCGGAACCGTCAATTGCGGTCAGACATCCCGGTGATGCTGTTGGATGTTGCATTGATACACTACATGGGCTGAGGAGCTTCAGGACGCACATCAGTGGGAGGGCAATATCCTGCATCCTGATTCTGTCAAGAGGCAAAGCCACGACATGTCTGAGTGCCCAAAGAGAAAAGGCCAGGTGTCCACGGTTCCTCTTCCATTTCCCCCCATCCAGCACTGATCCTGCTGACTAATAGCACCAGGGTGCTACCACCCCTGGCACTGCGACTCGGATCACTCAGCTGTGTAGCTGCGTGGGAGTGAGGACTTAGTTGGCTTGCAATTGCTGCCTGACAGGAGAACTCAGAAGAAAAAACAAACAGTTTAATGTCGCACTTCAGGGTGTGCTGTGTCCCAGAGTAACAACACTGATTATATCAACACTATCCATCTAACCACATAACTGCCCCCTCCCATTTGACACCTTAACATTAAATAGAAACTGACCTGAGATGCATAGCAGCAGTAAGAATATGAGTACAATTCAACTGAAATGTGCTTTCGATTAAGGTCTCTAAAGTGAGCTGCTGGTTTCTATTTTCTGGGCTCAAGATGAAGACCTTTCCAAAAAAAAAAAAAAAAAAAGATTCAACAGAGACATGGTTCAGAGTGATGATATGAAATGTATCAACTACAAAAGAAACGATCCACCGAGTAGAAAATCCTAAATCATCTGTGGGGCGCATGTTTGTCAGAAACACCGGGGCTGCTCCTTGTCATAGGTTAAGTATTGATTACTTTTTCAATTAACTGATTAAAGTTATGTTTTTCGAATTGCAGATGTATGTTGCGGAATGTATCAAAAATGAGGAGGTTGTTGAGAAACACTGTGGGGCTGTCCCAAATACAATTTTTGAGGATTCGAAGTTTTAATAACAAATATTTGAAGCTTTGAAGACCGCACTCAGAGCTTCAATTTCTAGCAATTGCAAGACGGCTAAGCTGTTGTTTACACTTTTAAGGTGATTAGCCAAACCCACAGTTGATTTGTGATATGCCAGTTTCCTTTGGCAAATCTGGCATGTGACTTTTTGGGGGTCGTCTTCACAAATTTTAACAGTTATTCCAGACATGGTGACTTTGAATGAGAGCTGCGATGCACAAAACTATCCGACTTAAGTCTCATTATCTAAAAATAAATAATGATGATTAATATGATGCATTATGAATGATGTTGCACTATGCTGGCACTGGGTTATTTGGGATTTTTGATGTAATGCATTAATAAAACAAACAAACAAAAAAACTGGTCGGTAATTTGGGTGACACTGTAGTATAAATTCATTTCTTCAGAGTTTATACACAGGTCGGTTGTTATATGAATGTGTATCTGAGGGTGTTGGACTGCTGACCCAGGTGGAGAAAGCACAGAAAGTACAGGGCGTAGCATGTAGTGTGGTTTTCGAGGTTGTGAAACCTTGTATTTGCTGACAGTGGCCCTATCTCCTTCCTTCATCTTTCCTCGTTGAAGAAATATTGTCACAATATGAAAAAGGAAGGTCAGATGCTCGGCAACAATGTAAAAACACAGCCATCATGGCAATTTTATTCTTCAGTGCATCTCAGATGGTGAGAGGGGAAGCAGAGCTTGTTCATCCACAGCTGAGTAAACTACTTAAGTCTATCTTATATGACTACAGACATGATTTTTGAAATGGAAAAACCTCAAAATGTGGTAATGATAGAGACAGACAAACATAGCCATGTTCGATTGCCAGACTTCCTTTTGTTATTCCACTGTGTGTTTGAAGTCTTGTGAAATCTTAGCGAACTGTCTTCAATTTCTGCACTTTCTCTGAATCAAAAGCCAGAGATAAAATCTGCTGGACAGGATTCAGAGAGGAGGACGCTTTGACAACACACTATACGGCTACCAAAGACCGTACAGGCAGCCGCTGCCTTGTCTTTCCCTAAAATCTCTTATTGTCCTCCCAAACTAGCTGTGTTAAACCTGTCCACAAGAAGATAAGCTGTGGGTCTGTTTCCTGTGCTGCCTATAAATAAGGCCTAATCACTCTCCTGTGGAGCTGGTGGGACAGATGTTACAGTTGCATCCCTCCGCCACGCTGAAGTACGTATTGATGGTTCACAGACTGTTTACACAGTTTTCATTCATCTGTGCTATGACCATTCCCAATTGGATCCATTTGCCAGCCGGAGTCTGATGGTTTACATAGCGGCGCCCCTCCGGCATGTGGAGCCCATGCTCTTTACCCTCTGCTTCTTTCGTGACTGCATCCAAGCAAATAAATAACAAATGAAGATGTATGTCCACGAGTAATCCATAGAGGAGCGGGCCAGCGGGTATGGGATCTAAACAGCTCTGATGATTGTATATGTGGAGTGAGTTAAACAAGTGACACAGAACATTACGCTTTGATCTGCTAATTATAGTGGAAAACAACCTGGCAACACAACGGCTGTGAGCAGTTTGACCGCATTACCTGAATTTTCCACCTTGCAAACAACAAACTGTCCAGGACACAACCGTGGAGATCCAGCAGGTGAAAGTCTTTGTTCATCTCTCAATTACAGCATTTCTTGAATCACAAACAAATGTACAGGAATTCCTTAAAACGTTAATAGTTTCAAGACTTTAAAGCTGAAAAGGCTGACTTTTTGGCCACTTGAGGGCAGCAGAAACAAGTTGTGAACACAACACTGGCATATCATTGCCTTTAAAAGTTGATATGACAAAGTTGTTGGATGGAGGATGAGTCTCACTCTCAGCTCAAAATACGTCCTATCAACTTTTGGTTAGGGTTAGAGATAGATAGATAGATAGATAGATAGATAGATAGATAGATAGATAGATAGATAGATAGATAGATAGATAGATAGATAGATAGATGGCCTGCATGATAGAAGATAAGAAAATCTGTGACGTGCAGTAATATTTTTCAATAGTGCAATGACAATATGACTGGTGATAAAAACAAATACTGCAGTGCCCATTTATCTTTTCTAAATCTATCCACCAAATTCACATTCAAATAATCGAAGGGTAGATGATAGCTGGCTAGGTTTACGTCTGATTGGCCAAATGTTTGCTGAATGTGAATGCGTAGAGCCAGTAAATACAATTATTTTTCTTAATCGTCTTTTGTGATTTGTTTATTGTGCTGTCATTTTTTATCTGACAAAGACTTTGTGCTCCTCAAAGGCATTAATACCTACACCTTGGTGATGCCTTTAAATGCCATTTAGCATTAAGCTGGCTGAACAATAAAGCCCAGGCTGAGGGGATGTTGTCAGGTTTAATGAGGCCCTCGGTGAAAGAGTGCTGCTGTGTCGGCACCACCAAAGGCTGCTCCCTGAATTCACCTCCAATGGACCAGAGTGGTCCTGTGGGGATTTGATTGGCTGAGGGAGCACAGACTGTCTCTCCCCCACTGTTGGGGTGTGAGGGGCCTCAGTGGCATCAGTAGCCCTTGCTGTGCATGGCTGGGCGGGCGGAAAGCACAGAGTGGAAGGTTATAACCGCAATGCCATGGAGCAATGTGGCAGCGGTGGTCGCCTCATCGAGAGAAGTAACTTTTACCAGCTGGTGGTCTTTCGCATCACCTGACTGCAAAGATTAAAATACGGGCCTTGTTGCCTCATTGGCTAAATTAAAGAATGATAGCATACAGTGCCAACAAAGGCAAATAGACATATGGAGACAATGACATGTAGCACAAAGGAGCAGGGCCAAAAAAGAGAAGCAACGACAACTGTGAACCCATATTTAAGAGGGGTACATGGTTCACAGTTTCACATGGAGTCCTCCGCCTCCAAACCCCATTCCAGTTACTTTGATTCTTTATTCATCCTCCCCACCCCTCAACCCCCACCACCCCATCCTTAAATCCAGCTGATGAAGGCTCTTTTGTCCACCAGCACCCAGGCAACAACATCAAAGGGCTGCTGGGTGTAAATGCAGAGTGCCCGAAAAACAAAACAAAACTGAAAAATAAAGAAGTCCCAGAGGGGATGGGAGGAACAGCACCCTGGAGAGGGAAGGAAAAAGAGCTGCTGTGTACAGGAGGAAATAAAGAAACGGGGTGAAGGGAAATACAGAAAGAAAGAAAGAAAGAAAGAAAGAAAGAAAGAAAGAAAGAAAGAAAGAAAGAAAGAAAGAAAGAAAGAAAGAAAGAAAGACATCCTTACTCGCTCAGTAGCAGTCGTTTGTCAGACATTAATCATCATTTACTGAATACACAAAGGTGTGGGTTGGGTCATTCTCCATTTAATGAGGACAATAAACAAATGAAAAACATGACATCAGACTTTGTATAAGACCATTATGACACTTTCTTTGTGCCAGATCATCAAAGCCCATTAGGGAAGACTGAAAGGCCTTCCATTGCTGTTCATGACCACTTCCTCATTCAGCGACGGCTGAATTGGAGGCTTGATGGATTGTTGTGCAAGACAATGTCATGCTTTTGCTCTGAGCTCGTTGCTTTGATCTCACTGGATGCCCTTGAAGCTTCAACAAACGGCTGATATGTTAACAACCAGTCTGGTTATTCTAGTTCCATCCTCCACCTACTGCCCTGCCAGTCAGAGCAACGAGGGGAAGGGGACAGTGGAGGAGGAGGGGGTATAAGTGGAGATAAAAGCCTTTCATCTCTGCCCCCATGTGGGACTCCTGTAGAGTCACGCTTGGCGTGGCGGCGTGCCTTGTCTCGTACCCACAAAGTACCCGCCAGTGACACGCTGACTCCAGAGGCTGGCACCAGGTCTCCAGCCAGCGCCGAGCAAACCCTCTATTCAGCAAAATGGAGGAAACACAACTACATCGAGCCCACAGCTTATAATTAAAAGTCCTCAGCCTCAAAGAGCACAGCATCTCCATCTTAATGGTAGGCTTCCATCTGAGGCATTGGTTTAATACTCACTCTGCGTCCCATCAGATAGTGATGTGGACAGAGGAGGAAGAGAGACATTAGGACTACAAAGAACACATGTGTACCATCCAGGATTAGAGGTTCACTCTTCTCTCAGTAGCCTAATTGCTGGATTGGCTAGATCAAAATCACTTCATCGAGATCAAGGCCACTGTCTTCTTCTTCTTGTCTCACTACTTTGTTGCACAATAACTCAACAAAAGCAGCGACAAACCAGTGGGGGGAAAAACAGAGCCCAGAAGTCGCGGAGCGAAAGATGAATGTAGTTCATGTTTAGAGAGCATGTTGTGTGATTAAGGGCAGCCCACATCAAACACTGTGGTTTAGGAAAACCACCAGTTGAAAAACAAGATGCTTCTTCTGTGCGGAGCGGTGCAGACTGGAGATGCTGTTGTTCAGAAGGCGGACCAGCCCAAACTAAACCGCCTGTCTGTCTCTGGAGACAAACAGGGAAATAAGAGACATCATAGATTCGCAGAAGGACTTGGAACTCATTCCAAGTGAGAGAGCAGGATGAACGACAGACTTTAATTCAGAGCGGTAAAACACAACAGATTATTAAGATGTTAGCACACAGTGAATTTGAAAGATTAATGCTACTTAACTACACAGTTGTTATTACAAGAAAATGCGACTAGAAAAGGTTAAGAATATGTCTGAATCTGAGACATTTAACAGAGACGTCTTTAAGTCATTTGTTTGGCTTCGCATTTGGACAAAACCCGTCTCATGGGTTCTGTCACGTATCGGTGGGAAACGCTGAATGAAAAGGATGCATAACACCCCCTTTTCCCACACAGAGAACCTCTCTGGACAGAAGAACAGCAATATTGTGGCCACATGTGTGAGCTTGTTTACTTATGCTTGCCTTTTTGACTGAAGGAATCTCATGATTTAAACCACAACCTAACAGACTAAATTATTAGCATGTTACCACACTACACATTTTTTCCCTTTGATTGGAGCAGGAGAAAGTGTGCATGTGTCGACCAACAATGACAAGGCATCGTGGCGGACGCATGCCCACAAGATGTCTCTCTCTCCTGCTGTCTCTCTCTCTCTCACACACACACACGGAAACACACAGGACTCTACAATCTCTTAGGTAAAGAGATGGACGGTTTATTTCTGAAACCCTAATCGTGGAAATCTCTCCTTCAAACAATAAACTTTCAACTTTATTTCATCTCTCTTTCCTTGCCAGTACCACATCAAACAAATCCTAAGGTCAACAAGGGTCAGCGCAAGGATTTGGATAATGATGAGGCTCAAAGGAAAAGATTGAGGGTGGTGAAAGAGAGATGGCAAAAGAAGGGGAGGGAAGCTGATGGGAACAGAAGAAAGGATGGGGCTGCTGGAGAGAGAGAAGGTGCAAAGGCTAGGTCTTGTAACGACAGCCCCCCTGATTACATTGTTGCACAAATAAACAGGCCCTCTGCAGGCTCCCTGGAGTCCAGCTGTGGCGCAGGAGAGGAAAGCTTTCATTTCAGGGGGCTGAGGTCGAGCAAGGCAAGTGATGGGATGGGGCCTGGCTGTCTCCCCGCACAGTTTCCTCACATCTCCATCAGCAAGTCAATGAAGAGGGGGAACAGAGGGGGACGTCTCATTTGAGAAGCTCGTTGATTACGTGCCATTTCCTGCACTTATAGGCTGCCTGGAAAAGGCCGTCAGCGTGTGGATTAATAACTGTCAATCTCAGAGAGCTACAAAAAGGTTGAAAAGAGAACAAGGATGCTGGATATGTGTGCTTTTTGATGATGATGAGGGGCCATCTGTACGGGGTCAGATAAGTGTTGTAGGGACGAGGCTGAGAGAGACAAGGTTCAGATGCCCTTGAGCCACATCTGTAATCGTCTTTCCTTCACCTCCGACCATTACAGAGCTCTGGTCCTCTCTTCTCTCTGTGTCCTGCAGCTATCAAGGCCCACATCAAGGCATACCCCTGCTAAATGTATGCCCCCCATTAAGGGGCCATCATCAGATAAACAAGATAAACAAGTCCAATTCCTGGCAGGACTGATCAAAGGACTCAATGTTAACCCCATGGCCAATTCTAAGTAGGCAGAAAAATCAAACACAGATGAGGTCACATGGAAATAAGGCAGGCTAATCCATTGTCCCTTTACGGGCACAGAAAGCAAAAGGGACAGTGAAGGAAATAGTTTGAAAACAGGGAGGCATGCAGATACTTTCTCAATCACATCCGTGCATCTTAATATCCCTGAGGAACTGTAGCTGTTTCCACACAGTAAAAAAAAAGACTTCCCGCCAGACTTTGCACGGACAGGTGCACCTGTTCACCACTACACATCAAGAAAAACATCGAGTTTATACAGCAACAGACAGTGAATCCCTCAGATAAGTCTTCGAGGTAATACCAAGGGCAGAACTCCAAGTTGGAAAAAGACATCTTGGCTACTGATCTTGGGTGCAACGACTTGGCCAAGAGTGATACACACACGCCCCTTCACTTTCTTTGAATTTTCCTGGTAGATGATTGCGTCATCCAGGCCAAGAACTTGCGTACATTGGTATTTCATTAATCTTTTTTCCAAAGCTCCGGTGTCATCTTACTTCTGTATATCACCTCTTCCTTAAATGTCAAAACTCTCTCCAGACGCACGCGTTAAATGAAATGAACAGCTGAAAGACAAAATCTTGCCAAGTTCGCGTCCATGGATACACTTCCTGATTTATCTCCCTATTTCGTCTCCCAGACATACAAGAGCATTATCAAATACAACAGATTCTGGAACGAACCCAGTGAAGATGTAAGAAGTGATCTCTCAATCAAAACACTAAAACAAAAAACGTAGTTTGAGGACGCAGTATGTGATCATTGGAGTTGTTGTCAACCCCCATGAAAATCTATCCAATGTGACTTAGGCAGATTTTTTGTACATGTTTGCCGGCTTCCTTCCTACTCTCTGTATGTATCTTCTATCTGAAGATAGTTGATTGTTGAGTCTCGTCCCAACTCGTCAAGTACTGACGCTTCAGGTTGGTGGGCTGGGCTGGCAAGCAACAAAAACTGTCAATATTTGATGAGTTCAGAAAGAGACTAAATAATCATCTATCTGACAAATTGGACCTTTAATGTAAGTATACAACTCAACAATATATATAACAAAGGTCTACTTGTTTTTAGACATTTTTATGTAGAAATGTTTAATATGACATCTCAGTAAAATTTTAAAAAACAAACGTCGAACTATTGTTGACTACAAGGTAGGACATAAAAAAAGAAAATCCTGCTTTCGGCCATGCAATCAGTTCATTCACACTCACACAGGGTAGAAAAAGGACATTCCATTGCTGTCTCTCAAGAGGGCCATATTGAATTGTAATCAAAAGATTATCCCAGAATAATCAAACGGCACCCCATGGGACCACCCACAGAGAGCAGAGGGAAACATGAGACTGGCCACATGCTCTGCTTTTCACCAAGACCTCCATGGCATGGACGAACATGAAGGAGACAGAAGGACAGACAGCTTCTGTACCGACACTTTTGAAAGATTTGGCTCTTTTTTTGTGAATGGCATTAATGGACTGCTGGAAGCACCTCAAGAACAAGTACTTTTGTGAGGTTCCCCATCAGAGATCTTAAATTCTATGTTATAGTTTGTTAAAGCTTGCACAACATGCTGTATGTCATTGTTTGGGTTCCTAGCTTATCACATAATGGGAAAAAGTAGCTTCAGGCAAACAACTCTCAAATGAGCCTGATAATGACAGACCCGGTCTAAATTTAGCTCGTGTCTTTGACAGACCTCTGACTGTTGTAGCTGGAAGGGAGAGCCGTAAACAAAGCTGGCAGAGCTTAGACAAGCATGTCATGGCTGCACTGTGCTGCCACAGATACAAAACCATGGGGTCCGGAGGATTGGAGAGATTACGTGAGAGGAAGTTTACAGACACCACCACAGACTCTGGTTGGCTTGTGGGTCATGGTGTAGCCATGACTGACAGAAAAGTGTTACAAAAGATGAGCGATGCCTGCAGGATGCTGGTGAGGATTGTTAGTTTTTCACTGGAAGCTTGTCTAATTGAGGAGATATCTTCCAAATCAGTGTAGTCGAGGGATGGCTTCAGCTTATGTTGCGAGGTCAGATAAGGAGAAAACATTTAGGCATCAAGAAGATCTCTCCTTTTCTTCTTCGTCTAGAGTGTTGGGTGGAGGTGCTTGTGGTAGGTGGTGGGTACAGGGTAGACAGACCCCACCCAATTCTTTTCAATCCTTGCTAATTAAAGGACCACAAATCATCCATAGAGATTCGATGGGTTCAAAGAGACCTGGCTGTCCTCTGCTGTAATTTAAAATTACTGATTTCTGTTATTAATTATACATCTTAAGTGCCTTTGAAGAATGCTGCCGACTATCCTTCATCGGGAAGCCATAATGTCTGGCGCACAATGAAAAAAAAAAAGACTTAAGAAAGCAAAGAAGCTTCAATTCATTGGCTCCAATGAATCAGAGCTTCCAGGAAAATCAACAGTCCCCGTCTTATTGTATCATTATTATTTCTCTGTCTTGGTTTTTTTTAGCAAAACACCCGCGTCTGACGTCAGTGTATCATTGTCATTTCAAGAGTCGTCTTGGAAGCAGAGCAAGGGTTGTGATTGAACTCTGAGAGCTGCCCCGGAGCTGTACTTTGAGGAAGAAACCACGGAACCACAGATAATGCTTTACAGTCCACTAGTCTCAACTACTGTCATCAGATTTTCACTTTGTAAGATACTTGTTGTTCCAGTTTCCTCCAGAGCAAAGGGCACTGCACTAATGTCAAACTGAAGATGTGAGATGTGCGTTAAGAGTTGATTTTCATAGAGAATAAAACAAAGAAAGTGAAATGGATGTAGTTTATATGAATGCCTGGGACAAGAAACCTGATTTAACTTTCCTGAACATGTCAGAAGGACAAATAATGCATCGTCTCATCATGAAGACCTCTGGACAGACAGACACTTCTGACATTGTCCTCATTGCCGGGATCATCTAGAGTCATATGGGCAGAGTTTATGGACTGAAAACAAAAGCGCCATAGTGTCAAGCACACAATAAAAACGAAACCACCTCTGTTGACTGGTTGAAGACGAGGAAGGCACGAGACACGAGTTCAAACGCTGCAGAGTCTCTTCTTCGTCTACTTTCCACTGGTGTAAAGACTTTTCAGGAGACAGGGGAAGGCATCTCCCTTTCATCCTTCACCACAGACAAACATAGACATATAAAAACATCCATGTTGAAAAGTGGCAATAGTCCTTTTAATTCCAGACAAACCCAATGTGAAGAACTTAATTACAGAACGGGGGCAACCCAGCCCTTTTGAAAATTACACTTACAGTAAGACCTTTGAAGCAAATACATCCTTTATCCTATTTTTTCTTTTGTTCAATGTTTTGTCTCTTGTATAGCATGCCATTGACTACTGTGGTTTCCAGCGGGTCTCTGTCTTTTCTCGTCTGTCTCCATCTCTGTCAGGCATTCACTCATCAAAGGACTATCTGTCGGACACAGAAAATATTCAAAAGCCCAGGTGGTTTGATTTATTTTTGCAATTCATGTAATCAATTACCAATCCCAGATTACGATTTAAGAACTTCACACGAAAGTTAAGTTCAATTACACAGATTTTTGCTAAATTTATCATACTGAAGGAAATATTGATTGCCTAGTGTCAAGGCTAGAAAACCAGCACATTCAGGTTTAGATTGGCTCTCTATTCTGTCTGCCAGTGTGCAGGATTTTTACAGGAAAAATGAAAACTGGATTTATGACATGAAGGAAGCGGGTTCGCTATTGTGCTACCGAAACAGGAGGAAGATTTATTTTCCCTGGTTGCCACTGGTTGCCCTCCCAAGATGACGGTAGAACAATTGGAGTAACTTTGCGGCACCCTCCCTTACCCAAACTTTTTCAGTCAGTCTTCATTTTGATCTCAACTACATACTTGCAATGTTTACCGACTACATCAAAATCAATATAGAGCAGGGGCATAAGCCGTGTGGGGAGAGCAGGCACCCCCTACTTCAACCCCACCCACTTCTGGTCCCCTTCCTCAAACCACGGCCATCCTCAAACATCATATTAATCTCAACTACACACCTGTTAAATTTTTTGAATGCATCTTTCACAGTTGTGGCCTTCCTGCACTGACAACAATCTTTCCACAGAAATACAAAACCTTGGCAAAGTACTCAAAACCACTTCTGCGGTAATTCCTGCTACAAAAGGTGTCTCTAGAACCACATTTTGCCCTGATGACTCACAGACTTGAAAGATGCTGCCGATGTAATCTCTGTTTGTTTGTGGTTGCTAGCGTAAGTGATTCGGCTTTCAAACAAACACATTAATCCCTAATAGTAAAATTGAGCTTCCCAGCATAGCAACACAGTTTAGTTGCTTTACTTGTAGCCTCGACATTGACTCAGCCATTGATGGTTAAGTATCCGACTGTGCACAGAGTGGGAATATTAGGAAACACCATTTGGTGTGAATGAAGATTGTGCAATAACAATTTTATTGCTTTTTGTTTACTTTTATTCACAAGTTGTAACACAGAGCACAAGCAGCAACAACTGGTGGTGAGAATTAGCCAGATGCTTCTTTACAACCTGCTTCAAGTTGCCAACTGCACCCCCAAATAACACAATCATCTATCAACTATTCATTCAACACAAACATGTGGAGAATAATCCCACCGCACTCAGGTAAAACAACTTCAAAAGTGGATTGCGATCCCATGACATAATGCCCAGAAATGAAAAACAGACGTTTCCATTTTGTTTGACAAGAATGCTGTTAATTCCTTTCTGTTGAGCGTGGGTGTCTGATACAAGTTAAAGATTTCCTCTGCATTAGCTCATTAGAAGGTAAAGCTTTGTGGAGGAGACCTGGCACCAAACCTTCACCTGAAGCCATCAGTAAACCACAGGGAAAGTGAAAGAGGAGTGTTGGGGGCCGTGTTTTACTCTCATCTTTCAGGCGTAGGTGATGCTTTGCCAGGTCTGAGCTACGGTGTTGGGTTCGGTAGTAAATCAGCTTGGTCTCCGATGATCAAACGCTCGTCGTTATTTCCCGCGCTTTCATGTAATCTCATAAAAGGGCCGACCGCTCTGATGGACTGAGCCTGCCTGCCAAGCCAGTCAGGCCTCCCATGCTGGCACCTCAGTGTGTGTGGCTCTGCTGGTTTGTTCTTAAAATCTGAGCTCAGAGGGAAACAAAACGAGGCCAAACAACAGCATGAAGAGCATCCCTATGAGGATGAATGTCCAACACGTTGGGGTCACGCAGACAGGAAGGACAGAACCAGGTAAAAAACACAGGATATAACAATAGTACTGTAGATGATAGATATGTTCGATATAATCCTTGGGCCTTATTGTAGAAAAAAGTCCTGTTTGTCCAGTCTGGTCCAGGTTCTTTATTGACCCATGGTGAAAACTGAAAATGGACAAAAGAGGATTTACGCCATCATTCGAGAGGTTTGCATTTAGCAGAAAGTACAGCAAGACACTGCCATCATGTACCAGCTTAACATAAAATTTGCGTGTGAAAAATAGGTGGCAGGAAGAAGAGATGGAGCGTCTTGGTGGAAGACTAATAAAATGTCTGAAAACCACCGCAACTCAGAACGAAAGAGACTAACATCAAAGTCAATAAACTGGCTGTTTGATCTCCCCCAAATGTTTTCTCTCTTCCTAACATAACTCTGGCCCGTTTACACTCTGGTCTTCATTATCCTCCTCTGCCCTTAAAATCATTTAAAAATCTATCAGGGTCTGACATGAGAAGGGAGAGCGTAGCGTTTCAGCCATAGAATAAGAGAGTGCCATGCAGTGACCACTTTGATACACAACATTTACCAGCTGATATCACTTCATCTCCTACCACATTACACATCTTAAGTGGGATCATGCATCGCTTTGAACGGTTGGCAGTCGTAATGGATGTTCTGTTTGCAGCCTCCAGGGAGGTTTATGGCTCACTGTTTGACAAATGGGCAAGAGGGCAGACACCCACTCCCTGCTCAAATAAAATAAATCAATAACCATAAAAAGGCAGCTATTAAAGCGTTGGATAGCCACACATTAGAAATAAAACTTTGATTTTGGCTGCCGTGAAAAGGCTTTCAAAGAGGGTGCAGGCCGCACACATCTCTGATAAATAGGTGGTGGGTGCTGGTGTGGTTGGGATTTATTAAACATGTGCCGGTGGGCCAATAAAGGTCAAGAATACTGGCAGCAGGACAGCTCATTCACAGCTTTGTAAGATTCAGCCAGCTTGGGCAGGACAGAGGGAACATCAGTGCTACAGGTCCTCCGGTGAAACATTTTCCGTACCATTAAGTATTCCTGAAAAATGTGTCAGGATATTTGATTAAACTGACTGTGTTTATGTTTGTGCATCGGTGCCAGTTTGTGTCTTTTCTGTCATAGTACGTCGGCATATGTGCGTGTGTACGAAGCCTCAAACAGACAAGGCCACTTGTGCCCATGGCGTCTGGTAGAGCTCGTGACTGTGCCTGTTTAACTCCGCTAACAGAGCACCGTTCCACAAAGCCCATCACGCAACCCACAGATGTCCCACAGGACAGACAGGACTGCGCCACAACCAACAAGAAGCAGTAATAACCCCCCCAGCCCACACACCCGTGCACACACACACACGCAAATACACACACAAGAAAACAAAACAAACACACACACAGGGTCTAGTAGACTGCACTGACTCTTCTTCAGAACATCAAAAGTGGCTCCAAACTCACTTGGTCAAAAACACATTTTCTCATGTGACTTTAATAGTCTGTCTGTCCATGTAAATATTCGGGGGGTTTTGTCTGAGAAGGTTTTCAGATGTATGTATGAGAATTTTGCCTTCATGTTAGTTCAAGAGAGGTGAAACTATTTTTGTTTGCAGTACTAAGGTATTAAAACTGATTAAGGTAAACATTTGAGCTCAGAGATATCACCATGACAATTTCCCAGTTCATGCTTTACATTAGTTATCCAAAATTGGATGAATAAATATGCAAATAAGGCATTATCTAATGCAAAATGTGCAATTTTTCCACACATCTAAGGAACAGAAATCTGAAAAACTGGATAAAGCCAGGTTAAAATTGTTCACCTCAACAGCCATAAAAATATTTTTTATCTAGACCTCAGGTGAAAACTTCATGCGCTGATCAATTTTGAGGTTTTTTGCTAATTTAGCTACGTAACACTTCTTTCTTCTTCGTCTTCTTTCAGACTAGTGGAAAGAAACATCATAAATTCATGTTTAGGTGTTTATTTTAGTTAAGATTTCTGCTCTGGAAATGTCTGTTGAATTGAATAAAACTTGGGAATTTTCACAGAGATATTTATGAGTTAATATCTTGACATGTAGTGTCTCCCTTTAGGAACTGTAGCATTCTGGACACAGTGTCCCAGTCATGCTGAATGATCTGTTGATTCAAAAAAGAGCTGAAATCTTTACTGATCTATCTATTTTTAAATCGCAGTATACTTACTATACTAACAAAAATACAGGATGTTGTACTGAACTTTAAATTATTTGTGGGGTATTGAAGCATTACTGAGAATAATAAAAAGAAAAAAGCAGCACTTGTAAGTTTCATAGTGAGATCGGAAATCTGCCAGTTGACTTTTCTCCATCATCAAATATGTGAAAAGTGCCTTTTTATAAAATAATCTATTGGTTGTTAATTTTACCTCGAGGGAATCTGGAGCAGTGACGTAACATTTGCATGAAAACTGACTAATAAAAAAATGTTTAAGTGAAATCTGTTCAGAGGCAGAGGTGAAATCAAATTTTTCTGTGTGTGTGTGTGTGTCTTTACATTCACAGTTAGGCTTCTTTGGAGAGTCGCCTGCGGGGCTGACATGCAACGTGAGCTCTGACTTCAAAGCCTGCAAAGAAAATATATAAATACAAAACCATTAGCCAGCTTGTTTTCTTTAGTTAACATTTCAAACACACCGCGGAGTGGATCGTGTTTTCAGTCGCCTCTCTGTAAATCGCATGTTGATGTTGTTTTTCTGACCGTCCTGGGGCAAACTGCAGTGCCACAGCTGGGAAGCCCTCAGCACCCTCAAAAAGTGGCTGCACAAACACAGCAGAGTCAGGCAGAACGCAGCCTCCTTCGGCCAGCGTGGATGTCCCTGCCAGCTGCCCACTAAGATGCAATTTGCATTTGGCCCTCAGCGCAGCGGAGCCACAAACATAGGTTTCACTGTCAGCAACGTATACAAAAAGTGGTAGCATCACAGCGGAGATAGAACAGCCGACGGCGCTGAAATACATCATTATATCGGACATACCATTCTCAAGCACGAGGAGAGTAGAAGGCATTTTTATTAGAGCCACTAAGAAGTTTATAAACAGAGCCACTTGACACAGTGAACTTAGGATTCAAGGGTGATCCTCTGTGTAGACAGATTACCACTTCATTAAACAAACCAAGACCTCAAAGAGTAACAAGCCCTTGGACACGCATACCACAGAGAGAGAGAGCAACCCGGATCCTCTAGCCACATGAGACAGTAACAGGCTGTCTGTCCCAGAGGTTATTACAATTCCAAACATTTATTGGAAGGAAATCAAAAAATGCGTGTCTTTTTTGTCTCCCCTTCTTACTTCTGCCCACAAAATTACATTTGAGCAATAAAAATGTTTATATGTTAGGTATATAAATGCTCGGGAATAGCACTTTGCGACTATTTTTGAACCCGCTCAAGGCTGAAATAACATCATAAAAAGACACATGAATCAGTAAAAATAATGCTCAGAGGGAAAATAAAACCTTCCTCTTTTTCAAGTAGCTATTATAAAAAAGGCACAGACAGCTGTCAGGAGAACAATTCGAAGTGTGTGACCGCAGCGCAAGTATGACCGGAATAGGCTGTAAAAGCATAATGAAGCCCTGGCTTCAGCAGCATGAAGGCATGCATGACAAAATCAGTAAAATGTGAGGAAAGATACTACGATTATGGTCTGGTCAGCTAAGATTGAAGAGGGGGCATTTTTTGTCACTGAATGCATCAATCTTCTTGAGTCAAATCATTCACTAAAGCGGTCATATTAAAGGAGAAATTCAACATTTTGGGGAGAACACATATTTGCTTTTCTGCTGAGCGTTAGGTGAGGAGAGCATCTCATGTCTGCATAGTTCATATGTAGTCAGCAGCTGGCTAGCTTAGCTAACTCAGACTGAGTGCACGCTAATGCTTTTATCTTTGAAGCTAGAGCAAAGATTTTGACTTTAAAAAGGGCATAGATAAAAACTTTCTAAAAAACTGCAGGTCTTCCAGAGACTTGGATTACACTGGATGAGTGGTCTCTTTTTTTTCATAAAATATTTTTTAGTCTTTAGATTTATTTCCATTGAATAGAGCTAGGCTAATCAGTTCCTCTGTTTCCAGTCTTTATGCTAAGCTAAGATAATCACCTGCTGGCTCTAGCTTAAAGTCTATGTAAAGTGATCACCTAAATGTAACTCTATTTCTTTAAATCTGAGGTTAAAATGTGTCAAACAAATGATCTTTTTATAATCACATTCATATCATCAGATATAGTACAGGTCACCACATTTGTTAAGACACCTGCAGGATGTAATTTGCTGAACCAGTTTTGAGCGGTTTGGAAACTGAAAAAGGACTTCACCTGATCCAATCAGAGACAAGAAACAGATGAGCAGTGCCACAGTGACACCGCTGCAGAGGAAAAACAGACCCGTTCTCACTTCAAAGAGCCAGGGGGATGCTTTTAAAAATCAACCGGCAATAAACTACAACAGAAGTTCATCGCTTTTCCACGACATGAAAGGGATTTTCAAAGTTACGTCTCCTCAAGCGAGCACCCTCTCTCTGCCCCGACTCTACCCCTAAACAAAGTTCCTATCAGTCGGGGCTGCCACATGGCACTGAGGCTGTTTACATGGGAGGCGTTACCATGGGAGCGGCCAGAGTATTTACATTTCAAAGACAGAGGACAACACGCCGCTGTTTAATGTAAGGAAGGAAGAAAGAGCAGGAAAACCTTGATACAATTTCTATGAATGAAGAGCTGAGTTTTTCAAGTCTTTCATCCTGTTACTCCTCGAGTTAAACGACAGAAATTATAATGATACATTTACAGAGGACACTTGTAACTTGTGGAGTTTATCTTGGCATGGGAGTAACATTCACCTAAAGACTTTGAGATGGAAGACTAATTGAAGAAATTATAGAAAGTCCACGTGAGAGAGCAGCAAAACAACTGCATAACATGAACCCTTCGCTCACTCCAAAATGTGTAGAATTACACATGATGTGCACAGAGCGAAGACAGAACAGCTATTGTCACCTGGATGAGGTCGTCCAGCAGGTTGTCACAGTCTCACAGATCAGAAAAAGAGGAGTAATGACAAGAAGAGAGACAGGATGACCCTGAAATACTTGCAAAAGCTGCCGCTGACGTTACGTGTCAAGTTGGAATGGACAGACAGAAGGAGGTCGAGAAGGTGACAGGTGACAGAGCCTGCAGACGATAGCTGTGACTGAAGGTCGAGCAAAATCCTGAGCAGTTGCAGCTCCCTCCTGAGGTAACTGTTTGAAACAGCATATGCTGCTTGAGTTGTCTCATATTTTCTTTTCAATTTAAGATTCAGGGTTTAGGAAATCACCAAGATAACTGTTGATAAGGAACTCGCAGAAATGCTCATTCAGCCAGTCTCATGTCTGTGTTGTCATGTGGAGGGCTGATGTCCTGCAGGTCATTCCAGATTTGCAACTACCAGGTATAGATTTATAATTATCATCAGCAGCACTTTTGCTTAAAGTGTTCGTGTACATTGATGTTGAGCCATGAGGAGATGTTGCAGAACAGCCTAGAGGCAGACAATAACTATAAACGGAGTGTTTTAACTGATCCTGATACACTCTGATAAAATATTCAAACTAAGAAGCTGTTGTGACACGCTGGAATGATGCCGCTTCACTGTATGGATCTCCTAAGCATTAAACTGCATCAAATTTGTACGAGATTATCATTATTTGACAAGGTTAGAGGATTTAATTTAATAATATAAAATATGACATGACGAAGCAAATAAACAAATACAAAATGGCTCCATCTCAGACTTTGGGTGTAATACATGTCCCTGGAAGCCCCAAGATCCCAAATTGATTTGAAACAACTTTAAGATAAAAGTATTAGCGCACACCCCGTCTGAATTCGAAGCACAAAATCAATTTGGGATCTTGGGGCTTCCGGAGACGTGTATTACACCGTGTATTACACCGTGTATTACACCCAAAGACTGAGATGGAGCCTTTTTATGTTTTTTTGTTGTGCTTCAACGCTGCAACGCTGTTCTGCTTTAAAGCTCTTGAAATTTTTACTGAAAATTTCATCTGACCTTTTATCGTCATGAGAGTAAGAAAGACTGAATTTTAATTTTCGCCAACATGCACACTTATCTTTTAACAATGTTATGTTTTATATCTATATCTATCTTGAACTAACACAGTTTAATATTAAATGATGTGAATTGGACACATTTAATAAGACTGGCGGTCTTAGCAACCGTCATTCATTTCTGTGTTCATTTTTAACCCTGACGCATTCCTCAGCTTCCTTTTGATTCCATCTCTTCATATGTGGCGCTCACTCTGTGCTGAAAGAGAAATTAGAGGTAAAGATGACAAAAGCATTCTGCAAATTACAAGGCTTTGTGTTTACTATTCTGAGCTCGAACATGGCATTCAGTCCAGCAGCATGCTGGCTGCTTTTAGCTTTTTCTTGTCTTCAGAATGAAAAAAGAACGAATAAGAAAATACCACAGCCGACTGGAAGTACAGAGTGAAAAAAGAAAGGCCATAATTAGAGCAGAGGATGGAGAAAGAGAGAGAGAGAGAGAGAGAGAGAGAGAGAGAGAGAGAGAGAGTGAGAGAGAGTGAGAGAGAGAGAGTCCCCGGCAGGAACTCTCATCTGCTCATCTTCATTTGTCCCTCACATGAGAGCGCGGTCGACTCTGGCCTTGTTTAGCAGAATATGTCAACAGTCATTCCAGTAATGACTATATATGTCGATGTCAGAGAGTCTTGAAGACTTAAATCCACTCACTCCGGCTCATTTAAACAAAACATGATTATTATAGCTTTATAACACCATTCTCATAGAGTTAATCAGCTATGACAGCGGGTTTGGCTCCGGGGCCGAATGCAACTTGGATATTCACAGTTGTTTACATTTTTACACATGTGAGAATGGATGTTATCCATGCATTTTTGTGGATGTGTTTTTTAAGTCTGTCCATCTGGACATGGATGAAAATGGACTGTCACGTTGACTAAATGCTTGTTTCAGAGATAAAAGAACATCTGCAGAAAAAAGGAATCTGCAGGAACCCAAAAAATGTAGTGAAAAATAAAACAGACTCCCGTCACAATGTGTGCGATGAATGATTAGCGTTAAACTCTTTATCTCTGCTCTTCTTCGATTCACTTTTTCTGATACGCCTCAACTAGTGGCTCCTGCTAGAAAGTAGTACTCTCAACAGCCGTTTTGTCTCCATTTTTCTGTCTCTCTTCATTACCTCAGACATCACTGAACTTGGACTGCCTTACAGTCTTCCCTCAGGCAAAACCTTCAACCAAGCCGTTGACAGTCATTTATTTAGAAGCAAAAAGAAACAGGTATTGATGTGAGATTTAAAAGAGACAGAACAGAAAGTTAAAAGTATTCCTTCATCTAGGGACAGTGACATCTGTGCTTTCCATGGGGTTTATGGGATCCTTCGTTAAATATTGGGGAGCTGCTAAAAATCCTTATCAGCTCCCCACAAATCTTCTCTGATTTGGGTTCAGAGAGGTTCAAATATCCTTATGTTCCAGCTTTGAACAGGAAGTCAGACCCATGTTTCCTTGACCTCTGCCATATGGTGCCTTGTCTGTCTATCTGTGTGTATGAGCATACATGTGCACACACACGCTAAGACGTCTGACCATCATTGTATTTCCCTTCGGGCTCAACCTCCCGTTCTCAAGTGGATATCAAAGGCCTGCATTTACAGTTATCTCTGCTTGGCTGCGCCACGGAAGTAATCACTGCAGGTCAGGGGTCAGTGCTCTGGCCCAAGACTGGAACACAACTGACTGACATCGACTTCAAAGGAAAGTGATCCTCTGACAGACTGTTGTTTTAGTCGGGAACTCTGGATATCATAATCACGAGGGTGAAAAAGGGACAGTAAGAGGAGAGAGCGGGGGGGGGGGGGACTCGCGTCTCAGAAGAGAGGAGAGAAAGACTACCTTTGAATAATTAGAGGCAACAAGATCAAAGAACAGGATCAAGTTTGGTCTGCTTAACCTCCGTAACACAGAAACGGAGCAACAATAACAAAAAAACAAAAAAAGCGCCATTTTATTCTGTCCTGTTGTTATTCCTCTGGTTGGCGAAACCCAAAACCATGTCAAACATAATGGAAAATATTTGAGGTCTTCTTTTATTAACCAAGAACAGCTTTGATGTTTGACGTCTTTATTTGTTTTAGAAGAAGAAAGGGAAGGGGCAATATGGCATGCGAGCGATCTTTTGGAGAGTGCGCACACAAAAAAGGGGAGGAATGAATGATATGAGAGCAAACCAGGCTTGTTCGTTCTACATAATCAATTAAACATCATTATCAGCCCTTTCAAGAGTGCCGAGATCAAAGACCAGTAGGAAATGATCAAAGTGACGGCATTTTGTTTGAGCGCTAACCCCTTCCTGCTACTGTGTCCTGCTCGCCAACGAGTTCACTGATGTCGACAAAAGTCTACCAAGCTGCTCCGCTGCAGTGTGTGTTCGAGCATTTGTACCGATGTTGCAAACGACGATAAACTGATATATTTATTCAAACTTCCTGTCATACTGGCATGTGTAATCTGTGTTGTGTTAGTTCTTGGCATTGCAGAAACTAAAAAGCCAAGGGAATGTTGGGGGATTGCAGATTCAAGAAATCTGGCGAACCGACTCCTCCAACTGTCTTCAATGACAGTGGCTCTCAAGGGGAACATAAAACAGCTCTGTTATTGTAGAGTAGGAATTATCCACACTACTTTCATTTAATTTTACCACGTGCAGCTAAAACATAATCTGTATCTGACAGTTGTGACAAACTACTGATGGAGCAGAGTAGGTGGCTGCTACTTTTATGATCCCACTTTGAGTTGTAATTAAGCAAAATTAGGTGAATTACAGCTAGCTGAGTGGAAACAAACTGTTATTTCAGCAGGCTCTGGAAGTATGAGATGCACAGCCATAGAAAGAATTCTACATGTCCGTAAAGCTGGAAAATAAACTGGCTGCAGTTTGCGCATTTTGACCCTAAGCTGTGCAAGAAAGTCCAAAACAGCATTCCAGCTATCAAAGGCACAAACCACAGACCATCTCGAGTGTATGTGTTCAGCAACTGGACACTTCAAATGCATAGCAACGGCTTGAAAAGGAGCCTCTTCAACTTGTTGGGTGTGAAAACAGGTGGCGGGAGCAAGAGGGAGTCTTTCATGGACATCCTGTCAAGAGGAAAGGACACGGGTGGAGCAGCATCACAGCGAGGGCAAGAAAAAGTCAGCGTTTCAGGGTGGTCAGCCGGAGCGAGGTGCAGGAGGTCAGAGAAACAACACGCCATCCTGGTCTTTTCGAGGGGGGGGGGCTGGTGTTCCTCGATTGGAGCTGGAAGAAAGTTTTCTAATTTGGCCATTTCACTTAACTTCCAGACTCCTTTTATGTATGCCGAGCACCCCTTGTTGACTTGCAGTAAGATGTGAAGGGGAAAAAATGTGTCTTTTTAAAGGGCCCCAAGTAAACAAAATAGTGCAATGCGGGCTGGTAGTAGTTCTACAATTCCTTATCTGCATTTACAGATGCTCAAGCCTCTCTTAAAAAAAGAGACGGTGTGTGCTAAAAATATCCACAATTATCACTAGGTGATGGCCTTTGTAGGGCTGCAAATAGGATGTTTAAAGCAACATTTTGAAACATTTGCTTTAAGAGAGCAGCTTCAAAATTGTTTTGAAGGTATGCTGACTTGTAATAGGGGAATAATGCCTCTGTCTTCCTTAGTCTACGCCCCGATTTCCTCTTCTTGCACCATGCATCTTGGGTTGGTGATCTCCCACGAGAAATGTTTGCGCTTTCCAGCACTATTTCAAACACAACCAGCTATTTCCTTCAGTTGATCTGCCTCAGCTCTTGGTTTAATGGAGTTTCCTTTTGGACAGGTAGCTTTACTTGTCACTTAAGTAACTAATAACTGCTACTAGCTGTAGCTGCCATTAGCTAGTTAGCCATGCGGTTAGATGACTGTGTAGAATGCAGGTAGGCAGGGAAGCAGAAATGGGCACCAGGAGCCGGGTGAACGGCAACAGAACAGGGCTCAGCTTGCTCTACAGTTATATGACCAAGGCAAAGAGACCAACGAGGACATAGTCCAAAACTAAAGGGGCATCAAATGGCCAAAAAAAAACAAAAAACAAAAAACAAAAAACGGAATTCCTGCATAATGTTCCTTTTAATTCTTTTCTCCAATAAAATTCTAAAAATCTATAAAGCAATATTAAGTTAACTTCCAACTAACCTCTTGAACTTTCTCTGTCATAGCTCTGCAAGTTACCAGCTACACTCCTCCAAGTGGTTGTCTGTTGTTGAATTTAAGGGAATCATTAGGAATATGATGGCATGTGGTTGTTTTTCTTGAGTGGCCATTGTGTTTGAAAATGTTCCTGTTTGATTGTGGATTGTAGTATATTTTGTTGTATATGTTGCATTCTAATATATTGTAAATTTTTTTCATCTTAATGGGGCTTCTTGTTAAAATAACATTGAAAAAAAACAAAGAAAAAAATGCTTTATGGGATCAAATAATATGAGATGTATTTTGTTTTTTGTTTTTTCCCAACAAGGGCAGCAAGTCAGGTCAGATCATCTGATTTGTAAACCTTGGTTGTACAAGACTTTTGTCGGCCTTTGTGTATAAGCTCTTCTATGCGTTTAAGAAGCAAAGGAGGGAAGACATTTGATCTGAAGCCCAAGTGGTGGTCTGTTTTGTCTGTAACAATTCACACACATACACATTCATTCACACACATACGAGATCCTGCTGAATCATGGCAAAAAGGCTATTCGATCGGCGTCAACCCCAGGAGAGGTGACGTCCTATCCGACAGGATTCACACGCTCCACGCTCTCCAGCACAAAAGGGCAGAACAACAATATTATGGTGTCCACTGAGTGCCTACCCCCCAGTAAAAACATTTCTGTGAGAGTGGGCTTGACCTACCTCTTCTCTCATATAAAAACACAAAGCCGAGTGTATTCCGACAGCTGCTGCCCGGCCGCCCTGTGGAGAACAGAAGGAGAGCTTTGAAGATCTTGACCTTCTGGAACAATAAAATGCAATCATCAAACGCTTTCCTGAGACAGACTGCTAACCCACAGATCCAAGTGTCTGCTTGAGATAATTCATATTAAACTGTAGGGATCACTGTGTGCGTGCATGTGTGTGTGTGTTTGATGCTTGCAAAGGAACGGATAATGCATATCTGGAGCTTTTCCGATGCTCCTGACTGAACATGTGGAGTTCAGTGTTGCTATCTGAATCTGAATGTTACCAACGAATGAATGGGAATGTGTTTACATGTTGACATACTCTGTGATTTGAGCATCACAGTGTCCGTGTGAAATTTTTCAGCCCTGAGTTTAGCATTACCGAGCCATTGAATCACCCTGGATGATACATTCTTTGTCATCCTGAAACAAAAACTCACAATGACTCAAACAAACATAATTGATGTAAGGATATAATTTAAATATGGCCGCAGCCCAGTACTCCTCCTTTATAATGTGGACTTGGTGTTTCATCTCCCTGAGTAAAGTGTGACTCAAAGCAAAGGCAAAATTGGAGGAATAATTCGGATTTCAGGATATGTGTGTTTGCTCTCTGGATGGATACCACTCTCTTCATTGCACAGTAAATGCTAAGATACTGGCTAAAGAAATCTGCAAAAAAGCATCCAATTTCTTTAATCCGAACAAAACCTGAAGTTGAAAAAATACATAATCTCTAGTAAAATGCAGCACTGTTGTTGCATACAATTCCATTTTTGTACAGATTAAACAAACAGATATAAAATGTTAATAAGTGAGCTTCAGATGGGGTGGTAGGTCACTTTTGTTACCTTTCGACAGCGCCAGGCTACATCACTTATGTATATAACGGTAGTACTAGACTGAAAATACCGTTCTACACATGACACTACACAGGATCCTTGCGTAACTGTAGGGGGAGAAAGATCAGAGGGATTGAAGGGTAAAGTGGATCCAAGGTCAAGGCAAGACCTCCTTCCCTTTGATGGCAAATCGAGGAAGTGCTGCTATTTACCACCTCGACAAATAGGCAAGGTGCCAGTTTTCTATTTAGCATAAAGTGAAACAGAAGCTCAAAACAGCAAATCAGAGCAGATACAAACTTGCTGATTGTAGACAGACATTAGGAAACAACTTTCTGATCTTCTTTAGCATCCACCAACTAACGTTGCATTTTCCTTCACAATGCTCGATGAACGGAAACGGATGAAACCAGCTTTTGATCTGATTTAACCTTGTATTAGCATAACTAGCAAAAGGTGCCGCCTGGCAGAGATGCCAGCTGGGTCCTCCTGCTCATCACGCAGGGGTCCGAAGGCCCCTGGTCTCTGTCCACATGTTAATCTTTACAGGGCACTCAAGGAAGTGGCGTTGACAGCCTAGATTTGAGGTCAGGAGGGGGCCAGGGGTCAAGCACTTCCCGCTGACATGAAAGCACATCCAAGCACACCTTGCTCTTGGTATCTGTCGTTCGCCCCCCTGACCATCTGTACCTACATAATCTGGGGCTCATCGGGCCCAAACAAAAGCCATGTGTTAATTACCTTTGAAGGTGTAATGACTTCAGGGCCGCAGCCGATCTTCATCTGGTTTCAAAGCGAGGGCCGGAGAACAGGTTACGCTTCAGACACGTTACAGTTGTCCTCTCCCCCTACCTGCCTGCCGTGCTTTCAATTTAGAGGGATAAACATGCTTTTTAGTTTCCCCAAGACTTGAATCCTGTCCTATATCAAATCCAGAGGTACACAACTGCTTCGCTCTTACTTTTGTGGACTCTTAAATGAGTAAATTAAGGAGAAAGTTCTGACACGTGAGAATTAGGCCCACACCTGCCCTCCAGATGTGAGCGCATACACATCGGTGGAATTTGTTATTCTCCTGATGTTTTGCCTTAATTGTCTTTGTAGTCCTCACTTAAGAAACATTAATTGATGGTAGTAGTTCTACTTTTTCTGCATTTTTATCCTCCCTTTGTTCAGCTGACGGACCTACAGCGAAGAGAAAAATGTGGAATTACTCATAGATTGACGAATAATCTATATATAGCGCACAGTTATTACCTTCCTCGCTCTTTTAGTGTCCAAACGGAGCCCCCACCCACTGATTCTCGTGAGTTATCAACAGATCAAAACCAGATAGACATAGCTAAAGGTGCTGGTTGCAATCTGCTCATTAGTCATCTCAAAAACAAGATGATGTGTCCCGATGACAGCTCCTTTCTCACTCTTTGTGAGTAAAGCCTGAGTAACACTTTCCTCTTCCCACAAATGACCACCTTCTTCCTGCCGCAGAAGAAAGGGAAGTTGGCACTGTATATTCCCAAACAGATACGTTGTTTTGAACAAATGTTTCCACTGGCCGACCACAGGTGACCTCATGAGCAAAGAGGAGATCTTTGCGGGAAGACACCCTGATTTTACCGGCTTAGGTGGCTTTGTCGGAAGTAGTACTCTACCACGGTTTAACTGACTTCAATATATCTCGGCCCGTGTTTCTAATTAGATCACACGATGATAATTATACCTGCTGGTGTTTGTAAGAGGATATGTGCCATATGCATCTGAATACATCAAAGAGCAGCGCGGACTTGGCAGCCACATGAGTTATGTACTGTCTATCCCACTTCAGCCTCTTGAAGATACACAGTCATTCTCTACATCCTCTCTGCTGAGAATAAACAAACACCCTCTGATCCTCTTTTCTTTTGAAAATCTTAAACTCTAGTTTCCAGTCGGAGGATGGTCAGGGGGGCCCGCAGACACCTCTTGATCCTCTGGGCATCTACAGGAGAGTCCGTATGATGTGGGGAGGAGAGGCTCGTCTGCTCCTGAACCTACAGGTGAAGACAGACGGTGGTCCTGTGAAGCCGACGCCGGTCCGAGTGGCAACACTGCTAGCCAGAGAAGCTGGTTATAAATATCCGCCTCTCACGGCAGTTTCCTCTAAAAGCAAACACTTCAGGTTCTGCCTTGTAATTTATCACTGTTCTCTCCCCCACGGAGGGAAAATCAAGGCAGAGTAAATGTTGAGTTGAGAGATTGCAGTGTTGTTTTCATTTTCCATGTTTCCTTTTGTCTCTTCATGTTGCTTTTTAATATTTATTGAGCCCCATCTGGTTTCACTGTCATCACAAAGTAGACTGTCTTAAAGACTCTTTGAAAAAAAAAAAGGCAATGTCTGACAAATTCTGAAGGCACAGTACTAACAGTAGATTACTGGTTACGAATACTGTATGCCACACAAGCTTATGTGTGCCTCAGATGAGTTTTTTATTTTAAGACTGAGGGTGTAAAGGCGAGGATGATGATTTCAGATTCCTGGGAGAAAATTCCCAGGCCTGGAAGAGCCTGTGGAAAGCAATCAAGTAGCAGAGTGATGTCATTCTGATGAAAGGCAGCCTGTCAGACAGTTGGCGACTATGGGTGCTCTTTGGCATGGGCCACAGCCCGCCATACACTAAAATATGACATCAAAGAAGGTACCAGTCCGGGCCAAGAGGCTGGCACTGATCATTGTCTTCTTTGATTACAGTAGCCTCATCTTCTCGCTGAGAGGATAAAAGAAAACGGCTGCTTGGTGTAAAGAGAGTGTCAAAAATAATGAGGCACATACCATGCACTAATGGTATCCCCGTAGCTTGGTGGATGGAAGCACATACCGTGTACTCACAACATTATGGACAAGGATTAGTCCGGTCCGGGTCTTTTAAGGCCTATTTCAAGGGAGTTTTGAGTTTAGCCTTAATCCCTGTCTAAGTTTTCATGTTGAACGTCAACAACTATACAACCAAAATGGATCAGAAATATTTAAAAATAATGGTAATTCTCATTTCTTCCTGTGTAGTTTCTATAAAGCCTCGAAACTGTTTCAAATACAGCTCTCACATAATTGAATAATGACCATGTTTTACAGCAGGGTGTGGACTTCAAAAGAATTTCCCCAAAGAGACTACCAGGTTAAAGGACAGAAAATGAATAATGTGTTGTGGCTCTACTGTCATGACCTGTAATAAGGGCTTTTCCATGTCCTTTGGCAAATCTGCGGCATAAATAAACATTTCCGAGACAAAAGAGCCCGATTCTCCTTCTGTCTCGGTGGAGATGAGAATAAGCGCAGGGGAAGGAGGGCTGCCGCCTCTCTGATGATAATAATAGCAGGTCTTGAATGGTAATTGGTCTCTGCTCCCTCCTCTGTCTACCTGGCAGAGGGCATTGCAAAGGGTGATTCAAGCACTAGGCATGAATGGAAAACTCCTGGAAGAAGGCCACACGCTCACGCACTGGTACCTCCAAGACATCGGCGTTCACCTCGCTCATCCTCCTGTACACCGACACATGCAGGCAAACACACGAATAAAACGCCCTGACTGACACGATCATCCATCTTGTCTCGTGTGAATGACGTGACAGAAATGTTTACAAGCAGTGGCAGCTATTTTGTGACCATCATCCAGATGAAAGATCAACAACAAACAGCTGACCTGTCAGCTGAACTATTTGGTTACCGCTTGGTGCCAGAGAGACCCCTAATGCTGGCTGTCCTATCTTGAAAGAGTTCATTTTTATCAAACAGGGCATCATCTGCAACCAATAGACGGCCTCCTCTTACGAAATGAGAGCCTGCTCGACAGATGTCTCCCTTCTGTCTTACTCTCTCTTACTCCCCATTTACATCAACATCTTAGATGGCACTTCTGGACTTGAGTCAGGATCAAGGTTGTTTACCGATTCTCTGGCTAATATCAGGAACATGTGGTGGGGGCACATAAAAGGAACCCAACGCTGTGTTGACAGCCAAAACCTCTGGACATGTTTGTTTTGGGTTTTAAACAACAGTTTCAACATGAAATTAACGGGACCTGCTTCTGGGGAATTTGTGTCCAGGTGACACAAAACAGAAGCTGAAGATCAACGCGTTTTCAACCTAAAACGTCAAAGCTCTATAACATTTCAGTCAGATCAACTTGTTAATGAAAACGATATTTCTACATGAATTTCTACCATTTAACTGCCAGAATAAGTCATGGGAATGTATGTTTCTGAAAAATCACAGATATATTGCAACTTTTCTGTAGGCACAGAGAAGTGTCCTGACGTCTCATCAGAAGTATATGGTTTTGTCGCCACAATCACTGCGCAAAATTGAATCATGTCTTGTCAGAAGTATACGTTTGTGTTGCCACAAGCATAGTTGGAAATTGTCATGAAGTCTCATCAAAAATAGCGTTTTTTTTTTTTCAAAAACATTGCTGGAAAATGCTGCAACGTCTCACTGAAGATTGAACATGGTCGAAGTGGTCTATTGCAAGGCAGACATCTTGCCACTGTCAAGCCAGCACCTCCCCTCCATGTCTCTTCAGCTCATAAAGATGTAATGTAAACGTGATATGATACTTATTGTTGAAAGGTTGATATAATACTTATGACTCATACAAGTATGAACGTATCTGTGGTTTGCAATAACGTAAAAAGCCTACATTTTATTTTGCTTTTATTCTGACTCTACCCTTACCTCGCTTTAACAAGAAGTAAACAACATGTCAAAGTCTGGTGCAGCAGAGAAATGTTAGCCACAGCAAAAAGTGAGATTACCACAATTTACACAAAAGCACAGAAGGTTTCAACAACTTTTTGACTAATTCGTAACACCTGAGTCGTATTCCATACATTTCCACTTCTCTTTTTGTCCTGGCTTTTAGCAGATTTCTACACTTAAACACTTTGTGGCCATAATACCACTAAGTCTGAGGCTTTGCTGTTTTGACCTTCATGGGATTTAGTGCTGCGGTTGAGTCCCACAATCTCTAACCTGATATCATATGTTTTATGCTGGTGCTGTGTGGATTGCGCGCTCCGTATAGGAGAGGGTGGCAATTTGAAGGAATTTAAAGAAACTCTTCTATGAAATATAAAGGTTTTATAGATGGTGATCTCTCCTTTGTTCTACCAATGAGGACCTCCACCTGTTTCTGATGATGTGAGCCAGAGCCTGTCCCTTTCAAGAGGCTGATCCCTCCTGATCTCTTTGATGTAACCTGACCTAACAGTTCCAACTAGCAGGATTTGATGATCATGGATGGACCCTCGACAACAGCATGTGCAAATCAAAACTAACAGACATGGGCATACGGACGATGTGGATGTGTGAGCAGAACTGGCAGGCTGCGCAGACGGAGAGCGCTCACAGAGCTATGATGTGTCGAAACGCCAGGCAGGGAACAGTCACATGATCAATGCTGCCAGCCCAGACTTAAGCAGTAAAACCTGTGGATCTGTGAGGGCACATGCAACTGATCGGAGATGAAAGACAGGCTTGACTTTCACAGGAGGCCTGGAGTCAGGGTGGGGGCTACGGGAGCTATGGGGGCACTTCTGAGGGACTGCCATCAGAACAGCTGGGTCATTTTCAAATGACCTAAATCTAGGATTAATCCATTCGGACTTGCATGGTTAAATTTGTGTCTCCGCTACACGCAGGCGATGGGAGGCAAAGAAAAAGGGAGAGAGAGAGAATTACCAGTGAAATCCAGAAAGGCTTAGCACTTGGAGTTCAAACAAGGTGCACAGTTAAGAACAAACCACTGCGCACCAACAGTAGCAAAGCTAAGCAGTCCTTCTAGTCCTTCTAACTCTGTCTCATACTGTTTCAAATTCAACACAGAATCCTTCATGTTCGCTCTCTGAATCTGCACATTTAGATCACTCGAAGTCGGAGCATCTGCAGCTCACTCTCACGTGGGTCAGAGGACGTTTCGACACACCGCCGGGGCATCTCTTCGTGGTAGTGTGTGTGTCAGAGGCCAGCGTCCATCTGCGAGTGATTTAAGGGTTACATTTTTGCGGATGACGTGTGATAAAACAGGGAGGTATGGGTCAAAGTGACGAGGCTCAATCTGTGACAGAGCCTCTCCTCTTGGGCCCTACCACATGTTTTAATCTATACAAGCATCCGTTTGAAGTTCCCAATGAATACCATCAGTCCCGCCGGTGACTTCATATCCATCTTACCTGGCCCAGAACACTTCGACATCCTTTAGGCACAGTGATTAACCACGGGGCTGGAGGATGTGAAGCTGTTTGAAAGTTATGATGTTGTTTGTGTTTTGGGCAGATGTGAGCATCTTTGAAAAGTTCCAATTCTGTTCTGGCTCAGTTATACATATGATGAGATATGATTATCAGAGCTGCAATAACCAATCAATTAATCACCTGCTATTTTGATTACCACACGTTGACTAATTTCTTAAGTAAAAAATGAAATCGAAGTTCTCTGACCTGATTCTGAAATTTTTAAGACAGCAAACTGAAAATCTTTGAGTTTCAGACAATTCAAGACAGTTGAGGACGTCTTCTTCTGCTTCGGGAAACAATAATCCACATTTCAACTAATCGTTCAACCGAGAAAATCATTGACAGATGAAAATAATCATTAGTTGTAGATTATTGTGATGATTATATTAGGCTTATGTTTTCCTTCATAAAACAAAAATATCTTGAGAAACTAAATTACATTAAACAATATTAAAAAAGTACAATGAATGTGTCCTTCAACGGTTCCAACCGAGTATATAGTGTGTTGATGTACTCGAGATCGGTCTTGGTCTCAAGACCATTTTTTTAAAGGGCTCTGTATCGTCTTGAAATCAACCTTATTTTTACTCGGTCGCAGGGATATCACTGTACTGAATGATTGTTTGATACATTCTATACTTAATAATGATAAATAATACAAATATTTTTTCTATGGGAAGACAAGAGTCGACCAGACAACCTGATTCTTGATGCAAAAAAAAAAAAAAGTTTGATTGCTGCTAAACATATTAATGGAGTGTTGAATAAAATCATTGATTTCAGCTCCTTTGTGATTGTTGGCTTATAGAAATCAGAGTCAAATCACCACACATAAAATTCACCCCCACTATGCTTTTTAATCATTTAATGAATTAAGAGAAATTTTCACTTGTTTCCTGTGGATGTCTTTATGCAATTCAGATCAGATCAATTTTAGGAGTGCCTACGGTTTGCATTCTCCGTATTTTATTGTGTATGATGCATTGTGGGACTCGCACTGGTCTTGGTCTTGACTTGGTCTCAGTTCAGGTAGGCTTGACTGCAACACTGCCAGCATCATAGCTGTAGGTCATATCTTGACAAATTCTACTCAATAGGATTTGGGCACTCGTAAAATTTCATATGGACAAATCTAAATGGACAAAAGATTAGATTCCATCAGTAGATCTAAAAAAAAAAAAAAACGATGCATGACTTTTGAGGCCTAAATTAAAAAATGATATCTATATCAATATCTATATCAATATATCAGCCAAAATACACAACTTTTCCCTCAAATGTGGTTGTAAAACACTTTTGACAAAGACATGTAACAGAAGCAGGATATTTTATACTTGAACAACAAACTAAAATGTCTAAATTAACATCAGAGTGTATACAACCTGTAAACTTCTCTGGGAATTAAATAATCATAAAATTAGAGTCTTTTTCTGCATCACAATCTGTGAAAAGAACATTTTATCAGACATTACATATCGGACAACACAACTGATGTAAAAGTGTACATTAGTAGTTTCTATCACAGTTCTCATCCATCCCTGCGATGTTTGACCCCTTTAAACTAAACTGAATCACTTCTTAAGAATGAGCTCAGTCAAAATCACCAAAACACTACCATGATACCTTGATGATTAATCACTTTAGCTCTGCACACTGCACTTCAACGTCAACGTGTCCTTAAAATGAGAGGTTGTCCGGGTGAAGCCTTCCTTAACCGTAACGAGGCATTCCTGCACTAAAAGAGCCGGCTTCCCATCAGGATGCTCTGCTCGACTTAAAATATACAGTAGAGCAGGAAAGTTTGGAAGAGGCTGAGGAGGGAGGGAAGGAGGGAGGAGGGTGAGACGAGGGGGGAGAAAGAGTGATGTTTGCTTTGATCTTTGGAGGCCCCAGTCTGAATCAAATAAAAAAATAAAAAAAAAACTGTCCAAGTCTCCCCCTTTTTTAATAAATGTTAAGAAAACAAGATCAGCTCTACAGAGCTAGAGGTGATTATCTGGGGTGCCATACATTCATCAGCCTTAAAAAATAAAAATAAGTATAATAATATTATTAATAAGAATAATAAGGATTTTGCTTGATTTAATCAGGGGAAAGTCTGTTGGGATCAACTTTTTCCCTCCTGGCCAAATATCGTTGGAGCTCTGCATAAGTTTGATGATGTTTTGTTTTTTTCCCCAGTTGATTTTCAGGAAAGTGTGTAACAAGATGCGTATTCTCACTTCATAAATTTGCGGTGGAATGGGAAATGGGCATTTCAAGGCCAATAAAAGCCACCACATCAAATAAAACTTCGCGGATCAAAAGAACCAACGCATGGACATTTTTTCCCTCTATAAATTAAAAAAAAAAAAAGGAGGCAGTCTGCCACGCTTGATCATGCCCTGAGTCCTGCCCCGCTCCTGTGATTGGCTGGACGGACACACAAGGGGGGAAAGTTTGAATAAAATACAAGAGCATGGCACGAGTGTTGTCGTTCAGGCTTGTGCGCTTGGTCCAGCAGCGCTAGAGTTGTACAAGACAGACACATTTGAATGTTTTCAGATATCTCCTGAGAATACAGCGGGAATTTTCTTTAATCTAAACGGACCTTGTTTGGTTTCTGGAAGCGGATGACAAGTGCTTCGGCCATTTTAAACCGTGCGTAATTCTCGCGTCTTTCTCTGCTCATCTTTTAATTTATTGTGCTTCCCCGACGAGACGTTGCACCAGGAGGGAGGACATTTCATAAAAGATGACATCGATCAGAATGATTTCATCAGTGCTGGTGCTGGTGCTGATGCAGTCCGGAGCTCAGTGCGCACGGAGGTTCCGGGGTGGCCGCAACCCACAACCGCGACGCGCACCACCTCCTCCCACATACCGGGCGGACCGGGGTGACACCACGGAGAGCTTCCCTCTGGATTTCACCGCCGTGGAGGAGAACATGGATAACTTCATGACACAGGTGAAGAACCTGGCGCAGTCCCTCTACCCGTGCTCGGCGCAGAAGCTCGACTACGACATGAAGCTGAACTTTTTGGGAAATACCTCAGTCACCTGCAACGACGGAAGCGCCGCTGGGTATGTACCATGAGAATCCACACGTACAGTGTGATTAACAGACCGGAGCAGGTTCAGCTGAGCAGCAATTGTTATTTCCCTTCAGCAGGACGCACCCCGTCCTGCCGGTCATGCTGCTACCCGAAGTAACCCGCATGCATCTGGCCCGAGGGCAACAATGCTCGTCTGATTGCAGAGTGCGCGCAAAAGACGCAAAATCTCAGAGTGTCCAAACTGGAAAAAATAATATTGAAATGCTCTTAACGGAATTAAAAAAAATATATAAAGAGAACCTCAGTGGGGACATTGTGGGGACAAGAGCGCAGTGTCCTGGGACAGAATAAGGTCCAGTCAGGAGAAGATAGACAGCTGCTTTGCGTCAGCGAAGCGTGAAATTTGCGGATAGCCACATGGCCTATGCTTCATTTCCTTTGCTTCAAATTAGAATGCAGGATTTGCTCTGCAGAAAGTTTAGATTCAAGTTTTCAGACCCCCGCCCATCTCTGTCTGTCTCTCTGATGATTGCACCCAGTGGGCACACTATATTGAAATGTGACCGTACAGCCATCTAACAGTATGTTTTCTTGATGTCGTTGGGTCTAGGAGTTTAGGATTTCTTTTAGTCTGTGGTCCATGAGGTAAACAATGGATCACTACATGTTTTGGCAATGATATCCACTGCTGACATTGCTGTTAAGCAGAAATCCATTTGGCAGGAAGAAAGCCTGCATGAAGCGGGATAAGCCTTGGCACTAAAAGCATGTTAATATCAGACAGATCCACTGTCTCCTCTATTGTATAACACATAAACTATGTAGACTATAGACTCCTGGCAGGGAGTCAAATTGTGTGCAGTGGCTTAAACAGCTTTACATAAAAGTAATACTACTGCAGGTGTGGATTTAACTAAAAGGCAGCTGTGTAATATTTCATATTCTTACATGTCTTTAAATGGTAATTATCAGTGGATTTCAAACACGAGATAAAGTTTTCTAATATTTGAAAAACGTTGTCACTATATAAGAACAGTATTTAAAGCACTGTTGAATCATTATCATATTGCGTAGTTACCGTTATTTGCAGCTTCCTTTATTATATAAATGTTGTACTCTCTATCAGGAGGCTTTGATGACCGCCATTGTGTACAGAAACCTCTCCGGGACCAGTTCAGTGACTGGCAGACTTTATGCTATACATGTCTCCTTATGGATTTTATATCCTGTCTAATTCCTGTTAAACCCCAAAGTGGTAGACAGAGCTGTCTGTTAGCGCCGTAAAGCTCTTTAGAGACACAGCATGAGGAGAGCAGGGGACAGTTACTGGCAGATGGCCGCTTCATTCACTCCTGTGGCTGTTGTTGTCAGTTGAGATGCTAATCCATCAGCTCCAAACTGTATTTTCCAGAGAGATGATGTTACAGTTACAGACAAACAAGACAAAAATCATTCACGGGACGGGAACTGTGTGATTCATCTTCTGTTGCACTTGTTAGAGCGCCTTTCCCCTCTTGGCTCGTTCAGCGTGCCAAGCCCGCCTTTACTTTGTTGTTTGGAAGTAGTAAGTAGGGTGCACTGTCCTCAGCCTACATCATTGACTGTGGCTCGCAATAATAGCACAAGACATTAACTGCAGCCAAAGTGTGATTCAGTGTCTGAGCAAACAGCTCAGAGCTTCAGCCAAGTCTGTTTTCTTTAAAGTCACTGAAATGTTTTTGGCAATTCCTCTGGAGTTTAGTCATCGGTAAAGTCGGGTGGATACTTATTGAATTTAAAAAAGAAAAACATCTTTCTGCATCACAGGAGCACATTTGGAGTATATGCTCCTTTACACACCAGAGTTTTTTTTTTATTTGCCTCATCTTTGATATATTTTTTTCCTGGCATTAAATACAAATCCTGTCTAAGAAGCAAAAAAGGATGATGATGATGATCCTGCAGCATCGCAGAATCATGATAGCATTGCCCTCTTCTGGGCTGACGACACACAGCACACATCTGTGATATTCTAGCGTGCATTCACTTCTTTTTTAAAGTCCCAGTCCAGGGTGCATTTAAGGGGAATGAACCTGTATGCATGTGGGTCTGTTTACATCTACACAAGCCAAATGCTGTTGTGTTAGTCCACCGTATCTTTTATCATATCATCCTTGGCGATTTTGTGTGTGAGGACACCGCTGAGGAATGATGAGCTCAGAGAGGAGAGACTATGATGCTACTCATCTACTGGCATCTACAGTACAAGACAGTGTTTATCTCCTGGTTTCATCACCATATCAGTTACTGTACACACAACCTCATTGTTCTCACTGAATTTATGGTGGATGAATGTCATTATTTTGCTGCTTTCTGCCACCTTTTAGAGATAGGAATCAGCAAAGTAACAGGACATCCTTGTTTAGATGAAAGCGATGATGTCGTATGTGTTTTCATTTTGTGCCCTGATACCATCATGTGGTGGTGGATGCACTGAGGGTGTTACTTTTTTTTGGTGTCTAGATACATGGTATCTCATGTTTGTGCAGAAAAAATGAACACCATGTGAAAACGGGAGATGTGGCTGTATCTTTTGTTTAGATATATTGTAAAATAAACCTTCTGTAATTAAAAAATCACGATCACATAATATTTGCATGTAAGTAAATATTGTGCTGATTTGATATTCTTTCTCTTGCAGGTACTACCTGAAAGAATCTCGAGGCAGCCGACGGTGGTTGATATTCTTAGAAGGTCAGTATTAACGATCAATTTCACCAATTTTGATAGATTTCTCCTGTCATGCCCCACATAAACATGTTTTTGTGTGATCTATGTCCAGGTGGCTGGTACTGCTTCAACAAGGAGAACTGTGACAGCCGATACGAGACCATGCGGAGACTGATGAGCTCATCCAAGTGGCCCCAAACTAAAACAGGTCAGCCTCAGCTAGTCCGTACAGTTTGCACCACTGTGACGCCACCTGCAGCAAATCCTGACCCCCTTACATGGTGATAAAAGAACCCAGATCCCACTGTAATGCCCCAGTAATTAAAAGGATCGGATGTATCCGCGCTCATCTGCAGTGTTGTTGCAACCGACACCCCGTTATAATGTCGCTGCGGTGTGGGGTTACCTGGCGCCCGCTGCTGCAGGAACAGAGACGCCTCCCTCTGTCATTGCAGTTTAATAACTGTAATCCATGTGGTAATGATGATGAGGAAGAAGAGGATGTGTCTGGGAGTGCTGGGATGCCTAATGATACATGTTGATCTGTCTCTGCAGGCACGGGGATCCTGTCTCCACTGCCTGAGGAAAACCCTCACTGGTGGAATGCCAACATGGTGTAAGTTAACTCATGTTTGCATGTTTATCAAAGCCCTTTTTTTTTATTATCACAGCTGGAAACTTAAACTTGATGTTGGTTTTACAGGTTCATCCCGTACTGCTCGAGCGATGTGTGGAGCGGCGCCACAGCCAAAACAGAGCAGAGTAATACGTGATCCAAATATTCAAAACAAAAAATCACATGTAGCTTACTTTAAGAAAAGAGTAATTCCCAAGTTCTTCTCTCTTTGTGTCGTGCTTAGGTGGCTATGCATTTATGGGCTCACTAATTATTCAGGAGGTTGTGAAGGACCTGCTGAACAAAGGGCTGGACAACGCCAAAGTTCTCCTATTAGCAGGAAGCAGGTATGTTTGTGAGTGAACATTTTGCTTGTGTTTAAAAACTCTACATGTATTCGTATTCCTTTTAGTTAACAAAACCTAAGGAATAACCTAAGTTAACCTAAGGAATTTAGTTATTCCTGAGGCTTCAGCAAACAACTGATACCTTCAAATTTCTGTGTATACCGCACTGACATGTCTACAAAATGTGTCACATCACATGTTTATTACATGACTTTACTGTGGGAATGCAGAGGGGATACTGGTGGATTTAGTGGTGACAAGGCTGCTAAGCCAGTGACTGTGGTTCATGTCTGCTGCTCAGTATTTGTTAGTGTGAAACCACTAGATATTTTTTAAGGTGACTTCAGGACAATTTCCAGCTGTGTTTGTGGTAAGTCTACAGTACAACTAAAAATATGTCATATTTCTGTGTGCAGCGCGGGTGGTACAGGGGTCCTCCTGAACGTGGACCGTGTGGCAGAGCTGCTGGAGGGACTGGGGCACACTGGGATACAAGTACGAGGTCTGTCTGATTCCGGCTGGTTCCTGGACAACAAGCAGTACCACTGCACGGACTGTGTGGATGCTGCCAGCTGTTCTCCCACTGAGACCATCAAGAGAGGCATCAAGTATGGGAGCCTGTGAATATTGCCTGTGAAACATGTCAAGATTTTGTGAGGTGAACTGTTTAGGGGAAAAGGTGACGAGATAATCAGGTTGCTAATATCTGTCCCATCAGGTACTGGGGAGGAGTGGTCCCAGAGAGGTGCAGGCAAACCCATGAAGGAGAGGAGTGGAACTGTTTCTTTGGATATAGAGTCTTCCCATCAATAAAAAGTGAGTTTAGGGTCTCAAAACAGAACTCAAAGCACATGATGTAGATAATGTATATATACTATAATTATATATTAATCTTTTTCCTCCATTTTCCTTGTGCAGGCCCGGTGTTTGTTGTCCAGTGGCTGTTTGATGAGGCCCAGCTGACAGTGGACAATGTCCAGTTAACAGGCCAGCCTGTGCAGGAAGGGCAGTGGCGCTACATCCAAAACTTGGGCATCGAGCTGAGGAACACACTCAAAGACGTCCCGTAAGGCCAAAATTCTGCATTATACGAGGACAATTCAAGTAGGATAACTGCATGTATACAGACTGATTTATGTTATATTTATTTCCATTTTCAGAGCTATGTTTGCTCCAGCGTGCCTATCACATGAAGTTATCACCAGAAAGTGAGTACATGAAGTCAATCAGTAGCCAACCTTTGTGTCTCAGATTTTTTACTTTTGACCTGACAGCGCCCTCTTGTGTTGTCTTCTAGTTACTGGATCGACGTGCAGGTTAAAGGCACTTCCCTGCCCCGTGCGCTGCACTGCTGGGACCGCAGCCTACATGACAACAGGAACAACAAGGCCCCACCCAAAGGCTGCCCTGTACATCTGATCGACAGCTGCCCGTGGCCACACTGCAACCCCACCTGCCCCACCATCCGAGACCAGTTCACAGGGCAAGAGATGAATGTTATTCAGTTCCTCATGCACATGGGCTTCGATGTGCAGAAGATGGCCGAGGAGCAGGGCATGGACCCCAGCAAGCTACTGGGCATGCTCAGCAGCGGCAGCTAAAAGGACACGTGTACACACAGTATCTCCAAGCTAAGCCCAGCAGGGCTGGCTGGCCTCTCAGGCCAGTCTCCCATGCCTGTTACCTCCAAATACACATCCACCTTCTCAAAACATTCTACCTATAGTCAAATCCCCTCTGACCTCCTGTTTACCTTAGCCTCAGTCACACAGGGGCTTATGTTGTGGAGAATATGTCTTAAAGAAAAGAGACTGCAGCTTGTACTCAACAATTAATGATGGAATCATAGGTAGACACCTGTTCCCTGCAGGAACAGCACAACACCCTTCCTGGTATGAAGCCTAAAAGGTCCAAATGAAAGGAAATAACAAATTCAAAACTTAATGTGAATTTTGCCTCACATTAATTAATCCTCCACCCACAATTCATTTCCTCACACTTGGTGACAAGTACTGGGGCAACACGACACCACGACAAGGCACACCTCTCTGCTACTCTCCATTTAAATTATCTTTTGCTTTTTAAAAGAAAGAAATATCACGAATGTAATCCAGTTTTAAGGATGCTCATTGATGTTTTTCTTAAATATTATTTTCATCCTTCCATATAGATCATATTTAGTCATTGTTGAACAAGACAGAAAACGCTACAATGACGTAAAGGATGCTCTCTTTGTTAAGTAGTCACTATAGAGTATATAAGGGTATTATTTTGTTCATTAGTTGGGTTCTAACAACATCTCATCACACAAATTTATCAAGACAGATACAGGTACAATATAATGTTAGAAAAGCACTGGATCAGGAAGGAAACTTTCTATTTATCTCTTAACGATAGAGACAACTGACATCAATACTCCTCTAATAAGACCAGGTTGGATTGACACACTTCTTATATGCACAATCTGATATCGACATGGTGTTTTTCCAAATAGAGCTACATGGATCAATTTGTTGTTGACTAATAAATTAATCAGTAATGTCTAAGAGTAAAATCATTTAAAATAATTCTAGCTTCTTAAATCTGAATATTTTCCAGTTTATTTACTCTTCTGTGTCAGTAAATGATATGTCATGGGTTGTGGACAAAAACAAGACATTTGTGGACATCATCTTGGCCCTTTGAAGAGACTGCTCAATAATCTTCCACCATTTTCTGACATTTTATAGACCAAACAACTAATCAGTTAATTGACAAAAGATTAATCACAAATAAAAACAATCATTAGTTGCAGCCCCGGTTAGCGACTCAATCGAACAAGAAAAAAGGACAAAAAATACTCACATGGCTGAGGTTGTCCTTTCTAACACATGGTTAACAATGTTAACGGGTCTATTTCAACCCAAGCCATGATCTTTTTTCCTAAACCTAACCAAGTCGTGTTGTTACCTAGTGTAACACGGGACACCAACCCGGGTCTCCAGCAACATTAATGAATATGTTGTAGGAACACCAACACATCGATATCATATAAACCTTCTTGCACATAGTCAGGCTACTGAAATTTAAGCTGAAAACAGACAAATATCAGAGGCTCAAAACGACCATAGGTCAAACATATTATTTCCTCCATTTTCCCGTGATAACAAGTTAATTATGTCATTATCAAAACAAGACGACTATTGTTTCATTGAGATACCAAGATATTTTTTTTTTTTTAGAATTCCAATTACTTTTTGCTGAAGCCTTCTCAAATGACACATACTAAGAGAGAAGTGATGCAATGATCAATATGCTCTTGTTCATCTGACATTGCCACATATAATGCAATGGTTCCTACAGTGATTTGAGCCTAAATTAACCTTGGCTACTAAACTCCATTCCCGGGAAAACAACAGTTGTTATCTCGTGATAATAACGTAAATAGTTCCTTATCTCAAGAAAACAAATAAAAATTAACTTGTTATCATGGGGAAAAGGAGGAAATTATATGTTTTACCCACTGCTTAGGGCTTCCATATTATTCCTTGCTAATGAAATATCAAAAAGAACAACCGATAGAAGCAAACTTTATTATTGTATTTTCAGTTTCAACAGCTGCGAAGATGCCTCAAATCCTGGTTTAGTCGCTGCCTGAAACTGATTGTGGTGCTTAAGTGAACCTGGAAACACTTTAAGGTTTATCAGTACCTATACATACACCACAGTGCCATTACGCCTAATCTATACCTCTTTCTCACATCACTACAAAAGGACTGTTCAGACCCAAACATAGGGTGCACATTCATGTTGAATCACCTCAGTAGTACAGCGATCCTCAGATCAATGCAATGAACATTTAAAGGGAGACGAATATCGTGTATTGTATATTTTTTTGAGTATTTGTATAGGTTCTTTTAAGTGTTCACTATTGTTACTCCCTTCTTATATTTCATAATAGAGATCACTTTTTAATATAATGACAATGCTGTATGTAATGATGTCTTTATAAATGATGTTTTTTAAGGACCTCTATTTCGCATCACACCAGAGAAGGAAAGGTATTACTAATTGTAATTTTATTCTGTAACATATTTTTAACAGAAGAAAAAAAACTCAAGCTACATTGGTAATTTACATATTTATTTTGTTATGTAAATCATATTTATAAGTGCTATTTTCACAGAGAAGTGATTCTTTGTAAATTGTAAATACATTGCTGTTTTTTTCTCTTTGTGTTGGTTGCATGTCTTTGTATCAGAAGAAAAGACACATTACATATACTACAAGGTAAATATTCCTGTGCAGTCTTGTTATTACTATCATTATTATTTATTTTTCGTTATTAAAGGTGCAGTAAGCAGTAGTCAAATTTAGCCAACTGTTGAATTAAACAAATAAGGGCAATATATTACCAGAGTAACCACTAACTGCTTCAAACTGTAGCTGCTGTTAGCGAGTAAGCTAAGTTAACCATGCAGCTAGCAGTGATATTAGCTGACTCTTCCCAGACCTCTTGATGTACATTGTGGCAAGGGGTTCGCCAGTTAGCATGCTATCTTTAATGGATAACCCTGTAACACAATACATAGACATCTTTGAATTAATGTCAAAACTCTTATCTCTTCACATTCTGTTGATAATTTTAGTTAATTCTGTGAATGTTTCAAACAAAATCCATATTGCACCTTTGATAGTAGTAAGAGTAGAACTGGTATCATTATTTGCACAGTTCTCATTCCATTTTTCTCTCACAGCAGAAAAGACCTTTAGCAGGAGCTCAGGTCAACAGCTCCCTCAGGCTCCCAACATGGTTTGTCAGTATTCTAACATATCTGATCATAGATATGAGGCTTAGTGTAAGCACACTGACATCCAAAGATTTTTCCAACACCTAATATTTTAGCAGTCTTTGATAAATCTCGAGAAATTTGATCAATCTCTTGAAATGTTTTTTTAGAGTGGGTAAAGTAAACTGAAAAATGATGACATTCTTATTTAAATAGACAGCCCTTATTTATCCAATGTGCCGGTTGCACTTCCCATTGAGCGCTGTCGGGGTTCAGCCTCTAGCTCAAGGACAACTCGACATGTGGTCAAGAGAAGCCAGAAATCCAGCCACTAATCCTGCTTTATCTGTTGAGACACGGCCATTTTAACACACCAATATCGTCCTCTGACTTTGCTGCAAACACACATATACATATACATACGCTATGTTCTTAGTCTGGGCCACTTTAATGTTCCAAACCTAGTGCTAAAAGATGACTGTCATATGACCATGATATCATCAGGGTATCTTTTCCACAAAGAAATCTTGGACAGAATTTTTATGCATTGAATGGGGCAAAATCACTGCTCATAGCTGTGCCACTGCTATGTAATAGTAATTATGAATCCAAATGAAATAGGTAATGGTGAAAATCAGGTGTTAGTAGCAATTCATTGGGAAGCAAAATCCTCAATGGATGTTTTTGAACTCTGCATCAAAATGTTCTCAGTTTTTTCATCAGATCTGTGCAATATTACCATAAAAAATAATGAACATTAAAGTTAATGAGAAAAAAATCTTGCATCCATCCAAATCAAAGTCAAAAGTTAATGAGGTCTATTCTGGGCTGAGACCCATCCTCCATCCAAGTTTCGTGGAAATTCGTACAGAAGATTTTATGTAATTATGATGAGAAACCAACCATCAAACAAACAAAGGAGTTGCCAGAAGCAAATACTTGCATATAGACTGAGATAAAAAAAAACTAAACAAGTATAAAGACACAGGCATCAAAGTGTGATTATATAGGTGACACTCTGACATAGACATCAGAAAGTCTGCCCAATGAGAATAATCTAATTAGTCAGAGTGGGAAGATCAGGCCATTTCCACTAAAATACAGAGCTTAAAACATTTCTTATTTCACCTAGGCATTACCTTACATTATATTCTTTGGACTGTTTAAAACATTCTCATCAGCAGCCTACTTTCTGATCCAGAAAAAACTCTTTTCGTTGGTGGTTTCCTCTAAGAATCACCTTGCACACTGTAAATCAAAAATGCCAGTCCACTAATATCACAGGTTAAAGTATTTTAAGTAACTACTAATCCATTCCCACTTCCCTCTGACATGCATCGCTTGAATCTTTCATGACTGATGCATAATCATCTCTCTGGACCTGTGTGTAATTTCTGTGTCTAATGGGAGTCTTAGCCTTCCTCCCTGTCATTACACCGCCTTTAAATGCCAGTTTCTTTCTGAGGGAGCTCTGACTCAGCCTCTCTGGGTGCTCCCTAGAAATACGACTCCCATTCTGCCTACCACATGTAGCCTCCCACCCCTCTGTGGAATACAGACCCCCTATTTATAGAGCTGGCAGGGCCTGTAACCCTGGGCTCGGCACAAACTTTCATTTAAACAGCTACCCCTAGCAATCTACTGAGCGCACACTGACACACACAGGAGATATAGCAGGGTGAGGGTGTGTGTTTGTTGGAGGAAGAAGGAGTGAGAGAGCAAATCCGAGAAGCAACAGGAGACAGAAACAGCGAAATGAAGAGCTGAAGGAATGATTTTGACGGGAACTTCAGTGAAGAAATTACAAGGACCGAGTCACTAAGAAATGGAGCTTGACTGACATGACAACAAATTAGTCCACCTGTTCGGCACTGACGGCTATTGTTGGAAGACTGATCCCTGGATGTGACTTGTTCTGGACCTAACTTCACTTTGAACTTTTGATACACTGGACAACTTATTGAAGAGAGCGCACAAGGGGAAACCAAGATTTCGGAGGACGTACACAACAGCTTTGAGTAAGACTGGGATCAAATTCTTAATCTCTAAAAACATTTTCAAAACACTGTAAAAAGGACTGATACCAGTGTTAGTAAAAGTAGTCTATACGCAGAGATATTACTTTAAAACGTTCCAAAAAATATATATCGTATTCCAGGTTCTAACTACGATTACAAGTTACTGTACACACGTTTATACAAGTGTCTAAATGTAACCTGATCCTGAACACACCACTGTAATTACAAAGCAAGCTCAAGGAAAAATTACAGAGAGTTGTAATTAAGGACCATCTATAAAAAGCCAACCAAGGAAAGGGTGAGGTCTGGGCCACAAGGACATCAAGACTGAGAACAGGACGTCAAGTATCTCAACAAGAAAAACAGCTGCTTGTGGGGGACAGTACAAACCATGGATTCTCATGGAGAACACTACCTCAACAAAAAGGCTGTGCTGTCACCTTTAGGTGCAGCTCGGATGTGCCAGCTGCTACTTGGTTGCACCATAATGGCCCTTGTGTCCCACAGTGCAGGCTACAGTGCGAACTATGGAACCTTCTGCATGTTCGTATGGTGCTTCTGCTTCGCTGTCACACTGGTTGTCTTCACTTTGGACATTACACGGCTCCACGCGTGCATGCCCATATCCTGGGATAACTTCACTGTGGCCTTTGCCATGCTGGCAACGCTCATGTACATAACTGCCTCCGTGGTCTACCCTGTTTACTTCCTACAAACAGAGTGCCCGGATGAGAGCTGTGAAGTCCAAATATACCGCATTGCTGTCACTGTCTGCTCCAGTGTCTGCTGCTTCCCCTATGGCGCTGAGGTGTTCCTGACTCGAGCCAAACCAGGGGCCGTGGTGGGTTACATGGCCACTGTGTCCGGCCTACTCAAGGTGGTCCAGGCTTTTGTGGCCTGCATTATTTTCGGGGCGCTGGCCAACGATAGTGAATACGATGTCTACATTGCCTCCCAGTACTGTGTGGTGGTGTACAGCCTGTGCTTCTTGGTCACTGTGATTGTGATTGTACTGACGGTTTCTGGGAGGACCTCTGCCCTGCGGTTCCCCTTTGACCGGTTTGTGGTTGTCTACACCTTCTTTGCTGTGGTCCTCTATCTCAGTACTGCACTCATCTGGCCCATCTTCAGCTTTGACAGGAAGTATGGCAACACTACGCGTCCTGAGGACTGTACTCGTGGAGAGTGTTCCTGGGACAGTAAGCTGGTGGTGTCTGTGTTCACCAACATCAACCTGATCCTCTATTTTGTTGACCTTGTTTACTCTCAAAGGATTCGTTTCGTCTCCAGCTCTGCTGCATAAACAAACCTTCCCTCCTCAAGACTATGTCCATCATATTCTCCACAGTCCGGTCTCTGTGAAGGACTCAATACGTTGAATCCATCGATTCATTGTGTCATATGCATGTGTGACATCTTTTATTATCAGTATTTGTCTAGAACTGAGATTGTGGGCAGCAAAACTGAAAGCATTACCCCAAGCTACAAACTTGCTGTGACCTACCAGGGAGAGCCTGCCTGGTGCGCTGATAAGCTGATCTCAGAAACTTTGTCCACAGAAGACTCTCTGAAGCACCAACTACATCCCTCCGCTCCAAATTCGTTTGGTGGTTGCACACAGGACAGAGCTGTGGGATTATGGGGTGATGTTTAGAATATCAGAACAGTGTTATGTCAGTCAATCTTAGAGAGGCTGACAATTTATTTAAGTATTAATATATTGGATGAAAAGATTTCTCATAGAGATGCATCGCTTATGTTAAGTATCCAGTATGCACTGAACATAGGTTTTGGTTTTCAAGCCATTTTTTGCAGTTTCCAATTTGCGTTCTTGTCCTCATTTTCACGGTATGTAATGCCGACTAATTGTGTTTATCAGTCTTTTTCTGTTATTCATTGAATGTTAAATGTTTCTGATACATGAACTTTTGAGGCAAAATCTTGAGAGCAGTATTAATTGGATTATTTGGGACAAGCACAGTCTTCTTTTTCTATGTTTCTGGCAAATTCCCATGTTTAATAAAATATCAAAGATCATGTTTTGTTTGTCTTTTTCAATTTATGTAACTTTCAGAAGACTCAAATCATACATTTAATTTGTGTACTATTAATAAAGGTTGAAATCAAAATTGATTTTGGCAAGTTTTTATTGATTGTTATAAAGCAGAGTAGAGGAAAGCACGGTTTCATTTGAATCCCTGAAAACGTTTATCCTTAGTAGATTCCCTTTCAATGTGTAATGGAAATCTGTGTCAGGTTGGAATGGAAAGACTTTACACTCCTGAGGCTGAAGATACACTTGCTTTTGACGACATGAGGACCCATGAGCCCTAGCTGGCTTTGGAGTGTTGGTTGTGCACATCCTCAGAAATGAATGCTATGTGTGTGCAAATGCAAATGCAAATGTAACTGAACGGTAGGAGAAGTGTAGGGCCAGTACTGGGATGTGACCGGGTCAGAGAACAAATAACAATAACACTAAATTCCATCCTTCTGTCATTCACTTAATGTCCTGAGTGATGACCAACACCAAAGAAAAAAGACAAGATAAGAATCCCCAACTGGGATTTTTTTTGCTGGCGACTAGGTTAACACCCACATGTTGTAGCCTAGCTATGACAATAACTTCTCTAAACTAAAGCTTTTCTTTATACCTCACCTTAAAATGTTCAAGGGTGAGGTAATTCTTCTAAGTTTTAGTAACGCAACATTTAGTCTCAATCGATTACTTCCATTTACTTTGACTCCCTCCTGGTACGAAGAACTGAAACTGCCAACATCAAAAATGAATAAAGAAAAAAGTAAATATAGGCTTTTCGATTAAGATTTTACACAATGTGACATAAATTGATATTTCTGTTTAATTTGCTGCTGTATTCACTTACCTTTGCATTAATCCCCTTTATTCATTTACTTTCCCATTTGTTTTAGCCTACCAGTTTATTATTCATTTCTTATTTTACTTACATATTTATCTATTACTTTGCTGAATACAAAGGGAAAGACTTGTGAAATACATATATATATATACACAAAAAAATGATGACTCAATAAATAAAATGGGAAAGTAAATATATTGGAGGAATAAAACAAAGATTAATAAATAAAACAGAAATGTCAATTTCTATCACATTTATGATTTAATTAATGCTACATTGACTTTTTTTTTTTGCATTTACTGACATGTAACATATGTAATATCCATTTATGTATTAATTTTGGCAGTTCAAGTCCTCCTTACACCAGATGTACAGCAACAGGCGACCTAATAAAATGTTACCTCGAACAAAATTAGCATACATTTTTCTCGCAGTGTGAACAATGTTTGTTGTTTTTAGACATTTTAATGCTGAAATGTGACGTATTACATCTTTAAATTAAATAACTGTTCTATTTAATTGGGCTATTTTAATTGTATCTGCAGCCCTGGACAGCCGATCCCGCCAAAGCTTTAGCCTCACAACCATCCACAACCTTGTGACACATTAAGCTAGCAGCTGAAAGACAAATGATAAAAGGTGGACTATTACTTACCACAGGCGGTTAACTAGGCTACAAGTTGTCTTTCTGGGTCAGGATAACATCTGTCTCCATTCCCCAGAAAATAGACTCTCCCCCTGCCTTTCGAGCTTTCCGCCAGCAGATGATAGTAAAGCGCCGACACGGTGACCAACTTTTCAGCCCCGCGGCACAACCTGATGCAACCAGCTTTTCGGTTTAACAGTGCCCGCCCCAAATTACGGCTGATCTCCCTGTGATTGGTCAAACGCGTTCCGTGCTCTCTAATGAAGCGAGCTCATTGGCTCCGTCACATCTCTGTCAAATGTCCCCTCGGCAGATACAGCGGAGCGCGAGACAACCTGGGCCACGTTGACTGTTGTAATCTCAGGTGTTTTTTCCAGGTGGATGCGGAAGTAAGAGGCTCTACATTTTATTCGTAAGTGTTTTATCGTTTATGTTTTATTAAAATGTAGAGCAATATGGCTGCCGCTGACTGTCGTTTGTTTACAAACGTCGTAATGAGGAAGTAAAGAGTGTGTTTACTACTTCAGCACGACATCTCCAAGGCTGTACAGTAGCTACGAGAGGCACGATAGTTATCGATCTTAAGAGAACCACCTGTTTTTGTTGTTCCAAGTGGATTAACTTCTGCTAGAGTTAAAGTTTTGAGCTCTGTTCACACACAGGTAGAATGAGTGTGGGTTTCATAGGAGCAGGCCAGCTGGCCCACGCTCTGGTGAGAGGCTTCACAGCTGCAGGTGAGTTATGAGTCATACTGTTACCATGCATGACTTCTGTTGTTGATGTATGATGATTGCAATCAGACACTGAATTGATTTCTGGATTTATTTATGTTTTTTCTATTTTAAGGCGTGATTGCCACCCACAAAATCACAGCCAGTTCCCCCGACACAGATCTCCCCACTGTACAGGGACTGCGGGTGGGTAACTTACCAAACTAGGCATATCAATATTTTGTATAATTGAGTAAGCGATTCTGTTTAATAAAGTTTCAATTCATAGTATGTAACATTGTTGGATGCATGTAATGGATTCCTATGGATATTTCTAGTACTAAATTATGTAATTTGTACAGAGACTGGGAGTCCATTTCACCACCAGTAACAAAGAGACTGTCAACAAGAGTGATGTTCTCTTCCTGGCTGTGAAGCCACACATCATCCCTTTCGTACTGGATGAGATCGGACCAGACATTGAAGATCGTCACCTCATTGTGTCCTGTTCTGCAGGTGTCACCATCAGCTCTATAGAGAAGGCAAGTCATGGCCCCCTGAGATTGTTGAAAACAGAATTTAATCTTTAATATATAGATAGACAGATAGACGCTCTTTTTATATGAAATGGTAAGTAATTTTTTAAGAGCTCTATATTACTGCATCACCGATTGTGAAATTCTGGTTTTATTGTTTGTGCTAAAATAAGTCTCTGACTGTTTTCCTGTGCCATTAGCTCATTAGACCCTCTGGCAAAACAGTCACATGTTGTAACATGTCTTTGGTTAGCTGCTTGAAGTGGTTGGAGTGTGAACATCCATACATTTGCATTTAATAGGACTAGGATATGTTGTCTTTGCTAATATTATATTAATGATAGACAAAAGCAAATTAAAACTATTCCAAAGTTAATTCTTTCAAAGTTTCAAACTATAAATGAGAACTCCTGTTTATTCAGTACTTTGATATCTTTCACAGAAGCTACAGCAGTATCGCATTGCTCCAAAGGTGATGCGCCTCATGACCAACACGCCAGTGGTGGTGCGCGAGGGTGCAACTGTGTACTCCACAGGCACCCATGCAGAACTGGAGGATGGACGGCTCCTGGAGCAGCTCATGGCCAGTGTGGGGTACTGCATTGAGGTGGAAGAGGACCTGATTGATGCTGTCACTGGCCTCAGTGGCAGCGGCCCTGCCTATGTGAGTCTTTTGCCCAATTTCACATTTCCTGTAAAACTGTTTCCCCTACCCTACAACTATGTTTGTGGCCTTGCAGGCGTTTACAGCTGTAGAAGCTCTCGCTGATGGTGGAGTTAAAATGGGCCTGCCCAGGAGACTGGCTGTGCGCCTTGGAGCCCAAGCCCTGCTGGTATTGCTGTTTTGTCTTTTTTAACAAATTTCTGTGCTACATGTACATGCTTTCCTTTATGTTTTGTTTTTGTTCCCGTTTCTTTAGGTTACCATTGGTTTGTATAGTTACCTCGGCATCAAAGTGTACTCACTCATAGATCCAGGCAACCTTATGCCAAATGAATGTTTTTCATCAAGATTCATATATTATTCCCTAAGAAATTAACAAAAGTGTCGAGAAAAAAAAAAAAACTTTGTGTGAATCTAATGTGGATTTCCCTTTTCCTATGTTTCTTTTAAGGGAGCTGCTCGGATGCTGTTGGACTCCGAGCAGCACCCCGGCCAGCTCAAGGACAACGTGTGCTCGCCAGGGGGCGCCACCATCCACGCCCTGCACGTCATGGAGAGTGGCGGCTTCCGCAGCCTCCTGATCAACGCTGTAGAGGCCTCCTGTGTTAGGACCAGGTGAGTTGTGTCAGACAAACAAACTATCAAATGTTTTTCCTGCTCGAGGGATGCACGAGAGATGTGGTTAAGTTCATTTTCCTACTCACATGCCCAAGTTGATGTATTACCTCTGAAGTTTATTATTCAGACAGTAGATGGAGCTGTATGCAAATACTGTTACAATGAGAGTTTTGTCCTTCTCTGGTTACTATTTACTTAGTGATAAGGTTATTATGATGCTGCTATACTAGATGTTGTGCCAAGTATTTCGGTTTTATCCCTGCTTTAAATGTCTCTGTGTTCTATCCTCCTCTAAAAAGGGAACTTCAGTATTTGGCTGACCAAGAGAAAATCTCCCCAGCTGCCATAAAGAAGACAACTCTGGACCAAGTGTTGCAGCAGCCAGGAGTGACTGCAGATGCTGTTGGAGTCAGACCTCGTGGGATCAGTATGTTCAGCAGCAGCAGCAGCAGTAACCCAAGGAGCAAAAAGAAGTGAACATTTCTTTTGTAACGCTCAGACACAGCACGTTGTAATGTGAGGATGAGATAAGCTATACCCAGTGGAGTACTCCCTAGAATGAAATATATATATTTGGGATGATACTGTGAAAAAAAGCAATATTTCTTTTTTATAATAAACTGTCCTTTCTTTTTGAGATGTAATGTTTTATATTCCTACAGTAGTTTACAGTATGCACCACTTGTCTCGACATTTATTGGGATCGGACATTCCTCTTCGAAACTTTTCGATTTCTTCTGAAAAGGCCCTTTTAGTGACTGTTAAGACAACTGGTATGGGTTGGTCTTATTTCAGTGGTGGTTAAACTTAGGAAAGATCTTCTCGCATACATACATAATGAGAATTTCAATATCTGTGGTTGATATGAATTTTTAAATGTTTTTGTAGATCTATTCTGATTGCAAAGTTAGGTTTGCTAAATAATTCAGTTCAGTGGTATGCAGTGAAGCTTTAAACTCTACACCAGGGCTGATCAAAGTGGGGCTCCGGAGCCAAAGGTGGTATAATTTGTAGTTTTGTTATACCATGAAAAAAATCACGTTATAGCAATAACATTTTACGAGATGACAACATGAATATTTTATTGCTATAACAAGATTTTTTTCATGTTGTAACAAGATATTTTCATGTTATTGTGACAAACTTGTCATGTTACAACAATATAAGTTATCACAATTCAACATGTAACTTTTCACTTTAATCGTAACATGATGAGTTCCTTGATACGTTTAAATCTCAAAATACCAATTGTTGTCATCTCGTTCTAACAATAAAAAATGTGCTTATCATGCCACACTAGAAAAAAATGGCAGATTGCTATGGCAGTGATGAAAATTTTCTTTGCATGTAGCATATTATGTGAGAAAACTACAGAAGCCTATTGCTGCCAAACCACAAAAAGATAAATGGATTGGTATCGCATTATAACATGAAGGATTTAATTGTGATAATACTTTATTTTCATGTCATATCAGGATATTTTCACGTTTTTACAACATAAGAACATATCACGTTATAAGAAGAAACTCTTGTTAGTTTCACATTAATAGTAGTAAAAGTAATTATTTTTTATTTCTTAAAAATGCAACGAAACTGGAAGTTTTCAAAAGCTTACATGATTAAAAACAGCAGTGGATGTGATTTAATTGTGCGAGCGTTTGTTGGAGAGCAGTTCTGTTTTTTTCAGTCACCTGATGAGTGTTAGCAGCTAGTGAGAGTGTGACAATAAGGGGAACATTTTGGGTGAAAATGTGTTTTTTTTTCTCCCTTGTGATGGGAAGAAGATCCTTCATGAATGAAGGCACGTGACCAAACACGATGACGTCTGGCTTCGATACAAGAGAAAGGAATCAACAAGGAGAGCACGAGCTGGCGTCTGGAAGCGCCAACGCTTCTGTCAGTGAGCCGACATTTAACCGCTGCCCCTGATGTTTACTCGCCGTCGGGACGGTACCAGGAGAGGAAACTGACGGCCACAACCCCGGAGAGCGTCATTTTTTACAACCAGGTGGGTCCGTAAACCAAACAGAGTCTGTGTTGTTATGCTGAGTGTGCACGCTTGCCGACGAGCTGCGGTTAGCTTCACGGGCTAGCATGCCTAGCCGTCCTCGTCAAGCTAGCATGACGCGTACCCGAAACGGATTTCAAAATAAGACTAACACGCTGGCTCTCGCTTTTGAGAGTTTTTTATTGTGAAACGCCCGTACCGGAAAACTGTCGCGTACTCACGGAGAGCTGACAACAGTCGGGCTCGCTACTATGCTGAGATGGCAGCTAATCTTTTGTACACACTCATGAGCCGCGGATCAAACGTGTCACTCTGATTCGGGGGCTTGGTGTCACGACGGGCAGCAGTTTTCGCCTGTGAACGGTGATTTTTCCCCTTCCGGCAGAGAAATCGCTCGAACAATGCTTCAGTGGTAGTGGGGAGGCTGAGCACGGGGATTTCCTCGCCTGCTTGTTTTGTAGGCGGGGAGTTGTTTGCCACTTTCACAAGCAGCCGATGAGAGGCTGGAGACACACAAGGAGTCGAGGAATGTCAAAACTGTGCAACTAGGCTGCTCTTTTGTGATAAATATTGCGCGTGCCGGTGTATCCCAGCGCATCTTCTTCTTCTTCTTCTCCTCCTCCTCCGTCTTCTTCTTCTTCTTCTTGCTGGTTTGTCAACTCATGCGCTTCTTGCTGTTCAAACCTGCTGCTTCATCACCTCGTTGTGCAAAAGGAGCAGGAGCGAGCCGAGGCAGCGGTTTAGCAGGACCAGGTTGGTGTTTTTTTTTTTGTTGTTTTTTTTTTAATAATAAAATATTAATGTTTATTTATTTAAAATATTTCCCCCTTCATGACAAATTCCTGACGTGATTTTGTAAATCTGAGCAGCGTGTTCTTGCTTTTGTGCGGCTTTTGAAACGAATGCATGCGCGGATTTTCATCTGGTAAAAGAAATGCATCGAATTGGTTCACCTGAAGTGACAATTCATTTAACCAGTGGTTCAGTTGTAACAATGGCAGAGGCGAAACCCTAACCCGCCGTCCTTGGCTTTAATACCACAGCCAGGCAAGCATTGTTTCATATCTAGGAGCCAACAAACAAGTAGCGGTATTTTTATCGTGCTGAATCATCACAATGATGTATTTAGACGTTTCTCAGAATCCACCCCGAAATATGGCACCACCGCACAAAGGTCTGCTCGCTGGATTAAAGGGGGTCGATGTCTTATCACCAAGCCGCCTTTTATTGTTATTGTGATTATCATCATCACCATCATCATCATCACCATCACCATCACGGATCGAAATGGTGCTGATCTGTCGTGCACAGTCAGTCATCAAGCCTTGAGCATCAAGTGATGACCATCATGCATTTATCAATAGGCTCATCTACATTCATGCTGAGAACGTGCATTTTTATTGCAGCGCTGTCAGGAATGTACATCAACAAGCGGGGTGTGAGTACATTTCGACTAAGTGCTCAAGTGTCAACTGCGATGTCAAATCCATTTTAAAAATGCATGATAAGCAATATATTATGCTCGCATGTGTTGTTATAATGGAGTCTGGCAACGTGTGGCTGTTTTAAATTGGGTCATGTGTAATTATGGGATGTATGGGAAGTTGAAAACAACACATAATTCAGGTGGTATTTGACATAAAATGCTGGTGTGGGAGATGAGTATTTTTGTGTGGGTTTATTTTTGTATTTTCTTTGTATAAAATACCATTGAGCACAAGCTTTACGCAGTATAAGACTTGATTTATTTTGGAGGCAGATGCTCTTGTTTCTCTCTGTGTGACATGATGAAATTTGCTGCCTATTAGAGTGCACGCTTACGGAGGGCAGGTAATGAATTATCCATGGAGAATCACCGTGCAATTTGAAAAGTCACCTTGGAAACTGTTGAGCGTTTATAGGCAGCGGGGCTAAACAGATAGAAGTTGCCCATTCTTGCTCCGATATCCAACTTATTTCATCATCTCTGTTCATGCGAGCAGGGCATTGAAGTGTGTTTAGCAGACAGGCCGGCCCTACATCAGAAGCTCGGCTTTGCAATAAAGCGTAATGCCCATCTCTGCCTTTTCTCTGCAGGTAACCAGAACAGATGAGGGCCCATATTAGAGCCCGATGGGGCTGTGTGGATGGATGCAGGGAGTGGTGGAGATCAGATCTAAGATTTATCGCCTCTTGCATTGAGGTAGCGATGATAAAATAAGTCTGGATACCGTAGAGGTGAACCGAGTGCACAACTCATACCCAGTGGCGTTGCTCAGAATGGGCAGGCGGTGGAGGGAAGAAGAGGATATTTGAGGTTGATGAAACACGAGGCAAGACTTTACACAGCATAAGGCGCAGTCTGGCCACCAACACCTCTGTATGGCCAACACAGCTGTGCCTTGGGAGTAGTTACGCCTATTCAGGACAATTAATAGCCTCCAGAAAGGAACACAAATGTGGGATTTGTCCACAAAAGTGCTGCTTAAGCTGCACGGGGAAATGGGAATGCCTGGAAGGAAGGGAGAAAAAGATCAATATAGTTTTTTTTCCTCGTCTTTTTTTGCAGTAGGGAGGGAATCTTGGTGATGAAACCTCTTGCAAGTGCGGTGCGGATTATGATTGCTTAGCGTTGCGATATGCCCGCTCCACTTCTCAAAGCAATACTTTCATCCAGACAGAGTAGCAAGTGTGTTTGATGAATTTCTGTTTGGAACTTGAGTTAGACTTGGCATGTTCATTACCGCCGTGTGTGTGTTCATAATTTAGATTAGCCAGTACTGGACAGAACATGGTGAGCAAAGGCGTCCAGCGGTGCATTAATAGCTGCTGTTTATCATGTAACCTACTTTTAACTTGGCTGATTAATGTTTGAGAGACATCAGTGGTGAACTGACATGAAAAACAAGTCATTTGACCGGACAAATGCTTCTGTAAGCAGTCAAAGTGAAACCAGTGAACGACACAATAAAGAAATAAATAGTGTCTATGCACTTAAAAATAGACAGTTCTTCCTATGTTCTGATACGTCAGGGGTAGGGATGCAAATTTAAAGCAAAAAAGACATGAGAAACGTGATTTGACCGGACGTATACTTCTGTTAGAAGTCAAAATGAAACTAGCTAATGACATTATGAGGAAGTCAGCAGTTTCTATGCATATCTGAGAGCACTGGGGGACAAAAATAGACCGTTCTTCCTATGTTCTGATGTCCTGTGTAGGGATGCAAATATATAGCAAAAAAGACATTTAGATTTGACCAAACTCATACTTGAGTAAGATGCCACAATGAAATTAGTTAATGACACAGAGTGGAAGTCAACAGTGTCTATTCATTTTGTAGGGTATTATTAAATTCTTCTGTCCATGTTCTGAGTAGGGTGCACATTTAAAACAGTTTCTTTAATCGATAGTTGGTTTATCATTAATTACATATGAAATATGTTGAACGTTTTTCCATTGGACAAAAAATTTGTTCTAACCAACTGACATATTCTATGTTTGAAACAAAATCAGAGAACGCTACATTAGGAGTTAGAATAAAGTTAAGATAAACACCAAGTTGTAATGACTTCATTTTAATTGCAAAGCTCCAGTCAATCAGGACTCAATACTTGACCCAACAAAATCCAACCCTTATTCCGTCTTTTCATAGTATAAATAACTGGTATTTTAATTAGATACATTTTTCTGATGCCATTAATTTTTATTTTATACTCATATTTTATAAACAAGTTGTAATTTGTGACAAAATACTTTTGGATGTATTTGTGCCGATCTTGATTGTAATTTCATACGTATTAACTCGGTTAAATACTTAACAGCAATTAATCAGTAATTAATCCTGAATCATTAGCATCTCAAGTCATGTTTATAAATAGGTTGAATATATTGAGACCTTTTTCTTAGACAAGCAGATCATTAAACTGCCACTAATACTGCATGTTTTGGTTCTTAATCAAATTAGCATACTCTTTGAAATGACTGTAGATTTCTAAAATAAATGGCTGCTATAGATTCAACTATGCACACATATATTCAGCAGGATACAGCATTAAGATTTTTTATTGCTTGTTTAGTCCAGTTAGTAACTTTTAACTGGCACTGATAGACAAGAGGACAATCAAATTGTATGAATGTGCAGGTTTTTATTCTACAAAATGCTCTTTATTTAAAAAAGAAGAGTGACACAATTGTTTAAAGACTATCCTGCTTTCGTTAAATAGAACAATGAGTTATTTGATATTTGCTTAGTTATTTAGTATTTAGTTGCAGTAACAGGGTGAGTAGGTTGTAGCTCAGTTTCTTGCTGAAGATTAAAGATGCATTATGTTGTTTGGGGGAAGACATTTCAGTCAGAATAGAAAGTTCTTCATTGACTCACTCAAGGTTGAATTTCTTCTTCAAAACTCCATCATAGCGAATTATAATATATTCAGCTCATCTATTTGTGGACTGACACGCTGGGTGCTGTGGGGATCAAACTTGTGACCATTTGACCAATTAACAATCTTTATTCCACTTCTACATTCCTTGAAATGTTAAAGTCTGTGAAGCACTGAGAGTGATGACTCCCCAGGTTGCGATGAATAGTTGAGGGAGACTTGACTTACAAAGTCTTGGTACCGAACGCACGGTTATTAATTCAGACTGAATGCTGGAATGACGTAATTGTGATTTTCTTTTTTGGACACGCACTGAAAGTGTGAGGCTCCATCAAATATCCTGTAGGCAGACATCATCAGTCACTTGGCATAATTTGAACTGAGCGCTGGCAGTGTTATTAATAGAAATTAGCATCTTTGTTACTCTCAGGTAATAACTCTGCTGCTAACCGGCTGCACTTGAATCAAAGCACTCCACAGGAGAAAAATAAAATGATACATTTGTTTTCTTTATTAATTTTTTTAACTCGGTGTTGCTGCTGAGCTCTGTGTGTGTGATGGCCTTATCACAGAGTGGTGTTTCAGAAGAGAAATCATGGCAGTGCAGTAATACCCAGTAAAAGATGTGAATTAATGCAGCGCTGTTTTACTTTCAGTAGCACTGAAATGTATTGAACTGCTCTAGTTTAGCCTTTTGTGTGCAGAGTGCTGTGTTGTAAATGTTCGGTCAGTGCAGTATGCATTTAATATGTATGCAACCAGTGTAGTAAAGCTCCTGGATATTTTGCCAGTGTGTGGGTTGCCTGCAACCCTTACTTCCTCTGCCAGTGCAAGGCCGAAGTATCAAGAGCTATTCTCTTCCTGTTTAATCAAGTCCTCCAGGCAGATGCTGCAGAAGGCCAATGAAGTCTCCTCTCCTGTCCTACTGCTTGTACTAACAGAGCAGCTCTGAGAGTAAACAGCAGCTACTGAGCTCGGAAATGGATAAATCTGTATCTATCGAAACATTCGTTAATTCAAACCCGTCTAACCTTAGTCCCTTTAAATAAGCTTCACATTTTCAGTGACTCCAGAAAATACAGAATCCCCTGGGGGCGGTGATTCATGTTTTCACTTTAAACCACATGAACTGGATGCAAATCACAGACATAAATGTACCACATGCTCTTCTGCATGGTATAACATACTAGCTTCCATATGGGGCTTTCTCAGTGCCAGAGTTTATTATAGTGCATCATTGTGTGGTGTCTATTTTCACATTATGACAAATGATCAACATTCAGTCATGCACATAAAACTGTGTAGAGAAATATATAGAAGTTTTGTACAGATATCTAACTTTGCTGTGGTTCACCTCCATTTTACAACTAGTTATACTTTATACCTCGAGATTGATTTCAAAATGAGCAATATCGACAAATACGTTGAGCCTAAAAGCAACTAAAATAACACATGCTTGACTAATTAGTTATTAGCCTAAAAAGGATGTGCTTTAATCCTGAAAAGAGAGTTTAATTTAAGATTAGGAATTATTGATAATTTAAAATGTAAATACCACTATTATCTTTCTATTAGGGTGTCAATTAACGATTGTATTGAATATCAATTAATCTGCCAATTGTTTTCACGATTAATCGATTAATTGTGTAGACTGTGAAATGTCAAAACCATTGTGAAAATTCCCTCTCTATTTCTTAAATCAACATCACAAAACTCAGACTCTTCATGTACCGTCATAAAAAGAAACGGAAAAAGTGGCAAATTCTTCATGTGAGAAGATGCATCAACAGATTTCTTATATTAATGCTTGAAAAATATCATCAAAATAGATCGGAGATAAATTATCTTCTGGTTGAGTTACTGATTAATTGACTAATTGCAGCTTCACTCTTTTTTATTAACTTAAAGGCATCAAAATAATTTTCAGTTCTAATTTTTATATACATTTACCCCAGTCCTAGATTAAATTTAGTGCTTTGTAAAATTAGAAACATTCAGGTGCTAATGAATAAGTTAATCGTACTTGTTATTTATTCTGTAGAAGGTAGAAGTTCGTTCTGTTTAGTCTTTTTCGAATCTTGTTTTTACTGCGTGTTTTGTAAAAGTGCATTTCTGGAGCAAGAGTCACCAAAGCCTTGGATAAAACGATGACATATTTAGTTTCAGAGTGAAAGTATGTCTTCATATCTACCTTGACATAATTTGCAAGTCAGAGCTTTACTAGGGCAATGTACAGACTGTTCCTAACAACCATTTAACTCTTCAATGAAATAGTCATACTGTATTTATTCTGTGAGTCAGGATCCAAAAGATTTCAGTAAACTGCTATTTTTGCATCGCCCTGAACCTCCGCTGGTCAAAAGCACTGGCTTAGTATTTCCCCTCTACTACAAGCGTATCACATTTCCCTGTGAAAGCTGCTGAATGATTTCCCCTCTCCCTCTTTTTGTCACTCTTATTTCACGCTCTGAATACTTAGTAGTTAATAGCTTCCCTCCCCTTCTTCCCATCGTACCTTTTCTTTCTTTCAGACAGACACACTCACTCGCACTCTGCTGCTCTCTCCGTGCACAAGTTCGTACCAGTCATCCAGTAAGTCTTCCAGAGCTATCAGAGGAGTCTGATTTTTAATTTGCAGTTAAATGGCGCCCAACACATGGAGCGTGCTTGATAATTGACTTCACTCAGCTGAAGGGAGGAATGATTAGATCTGAATATCTAGGCGATCTTTTTTCAACTCCCAAACTAGCAGGGAGGGAGTAAAAGTACTGGCTCTGATCAGGCGTGAAGTGATGAAGATGACTATTTATGGCATCCGGGGTGGCGAGGTTGGCTGACTGCATTAAACGTCTGACCCCTGATGGAGCACAAATAAGCATGATGGGGAAAGTGCTGACATCTCTTTTTATTTTTTCACACACTTATCTCATCGCGTGCTTTTTTCAGTATCTGTGTGGTCATCATCGCTCTACTTCCTGTGGAAAGTCCATGATAATGGAGCGAGAGGCTACATGTCTCATACATTATTGATCGGGGAAACTGAATAGGTGATCACACTGACTTCACATCCAGCTCTTCTCTTTTTTTTTCATGTGTTAATTGTCTAAGAAAGACAACAGAATGCTGAGCCGTTCTGTCATCTTAGGCCACACAGCTCCTATGTCTCTTCTCTTGGCTGTACAAACCTTTATAAGTCTAGACTGGTCACAGCAGAGGAAGAAGATTTAAAATAGGCATATGACCAAAATGAGCCGCATTGTTCGTCCTCTCCTTTTTGGAGCGAAAAGCATTGTTTGGTGTGAGATGATATTCAGCTGTTACTTTCACAGAACTGAGTTGCCATTGTTGGACGCTGCCCGCGCTCTTCCTGAAAACAGTCTTTCATCAGCATGCACCTCCACTGTCTAGTTTTATTCACTTCATTAGCAAGCTGCCGGTGCCAAGCGCTCGGACGCTTCTCCTCAAGAATTGATCATGACAGGTTAAATTTATATGTGCTTGTGTGGTTTTGGCGATCTGTCTCCGCGTGGATACATGTGCATGTGATTAGCTACGTGATGTGACTGTCATGTCTCAGCAAAGCTTGTTAGTCCTCCCAAGCCACGTTTAGTATTCAGAGTGCAGGCGCTGTCGTAATCTGGATTCTGAGGCAGGTTGCAGGGGTTTTTTGTTTGCTCTTATGGCCCTGATAATCTTGTTACACTGCTGTCAAGTGGAGCTGGCTCTCCCTGCAGCCCTGAACCACCATGCGTGCCACCTCGACTACCAGAAATCCACCCCCCCCCCCCGTCCCCACCAGCCCACCGCCATTTTGAGACAGCCGTTGATGGAAGAGCCTTGGATGTATCCTTGAAGAATCACCTCCTGAGCATCTTTATTCAGCCTCCCACCCCCCCGCCCCCGTCTCCCACCCCCACCTTAGGCGGCGAACGACAGTGATAAATATTCATCAGGGGACGCAGTGCGTGGATGCTGTAGCCTCGGTTCCCCCTCAACAAAGGGTCCCCTAGCTAATGGTGTCCATCCTTGGCAGCCCCCCTGGAGAGATCCTGTGGAGGGGATGATATCATTAAAGCATGACACGGGCTCAAGGCCGGACCTATCATGTCACATCAGCATTAATCCCAGCAGAGTTTTTTTTCTCCCCCCGCCTTGAGTCTCAACCTAAGCCGACCCCACCTCCACGGGCCGCCCTCTATAGATTCACATGAACACAGACAGCTTTTGAAGGTTGGCCGGGTTGCTCGCGTCGTGTTGGTTCAACTTCACAACTTCCTAATTGGCACCTTGGTTTTGGTCCTTGCTGAGATCAGTATCTTTTTTTTTTTTTTTTTTTCAACCTCAACCTGTTCTTCTCAAGCTCCTCCAATTGTGTCGAGCGTGCATTTTTCACAAGGCCGTTTTCTCTCTCTCTCGTTCTTTTCTTCTCACCCTCTCTTTCCCTCTCTGTCTGTCTCTCTCACCATCCCCTCCTTCCCTTTCTCTGGGTGACCACACTCAGCGATTTCTATTTCCTGTGGGTGTGATGTCTCTCCTCCGCAAGCAATCAGCTCTGATTTGTCAGCGTTCTTCCAGGCGATTCATAAAAATTCAGCAAGTGCCTACAAAAGACGTCTGTGTCCCCGCGCTTGCTCCCTGCCTCTGCCGGCCCCGTGCTCCGAGCTGCAGCTCTCGCCTGCTGCTCCCTTTTGCTAAGAAACAAACAAAAGACCTGAGATCATTAATAGGAGGTGATACATGAGTGCAGGGAATCGGTGCATCGGTGTCTGACGTCCTTGTTTTTGGTGAACTTGTCAAATGCAAGGGCATCCTGTTGCAAATCAGTACGGCAAGTCTGAAATTTTCCTGTCACTTTTTTTAGGGAAAATTACAGGTGTGTTTTTCCTTTCTCTTTTTCCTCTCTGTGTGTTTGTGTGAGCAGGCCTCTTTGTCTCTGCGAGGTATGACATGCCTGGTAGTGGAAGGGAGCAGCTGTGCATTGGACCTTGTCTGTGTTGGGCTGCCATGCCCTGTCATTGGTAGCCGTCTGTTGGCAGCAGCTTGTGCTGGAGGGTTGCAGCCTGGGCGCAATCCTTCCACGGTGTCATATGGTGAGCTATCAGCCATGCCAAGCCATTCCTACTATGTTACCCCTCAACAGCTGTGTGACCGAATACGCCTCTTCAACCTGGACAATGTGCCATCTCTCTGCATTTTTCAAGATTCCAACTGCTTATTGAACAATGTTGGGTCTGGGCAGCTGAGGGGAAAATGATAGGCTTATATGAAATTTGGAAGAAGCAGCCTTTTTTTTATTTTTTTATCCACTCTCATCCCAGTAGCTATTAGTGGAGTACTTTCCCGTCTATTTGTCCATTATCTGTGCATCATCAAGCAGACCATTATCCCATTATGTTTTGCATCTGTGGTCCAAATGCTTATTGGAAATGAGTCACCACAAAGGCCGGTGAAAGGTAGGTGTTACTATCAGTCTATTCATAGCCGGCCCAACAAGGATGAAAGTATCGCATTTAAAAAGTCCTCCTCAGAACGTGAAAGGCCTTTTTTTTTTTTTTTTTTTTTTTTTTATACGGGCATCCGCAGCACGGGGAAACGTTGCCGTTTTATGAGGAGCCAGAGGATTTTTCTGAAGTGAAAGCATCAAGAATGCGAGTCACAGTCTGACCTCATGTTATGTCCCCCGCCTGTGTGATAGTGTCGTATTCAGGTCATTTTTAACAAGCGTCTGTCTCTCCCTGTTTGGCTCAGGTGACCGGTCCACCTGTAGCACCCTTTTGTTGCCATGGAAATATCCTGGCCATCTTAGTGCACTTCAGAGCTACGTCGCTTCTCCTTTTTATTAATTTTATTTCTCCCTCTCTGAGCTTCGCTACTCACATCATACATAAACATGATTCGTAGCTTAGTGTAGGCTGTAAACACATGCACACACTTGACAGTAGTTCCTCTTTTTTTTGTGGGGATTCTTTTGTTTCCTGTTTTGATACTAAAAAGTTGTAAGAGCCCACATGCATTTGTTTATGTACTAAGCACAAACACTCCGCCGGCCTGTGCAAATCAGCTTACAGAGGCAATGTGCTGGCTGGGCTGACTGTGGTGGGTGCCTGTGTCGCTGACACAGCATTTACTGTGTGTAGTGTAAAGCACCCAGAGCCACAGCTGTGGGTGTGTTTACGTGTGTGTGTTTGCTTATCCTGAGACAGAAGGCACCCAACCTTCTGTCTGTCTTGCCACCACCAGGTTAGATTTCTTGCCTGCACAGCTTCTCTCGGTGTTCCCCTTAGTACTGACATGACAGAATGAACTGCAGTGCAGCCGTGTTATTCTGGACAGTAGCTGAGGCTCTGCAGTAGTTACAGCATAGCGTCTCTCTCTCATTGATTTATGGGATTATAGTCACACACCAGCCAAATCTAGACAGGTGTGACCGTCTAGACTGGACAGCTTGGACAGTAGACGAGAGCCGGCCGAGCGCCCCTCCTGTGGATGCATTTAGCCGAGGTTATATCTACAGTAGTGAGGCTGGAGGCTTTGTTTCAGTCTGTCCACGTCCTCCACTCTGAGAGGCTACCCTTAACGAAAGTGATTCGAGTTTTGTTTTCCAAGAAATCATTGTGAACCGCTGCCAGACGACTAAATGTCATCCTCCTTGTGACTAGCCACGCTGCACTTTAAATGCAGCACAGGGTCCAAGTGAGAGACCTTTGTCGGAGGAGGAAATGCATACCACTAAGTTGTTTCCTCTTACCGACAGGTGCAGTAATAGTCCAGGTACCACTTGCTGAACAGACTTGGCATCATTTACAAGGAAGTGTTAAGTCCTTGACCCACTTTATGGCTTGTGTATTTGAAGGACTTAGTCATGCTGTAGCTTTGCTGCCAGAAAATACTTTCTTGTGTATTTCACAAGTGTTCTTCCTTCAAGCTTTTCTATTTAAGTGGTATTGTTCTTTGTACTCACAGTGACTTTTCTTCCCCACAGACCAACCAGCAGCACAGGTGGACGCGGCTCTTGTGGCATGACTACTACAAACAAGGGAAACAAGGCCTTGAAGGTAATTGGCATGTATGAAAGCACATTTAATTTGTCAAAGAGTGACAGATTAAGCCCACCAGTGTGTTGATAATGTACCATCATGTTTTTACTGTTGCTACAAACACAGCTTGAAAATGGCAACTAGGCATACGATAATGTGAAATTTCATGTCATGATTGTCGTGGTCAAAATAATTGCAATTCGCAATATTCTTCCAACAATTATCAAAATATGCGTAAAACTCTTCAAACATACTGGACTCACTTCACCTTGCATTCTGGGGATACATAAGGCTTATTGCCATGGTTACAGGCTTATCCTGATTCACGATTACTCCGATAATGGAAATTTACTAGTGTTTCTTAATCTTGATCCGTGATAAAATGTTATATCCTCCCATCCCTAGTCCCGACATCGTGTTGAAAATATCCAGTGGTTTCACGTCAACAAATGAAGAAACGCCTTCTCAAACAGCGGTCTCGCACCACCATCCCCTTCACCTCCGTAGTCATGACAGTCAGCTCATAAACAAGTAATCCGAGCGTGATATGACGCATATTTTAGAAATGTTGATATTATATGTATGACATGTACAAATTAAAATTGACATCGTTTTTCTTACTGTAAAATGCCAAGATGTCATGTGGAGACTGGGTTGGAAGTATTTAAAGCGACACTATGTACCTTTTTAAAGTAATTACACTCCACCCCCCTGCAATCCTGCAAAGGATAAATGGAAGGATGGATAAATGGATGGATGGATGGATGGATGGATGGATGGATGGATGGATGGATGGGAAAAGACTCAACAATCACCCATCTTTCTGCAGAAAGCTACATAGTGTTGCTTTAACACACTAAATATTAAAGGGGCACTATGTAGTTTTGGAGAAGAAATTCAAACTCAGAATTTTGCTCCTTTTTAAATGCCAATGTAAAACTCAATGCTAACTGAACCCCATCTCCAGGTGAAGCGGGAGCCAGGGGAAAATGGCACCAGCCTGACAGACGACGAGCTGGTAACCATGTCTGTGCGGGAGCTGAACCAGCATCTACGAGGCCTGACAAAGGAGGAAATCCTTCAGCTGAAGCAGCGACGGCGTACCCTGAAGAACCGAGGCTACGCCGCGAGCTGCCGGGTGAAACGCGTCACCCAGAAGGAGGAGCTGGAGAAGCAAAAGGCTCAACTGCAGCAGGAAGTGGACAAGCTGGCCACTGAGAATGCCAGCATGAAGGTGGAGCTGGATGCTCTGCGTTCAAAGTACGAGGCCCTGCAGAGCTTTGCCAGGACTGTGGCCCGCAGCCCCGTCACCTCCGCAAGGGGGCCTATGGCCTCTGTCATAGGGCCCCTCATCCCTGGTAAAGTCGGTGCCACCAGCGTCATCACCATCGTCAAATCCAAAACGGAGGCTAGGTCGTAGTAGCAGAAAGAGGCGGGAGGAAGATTTTCAAGACTAAACTCTAGTCAGTGCATCGTAACACGGCGCAGGATTACCTGTGTAAGTTCTCAATTTCAATACTCGTAACAAACACTAATGACATGCTTCCCAAATTCACTCTGAAAGTATGACTCAGCAGTCTGTACCTTTTTAGACGGACACATCGTGCTTTGGGGTGACACAATCAAATTGTTTCCGAAGATCGCCTGGTGACATATTGGCAATACTGAAACATTTTATTTTAAAAGTAGATTGTGTTCAAGAAGGCAATATTTGGCATCAAATCCAGACTGTTTTTAGCTTGTTGATTACTGATAAGATGCAGTATGTAATGTCTGTTTCCTTAAGACTGAACTCTTAAGTCTTTCCGTCCTATGAATCGGCATTTGTAGAGTCTCACAACCAGTAAAATAACTGAAAAAGAAGCCAGCTATCTCACTATGAACCCCTTTGCTTGTTATTATGCACTGACTTAAATTGGAATGAATGACAAACGGTCACAAACTCTTGGCATGGATGCTACAGATGTCTTCAAAACAGCCTGACTAACCCAAAATTAGTAAATTAGTCTAATTTGTGATTTTGTTGGTCGTCTGTCAAGACCATAATCATGAAATAATGCTCCCAAATCTTGCATTCATTTCTGTTTATGTGACAGGCTTTAAAGAACTCGTCATTATCGACATGACTGGTAGATGCAATAATATATGTATGCACTGAAAATACAAAGAGGTCTTGCATATTTATGGTTAAGTGGAAACGTTTAAAAAAAAAAAAAAAAAGATCAGCAGTTCTTAATGATATTGTGTCGGAGCCGAGTGCCATTCCGACATGACAAGATTCTTCTACAATATCTGAAAACCTGAATGTTATAACAGTAATATCCTCGTGTTTTGTGGGGGACGGTGAAATCCACAAACCTTTTGAAAACCTAATTTTTGCTCATAGAGAAAAGTATGTTCGAGTTGTTTTGTTTTAAAAGATAATATATTGCATTTTTTTTGTAATTACTTGTCGACAGGGCCGTCAGATATTTCCAAAAGAAAAATCTTTACACAAGCTTTACTGTTTGAATTGTTAAGGTGTAGAAAACTTTGTCTAATGTTGAGTTATTGGTTTTTATTACTAGGTAGATTACCTTCCATTGTTTATAGAAATACAGATAAAGAAAACGTAAAAAAAAAAAAAATCCTGTGACATCTTTTTTGCAATTGTACCGAAAGTGGCTTACTATTGAAGTCTGATAGCTTTTTTCTAGTGACTAGGCGCGTACTGTGGGGTAGCGCGTGATGTGATGTGTAAGTGACAAGTTGGCAGTGTCGTTCACTGTATAGATGTCAATGCTGTGCTATTTAAAACAAATCTGTAGAGCTAAACTAGGTGGTGTAAACAAGGTCAATTGTCTTTGTGCGTATTGGCATCTGTGATATCCTCCGCTTCCTTGGTGTTAGTTAACAAATCATATTGTCATTGAGAGTTTACCACATTCGAGCCATGTAAGACAGAATTGGGTGAAATGGCATTAGCGAACATCTAACTTAAAAGACTTTTTACCTGAAGCTCAAAGTCTGAATAATGTGCTGCACGTGGTGCTGGATGCCCTCTAAACACCTCCTCTGTAATGTGAGAGTAAACGACTTTGTTGTTTAGAGGAAGATTTCATTAACGTATTCATTCCAGCTGTTTAATTGGTCTGGATTAGCTTGCAGGAATAGAAATTAAAGCTGCTGTAAGCGTTGTCCTCGTTTTTGACTAGCTTCCTGTCCATTTTGCATTTTTGCATTCCCTCCTCTCTGTGTCATCACATGTACACGAGTCCCTTCTTGACCTCTTTCTTTTCTTCAACTGTTTTCTCTTCACTCGGCCTGTTTGGTAGTACATGCTGCCAGTTGGAGTCGGTAGCTTTCCCTGCCCTGCCAACAGGAGGATCCTGTTCTCTGCCCGTTTCCTGAGCAGACGGGACCGCCTCTTTCTTGAGTTCTTAGTCGTAATTGGATAAAGTGGGCAGGGATACCAGAAACAATACTTTTCTCTGACATGGCTCTGTAACAGTGATTACTGTTGTAATATGGAGCTATTTAACACTTATTTTGATAAGAAAACAACACTTACAGCAACTTTAATAACCTCTCGAATGTCACTTTTGATAAACAATTTTATAGTTATTGTTCTCCAAATGTTGAGAAGTCTTTCCTCAAGATGATAATAATAAGATCGCATCAATGCACTTAAAGGGTAACCGCCAAACGGTGCAGCACCACTTGTGTAAATTTTGTCCCCTAGTCTTCGGATTTTCAGATTAAAAGCGGTAGGGTTTGTATGCACTATGAGCTCCTGCTTGTTTTGCTCAGGACAAAACAGGTCACACTAAAAATGAACAAACCGTTTCTCGATGAAAAGAAGGGAGGCAGGGGTGGCAGCTCTGCTCATTTCTTTGTTTTCTTTTTCTTTTTTATATAATAAGCGTGTCATAAAAGGGCTCTTCAATCCACACTCAGAAAGAGACGCAGCACGACCACGTAGAATTACAATCAACAGCAGCTGCCAGCAGCGGCGCTCCTTGTGTGCCAAGTGTCTCGTCACTCTTGCCGGTCCTTCCGAAAAGGAATTTAACAGTGAAGGAGTTTTGCAGCTCAAGGTGAAAGTAGTCGTCTAATGATATTAACAGAATGCACTTCATCCAGATCTCACTCAGCTCTGCTCTGCTCTGCTGCTGGTCAGAATGTCTTATGGTGTCAGCAAGGTGTTAAATCTACAGCCAGAGACCACCATGGTGCTGGTTAATACTCTCTGTGCGCAAAGTCTCCTCCTCGCTTTGTCAACATGCTTAGCTATCTACATTGACTGGTTAACTGTGGGAAAATATATATCTGACTCTTGACATAGCCCAGTATCGATGTTGGCGTCCTTATTGCTGTGGCAGTCTTGTGGAGTGAATCTTTATTTGTGTCAAGTGTCTTTAAAAGGTGTTCGAGCAGCACCGTCGACCAATCTCTCGATCTCCGCTAGAGACGACGAGTCTCTCTCTCTCTCTCTCTCTCTCTCTCTCTCTCACACACATACAGGTGTATAATATGTAGCTACAGTAGGTATTAATGACCATTGTGAAAAAGTGACCCTTAATATGCAACTCAGTGGAAAAAGGTGTGAAAGAGTAGATGTAAGAGTAATCAATATTGTCAAAGTGACTATGGTCTGTTATTTAATAATACTTGCTGTTTTGTAGATTTTTTTTGTAAAGTGTGTTTTTTTTTTTTGTTGTTTTGTTTTTTGCCCTCAGATTTTCGAATCCCTAAATTTTAAGAAAGCAACTGGCCCTTGTTTATCGCAGCTAACATGTTCAAACTGTAACGGCGTTTATTTTTTTTTTTCAAAAGGATTTCGTGAGACAGTTGCACTCGAGCCTTACTCACTAACTACTCTGGTCTTGAATTAGCTGAATCCATGAATTGGACTTGTGACTGAAAACGTACATGCTATTATTATAAATGTTTGTGCACTGAGTGAAAATTAATGCAACAAGGGCCACTTGCAATATTTTATTTTCTCTGATATGCCTGTGTGTGTGTGTGTGTGTGTGTGTGTGTGTGTGTGTGTGTGTGCTTGTGTGTTTTGTACGTTTGAGGTTCCTCTGCTGCTACACCAGTCATTAATGCTCGTCGTTTTGCCGTAGCATCACCCACAGCGTTTCTGTTCTCACCGTGTGTTGAGTGTGTATTTTGAAATTGATCTTAACACTGTAATTTGTTCTGCAGATTTCTTTTTTTTTTTTTTGAATTCCTTGCGGCTTTTTTTCTTGTTTTTTTTTTTGTTTTTTTTTTCAAACAACATTTTAGAGAGGATAAATAACAGCACTTGTGTGGCAGTTGAATTTAATAGCTCTCTCAAGACGTTGGCTTTTTTTTCATGATACGATGCTTTGTAAACAGTCGACTGTGCAGGTTTTTTTCTCTTGCTCCATGGAGTTGGGTCTGTGTTTCAAAGGTTTAAAAATCTGACTAAAGCGAGTAATACAAAGTTAATAATCTGTTTTTGTTATTTTTTCTGTATGGGTTGTAATAAAATATTGCAGTACTTTGTATGAAAAACAGACAATAGTTAATTGTAACTATTTATAAATTAAATTATTGTACTTTTTGCAATCTGTAGATAAGTACTATGTATTCATATATACAGTAACAACTGTGGATTTAAACGTGATTCTCTGAGGTGTCTAAGTTATTGATGTATATATTGTATGTTTGTTGATACAGCTTACTTTATTTTCTATAAGACCAATAAAAATGTTTTGAAAAAGGATTTAAACTCTCGTCTGTGGAGGCTTTTTAAACACTGTTGAAATTGGGTTTTGTCATATTCTGTGGCGTCATTGACCCAGTTTGATACTTGTAAAAATAAACTGGCGGGGAAGGTTTCCTTGCCGTCCAGGGTGGGTTTTTGAGAAGACAGCGATCATTTAGATGGCACGATTTCTTTTTCTCTGATCCAAAAAAAGCCGTTGGGCGACCCACTTTGGCTAACCTCAGCGGACGTATTTTTGGCCCGACACGAGTAAAACATTAGAGTCATGAAGGATGTCTAGGTGTGCTTGTCCTAGATTAGGAGGAGTAGTGAGTTAGTCATCTGCGCTCCCTACGGGCCTCCCAAACCCCCTCTTGTCTCGGCGCACCTCATCAAACATCACCCTCCTCGGCAGCGTTTTCAACCCCAGCACATTCAAAACACATCTCATGAGGGAGCGCGCTGAGACAAAGAGACAGATGGCTGAAGACGGGCTGCGTCTTACCACTCCATCCTGCAGGGCAAGTCTAAAACCCCCAGTGCACCGTTGCAGTGTGGTATTGTTCTCCTCTTTAAATGAAGGCAGGCTCCTACAGGTCTGCGTGACCTGTGCCTTAAAAAACGGGCTGCTCTCCCTCCTCGGATGCCTGCCCCAGACAAACCTGATGGCCTCTGAAGAGTTGATTAATTCGGCGGGTTGGGTTTAAGGTGAGCTGGTGGGCAATCTAGGACAGCATTCTTCATCTTCACCCACTTCTGCAGCAGGTGCCTGCCCCAGTTCTCCGACCACAGCCCCCGCCGTACAATTAATGTTGCCATCCCCATCACCGAGGGCCGTTCATTTAGCACGTCTTGCCAAAGCTCGGCTCGGGGGGCTCCACTACGCAGAGGACGTGCCTGTTTATAAGAGAGGCTTTGCTGTGTTTTCTCACCATTCACAACAGTTATTCAGTCGCTTAAAGCTGCTGTGATGTGGGGAACAACACACGCTCAGATAATCAGTCCCATCCTGCCAATGAGAGAAAGAAAAAAAGATAATGTGCATTCCCTCAAGATAAAAGAGGTGAGGCAAGACTACAGGTACACCAGGATATTAAATATCACAGCTTCTGAGGGGTTCACCTTGCGTGAGCTGAACGTTACGCGGGTGCAGGGTTCCCTCTGCTGGCGCTGGTGTGTAAACACTGTGTGTGATTTAACAGGGTTTTTCCACAAGATGACGCCATACAGCCTTAACAGAGGGATTTCCCCTACAGTGCGCATCTTCGCTGCACCCAGCAGAAAATTCATTAATTCCTTCTCACCTGTTGAAGTCTGAAATATCATCTTAGCCAACTTCTATCAGCGGACAAGCTGAAAGTCCCACATTATACTCTTATTATTGTCCTGTGCAGTGATGGAATGTAGCTAATTGTAATTACTTCTAAGAATTTATCTCCATTTTTTGCTACTTTTTACTTCCGCTTCTACATTTTGGTGGGAAAAATTGTACTTTTCACTCACCACATGTATTTGATAACTCAAGTTATTAGTTACATGGCATTATAGTCAAAGTAATCAGCCATGGTAAGTTTGAATAATCTTTAACATACTTATTTACTCACATTTTAAACCTAAACATTTTGAAAAATCGAAATGTCTAAACTTCATTATACTGTTTTTAAATGTACATGTTAGCTATACTTTCTTAGATGACTTACCAATTGCTCAGGAATACAAAAATATAAATAAATAAGCAAAAAAAAAACCATAATTGGTGAGTATAATAATAATAATAATAATAATAATAATAATAATAATAATGTTGCATTTAAATCATTTAGTTTGTTTACTAAATATCAAACTGTGTGTAGTGTGTGTGTGTGCAAAGTCTTGATGTTAATATTCAGATAATTTTCTTTAGGAAAAGCAGTAATACCAAATGTTAAAATACACCACTACAAGTTAAAGTTCTGCATTCAAAGTTGTGATGAAGTAAAAAAAAATATATAATGAATAACCCATTTCAGACTGATAGCTGATTGATATGTTTGTGTTAGGTTTCCGTTACTGATCACTTTATTTGAGAGCCAGGCAGATATATTGGTTGGCCAGTATTACTGGCCGATATTAGCTTATCATAGATATAGGTATCGTTGCCCGAGATGCACCTACAGCATATGAAAAGTGTTTTTTTTCTATTATAGTGCAGAAAAATATGCATGTGGTATGATAAGGCCCGTTTAATTCACAGTGAAGTTGTTCCTGTTTTTTTAGACAACACAGTTTATTGTTAAAAACTGTACAAACAATACCCTGCCTCCATTATATATCTTTGTCACAAGTTAATTGCAAAAAAGAAATGTGTGTTTATCGGCTAATTTATCAAAATCAGAATTATTTATTCCCTATTCCCTATTCCTAAAATAAAGATTGGCATAAGCCCAAAAAATCGGTCAGGCTCCATTTTGCATACTGCTGGCTAGCTTAGCCTATAATAACAGATTATCATTAACTTATTAATTCATATTTTATATAAATAAACTAAATCTGGTGTAAAAGGTACAATAATTGCCTCCAAAATATAATCAGAACTATAAAATGGCTTCAAATGGGAACATTTAACTGTGAATTACCATCAGGCTAGACCTCCAAATTGTATTCACAAGTGGAAGATACTTAAGTAAATGTACTTAGTTACATTCATACAGTCTGCTGCAAACTAGCCTAATAACAGAGATGTATCGGACGACTCAACAGGTGTTTCAGTTATAATAGAGTCAGTACATCTCAGCACAAACTGATCTTTGTCTCAGCTGAACACAGTAAACATGAACGTCCACGACAACCGAACCGTCCAATAAAGATCTTTATCTTTACACCAGCTGATAAAGACTGGCTGAATTGCACAGTTGAATTGCATCATGAGCGCTGAATGTAGATGTTCCTAAAAAAACAAACAGATGTTCTTCTGGGTCATGATCGCAACAGTCGCATATTTTTGCAATCATATTTTTAATAGCTGCCTGATGTATTTTGTCGATGATGCATAAATAAATTCAGATGGTATTATATGACTTTGGCCAGTGGGTTCACTACTGATAACATATTAATAGTATTGATAAAGGTGAATAAAGTAAGGGCAACACTTTATAATAACCGTCTTTAATGATTGGCACATGCATAGTTAATTTAGCCTCAGTTAACAGCAGTGTTGTAAAAAGTGATACTTGAGTAAAAATAAAGATATTGTGTTAAGTGTCTGAAATCAAATACTACTATGTTTAGACTTAGTAGACTTAGAAGTTGTCTTGCAATAAATGTACTTAAGTATCAAAAGCACAAGTGAAAGTAAATTATGCATACACATGAACGTATATACTGTATGTGAGGGCTGATTATCGTATTGATACTCAGCATTTTTCTGTCAGAATCAGCTATAAAATCAGCTGATTTATAAATACACTACCTTGGCTCTGATGCAGCATGCGATATGCAAAGTGGAGTGAAAAGCACAATGTTTGCCTCCAAAGTGGAATTGGGTAGAAGTGTAAAGTAGCAACAAATAAAAATAAAAATGAAAATACTCCAGTAAAGTGCAAGTAGCTTACTTCCAATTGTACTTTAGTAAATGTCAGTTTCATCACTCGTTAACACTCATTTCACTGTAAACAATTAAATGCTCTATGAACCATTTTTTTGAACGATTGTAAAGGTTTCATTCAGTTGCAACTTTATAATAACAATAAATAAGCTTAATAAATGTTTCATAAAACATTTCATTGTGTGTGTGTGTGTGTGTGTGTGTGTGTGTGTGTGTGTGTGTGTGTGTGTTGTGTGTGTGTGTTTTAAAGGTGCAGTATGTAGTTTAGGGGAGGACATTATAACCAGAGCAGAAAGAGCTTCATTGAAACAAACAGACTCTCTTTGTTTTCACGAGTAAACTGATTAAAAAAACGACCTTAAAGGACAACACGATTTTGTACTTTGTTGCCATGTGGCGGACCCTGCCACCTTTCTCACTTCAGTGTTCTTGGGACCTTATTTTCCTCTGACACAAAAATAAATAACTACGTCAGAGTTTGTATGATGACATCATTAATATTGTACATATTAAAAGAGTTGGAACTTCTTCTCCAAAACTCCATAGAGCCCATCCTCAACTGTAAATAATCATTAACCTTGACTCTAATCACCTATAAATTGACCTGTTTAGTAATGATGCTCATCTGAACAGGATGCATGTGACTTTATTTGATTCCTATGATGGCTGGTGGTTGAAACCTTGTTTAAATCGGACACAATACAGGACCCGGCAGGTCACCAGAGGCAGCTTTTGGCTGACAGCCTGCTCGTTTCTGTGAGAGTCCAGATTTTGTCACATGACGCTGGAGAAACGCCGTTATTATGTAACAACATGTCGGCTGCGTGCACCGGCACTTCATCGTACGATCCGACCTGTGTCGAGTCCGCCACCGGAAGCGCGCGTCTTCCGGCGGGTGCTTTTCGAAATAAAACCAAAGCCTTAGAAGATGTCGTGAGCGGGGTTTTACTCGCAGCTCTCCCTGTCTTCCTGGTGCGTCTGTCTGCCGCGGCGCGCTTGACGTAGCGGGCCGTCGTGCGTCGCTGCGTCGCCGGCAGAGGAGGCGTTGGCGCATCGCACTGGTGCTGCTGCCGCTGACACATACACCGGCTGTCCTGCGCCGACACGGGCCACACAATCCACCGACACGGTCCGGTCACCATCTCCATCGTTCAGGCAGTCCCCCACCCCTCCTCCTCTGCTGCTTCTTCTTCTTCTTTTCTACAGAGATCGAGTCACCAGCTTGTTTTGTTGTTGTGAGAAATGATCAAGAACGGACATCACCACCACCACCAGGGCAACAGCGCGCCAGCCGGGAAAGATGCAGGGACGACCCCCGGCGCTGCAGCGTGCAGTCCCGAGAAGAGAAGGCGAAGGATCCGGGTGTGGTGCGACGGATGGTGAGTACTCGGGGGGGACGACGATCGATCGTGACATGGAGAAGGTGGCCCGCAAGACCGTTTTAGCAATCGTTTTCTTTTTCTTTTTTTTTCCTTGCATCGAGCGCGTTTGAATGAGAGTGACCTCCTCCTGCGAGCAGCGGGACGGGGCCTGCTGCAGGTTGCAGAGCTCTCACCGGACCCTCGGTCCTCCGGAGATGCGCAGAAAACTTTTAATTGAACAGAAATTCCACTCTGACAGTGTTAATGACAGGACACGGGACTCATTGCATTGCGTTACTTGCACTTGGCAATGTCACTGAGCCAACCCCCCCCCCCCCCCCCCACACACACACACACACACACTGTCAGTTTTTTCTACCTCAGTAGACACACTATTACATAATAACATCAGGACGGATTCACACTGATCTCTGGTGCTGCAGTTCATCATGACTCACTGGCATGATGTGGAGGGAGCCTCCTAACTTTGAGCAGCCCTGAGAAGACACACATACACAGACAATGACATGTTACTGTAAGTGCTTAGGACTCAGGTGTCTGTGCCGAATGATTGTGTTTAAAGTGCTTAACACATGTTAGAGGCAACTAAACTGACAGTGATGCTTTTGTGTGTTCAGCCCTTGTTTGTGTGTTTAGTTAAACACAGATGTAAAACATCATTAACAAGCAGGGCGCAGGATACATGTTGAATTCATGTCTAATGTTTCCTCACAAATAATTTGATGTGGCCACTACATAAGGCTGCATGTCATCCTCCAAACTTCGTCCTTAGTGTCTTGTTAAGAATTAAAAAGTGTACTCATATGACAGTTATTACACCAAAAACAGTTTTAATACCCATGAAACTACAAATTGAGACACAACCGAGATGGTCTTGCCGTCATGAAGATGTCAGCAGTGATGTTTAGATGCGTACTGACCTTCAGGAAAATGAGTCGTACAAAGTAATTACTGGTAAATCTGCATGCCTTTTTAAGACCAAAAATATGAATTTGAACAAAAAAAATCACAAATAAAATGTATTAAAGCATATGTTCACCCAACAAATGTGAATCCAGTCATCATCTGCTCACCCTCACGCTGATGGAAAGTCAAGTGAAGTTTCGTAGTCCGCGAAACGTTTCTGGAGCGTCGCAGCAAAAGTTGCGGCGTTCTCCTCGACAACTGAAGTCGACGGAGACTTGTTTTTGAAAGACGGCAAAACGGAACTTGAAAAAAAAACTACGCTCAAAGCGTCAGCACCCTCCTCAACTTCAGTTGTTATGGAGAACGCTTCAACACCGTTTTTGCTGGGACGCTCCAGAAATGTCTCAAGAACTACAAAAGTTCACCCAACTTTCTCCCGGCACGTCGGTGAGTTAAAGAGATAGCAAGTGACTTTTCCGTTTTGGGCGAACTGTTCCTTTAATTACAGTTTTACAAAAAAACATATGAGCTTTCTCTAAAACAATAATCTCCGCAGAGCACAACCATCTGTGGCGCTCTCTCATATGCCTTTTCTTACAATATGACACCAGGAAGTTAACTGATTCTTGAGGGAGAGGAAGGACAAAGATCCGCGTTCACATGCAAACCCAGATCGTCGCAGTCATAATGCACTTTTAACGTCCCTCGTCTGACTCATATCGGGACTGCTTCCATGACGCCATGATGACACCTTTACAGACAAGGTGTCTTCTTTCAGCTCGGCGTAACGGAATACAGAACAATTATATTACAGTCGGGCAAGGTGCTCACATGGTGCCAGGCTCTGTCTTTTTACTGCCGCACAGGTGAGGGATTAATATGAACGCACAGCTGTGGAGACGACAAGGCAAACCATGTAAAATTAGCACTTGCGTTCACATCGATTGGCAAAACATGTCTCCTTGTTCGACAGCCAGACTTGACTTGATTGTCGGCCGCTGTCCAGGTGACAGGCGAGCCTAATTACCCCGGACACTCTGAGCAGGTTTCACTGACCGGCCCAAAGGTGAAAATGTTCCACGGTGTCGTTTCAGGTACGCCTCTCGCTAATATTTCAGTCGCCTCACATTGACACTTCGAGGAGAGTCCCGGCGAGTCTCAATAAGGCCTTTGCTGTAGATATCTCAAAATATTAGGAGCAAAATGACCAGCAAAGACAAATAATACTGCTAAATTCAACTATTTCAAAAATTAACTAACCGTTAGAGACATTTTTCGAGCACAAGTGCCAATATTCACTGTTACCAGCTCCTCAAATGTGATGATTGGAAGCTTTTTGTGACTCTGTCAGTGTTTGTAATAGGCATTCTCCCATTATGCCCTGGCCTTTTATAGACAAAACTATTAGTCATGACACTATTCATTAGTTGCACTTTCAGAAGCCTCCTCTGGGAGGACTGCATTCTGGCTCTGTGGTGCAGCAGCGGTGACGACGACGGCGATGTTTCGAATTTCTGCATTTGAAGGCCAGGATTATGTCGGCTTTCTCTATAAGAATTCCTGCCATTTAGGTGTGGCTGTCTATCCGTGGTTTGATGGAATGTTTGCAGAATATTTGGGATGCCAGAATATTAACCGGTGGGCTGAGCACGCAAAGAGAGCCAATGTCAACAGAGCTCATGTCATTAACCCCTCTGACCCCTCCGTCCCACACCTGCTCGGGCCGCTGGCGCTCTAGTGGCGGCGTCTCGTCTCACAACTGAGCACATTGTGTCCCTGCTGGACATCCAGCGGTGTCAGCAGCGTGAGAGGAAAATTCCAAGGAAAGAGCACAGTCACTCGATGTGTTGGGACGTCTCTTGACAAAGGCCACTCTCTCATTGGTCACCCTGGGAAGAGGCGACCGGGGTTGAAGATCAGTCGCCAGAGAAGCATCATCAAGCAGGAGTGTAAAGTCCACCTACAGTGTGTCCATGCAGGACTGTAAACAGGCTATTTAAAGCCTCAGTGAAGGGTGTTCCCATTGATTATCTGAGACTTGGTATTCTGAAAACTATGTTCACATTTGGACAATTGAGATCTCACCCAAATGCCAAGGTTATAACCTTTCTTTTTGCTATTTCCTGCAAGTGTCCCATCCTATTCTTTCCCTGTCCGTCTGCTTCTGCTCTCGAGGAGGTTAGGTGTTCTGCCCGGGTGTCCGCTAACAGGCTACGCTAATTCATAATTCATCGCCCTCGCGGTGATACTGCGGTGATCCGTCCCTGCTAAAAAATACAACAGGAATACGGTGACATGTCTACGGGCGTCGGGCGAGTGTAACACCCCCTGAAAGCAGCCTCTTGGTCTTATGCAACTCCGTCTGGGTCTCAGGGTTTTTCTTCCCCATTCATTCACCTCCAAATGCCCCCCGTCCCCCCTCCCTTCACTGCATTCTTCCGGCCCTGCACGATCGCCTTAGAGTCTGAACACATGGATCCCATTTCAGCAGATTGACAGCACACGCAGGAAATCTCCTGGTTTCTGATGAGCCTCCTTCAACCCTCCAGCCCTGTAATGGCTGTGTTTTGGTGACACAGATGCTGTTATTCATTAGCGTGGCCCCGGGGCTGAACACAACCTGGGCTTCTGTTACTGTTGTGGCTGTGTGCATACTGTATCTCTGGCAGAGCTCATCTGTTTTCCTATTGATTTTTGAGGATGCTATTCATAGCGCTGTTTTACTCCTGGCTCCTGAGAGTGCTGACGAGTAATATGATGCGCTTAAAAAAAAGGGCACAGTTTGGACGATTTGAGTGTGTTGTATTGCTCTTATTGTTATTCTCCAGGTTAACCGCCAACACAACATTTGCCGACGATTAAAGCAAACTCAAACTCAGTATCATATGAATCTTTTTCTGTGCGCGGTCGATGTCAATATCACGTTCAAAGTGGAGCAGAGAGACAAACTATCAGACTGATGTCAGCTGTTGGCAACAGTAACAGTGATGGGAGGCTAATGCCCATCTGTTCTCTATTACTATGCGAGATTAGCCCGTTTCAATCTCTCTCTCCAATCTGTGCTAATCTAATTATTTACAGATGGTATCATAGGTGGGGTGGAGCGAAGAGGGTGGGAAGAACACACTGCAGCGTGGACTTTTTTTTTAATGCTGACACTTTGATTAGGTATCCAAAAGATCACATGAAGCTTGAGGATGACATCTGTGGGGCCGATAACATCAAAAACATCTCAGATATTTGGTAGTTTTGCATGTTTGAGAAAATGAACTTAAAAAGGTTTGATCAACTTTCTGCAAGTGGTGAAACCACCTTTGTGGTGCATTCAGGAACACTCAGACATCTGAGTGTTAAAGAGAGAGGAGGACGGAGAAGAGTTGTGTGACGTGTTGTAATTTCTGCTGATACTGACAACAGATAAGTACCTGATTCTCGTGACCGATGACAATAAGATCACCAATAATTTGATTTCAAAAGGTCAATAACCTGTAGTTTATGCTCACCTGAGGGTAAGAAAGCCTCAAATGGAGGGAGCAAATACGGATGGTGGGTTAAAATTCATATACGTTCTCCCTCCTCTTCGACCCATTGTTGAACATGTGTGACAAATTAAAATCGGATACAGATAAAAAGGAAATAATATAAATTTCCCATTACTGGTCAGATATATTATACAGAAACAAATACACTCGACCTTTTATATTTGTTTGATTCCCAAAGTAATGATCATTTCCTACAGCCACTGCAACTCCTTATGTTAATGAAGCTTTATTATTTCTTATCTTTTTTTCCTTCCAGCTACGACATGGTCCATTATGGCCACTCCAACCAGCTGCGGCAGGCCAAGGCCATGGGAGATTACCTCATCGTTGGAGTGCACACAGACAGTAAGAGAACCTTTGACTGTCATGTCACAAACACAGTCGCCCCCACACCTGCAGTGCATCATCAGCAGAAACCAGGAGTGTTTAAAGGTCCCATATTATGAGGATTTTAAGGTTCATACTTTTATTCTGGGGGTCTACGACAAAATATTTATGTGCTTCAAGGTAAAGGGGCTCTGTGGAACTTCTAAACTAACGAGAGACACTCGAGAACACGAATAACTGTCAAGGAAAATCAGACATAATCCTTCACAAACAAAGCACAGCAAATTGTCCACTGGCTTGTATACGCAACCAAGAGAGACAGGGAAGGTCTTTTTCATGTCATGTTACAGTCCGCTCACAAATGGCCAATAAAAAGTGATTAATACATATGAATCGCAAACGAATGAATAAAAATAACCCCTTTAAAAAACATTATTTTTCTCTTACTCTCCATGCTGCAGCACCTCTATTCACCCTCTATGTAAACACTATTTTTGTTATCTCCTGTCTCTTTAAGGCTTGCCTCCCAAAAAGCCCAGTCTGCCCTGATTGGTCTGCTCACAGGCCTGAGCAGGCACCACCCACTGATTACAAATGAGCTCTGCTGTTTTTTTTGTTTTTGTGACATCACAAGGTTACCGAAGTCCTGACGGGCTGTGTGCATTTTTGGATACTTTCACAGTATTTATATCACACCTAGACCTGCTTATAATCAAAGTTGGCATCACGATGTCACTTTCTACAGTACAGGACCTTTAAAGACTAGGTCAGTTGTTATTTATTTCATCCTCCCCTGCCAACCGTTCATGTTTAAGCCTGGACCCGCTGCCCCTCGGGAGCCGTGTCACCCACAGCTTCTGTTTATTTTCACTTCATTACCAGCTGTTCCTTTTTGACAGCAGTGCAGCAGCTCACCCTCCTGTGTGGCACACCGTGGCATCCTGACATTATGATGACTTCATAGTTAGGGCCAGCACAGATAACAGCGACCTCTCCCTCCACGGTGATAGTAAAATATTTAAAGCTGCTTATCGCAGTGTCGGTGCAAACGGAGATTCCTCTCTTTGTGTTCTTTTGAACTCGGTTTATCCGCGTGTACCAGCCTGTATCTGTTCTGTTTTTCAAGGTGAGATTGCGAAGCACAAGGGCCCGCCCGTCTTCACTCAGGCGGAGAGATACAAGATGGTCCGGGCCATAAAGTGGGTGGATGAGGTCGTGGAAGGAGCGCCATACGTCACCACCCTCGGGACCCTCGACAAGTACAACTGTGACTTCTGCGTGCACGGAGGTATATCACCACATGTATCAATAACAGAATAATAGTCATAAACAAGGCTGATCAGATCACTGATTCTGGATCTGTTAGTGGCTGATACAAGCAGTGTGTCATGTGTGCTGTCATTCCAGACGATATAACACTCACAGTGGACGGCAAAGACACGTATGAAGAGGTGAAGAAGTCGGGGCGGTACAGGCGAGTCTCCCTTTGGAAAAAATATGCACACAGTGAAAAATAAAGGCAATTTGCGGATGTCGTGTTTGTCGCTCAGGGCGCTCACACCCCGTGTGCTGTGTCGTTGCAGGGAGTGCAAGAGAACCCAGGGAGTGTCAACCACAGATCTGGTCGGCAGGATGCTGCTGATGACCAAAGCACACCACAGCAACATTGTGAGTACAGCTGTGATCGCTCTTAGTTGCCTTCAGCGCAGAACACACACCCTGATTCAATCCTTTTCTTCTGTCTCAGGATAGTTCAGACTATCAGCAGCACACGGACAACTTTGGAAAGGTAGGTACCAAACATATTTCAGAGCACTTTTGACCCTTCCGATTTGCCTATCCAAATGGTTGTCAATGTGTCGATATCAAACTCTCAGCTTCCTGACAAACTCTTAAGTATGTTTAAAATCTTCCTTGAATGTTGAAGTATTCGGTAGTCAGTGGCCCGGATGTCAACCGCTATTAAATAGAAGCCTTCACTGTGAAGCCACTTGATAAACAAGGTGCAGGCCTTGCCGGTACACAGTGAATGGCACTTGTGTTCCTGCGCAGAGAAAGTAACTCAGAGTTAACATGCTGGGGTATTTAAACAGCGCTGAAAGCAGCGGGGGGGTTCATTTAAGGCTGGAAGAGAAACGCTGTGGATTTGGCGAGGGTTGAATACATGTGCTGGGGCTTTGTGTCAATGAATGTGGCTTCACTTCCTCGCTCACACCACAAGGTGGCACTGACGCAGCGCTCCGGTCTCATGTGCTATAGTGATGGTACTGATGTGCATCTGTCTCTGTTGCCCACACTTTGTATTCACTGTGCCTCTCTCTGGATTACGGGGGTCACATGGTCAGAAGGGCCACAGTCCCTGGACGGGGGTGTCTCAGTTCCTGCAGACTTCGCAGAAGATCATCCAGTTTGCTTCGGGCCAGGAGCCTCAACCCGGAGACACCATCATCTACGTGGCAGGAGCCTTCGACCTCTTCCGTATCCTTTTACAACCCCGCTAAAAATGTTCTCCTTTTTTATCATCTGAATCTTCTTCCCTTGCTGCCACATCAGCTTCCCTTGACTATCGTCCTCTCTAGACATTGGCCATGTGGACTTCCTGGAAGCGGTGCACAAGCTCGCAGAAAAGCCATACATTATAGTGGGGTTGCACTTTGATCAGGTGAGTCTCCTTTTATCAGCATCCTCACGAGACATTCACTGCCTCCTCGACTCCTGTATCTACGATACATCAATTCTTTGTGAATGTGTTTCAGGAGGTGAATCGCTACAAAGGGAAAAACTACCCCATCATGAATGTCCACGAGAGAACGCTCAGTGTCCTGGCCTGTCGAGTAGGTTCTTCTTCTTCTTCCTTCTCTCACGTAGTATATCCTATGCTGTACACATCAGCTCATTTTGTGTGATTGATCTGTGGTTTTGTTTTTCTCAGTATGTGTCAGAGGTGGTGATTGGTGCGCCCTTTGCAGTCACAAAAGATTTGCTGGACCATTTCAAGGCAAGTACAGGAAGCACAATTATTTCTCACCACCAAGATATAAATAAATAACGAATAAATAATTAATTTCATTTATTTATTTGTTAATTTTGTTCTGTATATAATAGTATTATTTCATATTTTTTATTTGACATCATGGCATATTTATAACTCAACAATTAATGTATGTTTAATTTTTGCTGTATTTTTCTTTATTTAACACATATTAAACATATATTATCTTTATTTATTTGTATCCATATATTTTTCTTATGTAAGGAGTAGCTTTATTGAATAAAGCAAAAATGTGGTTATATATATGCAATAAATACATATTTAAAAACATTAAATAAACATATAATACTACAATAATATCCAGAAAAAATTATTATTATTATTAGTATTATTTTAAGGCATTCCTGTGACTCCATATTTTCCCTGCAATTATAAATGTATAAAAAAGAAGGTCTTTTAATCCCCAGGTGGATCTTGTATGCCACGGAAAGACAGAAATATATCCTGACAAGGACGGATCCGACCCTTATGCTGTAAGACTCCGAACACTCCACCTCCGTGAAATACTGTAATCCTCAGGGATGATAAATCACATTTATTTGCTCATGTTTTATTCATACACAGGAGCCGAGGAGGAAAGGAATCCTGCGCACCGTCGACAGTGGGAACAGCCTCACTACGGATGCCATTGTGCAGAGAATAATCAAAAACAGGTAAAGAAAAAAAGAAAAGAAAAAGCAAGGGGGCAAGGCTCCTGTCAACTCCAAGGAACATCCACAACTCACTTAATGATGTTATATCCCCTGGGAAAAACTAGGGAAGCCCATTTCTGACAGCTAAAATATTAAGAATAATTCAAATTAGTCCTGATTATAAGATCAAAAACTCAAAATATATTTAGAATTAGGCCCTAATTTTAGGTTGTGTCTTATATAAGGGGAGAGAAATCAGAGGAGCAGTCTTTCACTATGTAGTAATGAGAAACACAGAGCACCTTGTTGAAGTTGAGGTTTCATAGATGAAGGAAATAGAAGGAAAATATAAGGAAATACTACAGTAGAGTTTGTACAACCACAAGGAGTCTCCCCTTGGTTATAATCTATTACTTAGATATAAAGAATGGAATATTTGGGGTAATGTTTCATTTTTATCTCACAATTTCAACCTTTTATCCCATTACTATAACTTTGCCTTGGATTTTTTTTTTTTTTATCAAAGCTAAATTTTCATCAATTATGGTGGCAGAAAAGTGGCAGCAATGGGCTTCCGTACAAAACCGTGTTTTTCTAAGGTAAAATAAATGGGACATAATGTGCTTTCTGCTGTAAAAAAAAAGGGACTGTATTGATTTCCTTTACTTCACCCTTTGCTTTCTTTGATCCAGGTTGCTATTTGAAGCGAGAAACCAGAAGAAAGAGGCCAAAGAGATCGCTGTGATCCAGGCGATGAAGCGGAAAGAGGAGGAAAAGACTAAAGAAAGAGCCCAGGCTGTGCTTTAGAAAAAGGCCCCCCGAACGAGCGCCGCCAGCCGAGTGTCGACACACAAACGCTGACGAGCTCAGCGAATCTAAACTCATGTATGGTAAAAACAAACAAACAAAATTCGATCCTTTTATAAGTGTTATGACACCCTTCCACTCACACGATCCTGGATAATTACAGCAGGCCCTTACGGCAGCCCACTTATAGCCGGGGCTGCTGAGAGATCATCAGGTATACAGTGTGGGTGTGCGTGCGAGTGTGCGCGTGACTGTGTGTCTTCTGCGTTAATATATTCTGCATATGCAACTACATGTCCACGTCGGTCAATCAACAATCACCCGTACATACAGAAGTCTGGACTGAGAAATAGGGAAAGAAAAGAGTAAGGACGACACCGCCACATCTTCAAAATGTCTGTTTTGTGTCTTCGGATGTTTCGAATCAAGTAGTTTTATTTTTTGCCTTCAGAACAAAACAAAAAAAAAGAAATGTATTTTTCAGTATTATATCATGGGATTCGGGCACATGAAGGGGGCAAATGTGGGTCTTTTGTATATACTGTATGTACTGTATGTATGTATTATAAAGTGATTACAGTTTTCTCTGGAGGATGCTAAAAGAGAGAATCGGGGGGGAGAAAAACGTCCCCCGCATCTCTGCCTGCATCTGCCTCGGGTTGTGTCGAAGGTGTTTGACGGACTCTTTTTCGGGGAACCTCATGTACATATCAGACCTCGCTTCTATCGGACTGCACTGACCGCTCAGAAAACCATCGCTCTGTTTTCCTTCGGTAGAGCAGGTTTTTAAACTCTTTAAAAAAACGCACACTGTTGAGACCTGCACGCCCGGCCTTCTGAGTGCAATTTCTTTTGCTTTCTTCTTCTTCTTCTTCTTCTTCTTCTTCTTCTTTTTTTTTTTAAACCGACACTCCTGAAGATTTATCGTAGAGAAAAACGCGACAGAGTTTTATCGGACGGCTTTTAACCTTTAGTATTGCATCTTGAGGGAACAAAGACAGGAGCTCGGTGTCGTTGACTCGATCGCGAACTAGACCTCTCACTCATGAAATAGACCTCGTACTGTCATTGAGCCCTGTACTATTTAACCTCTGTCTCGATATCAAATGGGATTAAATAATATATTTTTTGTAGATGTATATTTTACTCACCTCCTCTCCATTAACTACTGTATAGATGTTTTTTTTTTCTTTTTGTTTAAAAAAAAAAAAAGCATAATAATATGTCTGTATGTCGAGTTGGAATGTACTCAGTGTAGGCTATAATCTGTATGTTATTGACAGATACTGTAGAAACTGATCGGACTACAGTATGCTGCTGCTGATAATAATAATAACATTTTAATCTGAAAAGGCTATTTGTCATCATTTTATTTCATTTAATCTAACTGATTCCTGTTTGTAATTAAGGCTGAACATGGGTCGCATTATGAAAGGTAAAGGTCATGTTTTTTAGACACAGAAATGCACCTTTGATCAGATAAAACGGCCTGCGTGTGATTATGAATCAGTCACACAGAGAGTTCAGCTAAATGTCAGGCAATTAAGAGTAGATTATTTTAGCAGCAGATCGGTACCCGCCCTGAAGTTGAAGCAAGTTACGTGACTCTTGCGGTAAGTGGCCCAGCACCTCACAGTCGATGGAGGAAGTTATTAGTAATTAATTGACTAATTCACTCATTTGAGGTCACTTGGTGTCCTTTTAAGGGACATTTGGAAAAGTCATATAGTCATCATGAATTTCCAGCCACCCAAACAGGCAGCGGTGGAAGACGTATTGAGTGTTTTTAACATGCTATAAAGTTAAAGCATCAAATACAATAAAACAATACTTAGTATTAGAAGTATTGAGTATTGAAGTATTATGAGTATTAGAAGTACTAAATATGAAAAATTGCCTCTGTCTATAGGATATATATATATATATATATATATATATATATATATATTCCCTGAGGGTTACCTGTTTGCTGAGTTGGATCTGATGCAGAGTAAAAAAAACTTGCAAAGTAACTAGTAACTAAAGTTATGAAGTAAATGTAATCGAGTGATTTTCCTCCAAAAATATATAGTATTTTACAATGAGAAAAAAAAAGTAGCATTAAAAGTAGAAATACCACAGTGTGGAAATAATCTGAAAAGTCCTGCATTTGAAAATCTTTGGCGAAAATACAAAAGTGAAGTATTTGCATCAGAGTACACGTAAGATCTGTGTTTATTTTGGATGGCATTTGATGCATTAATACTGTGTGTCACTTTAACGTGTCACAGCTGGTGGACCAAATGGTTTGTACAGCCCTCATCAAAACATTGACTATTTTGTATTAATATTCTCAATCTGCAAAGTATCAAGTAACTAAAGCTGTCACGTACAGGAAATTAGCTAAAAAGTACAATTGTAATCAAGTAGCTTAAGTAGTGTGAGTTAAAAGTAGCTATTTAGTTTCCTTCCACCACTGAAAGTAGCTAAACATTAAACATTTACGTGATGAGGAAAGCTACTTTTTGTCATTTTTTTTTGTCTGGCTTAACCATCTCACAGCACTTGGAGGTGAGGATGTTTTCCAGACGCCATCTTTCCTCCTTTGTCCCTCCACCCGCCTGCAGCACACCTGGCCCCAGTCAAGCAAACGAGCTCTGGAGTTTGCTGCCATCAGTTCGTCAGCAGTTTGAGCTGTGAGTCAGAAGGAAACAGCACAGAGATGTTCTGCTGTCTTAACATACTGCCAGTCCCACTGCAGGTACTACATTCACTGAATTAGCTATTTAAACTAGCTTAAAAATGACACATTTGGCCTCTGGCGGCACTGTAACATATGTATGAGACAAAACTTTTTTTGTGAACAAGTAATAAATCACACTGCTACATGTCCCAGTGTTGCCAGAAAATGCGCACGTTTAGCAGAACTAGTATTTTGGTGGTGGTCAAGAAATATGTTATTATTAGACATGTATGGGATGGTGTGCCCTAGTTCTTTAGCGAACTGTGACTTCCTCGTCAGATCTGCATGGGAGTGTGCCTCCACCAGGACGTCACGGAGGAGGAGAAGAAGGCCAAGCTGCAGAGCTCCAAGATAGAGCAGGACCTTTGCGAGCACGCCAAGACTGAGATGAATGTGGTGAAAATCCTCATGCTTGGTAAGTGAAACTGCAGGAATGTCAATACTTAACTAAATGTTTATCAGGTGTCAGTAAAGTGTCTTTTTGTGTGTGTGTGTGCCAGGAGCTGGAGAGAGTGGAAAGAGCACCCTCATCAAACAGATCAAGATAATCCACAGTCGGGGCTTCTCCAGACAGGAGCTCCTCAGTTTCAAGGTAACAGTGAAAGCAGTCGAGGCATTTTGCGTTCACATCTGGAGCAGCCTGAGTTAAATAACATGACCGTCGACTGTCGCCTCCTCCCCTTCGCAGCCTGCGGTGCTAGACAACCTGCTGACCTCCATGAAGTTTGTGCTCCGAGGAATGGGGATGCTGAGGGTCAACCTCGCAAACAAGAACAATAAGGTGACAAGGAGACGGTGGAGTCCTGGATATTGAACATATTTATTGTAGCCCCTTTTTAGCACACTAGATGTCAGGCTTCATCTGCACTACTCGTGACTGGTGGCGACGCAGTAGTGGAATGTAACTCGGCACATTGGTACAAATTTGAGGCACTCTTTTGATGCCACTTTCTCCTCAACGCCAAAACGTCTCAGAGGGAAACGTCATTCTTTTCACCGTCCTGAAATTTGGCATTTACGCCCTGTTAAAGGCCCAAATATTTACTGTGCCTGCCAAGATAAAAGAGCCTCCTAGGATGTGGGTGCAGGAGTAATTGTGATGGCTTTTCCCGCCAAACCTAACAACCGATCAGTTTATTGGGAAACCAATCAGTACATTAATCGATTGTGAAAATGATCCTTAATTGCAATCCCACACTGAGCTGCATCTTAACCAAATCGATGCTTGAAACAGTAAATGTTGCAGGCAGCACAGTCTTGGGGAGAAAACCCACACATTTCGTCTCATCTACTACGAAATAGAAAATCTAAACGTGCCTCCAGACGATGAAGTTTTGTCCCGTTTCACTGTAGATGCACGCCCGCTCCATCCTGTCCTGCAGTCAGTGTCTGGGGGACGACCAGGAGCTGCTTCCGTTCGTGGCGCATGCTTTCTGCGCCCTCTGGGCCGACCAGGGCGTCCGAGCTGCTGCGGCCAGGGGTTACGAGTTCGAGCTGAATGACTCTGCACTCTAGTGAGTAAAAAAAATGACCTTCAAGTGCAACTGCAACCGATTTTACACATTAAAATATGTTTGTGGGACTTGCGGGAGAACTATTGCATATGTGAAACACAATAAAAGTAGGATTAAGCCTAGGAACATTCCTTGTTGCATTGTGGGCCACTGAGTGGGAGCAGTTTATCAGATTACATGCAGCGTCCTCTGGAGACACAAAAATGCTTTTATACTACTTTTCCACAAATTCAGTCGTATTCCCAAAGACCTGTAAACACACTATAAGGGTGTGAAGTTGAGGCAGTCACCCTTTAAGTGATCTACGCCGGCCCAATTATGAATGGTGGCAGAAATGTAAGGTGAAATTGCCCAGCGAGGAGCGTGTCATCACATCTTATCAATACAGAGCAAAAGTCAGGCGTGTGCTGAGAATAACTCGTCTTCAGGAAACGGATCCTGTGACATTTGTGGAAATGGGAGGTTTAATTGGGACCAAATTAAAAAAAAAGAAAAAAAGAAAAAGCACTGTTTGCAGACCTCGAGGAAGAAGAAGGGGAAGCAGGGTTGACCAGATGGAAAGAGGCATGATTAGAGTCAGTTTTTTTGTTTGATCGGTGAGAAGTCAAACAGCAGTGTGTGTGTGACGCCGTGAGCCAGGGGAAACTGCAGTTGAGGCTTTGATCAATCTGTAACCATCGTACCACAAAAAAAACCTCGCTGTCAATGACCTCCGTTTATTATGAAACACATTGGTGCTAGAATACATTCAGTGTGTTTCCTCCCCACATCTTTACGGGGCAACATTTTATTTACATCGATGTGGTTTGAACTGTTTTTTTTTTTCCCAATCGCCGCCCTTCAGCAATTGTGCCCTTTTTATTCTACTGTTCATCAAGAAGCAAGCGGTGCTCTGCGTCGATCGCTTGTTTGAGAGTGCGTTGCATCATCGCTGAAGTGTGGATCATTAACTGAAGTGTGGAATACATTTTGCTAAATGACAGCGTTGTTGGCGCTCTCAGTTTACAGGCCCGCTGTGGAGTGAAGTGCGAGTACTTCTTTTTATTTTAATCATCTGCAGCACATGTGATGTTCTTTTTTTGAAGTTAAAACCAGACTCCCTTTTGGATTAGTGGTGTTGTTCGGTCCATTCACCTTTTCTAAAGAGGCATTCTGGGAAATGTAGGAAACTGTCAGGTAGAAATTGGCACATTAAAGCATCTTTGAATATCCATCAGTGAAGATATTGCACCAGACGGATAATCTATGCCTTCAGTAGAGTTACCGTCCGACCTCTTTAAAAGCTTTCTGCTGCTAACTGATCCACGTGTGTTTGCTTGTATTCAGACGTCTGTGATGTTTGTGTCCAGCTGCTTGAATTGCTGAACAAAACAAAAGAAATAAATGTATTATGACCACTTAAAGATATTATTTCAAATGAAGGTTATCGTCAGAGACTGATCAAATAGAGTAGATGTCTTATCTCTAAGGAGACGGCGGAGGTCTGCCAAGTTCAGATGCGCTCCGGCTGGCTAGACCGAGACAGACGAAGATGTGACAGCTTCATTATCGGAACTCGATGGGGTCGGAGCTGTAGGATGATCTGAAACTCGGCTCGCTCTCTTTCAATCTCCTCACTCTGCTGGACCCCACATTGATTTCCCCCTCCAGAAATATTGGATCAGACTTGAGTCGTGACACACTTGACTTTCTCCGGGACCCGAAGGCACCTCGACGTGTAAAATGACTTCTTGGATATTTTAGCTTCGGCATGAACTTGGAAATTCACAGTGAAAAGAAGTTACTGATGTAACCTGTGTGCCTTTTAAGAAAAAAGGGCCAGAGAGAAAGGCTGTTTTAACTGTCATTTGAATAAAAAGTTTCCATTTTCATAAAGCCCTAAACATCATGTCACAACTTCAACTTAACACAAGCAAGAGCTGGATGTGTTTTTGCTCCCAGCTGACTTTCTGAAATATCTTCTCTCTTATTCTCCCCTCCAGTTTCTTTGAGAACGTGAATCGAATCACTGCTCCAAAGTACGTTCCCACCGAGACAGATGTTCTGAGGGTGAGAGTGAGGACCTGTGGAATCATCGAGACGCAGTTTCAACTTAATCAAATGATCTTTCGGTAAGACTTATTAAACTGGCAGTGCAAATTCAGCTGTTGTTGCAACACGATACATGATTTATACGCCCACATAATGCCGTGTATCGAGCACGTAGTGGTGGAACGGCTCTAATGACTCACACCGGTCTCCCTGAAATCACATTATACATTTTTTATTGTTGAATGGACAATTGGATTCCTGAGGACCTGCAGTTAATATTAAAAGAATATTTCACCTTGCTTCACTTTCAAGCTGTTTGCATCTCCTACCTTTTTTCTTTTTTTTTACATGAACAGTTTTAAGCCGTTGATGTGTTATGAAACAGGAAACGTTTCTCGGAACCTTAGAACACCAATTTTATTGGAAAAAGCTTGATGTTTAAACTGGAGATTCAACACTTGATGTATTACAACCAATAGATTTCTTTGTTGTTTATCAGTCTTGTACTTTTAAAGGTTTTTGACAACTAGTTTGTCTTCAGAGCCATGTTCTGATGAGGGTTTGCTGTGTTGCCTCGTGTTCTGGCAGCGTGTGTCAGCGCTGCACAATATATTTAAGTATCAACATGGGAGTGTGTGCATGGGTAATGGTTGCATCGCAGGACGTGCAATGTCAAGAAAAACTCAAACACGTCATGCAACCTACTTTTTTCCTACTTGATGCAAAAGGAGAAATTGCACTCTGATTTAAGGGTTGCTGGATACGTTTGTTGCTTGAGTGTCCAAAAAAAGTTTTTTTTTTCAAAGAGAGCTATTCAAATCATTCAATTGTGTACACTTACAAAAAACCCTGTAAAATTGCAGTGCCAGTTGTTTCCAATAGCACGAGTGTTGGTTTGCAAGCTCAGAGACGCACGTGTGTCACGAGCATGATGGTGACATTTGGATGCGTTCGTGATTAGCCAACCCAAACAGCGGTGATCCAATAGGAAAATCTGTGTGAGATGGCAGCAAAAATACACTTTTAAATACATTAAAACAATCTCTCAAGGATGATTGAAATGAATATTTGGATGGAATTTTGCAGTCTAATTGTCCTGTGTTGGCCTGGTGATTAGCTAACTCGCTAACAAGCTGCAACATGCAAACAGGATGACTTTGGAGTTGTTAAAAGATTTAATGTTATGTGTTTTGTTCTTGATTGTTCAGTTGGTAGTTTAAATACCATAAGGAAACGATGTGAGAGAGAACGGGTGCACAACATTCAACAAAGCTCCTCAGCCATTATTGAACCTCGCACATTTCACAACTGTCTAAGCTGATCCTTCGCTGAAGCTGGTGGTGACTGCCGCCGTCCTCGAAAGCAGCTTGTAGAGCCTCTGGGGACTGAGCCTCACTGCCAGCTCTTGAAGGATCCCTGACGAAAAGCCGGACTCTTGTGAGCTGAGGGAGGAAGCAGCCTGTGCATGACTCACACATGAAATATGGATGGCAAGGAATCATAATATGTATGTGGAGTAGGAATAGCTGTGAAACACTGAACCCCCGCCTCCGTCCCCCTTTTGAACTTGTTTTTACAGTAAGCAACCGCTCACGATTCTTCCTGTCCCCGCGCTGTGTCTGCGCTCGGTGTGTGGATCATTATAAGAAATAGATTCCATACGGAGCAGGACTTCATGAATATTGCATATCGGTAGCTCCGTTAAGGTTACAGTTGCACAAACATGCGTCACTTTTTGAACTTTTTAAAGATATTGCGTCGAGAAGTTTGAACTTTCGTTGACGACAATGTGCAGTTTTATCGCGTTTTTATCACATTATGCTTTTAAACTGATCGGAATTTGCTGCGTGATACTATGCCAAGGTATGAAGTTGATTAGCAAAACTAAATAAAAGCCACTAATTGAATGAATAAACCAAAACCTATTTGATATTCTCTGGATTGCATAAACAAAGGAAAACATGATTTAGGGTAATGAATACAAACAGAGATCGTTCTGGTTGCTGTCGAGGTCCCCAAAGCGTTTAACTTCAGTTCTAACACAGCTTGAAGGTGGTTCAACGTAGTCGAGCTCGGTCAGTGTAAATGATTCATACGTGCCAGAAGTTTGAGGTGAGTTATTACCTCATCTAGATTCATCAGTTGGTCAGCCGTGACTTTTGAAATGATTTCTTGCTGGCAGTTCCTCAAGGTAAACACCAAATTTCTTTCTTTCTTAGATTTTGAGTCATCTCCTCAAGCAAGGATTATATTTCTGGTTCAACAAAAAATAAACTGTATTTAACAAAAAATCCTCCTCCGTGGGAAATGTCTCGGTAATGTTGCCGCACACTTTGAATGACATCCTCTGCCCATGAGTGACAGAAAGGAGCTGTATGTCACTTTGACTGTTGCCCCAAAGGGTAATAATTGACACACCATTTCCCACCATGATATTGTCTTGAAAAATTTGATTTAAGTTAAAACCTCCTCAGTCTTCCTCAGGTCCTGCACCTGTTTTCAGGTCTGACCTTCCACTGAATCTGAAACGGCGGTCGGGTGTAATTTTCTTTTCACTGTCAAACGCCACAGTTATTGTCTCCCAGCTTGTTAAAACCGACTCTTGACCCAGGGGGAGAAAATGCTTCATCGCCTTCTGACATGAGTATCGCAATCATGCACCTGGAAGAGTGTCTGGCCCAAATGGGAACTCGTTACCTGTGTCACCAGGACCCCTCGGCTTCACTCAGTGCTGGATCACACCTTTTGAAACAAAGTATTTGAAATGTGTTTTTAATGTTTCAGTCCATTGCTTTTCTTTCCTTAATACTGAAAATGGATGAGGCACTTTGTTACGCGGCAGAAGAACATCATGACTTTGTAGATGATTTATAGTGATTTAAGATAATGCAAAACAACTCACTGGTTGAATAGAGCACGAGTGGATTTTGCTCTGCTTGTCGGCAGGCTGTATGATGTCGGGGGCCAGCGCAGCGAGAGAAGGAAGTGGCTCAGCTGCTTCGACTGCATTCAAGCGGCGCTGTTTGTCGTCGCCCTCAGCAGCTATGACATGACGCTGACGGAGGATCCTTCTGGGGTATGTTGGGGGGGGGGCATAATGGAATCAAACATAATGGCATTTATTTCAAACTTTTAGATGTAGTAAACTCATCTATTATCCCCTCACTGTTCCTTCTTTCTCTACTAGAATCGTCTGCAGGAAAGTCTCGAACTTTTCAGATCCATCTGCACCAACGCGGTCTTCAGGAGCACCTCGCTGGTGAGATTCTTAACACCTGGCTCGATTATGAATGTGCTGAGAATACAACAGAGGTATCACTCTGTAGTTTTATGGCCTCTTCCTTTGTGTTATAAGTGTTAAGAGTGTCTGCCGTGTCTCATCTGAATGTGTTGAGGTGACTAAAGCACTGAGTGGCTTTTTAAATTTCTTTTTTTTTTTTTACAATTACTCATGGCGAGCAGAAGGGACATAACCTGGCTGTGATTGCTTCTGACATACATAATTGGCCTGCACATTCTAATTGAGATGTAGGGCAGGTGATTTCTGTTTCAGCGACTTGGCTGCGAGCGCCGTTCAACACACTGTAATTAGTTTGTTTGATTTCTTTCATATTGTACATTTGTGGAAACATCTACGAGCATGAATTACTCACTCGCTATCGGTCGGAGGCGTTCTGCACCTGATTAACTCAACGCCTTCAGGGGTTATCTCGCAGTCTTACATCATTAAAAAAAATAAATAAGTTATAAGGGTGATTGTGTTTCACACTATTTGTTAACAGTACATGATGGTACAGAAACTTTTAATGAAATGATTTATTCTTTTGACCAGAGAGGCCTTGAAATACTAAATGAACCAGGTCCTTAGCTTTAATGGAGACAATGGATGTAATGGTGGCATCAAGGCACGACTACAGGAAAATATTGACACTCTCAAAGAGGATATGAGCCATAATCAATCACTTCAACAGGCCTTTCTACCACCTTTAAATTTGTGGTACTTGTAATCCTACATGATGTGGCTCCTTTTCTGTAAAACCTTAGAAAACGGTATCATGAAGCCATTAGGAGGTTCTCAGTTACGACAGAGGTGAAGGACGCGAGACTTACTGGACTAATAATAATAGACTTGACTTTAACTTGGTATTCATGACTTGACGCTTGACTTAACCCATTTCTAGAACAGTGCATGCAAACATAGCAGCCTTTTTTTTTTTGTATTTTCAGACTTCACATTCTTCACATTTTAGATTCACATCTAAAAAGGAATGATTGAAATGGTGGAACAAATAATGTTTGACAAATATATTTCTGACTCCACATTCCATCTCTGGTCTCCTCAACTACAATGCAAATGAATGGGTAGTTTCTTACATTATCTTACATCTTACATATTGTGCTCTTAGAACTGTGTTTTTTTTAACTGTCTACCAGCATAACAGGCATTGTAAAAACATGATCAGTTAGTTTACAAAACTTGGTTAGGGCTTAATATTTTATATTTATCCATATCAATTAATCATGCATAAAGTAGTCCTATACACTGGGAGAAAATGAAGATGGTGAGAAGAAATGGGGATCTGGGAGGGTTGGAGGGAGGCGAAAGATAAGAACATGAGTAGACATTACATGCCCGAGACCCTTAAAATTATGATTTACTAATGTAACAGTTAAGTAAGCAGTGATACGCGCTGTTGGCTGTTTAGGACGAATAAACAAGAAAAGTAAGCACACTAAATGATTCCCTGTGCAGTACTTTTTGAATGATATGGCGAGCCTCTATGAAGTTGTGATTTATGGTGGCATGGTATAAGTTGCATACGGGCAAAAAAAAAAAAAAATCACTTTTGTGTCCCCCCCCCCAATCCTGACATCGGATCTGCACCCCTGGTGGGATGTAATGTCTGTAGTTCAAGAATGTGATGACATGATTACTACAACACTAACCTTCATCCGTCACTGCAAAACCCATGGAGAAATGTCTTGAGTGTCATTTTTCTTCGACTTGCGTTAAGTTTTTGCTTGATTCTCACCACAGTAACTTGAGATTTCTTTGAGACTTGAGGGAAGATCAAGACTTGTGACTCATTCCCACGTCTGGTTAGGTCCTTAGAGTGATAAGGAAATATGATATTTCTTGGGTTTTATTGTGATGCACAATATTTATCTCTATTTTGAAATGTCCTCAGAAGCGCTTCATAAACTATAAGTCTGTCAGACAAAATGAAATGTCTTTCTTTCTGACTGTGCATCAGGTTGATGGATCACTTTCACTTTTTTTATAGATATTGTTATTGACTGAAAGTCATCAACTCGAGGGCTATTTCATTTTTTTTTTCACACTTCTGTTGCCTTCTCTCTCTCCTACAGATTCTGCTTATGAACAAAACAGACCTTTTCCGGGAGAAGATCCTACACTCTAACAGACACTTGAGATTTTACCTATCTAGTTATAAAGGTAAGTGTGTTTGATAGTATTCAACATTAAAACTGCTCCTATGTTTGCAAACTTGAGAAGCTGCCATACTCCAGTTCCTGCTCAAGTGTCTGACATGTGCGCGCCTTTATCTTCCTGCTGGATGATTCACTGTCCACTGGGTAATCAGAATTCCTTCTGGCCAAAGATTGTCACCGTATTCACATACAGTCCCCTGTTTATCATTCCTTCTATCCAGATCATGCTCATACATATTTCAGACTCAGTTACAGCACGAGAAGCAAACTCCTGCCATGTTTTATTTGTGTGTTAAGCAGAAAAACACATGTACGGATTCTCACCAGAAGCCGATGTCTTGCTTTTATGGATATTTAATGAGTTAGGCATTTTTTTTCTCTCCTTCTGTTCCTCCATCCAGGAGCAGACGGTGACGTGGATGCTGCAGCCCACCACATCACCGCCATGTTCTCATCATGTAACGACTGTCCCGACAAGCCCGTGTACCACCACTTCACCACGGCCACGGACACCGCTAACATACAGGTGGTCTTCGACATGGTCATTGATCAGATCATCAAGGAGAACCTGGAGGCTATCCAGCTGCTGTAAAAGTCGACTGAAGATTGTTTTTAAGTCAATAAGAACAGGAATATGTATTTTTGTTTCAATGTTTTGTTTATTTGAGCAACTAATAATAGTCATGTCATTTAGCTGCACCTTCCTCAATGTATTTTAAAAACATTTTAAATAAAATATTTATTGACAAACCTTAGTGTTGCCTATGTCTCTTTGTCTTTTAAGAGTTACCAATGCAGGATTTTCTCTCCTGTTAGAATCAGATCTCATCGTGCACATTTATCCTCACACACACCTTTACTCTAACTTTGAAATGCACCGATTTGTAGTATTTCCTGCTTTAAAACTAACCAATGTAATGCTCCTTAATTACCCACAACTGAATTAATGAACAAGTTATCTGGGTAAGTCACGCGGTAATGCAAAACATGCAGGAGTGATTTAGTTTATCTCCAGTGCAGGTGAGCATTAAAAGCCTGACACTGTAATTAGCGTGCTTTGTGTTCAGTAATTACAACAAGAGGCTGCAGTATGATTCATTTATTAATGAAAACTCAGACAGCATATTTACAATAATACATTCCTTTTTCAGCTTAATGTTTTTAAGACAGGTTTTATGATAAAATCAGTAAACACGATTTGTGAAATGATTGAATGAGAAGCAGCACATCTTCCATCAAGTCAAACTTGAAAATTGCACAGTTATTTTTTCTTTTTTAAAGTAGAACACCTCCAATAAGTAGGCACCGTCGTCGAGCTCAGTCTCCCGAACACTCTGAGGAGTCCAGGGAGAGGAAGACGTCCGCTTTGCACTTCAATGAGCCCTTGAGTTCCTGGAGGAGTTCACAGCTCTGCAGGTCTGGTGTGATGTCTTTGATACAAACGGGCTGCAGAGAAACAGACAGACGTTGAAGTGTGCGTACAAAAAAAAAGGCTTTAAATGTGCAGACAGTGTGTGAGGTTTGATATCCCAACAGAAGCTAATCAATAGTCAAGTACACAAGCATGATTCAATGTATGCAACTTCATTCTGACACGCCAAACGGGAAAATACTGCACTTTGTAGTTGACTTTCTGTGAACATTGTACCCTCAAGTAACTCTGCAGATTGATATTAGTTTACAAGGACACATGATTAGCAAATTAAACTGAATATGAAGTAGCAAAAATTAGCTGCACCTCCAATAGCTTCATTTAAAATGCTTTTTCTTTTACATGTATCAACAATAATCCATGAAGACAAAAAGGTTTTAATTTGGCATGAGCCTATTGTGTTGCATAATTATTTTTTTCACATGTTGCTGCTTTTTGAATTTTGAATGACATACTTTTACTTTCAATTAACTGGATTTGTACTGTTTTTACTATTTAAATTAAAGGTATAAAAGCACAAATCCCAAGACCATTATTGCTATTTTTTTTTTTTACTATTGTCACTTTCCTTATATATTCTGTTTTTATTATATATTTAGATGCTGATTTCAAAGCTCCTTTCCTGACTGAGGTGACAATGAGTCCCAACGAAAAGACAAAAGAAATAATTCATACATTAATTTTAAAAATATGTATATTTTGGTCTAAAATGCTACCAGAAAATATTTAGCAGAGTACTTGCGTCTACATCAGCAGCTCCTGTTAACAAACTATTGAGTCTAATGGTGCAAACATTGCGTTAATTTTAAAAAGTTGAACATAAGTTTTCAAGAAAGCCAATAAAGCACCGTCACGTGAAACAGAAGCGATTTAAAATGTGGATAATACACGTAGGCGCTCATGCGTAATGCGTAATGGCAACCCCCATCCATCCCGCGAAATCAACGCGCACTGACCATCGTCTTCAGGACTGAGTTCTGCGCAGTTAACGCGGACAGCACGCTGTTGCTCGCCGCCTCTCCGCTGTCTGACGCCTCCGGCTCGGCTCTCCTGGCGTACGGCGACCTCCGGATACCGGACAGCAAGCCGGACGCCCTGCCCACAGAGTAGTAGCTCGGACCGGCCACCTGCTTGTACCACGCCTCCGTCGGACTGCAAGCCACCAGGACGGAGATGATCACGGCGGGGAACACGAGTTTAGCGAGCGGATCCATGTCGAGCGCTGGTGAGTGGTCTCTGGTCCTCCTGGCAGTCAGCGCTGCTCCTCTCCTCTTATAGGGACCCCGTGATCGTCCTCACTGTTTCGTCAACGCAAATTGCCCCAGAGTGGGCGATACACACACACACACACACACACACCCACAAACCAAAGAACCCCACCTACTGGGCGGCTCTGACTGACATATCTGTTTGAGATGAAGTGTATTAAATTCAGCCATAACATCTTGTTGTTTTTCGAGTCTAACCGCATTTATTTATTGTCTTGAAATTAAAAATTATTTTAAAATTATTTGTAATATTCTTAGAGATTTATAGAGGAGTCAGAGCACTCAAAGATGTAAAAATATTCCCACAATGTGTACAGAGGTCATTCATAAATACAAGAGAATGAATAGCATGTGTTACATTTAAATAATTTTACACAATGATCACACCAGCTTTTCTGATCAAGAGTGTCACTTTATATTAAAAAAAACTCATGTACATATAGGAACAAAAACAAAATATTGCCCATCAACTAGTCCAGCAGTTTAAAGGAAATTGAAACATTTTGGTGTTGACATAATAAAAAAAAATACAATTACAGAATGTGTAGAAAAGGTCAGAGGAAAAGTATTTCTCTATTGAATAAGTCTAAAATGTTTGTCACTCCAAAATGATTTTTTTTTTGTTTATATAAGAATTAGTTAGTTAGTTCCCGCTTCTAACAAGGTTTGTCAGCCAATAGGATAACCCCGTTGGTATCACATGGTCCTGGTAGTTTGCGCCAGTTTGTGACAAATAAAACGTAAGTATGACTTCTACAGTAGCAATTAGCATTAGCAGTGTTAACGTGAACTAGCGTTAGCGGCGTTGACTTTTGATAGCAAGCATTAGCAATGTTGGATAATATTTGCCAGCTGGCGTTAGCCTCTTTACGTAGCATTTGCAACATTACCTAGTGGAAGAAAAAAAAATGGCAACCACTTGAGGGGGATTTAAATGCTTGAATACAGGAAGGGCAGATGGAATGCTTCATCTGAATGTCTGACTACTATCAATAACACTTTTAAGAATACAGGACTGTGTAACAAAAACTGTGACTATAAAAATGTACGTAGTGCACCTTTAAGTACTGATGGGGCCAAAATCAGCCATTGAGAAAAGTGACGCCTTATCATTCAGTGACGCCTTATCACTCTCATCAGTTAAACTTTTCTAGAATCACATTTTTTTTAACCTGTCAGCTCAATAAACCCACTGCGCTTTACGTTTTCTTTGACTTAGTTTTAACTCGATATTTAAACATCAAACACTGTTGACTTCTTCTACTGCATGAACGCATTCAAAATGGCAAATCTATGAAGCAAATTACTCCGCAGTAACACTTGGTCTTTGTACACTGTTTTTTTCATGCAGCTCTGACTTTGTTTTTAACCACATCAGAGCTCCATCAGGCTGCACAGGGCACATACAGTGCTTCCTCCATGACACATTCAAACTGAAAAAGCTGAGGCGGCGCATTGAGCTTGTGGTGTAGCGACCTCATTTCACGTGCCAAGAACTTTTGTTATGGTAACCTAAAAGCTTTTTTTTCTAAATTACAGGAAGCTGCGTGTTAAGAAGCGGATAAGAAAGAGCAAACAACCGTTCCCTTTGCATTTTGGTTGGCGTTTCAGAATCGACTACGAACTTGCTGATTTTGTGTCGTAACGTGAAACATGCGCTTTGAACACAGAAACCTGACATGGACACTCATGCCTCTGTTTCTGGCTGGTGAGTACAACGTTGACGCGTCATTCAGTGTTTTATCAAAAACGATGAAATCTTGAAAGAGTGCGTCTTTTTCAGGTGTCATCTGCAAAACGTGGAAAGTGGAATATCAACGGCTGCAAATCTGTGCAGTGAAAGGCTCGTCTGTCGTCATCCCCTGTTCATTGTACCATCCGGATAACCTGACAGTGAAGAGGGTCATGTGGGGCCATGTTACGTCTCACGGCTCCAAGGGTTTTTTCATATCTGGCAGCAATTTTAAAAAAGCCACCAGAAGATTTCAGTATATTGGCGACAAACAACACAATTGTTCTTTAAAAATACACCAAGTTGAGTCTAGGGATGCAGGAAAATACATTGTCAGATTATCTGAAAAGAACATGAAATACATGGGATCTGGTATTGTCAGACCAACGTTAAAGGTTTCTGGTAAGTCCTTTTCTTTTTTAAATATCAACTATGACTTGCAACCAGCACATTGTTATTCTTTAACAGTACTCTGCTCTTCTAGATTTGAACGTGGCACTGACAAAACCCGGCGGGAATGAAGCGACAAAGGAGGGCGACTCTGTGAATCTGACCTGCATGAACGGCTGTGGCGGCGATCACCTTCCATCTGCTTTCACCTGGTTTAAGGACGGAGAACCCATAAATGAAGGACCTGTCCTTTATTTAAGCAACATGTCCTCCACTGACTCTGGAAACTACTCCTGCTCTCTCAAGACTCAAATAGAAACAGCTTCACGAGTCATAAACATCTACGTTGAATGTGAGTAATCCATCAGCCTGAGTTCGCCACATGATTTCTCTGACAGATAACAGCTCCGATCTTCTTTCAGATGGCCCGAAGAACACGTCAGTGTCCGTCAGTCCGTCGATGGATGTGGAGGCCGGCACCAACATCACCCTGATCTGCAGCAGCCACGCAAACCCCCCAGTGGAGGATTATACCTGGTTTAAGATAGATGAAAGTCATGTTCTGGATGTTGGACACCAGCCTGAGTTGTTCTCTGCTGATGGAGGCCAGTATTTCTGCAGCGCCACCAACAAACATGGAAGTCAAAACTCCTCTGTTGTTACTGTAAATATTAAAGGTGAGCAGGTTTAAAAGGCTGATGTTTCCTGTTGTTTAATGGGTAATTAAATAGACAATGTATTTAGGTTTTTATGAGTTATGTTATGTGCTATAAGTGCTATAAAACGGGAGCTTAAAAATGATATTTGTTTTCACAGGATCTTGGCCGACATTTACCAGAGATGTACTGATAATCTCTGTCGTCACTGTTCTCCTGATTGCGACCGGGGTTATTGTCATCAGGAGGTAAGCTCTCTTTGAACTGTAGCGGAGCAGGAAATATGAAGTAGCACGTAATCAAGTAACCAAACCGTGCTCAGATACAGTACTTTCGCTTCGTTTCGACCACTGTTAATGTCTTACGGGGCAGCCGGACACACTGCTGTTGAACCGATCAGCAGGAAGTAACTAATAACAGCTACTCAAATATCTAAACCTTTAATTTATCATTTTTATAGTAATAATAATTCAATGATTTTAAAGAACAACCTCCCACAACCACTAGGGGGGCGCCTGTGCGAGGTCCATTTTCTTAGGCTTAACAAATCCAGAAAAAAAAAAACTAAAAGTTAAACTAAAACTTAATCAAATGAAACAGATTTAGGATTCCCCCCCTCAAAACAACATTTTGCCCAGGGCCCCTGGAAACGTTATATCAGAAATGTACATTTCATTAAAAGAAGAGTGAAGAACGGCTCTGAAGGATTTCCTCTCTTCCCCCCGACTGACTGGTCCTGCTCTCCTACTGTCGATCTGATTGTTTGAAGCTAGATGTTGAGATGGTTCGTCTAAACACCTGCAAAGCATTTGAAGTGTGTCCAAACAGTTCCTAGCAGCGCCTTTTCCAGATGGTTCTGCGCAACGGAGCCATCTGGAGTCTGATCTATATCATGCGTAAATCTAATGCAGTGATTCTGTTCATCTGTGTCAGACTCATGAGGAAAAGGAAGTGGGCACCAAAGACGGACTCCGTGGACGACATACAGGTGGCTCAGTTATTTCTGGCAGTTGAGTCCACCACGCTATATTGTGGTCTGACTTTGTTGTGGCGTACATTATAGTGCATCCCATCTTATGTCTGTGCTAATAACTGATACAGGATCAGCATCAGGTATTAATCTTGTTTCATTTGTTTGTGATTGTGTGCAGAATACCGGCTTTGTCAACTGGCACATCCGCGAAAATAACCGATCACAAGAGGGAAATCAAACAGAACTCGTCTATGCAGCTATTGACTTCAGCAGGGGAAGGGAGTCCAACACGTGAGAGCCTTTTGACAACTGCATCCGTTTTCGTCACCCTTGCTGCGTCGCAGGCTCATGTTTTGATTGACTGTATCGCCCGCAGGCAGCAGCAGCAGCAGCAGCAGATGGAGTCCCATGATGACGAAGATGTGATTTACAGCACGGTGTGCAGGTAAAGCTCAGGAAACACTCCGACATCGAATGAACGATTGTGTGCGTATGGCAGATTATGTGCCAATGTTTTCCGTTTTTTCTTTTTCAGGTTCCGACCGTTGAACCCGTCATACATTGAGCCCCACTGATTTGACAACAAAATACCTGCCTTCCTCTCAGTAACAGATGTGCAGATGTAATGTTTTAAGGGTGGTTTATGATTTTGTGCTTTTACTTTCTTTTACAAATCTGTAATATTTGCTGCGCATACATGTCAGTGAAGTTTTACAGTCCAGACTAAAATAAATATTGGAACACAATGTAGTGGAAAAATATGGCACATGTGACATTTTTAAAGGTGCATTATGTGGTTTTGGGGGATATATTTTCATCATAAAGATCTTCAATGACTGAGTTGTATGCCTAAAAATATAAAATAAACAAACTCTCTCATGACTGAATAAACTGACTGAACAAACTGACTTTAAAGGACAACACGAGTTTATACTGTTTTACTTTGTTTATAAGTGGCGTACCCTGCCACCTCTCTAGCTTCAAACAGTGTTCTGGACCTTACTTTCCTTGGAGGACAGCTTGTTTATTCAGTTATGGAAAAATCAAATATCTGAATTAAGAAAAGTAGTATCTCCCCTTGTGAGCACTCAGTTTTTCCATAAACTACCACGGCACACATCTACCCCTTATGATTACAGCTGTAGCTCAGAAGAAAAGACACCGCGAAGAGTCACAAAGGTGATGCACAGACTTGGCATCAACAACGTAATCTGATGGGAAATTTAGTCAAACGTGCAAGTCAGGTAACAAAATGTTTTGTGTGTCATTTCCCTACTGCTGCATTTACTCTTAACACTTCTTCAGTTTAGTATTTTTCTCCCTTAAGCTGATCCAATGCAAAGGAGCCACTGAGTCTACTGACACATTTTCACATGATGCACTTTTTTGTCTGCTTCCCTTAGCGTTACCTCAATTTTGAGTTAAAATGTTTCTCATAAAAAGGTTTAGTGGTCATTGGTGATATATTCAGGCAGCAGTTGAAGATCTTTTCCTCTGTACAGGGCCTGGTGTCATTTCTACCACACTCGCACTCTGTGGTGGACAGGGCAGGAAGCTTTACTGAGTAGAGGCAGAAGTGTGAAACCACACAGTCGCTCATCTTTTCCCAAACCTAACCAACTCATTTTTAGAAGCGAAGATAAAAACATTATTTATAAATGATTGAATAGTTCACATTTCAACCCCAAACTTGTTTTATACTTTGATCTCATGCCTCTCAAACACAGAGGGGTAACCTTCCTCTGTGGACCAGTCTCCATTGCTCCACATAGTGATATATAGTCATATAGATTTGAAGGATTTGATGACAAAACCTCATGAGAACAGAGCAACAAAGGAAGGTGATTCTGACCTGCATGAGCGTCTGTGATGGCATTTACCTTTCATCTGCTTTCACCTGGTTCACCACCCATAAATGAAGGACCTTTTCTATATTTAAGCAACATGAACCCCACTGACTCTGGAAACTACTCCTGCTCTCTAAAGACACACACAGGAGCAGCTCTACGAGTCATAAACATACACGTTGAATGTGAGTAATCTATTAACCTGAGTTCGCCACATGATTTCTCTGACAGATAACAGCTCCGGTCTTCTTTCAGATGGCCCGAAGAACATGTACGTATTCATTATCAGACTCACTGTGGCTGTGCTTCTGATTGTGATCGCTGTTGTCGCTGTCACAAGGTAAGATGTATTTAAACTGAACCATCATTATATCTCAATACAACGATCATATGAGGATGTTCCACAGTCTGTTTATGTGTTTTAGACTCAAGAAAACAAGACCAAGAGCACAAGAGACCAACTGTGAGGAGAACAGTGAGGTGACACCATCATTATATTGACAATCATTCAATTCATGATGTTGTTCTGCACTCATTAATCATGTGTTATATATCCAGGATGCAGTCTGTGTCAACTGGTCTGTTTTTAACAATTACCAATCCCAACAGAGAAGCCAGGGTGAGAGAGCCACAGTAATTGTCGTCTACACAACTGTTGACTTTCACACTAAGAGGAAGTCAAACATGTGAGATATATTTTTTATTCCTATTCACTATTTTTTGAAATATCTACATACGCACGTGGCTTTAAAGCAACATTTCTGTTTGGACTTTATCTGCAGTAAGCAGCAGACAGACCACCACCATGATGAGGAACGTGTAACTTACAGGACAATGTGCAGGTAAAACTCAACAAGAACTTACACATTCCATCAGTGGTTGAATTAAGTTTTTATTTCCTTACATTTTAAAAATCTCAGAGATAAACATGTCTCAAGGTTTCATCAGAGTGAAAAAGGTCAAGTTTTGTTTTTTGGATATATGTTTTTGTTTTTCTCTTAACATGAGTCAAAACTCATGGACAATAAAACAAATTTAATGGTCAGTAGTGTTTCTTAGATAGAATAGAGTCATGTGTGAAAGTCTTCATAGCAAAAGTCAATATAACATATTAAAACATAAACAGGATTAGTAATGCTCAACAACTAAGTACAGTCATTACTCCACATCGTGCAGTAGCATTTGGTAACCATCAGTAACCTCCCCTGCCTCCAGATCAGCCTCCACTGCTACACATAGTGACAGTCCTACTAACTGCTCTGTTCTTTGACCACAAGTAAAGCAACATCACAAACGTGTGACATTTCTTCTGAAAAGGACGGGGTGTCGTATCAATAACACCCACACTCAAATATAGGCTGTGCATTGAGTCTCTGGTGGACAGTAAGTTTTGCTGAGTGGAGGAAGGAGAGAGAAGAAACTGCATCACTTTATTTTGAGTTGAAAACAATTAAAGAAGCTTTAAGATCCAACAGGAGCTTTGTGATTGCTTGGAAAGAGTTTCAACATGTGTGTAAACCTGTTGCTGACGCTGATGCTGCTGTTTCTGTCTGGTGAGTTCAACATTTAAATCTCATTTAAGTGAACATTCAAAGAATGAAATAATCTAAGTGCCTTATTTGTTTCAGATGCTGTTTGCAGTGAATGGAATGTGGAATATCATCAGCAGCACATCTGTGCAGTGAAAGGCTCGTCTGTTTTCATTCCATGTTCATTTTACTATCCTAAAGACCTGCGAGTGACGAGAGTCATGTGGGGTTATGAAAGGTCCAAAATTATTGACAGTCCTTTCAAATTTGACAGTGAGATGAATGAAACTGCCTCAAGATTTCAGTACATGGGCGACAAACAACACAATTGTTCTTTCAATATACACAACATAGAGCGTAACGATACAGGAAAATATGCCTTCAGATTTATAACTGATACTGAAAAGGGCAAATGGACTGGTAGAGTTGGCTCAATATTAAAGGTTGTCGGTAAGTTTTCTTTTGCATAAACTAACTATAGTTCTGAATCTTCCCTGAACTTTAATATTTGACGTTTGACACTAAAGCAGTACTTTCTTCTTCTAGATTTAAATGTTTCTGTTACAAAACCCAATGTGAATGACACGACAAAGGAGGGCGACTCTGTGAATCTGACCTGCATGAACGGCTGTGACGGCGATCACCTTTCAACTGCTTTCACCTGGTTTAAGGACGGAGAACCCATAACTGAAGGACCTGTTCTTTATTTAAGCAACATGTCCTCCACTGACTCTGCAAACTACTCCTGCTCCCTCAAGACTCACAAAGGAACAGCTTCACGAGTCATAAACATCCACGTTGAATGTGAGTAAAGGACACAAGATTAACAAAAAAAATCACTAAATGAGAATTAAAACAAAACAGCATCTAGAGTCAAATGCCAAAGTAATCATCCTGAGTTTGCCACATGCAGTGGCGGTCCTAGCTTGCATGACGCCCTCGGAAAACTTGTGCACAAAATAACTTTTTATTAAACTAATTATTGGAACTTCAGAAGCCTCCCTGGACGGCTACCCATATTGCCCATGAGGAGCCGCTCCTGGCCACATGGTTTTTCCGACAGATAACAGCTCCGGTCTTCTTTTAGATGGCCCAAAGAACACATCAGTGTCCGTCAGACCATCGATGGGCAACATCACCCTGATCTGCCGCAGCCATGCAAACCCCCCAGTGGAGGATTATACCTGGTTTAAGATAAATGAAAGTCATGTTCTGGATGTTGGACACCAGCCTGTGCTGTTCTCTGCTGATGGAGGCCATTATTTCTGCAGCGCCACCAACAAACATGGAAGTCAAAACTCCTCTGTTGTGACCGTAAAGATTGAAGGTGAGTTAATTTACACACACTTGTCCTTGTTTCCTGGGTAGAATAGTTGCAAACAGACAGATGAAGGTAATAAAACAAAAGAAGAATGGTGCCTTGGTTCTGTTTTTCAAGGTTTTGCACACTTGCATCACCTCCAACATATTCTGAACGTCAAAATCAACACTGATGTCTCTGATGTTTTCATTTTCCATCCAGTAAACAGTCAACAAGGAAGATGAGAGACTCATTTTGTGAGACTGAGAAGTGGCCCATCCAAAATGATCAACAGCACCAACTTTATAGTGGGGAAATAATTAGAGCATCAGAAAATGATGTTAGTTCATAACTCATATAGTGGAGAAATCACAAGCGGCACTAATAAAACTCAAACTGTGCTTGCACTGCGACATCTCTCTTGTCAATTGTTGACACCATCTACCAGTGTTGTTTGCACTATATGTATCAGCAAGAGGTGTCAAATGAATGAACATAAAAGGTCATCAGCTCACAGGAAGTGGTGATACATTTCTGGTGAAACAGTTCCAAACACCTTTTCATAGCATTAATACATTCTTGAAGGCACTGCCCAGTGTTTTCTCCACTGGACGGCCTTTTTAGTAGATTATGTTGTGTCAAATATTTTGACTTTATTGTCAGGATTTCATTGTTGCACTCTCACAAAGCTAACTCTCTGCCTTTGCTACACAGAGAGATGGCCGTCATTCAACAGAGATGTACTCATTATCATACTGTCTGTGGCTGTGCTTCTGATTGTAATCACTGCTGTCGCTGTCATCAAGTAAGATGTATCTAAAGTGAACCATCATTATATCTCAATACAACGATCATATGAGGATGTTCCACAGTCTGTTTATGTGTTTTAGATTCAAGAAAACAAGACCAAGAGCACAAGAGACCAACTGTGAGGAGGACAGTGAGGTGACACCATCATTATATTGACAATCATTCAAATTCTTTACGTTGTTCTGCTCTCATTAATCATGTGTTTTATATCCAGGATGCAGTCTATATCAACATGCCTGATTTTCACAAAGAACAATCCCAACAGAGAAGCCAGGGTGAGGGAGCCACAGTAAAAGTCGTCTACATACAACTGTTGACTTTCACATTAAGAGAAAGTCAAACGCATTAGATGTATTTTTTTTTATACCTATTCACTGTTTTATCAGATATCTATGTACATGCTTTTAAAGGAACATTTCTGTATGGACTTTATCTGCAGGACGGAGCGAGACAAAAAGGACAAGCGCACAGGAGACCAACTGTGAGGACGACAGTGAGGTGACACCATCATTATATTGACAATCAATCAATTCTTTACGTTGTTCTGCGCTCATTAATCATGTGTTTTATATCCAGGTTGCAGTCTATGTCAACATGCCTGTTTGTGATGAAAAACAATCCCAACAGAGAAGCCAGGGTGAGGGAGCCACAGCAAAAGTTGTCTAGACAACTGTTGTCTTTCACACTAAGAGAAAGTCAAACAAACGAGACACATTTTCTATTCCTATTCACTATTTTATGAAATATCTATGTACGTGGCTTTAAAGCAACATTTCTGTTTGGACTTTATCTGCAGGAAGCAGCAGACAGACTCCCACCATGATGAGAAAAGTGTAACTTACAGGACAATGTGCAGGTAAAGCTCAACAAGAACTTACACATTCTATCAGTGGTTGTTTGCCTTTGAGGCCGCTCAGTGCAATTTATTTTTCCTTTTTCAGGAACCGACCGTTGGACCCTTCCGTTAGGACCACGGTGGTGTTTAGATGTGTTAATGTGTCAGAACAAGCAGGAGACTGGTTTACTAACTACTGACTCCTACAAGTGATAGTTATTGTTTCCCCCCCAGATAAAGACCTGCTGTATGAGGAGCCAAGATGGCTCATGTTTCCAGATTAGGCTAGTTTCTTGGTGGACTTGGTTTGGTCTTTTATTTCGGCCATTCTCCACCATCGTCAGCTCCAGCCATTTGAAGACTCAATGTAAATAAATCAACGCTTGATTCTCAACAGTCTGTGGCTGTTTGGGACTTGGAGAAGATGAGCTGTATTCATGTTGTGTCTCGGTGAACCCTGGTCAGGTGTGATCCTTCATACGTGTGCCTCGCTGGTTTTAAAACTATCACGTGTCATTTTGCAGTAATGTTCAGAGTGTCTCACAGGTGTACAGATGTGATGTTTTGTTGAATTAAGTTTTTATTTCCTTACATTTGACAAATCTCTGAGATAAACATGTCTCATAGTTTTATAAAAGACAAAAAGGTTAAGTTTTGTATTTTGGACAATGTTTTTGGATTCTTCAACATGAAGCAGAACTCATGGACAATAAAACCAATTTGCTAATGGCTGTTCAGTGTTTTTTTCTTTTTATTAATTCAACAGTGTGTTGAAATACCAGAGGACAAACTCACCTGGTCCACCAAACACCTACAGTGTGTATATACATACAGGAATATACACCTAATAGAGTCACGTGTGACAGTCTTCACAGCAAAAGTCAATATAACATAATAAAACATAAACAGGATTAATAATGCTCAACAACTGAGTGCAGTCATTACTTCACATCGTGCAGTAACTTTTGGTCACTATTGTCTAATTAAACAAACAGCACAGGAAACTTTGCTGAATAGAGGAAGAAGTGAGAAGACACACCTTCACTCATCTTTTCCCAAACCTAACCAAGTCATTTTTAAAAGCGAAAAAAAAAAAAAAAATTATAAATGATGCAGAGACGTAAAAATGCAAATGCAAATTTCAACCCTAAACCTTTTTATACTTGGATCTCTTTTTCAAATATCAGTGTAAGGGATAATGCCCGACGAGGTGTCCATAATCAGGAGTTAATGGACGATGCGGAGGCCTAAGAACTGTCTAACGCGCAGCGGAGGACGGTTGCCTCCTTATATGGTATAAGTATCAGTAACCTCCTCTGCCTCCAGATCAGCCTCCACTGTTCCACATAGTGACAGTCCTCCTACTAACTGCTCTGTTCTTTGACCACAAGTAAAGCAACATCACAAGCTGTGACATTTTCTTCTGAAAAGGACGTGGTGTTGTATCAATCACACCCACATTCAAATATAAACTGTGCATTAAGTCTGTAGTGGACAGTACGCTTTGCTGAGTAGAGAAAGGAGAGAGAAGAAACCGCATCACTTTATTTTGAGTTGAAAACAATTAAAGAAGCTTTAAGATCCAACAGGAGCTTTGTGATTGCTTGGAAAGAGTTTCAACATGTGTGTAAACCTGTCGCTGACGCTGATGCTGCTGTTTCTGTCTGGTGAGTTCAACATTTAAATCTCATTTAAGTGAACATTCAAAGGATGAAATAATCTAAGTGTTTTATTTGTTTCAGGTGCTGTTTGCAGTGAATGGAACGTGACATATCATCAGTCGCACATCTGTGCAGTGAAAGGCTCGTCTGTTGTCATTCCATGTTCATTTTACTATCCTAAAGACCTGCGAGTGACGAGAGTCATGTGGGGTCATGAAAGGTCCGACATTTTTGACGGTCCTTTCATATTTGAGAGTGAGATGAATGAAACTGCCTCAAGATTTAAGTACATCGGCGACAAACAACACAATTGTTCTTTCAATATACACAACATAGAGCGTAACGATACAGGAAAATATACCTTCAGATTTATAACTGATCCTAAAAAGGACAAATGGACTGGTATAGTTGGCTCGACATTAAAGGTTGTCGGTAGGTTTTCTTTTTCTTAAACTAACTATAGTTCTAAATCTTCCTTGAACCTTAATGTGTAATGTTTGACACTTAAGCAGTACTTTCTTCTTCTAGATTTGAATGTTTCTGTTACAAAACCCAATGTGAATGACACGACAAAGGAGGGCGACTCTGTGAATCTGACCTGCATGAACGGCTGTGACGGCGATCACCTTTCATCTGCTTTCACCTGGTTTAAGGACGGAGAACCGATAAATGAAGGACCTGTCCTTTATTTAAGCAACATGTCCTCCACTGACTCTGCAAACTACTCCTGCTCCCTCAAGACTCACACAGGAACAGCTTCACGAGTCGTAAACATCCACGTTGAATGTGAGTAAAGGACACAAGAATAACAAAAAAATTCACTAAATGAAAATTAAAACAAAACAGCATCTAGAGTCAAATGCCAAAGTAATCATCCTGAGTTTGCCACATGCAGTGGCGGTCCTAGCTTGCATGACGCCCAGGGCAAATGTGTGCACAAAATAACTTTTTATTAAACTAATTATTGGAACTTCAGAATGCTCATGCATTTGCTGGCGCCCATGCTGCCCCTCCACAAATGCCTCCCTGGACGGCTGCCCATATTGCCCATGAGGAGCCGCCCTGGTCACATGATTTCTCTGACAGATAACAGCTCTGGTCTTCTTTCAGATGGCCCGAAGAACACGTCAGTGTCCGTCAGACCGTCAATGGAGGTGGAGGCCGGCACCAACATCACCCTGATCTGCAGCAGCCACGCAAACCCCCCAGTGGAGGATTATACCTGGTTTAAGATAGATGAAAGTCATGTTCTGGATGTTGGACACCAGCCTGAGTTGTTCTCTGCTGATGGAGGCCAGTATTTCTGCAGCGCCACCAACAAACATGGAAGTCAAAACTCCTCTGCTGTTACCGTAAAGATTAAAGGTAGGTTCATTTACACGCACTTGTCCTTGCTTCCTTGGTAGAAGAGATGCAAACAGATGGATGAAGCAAATAGAAATGAATGCTTGTCTCAGTTCAGTTTTTTCAAGATTTTTCACACTTGCATCACCTCCAACCTTTTTTTGACTTAGAAAATCAACACTGGTGACATTTTTGTTTTCCTTCCAGTAAGCGGTCAACAAGAAGATGTCAAAAGTGACACTTAAGAAAACTCAAACTGTGCTCGCACTGAGACATCACTCTCAGTACAGCTTGACAGTTGTTAACACTATCTACCAGTGTTGTTTGCACGTTGTATATCAGCAAGAGGTGTCAAATGAATGAACATAAAAGTGCATCAGCTCATAGGCAGTGGTGATACATTTCTAGTGAAACAGTTCCAATCACCTTTTTGTAGCATTAAGGACACTGCCCAGTGTTTTCTCCACTGGACGGCCCTTTTAGTAAATTATGCGGTGTCAAATATTTTAACTTGATTTTCAGGATTTCATTGTTGCACTCTCACAAAGCTAACACTCTGCCTTTGCTACACAGAGAGGTGGCCGTCATTCAACAGAGATGCACTCATTATCATACTGTCTGTGGCTGTGCTTCTGATTGTAATCACTGCTGTCGCTGTCATCAAGTAAGATGTATCTAAACTGAACCATCATTATATCTCAATACAACGATCATATGAGGATGTTCCACAGTCTGTTTATGTATTTTAGACTCAAGAAAACAAGACCAAGAGCACAAGAGACCAACTGTGAGGAGGACAGAGAGGTGACACCATCATTATATTGACAATCATTTAATTCATTACGCTGTTCTGCTCTTATTAATCATGCGTTTTATATCCAGGATGCAGTCTATGTCAACATGCCTGATTTTCACAAAGAACAATCCCAACAGAGAAGCCAGGGTGAGGGAGCCACAGTAAAAGTCCTCTACACACAACTGTTGACTTTCACACTAAGAGAAAGTCAAACACATGAGATATGTTTTTTATACCTAGTCACTGTTGCATCAAATATCTATGTACATGGTTTTAAAGGAGCATTTCTGTATGGACTTTATCTGCAGGACGGAGCGAGACAAAAATGACAAGAGCACAGGAGACCAACTGTGAGGAGGACAGTGAGGTGACACCATCATTATATTGACAATCAATTAATTTTTTACATTGTTCTGCGCTCATTAATCATGTGTTTTATATCCAGGATGCAGTCTATACCAACATGCCTGTTTGTGAAGAAAAACAATCTCAAGAGAGAAGCCAGGGTGAGGGAGCCACAGCAAAAGTCGCCTAGACAACTGTTGACTTTCACACTAAGAGAAAGTCAAACACATGAGATGTGTTTTTTATACCTATTTTGAAATATCTATGTACGTGGCTTTAAAGGAACATTTCTGTTTGGACTTTGTCTGCAGGAAGCAGCAGACAGGCCACCACCATGATGAGGACAGTGTAACTTACAGGACAATGTGCAGGTAAAGCTCAACAAGAACTTACACATTCCATCAATGGTTGTTTGCCTTTGAGGCCGCTCAGTGCGATTTATTTTCCTTTTTCAGGAACCGACCGTTGGACCCTTCCGTTTTAACCATGGTGGTGTTTAGATGTGTTTATGTGTCAGGACAAGCAGGAGACTGGTTTACTAACTACTGACTCCTACAAGTGATAGTTATTGTTTCCCCCCCAGATAAAGACCCGCTGTATGAGGAGCCAAGACGGCTCATGTTTCCAGGTTAGGCTAGTTTCTTGGTCGACTTGTTTTTATTTCGGCTGTTCTCCACCATCGTCAGCTCCAGCCATCTGAAGACTCAATGTAAATAAATCAACGCTTGATTCTCAACAGTCTGTGGCTGTTTGGGACTCGGAGAAGATGAGCTGTATTCATGCTGTGTCTCGGTGAATCCTGGTCAGGTGTGATCCTTCATATGTGTGCCTCGCTGATGTGAAAACTATCAAGTGCCATTTTGTTCAGAATGTCTCACAGGTGTACAGATGTGATGTTTTGTTGAATTAAGTCTTTATTTCCTTACATTTTACAAATCTCTGAGATAAACATGTCTCATGGTTTCATAAAAGCCAAAAGGTTAAGTTTTGTACTTTGGATATATGTTTTTGTATTTCTTTCAACATGAAGCAGAACTCATGGACAATAAAACCAATTTGCTAACAGCTCTTAAGTGTTTTTTTTTCTTTTTATTAATTCAACAGTGTGTTGAAATACCAGAGGACAAACTCACCTGGTCCACCAAACACCTACAGCGTGTATATACATACAGGAATATACACCTAATAGAGTCACGTGTGACAGTCTTCACAGCAAAAGTCAATATAACATAATAAAACATAAACAGGATTAATAATGCTCAACAACTGAGTACAGTCATTACTTCACATCGTGCAGTAACTTTTGGTCACTATTGTCTAATTAAACAAACAGCACAGGAAACTTTGCTGAATAGAGGAAGAAGTGAGAAGACACACAGTCACTCATCATTTCCCAAATCTAACCAAGTCATTTTTAAAAGCGAAGATAAAAAAATCATTTTATAAATGATGCAGAGACGTAAAAATGCAAATGCAAATTTCAACCCTAAACCTTTTTATACTTGGATCTCTTTTTCAAATATCTATGTATCAGTAACCTCCCCTGCCTCCAGATCAGCCTCCACTGCTCCACATAGTGACAGTCCTACTAACTGCTCTGTTCTTTGACCACAAGTAAAGCAACATCACAAGCTGTGACATTTTCTTCTGAAAAGGACGTGGTGTCGTATCAATCACACCCACATTCAAATACAGGATGTGCATTGAGTCTCTGGTGGACAGTACGCTTTGCTGAGTAGAGAAAGGAGAGAGAAGAAACCACATCACTTTATTGTGAGTTGAAAACAATTAAAGAAGCTTTAAGATCCAACAGGAGCTTTGTGATTGCTTGGAAAGAGTTTCAACATGTGTGTAAACCTGTCGCTGACGCTGATGCTGCTGTTTCTGTCTGGTGAGTTCAACATTTAAATCTCATTCAAGGGAACGTTCAAAGGATGAAATGATTTAAGTGCTTTATTTGTTTCAGGTGCTGTTTGCAGCGAACGGAACGTGACATATCATCAGTCGCACATCTGTGCAGTGAAAGCCTCGTCTGTTGTCATTCCATGTTCATTTTACTATCCTAAAGACCTGCGAGTGACGAGAGTCATGTGGGGTCATGAAAGGTTCAACATTTTTGACGGTCCTTTCATATTCGACAGTGATAAGAATGAAACTGACACAAGATTTCAGTACATCGGCGACAAACAACGCAGTTGTTCTTTCAAAATACAAGACGTAGAGAATAACGATGCAGGAATATATACCTTCAGATTTATGACTGATAATGAAAGCAATTATACTGGTACAGCTGGCTCAGCATTAAAGGTTGTCGGTAAGTTTTCTTTTGCATAAACCAACTATAGATGTGAATCTTCGCTACACTTCAATGTGTGAAGTTTGACACTGAAGCAGTACTTTGTTCTTCTAGATTTGAATGTGTTGGTGACGAGACCTCATGAGAACAGAGCGACAAAGGAGGGCGACTCTGTGAATCTGACCTGCATGAACGGCTGTGACGGCGATCACCTTTCATCTACTTTCACCTGGTTTAAGGACGGAGAACCCATAACTGAAGGACCTGTTCTTTATTTAAGCAACATGTCCTCCACTGACTCTGCAAACTACTCCTGCTCTCTCAAGACTCAAATAGGAACAGCTTCACGAGTCATAAACATCCACGTTGAATGTGAGTAATCTATCAACCTGAGTTCGCCACATGATTTCTCTGACAGATAACAGCTCCGGTGTTCTTTCAGATGGCCCGAAGAACACGTCAGTGTCCGTCAGACCGTCGATGGAGGTGGAGGCCGGCACCAACATCACCCTGATATGCAGCAGCCACGCAAACCCCCCAGTGGAGGATTATACCTGGTTTAAGATAAATGAAAGTCATGTTCTGGATGTTGGACACCAGCCTGAGTTGTTCTCTGCTGATGGAGGCCAGTATTTCTGCAGCGCCACCAACAAACATGGAAGTCAAAACTCCTCTATTGTTACTGTAAAGATTAAAGGTAAGTTCATTTACACACACTTGTCCTTGTTTCCTGGATAACAGAGATGCAAACAGACAGATGAAGCAAATAGAAAAGAATGCTTGTCTCAGTTCTGTTTTTTAAAGTTTTTCACACTTGCATCACCTCCAACCTTTTTTGGACTTGGAAAATCAACACTGGTGACATTTTTGTTTTCCTTCCAGTAAGCGGTCAACAAGAAGATGTCAAAAGTGGCTAAATAAAACCCTCAAACTGTGACATCACTCTTAGTACAGCTTGACAGTTGTTGACTCTATCTACCAGTGTTGTTTGCACTATATGTATCAGCAAGAGGTGTCAAATGAATGAACATAAAAGGGCATCAGCTCACAGAGAGTGGTGATACATTTCTGGTGAAACAGTTCCAGTGTTTTCTCCACTGAACGGCCTTTTTAGTAGATTATGTTCTGTCAAATATTTTGATTTTTTTTTATCTGGATTTCATTGCTGCACTCTCACAAAGCTAACACTCTGCCTTTGCTTCACAGAGAGGTGGCAGTCATTCAACAGAGATGTACTCATTATCATACTGTCTGTGGCTGTGCTTCTGATTGTAATCACTGCTGTCGCTGTCATCAAGTAAGATGTATCTAAACTGAACCATCATCATATCTCAATACAACGATCATATGAGGATGTTCCACAGTCTGTTTATGTGTTTTAGACTCAAGAAAAGAAGGACAAGAGCACAAGAGATCAACTGTGAGGAGGACAGTGAGGTGACACCATCATTATATTGACAATCATTTAATTCATTACGCTGTTCTGCTCTCATTAATCATGTGTTTTATATCCAGGATGCAGTCTATATCAACATGCCTGATTTTCACAAAAAACAATCCCAACAGAGAAGCCAGGGTGAGGGAGCCACAGTAAAAGTCGTTTACACACAACTGTTGACTTTCACACTAAGAGAAAGTCAAACACATGAGATTAATTTTTTTATACCTATTCACTGTTTTATCAAATATCTATGTACATGGCTTTAAAGGAACATTTTTGTATTGACTTTATCTGCAGGAAGAAACAAGAAAAAAAGGACAAGAGCACAGGAGACCAACTGTGAGGAGGACAGTGAGGTGACACCAACAATATATTGACAATCAATCAATTCTTTACGTTGTTCTGCGCTCATTAATCATGTGTTTTATATCCAGGATGCAGTCTATGTCAACATGACTGTGACGAAAAACTATCAAAAGGGAGAAGGCAGGGTGAGGGAGCTTCAGTAACATCGTCAACACACCTGTTGATAATCACACTAAGAGAAAGTCAAACACATGAAACATGTTTTTTATACCTATTTTGAAATATCTATGTGCATGACTTTAAAGCAACATTTCTGTTTGGACTTTGTCTGCAGGAAGCAGCAGACAGACTCCCACCATGATGAGAAAAGTGTAACTTACAGGACAATGTGCAGTTAAAGCTCAACAAGAACTTAAACATTCCATCAGTGGCTGTTTGCCTTTGAGGCCGCTCATTGCGATTTATTTTCCTTTTTCAGGAACCGACCGTTGGACCCTTCCGTTTTAACCACGGTGGTGTTTAGATGTGTTAATGTGTCAGGACAAGCAGGAGACTGGTTTACCAACTACTGACTCCTACAAGTGATAGTTATTGTTTCCCCCCCAGATAAAGACCCGCTGTATGAGGAGCCAAGACGGCTCATGTCTTCAGGTTGGGCTGGTTTCTTGGTCGACTTGGTTTGTTCTTTAATTTCGGCCGTTCTCCACCATCGTCAGCTCCAGCCATTCGAAGACTCAATGTAAATAAATCAACGCTTGATTCTCAACAGTCTGTGGCTGTTTGGGACTCGGAGAAGATGAGCTGTATTCATGTTGTGTCTCGGTGAATCCTGGTCCGGTGTGATCCTTCATATGTGTGCCTCGTTGATGTGAAAACTATCAAGTGCCATTTTGCAGTAATGTTCAGAATGTCTCACAGGTGTACAGATGTGATGTATTGAGTGTATTTGTTGATTAAGTTTTTATTTCCTTACATTTGACACATTTCTGAGATAAACATGTCTCAAGGTTTCATCAGGGCGAAAAAGTTTAAGATTTGTACTTTGGATGTATGCTTTTGTATTTCTCATAACATGAAGCAGAACTTATGGACAATAAAACCAATTTGCTAATAGCTGTTCAACGGTCTTTGTTATTAATGCAACAGTGTGTTGTAATACCAGAGGACAAACTCACCTGGTCCACCAAACACCTACAGTGTGTATATACATACAGGAATATACACCTAATAGAGTCACGTGTGACAGTCTTCTCAGTGAAAGTAAATATACATAATGAAAAATAATTAGGCTTAATGCTCAACAACTGATCAGTGTGTGTGTGTGTGTGTGTGTGTGTGTGTGTGTGTTTGTGTGTGTGTGTAAGAATAAAACCCCAAAATTGTGGCGAGGGTTCAAAGTACCACAGCGCACAGTATGGAAAAAAGGAAGACTACAAACAAAATGGCTGATCAAAAGGGTTAGATAGCTGATCGAAGGGTTGGACTAGATGGTGGATCACCACTTATTTTATTGATAGGAGAGAACAAAGAAAAATGGTGGTGCTCACTGATATCACATGTGGGTGTGATATTCTCCACGCTGAAGGAGTGTGTATGTGTGTGTGTGTGTCAAGTGATGCCAAGTTAGCTGCTTGCAAAGACCCTGAGTCAGTGGGAAGCATTACTCAACTAGCGTCTGTTTAGCAAAGCAAAAACTACCAATAACCTGACCTGACATCAGAATAACAGTGAACACAGAATGAACACAGGTGCACTACATCAACCAGAGTTAAAGGTCCTCTGCTTAGCCTTGCTATGTTATGCTGTGTGCTATAGGCCCAGTCCAATGTTACCAGTCTTTGAAGCAAAACTGCTGGCGGTTTCTTGGCTGATGAGCCAAGCAGGAGAAGATTTTAATGCCAGAAATGCTGTTCTTGCTGTGCAAAGTCTGATAAATGACAGCAGGTCGAGGAAGCTGGTCGCTCCTTTCCTTTGCAGGGATAGCAGCTCAATGCTAACTTACTTCAAGTTCCTCGGATTGTGGTGTTAGCTGACAAGATTTGCGTCACAGCTACTGGTGTTTACTGATCTGGAATAAAGGGAACAAAGGAAGGAAATGGAGTTTTGGTCAGAAAGGGGTCTGTCATCCTGAGCAATAATAGCTCAAAGCTGAATTTGTGCCTAGGTGTAAAGACTGGGGAATTCTGGGAAACTGGGCTCAATTCAGAGTCCATTTTGAAATACGCAATGAACGACTTCCTCTGTGGTTCCCAACAATATGCAGACCTACTTAAGTCCTCCCTGTGTTTGTGAAAATGTACAAAAACAAAAATGAGTAATTTGATAAGAAATAAAGCACATAGCAGCAGCCTAGAATAAACAAACTGAAAAATCAATCAATCAATCAATCAAAATATGCGGAGCCACATACAGAGATCAACCCTCGGGCTTGAGCATAAAACACAATGATGTTAACTTTTGATCATTCAATTAATCACAACTTGATAAAACAGATACAATTCTCTGTGCAGGTGTTTTACTGTCGGAGACTTTAAGAAACACTGTAGGCCTAAAACAGTGATGATGATATAAAATAAATATATATTATTCATGTCAATGTAAAGTATCAAAGCCACAGGGTGCCACTGCAGAGTGGCAGAGGATTCGCAGGTTGCAGACCCCTGTGTAGTTGAGCAAACTGTCAGCAGCTCTGCTCTGTTCTCTGCCCACAACAAAGCAGCATCAATAGCATGTGACACATTTCCTCCATACAGGCCCTGGTTTGATAACTGTAACCCTCACATCCAAATATATGCTGTGCATTGAGTCTGTGGTGTGGGTGACCTGATTTCAGGGGCTCAGTACCATCCAAAACGTTACTTTACATTACAGGAAGCTTGGCTTGGTAGAGGAAGAAGAGAGCAGATACAATCACTTTATTTTGAGGAGAAAAACAATCAGTACAGTTTTAAGATTGAACAGGAGCTTTGTGATTACTTGGAACGAGTTTCAGCATGTTTGTAAACCTGTCGCTGGCGCTGCTGTTTCTGTATGGTAGGTACAACAGTTAAATCTTATTTAAGGGAACGTTCAAAGGATGAAATGATTTATGTGCCAAACATTTGTTTCAGGTGCTGTTTGCAGTGGATGGAACGTGACATATCATCAGCCGCACATCTGTGCAGTGAAAGGCTCGTCTGTTGTCATTCCATGTTCATTTTACTATCCTAAAGACCTGCAAATGAAGAGAGTCATGTGGGGTCATGAAAAGTCTGACATTTATAATGGTCCTTTCATATTTGACAGTGAGATGAATGAAACTGACACAAGATTTCAGTACATCGGCGACAAACAACACAATTGTTCTTTCAAAATACAAGACGTAGAGAATAACAATGCAGGAAAATATACTTTCAGATTTATGACTGATAATAAAAGCAATTATACTGGTAGAGCTGGCTCAAGATTAAAGGTTGTCGGTAAGTTTTCCTTTGCATAAACCAACTCTAGATGTATATCTTCGCTACACTTCAATGTGTGAAGTTTGACACTGAAGCAGTACTTTGTTCTTCTAGATTTGAATGTGTTGGTGACGAGACCTCATGAGAACAGAGCGACAAAGGAGGGCGACTCTGTGAATCTGACCTGCATGAACGACTGTGACGGCGATCACCTTTCATCTGCTTTCACCTGGTTTAAGGACAGAGAACCCATAAATGAAGGACCTGTTCTTTATTTAAGCAACATGTCCTCCACTGACTCTGCAAACTACTCCTGCTCTCTCAAGACTCAAATAGGAACAGCTTCACGAGTCATAAACATCCAAGTTGAATGTGAGTAATCCATCAGCCTGAGTTCGCCACATGATTTCTCTGACAGATAACAGCTCCGATCTTCTTTCAGATGGCCCGAAGAACACATCAGTGTCCGTCAGTCCGTCGATGGAGGTGGAGGCCGGCACCAACATCACCCTGATATGCAGCAGCCACGCAAACCCCCCAGTGAAGGATTATACCTGGTTTAAGATAAATGAAAGTCATGTTCTGGATGTTGGACACCAGCCTGTGTTGTTCTCTGCTGATGGAGGCCAGCATTTCTGCAGCGCCACCAACAAACATGGAAGTCAAAACTCCTCTGTTGTTACTGTAAAGATTAAAGGTAGGTTGAATTACACGCTCATGTTACTCGTCTTTTAGCAGTGGTGGACTCAGGCTTTCTGAGGGGCAGCGGCGATAAAACAAAAAAAAAAGCCACAGGCTGCATGTGTGGTATGAGTATGAGTGTGCAGAAAGTGGTGATCCATTTGTAGCGAAGCGGCAGCTTCTCTAAAATGGAGGGTAGTCTCCCATGTGCACTGTTATGCGTCCGGTGTTCAAGATCATCAAGGTCTGATTGCTCAATCGATCATTTAACTTAATATCTGATGCGGTTATGTTGTTTCACACACTTGGACTTTGATTTGAGGGTTTCATCCTTGTGCTCTCACAAAGCTAACACTCAAACAGTGCCTGTCGCTCGTAGCACAATCTTGACACTTGTTGACACGATCTGCCAGTGTTTGTTTGCACGCTGCATATGACAAAGAGGTGTCAGATAAATAAAAAAAAGTGCATCAGCTTGCCGGAATTGAAGATACATTTCTGGTGAAACAGTTCCAAACCGATTTCTAGCATTAAGGTCGCTCTTGAAGGCACAGCAGTGTGTTTTCTCTTTTTTAGTACATTACATTGTGTCACATGTTTTCTGACTTTATTTTCAGGATATCATTCTTGCGTTCTCACAAAGCTAACACTCTGCCTTTGCTACACAGATGGGCGGGCGTTGTTCAACAGAGCTGTACCAATTATCATACTCACTGTGGCCGTGCTCCTGATTGTGATCACTGTTGTTGCCGTCACAAGGTAAGATGTTTCCACTGACACACTATTATATCATAATACACCGATCAAACACAGATGTTTCACAGACTTGTTTATGTTTTTTAGACTCAAGAAAACAAGACCAAGAGTGCAAGAGATCAACTGTGAGGAGGACAGAGAGGTGACACATCATTATGTAGTTTTTTTTTATTGTTCTGATGTGTTTCTGATTTTGTACGTGAATTAAAGCTGTGTAGCATAATAACCTCAAGTAAGATGTTATTAGAAGTGACTTTAACCCTGGTCCTAATTAGACGATCTGCACTCATTCGTCATGTGTTAGTATCAGGATGCAGTCTATGTCAACTGGCCTGTTGATGACAAGAACCAATCAGAAGGGAGAAGCCGCTGGGAGGGGGCAACAGCGGAGCTTGTCTACGCAACTGTCAACTTCCACGCCAAGAGAAAGCAAAACACGTGAGATACATGTATACGTTTTTTTTTACACCTGTTAATTGTTTTTGCCAGATTATTATTTATAACGCTGGAGAGGCACACTTGTTCATCGACTGTCTCACCTGCAGGGAGCCGCAGACGGATCATAATGACGGCGACGATGATGTCATTTACAGCACTGTGTGCAGGTGAAGCTCAGCAAGATCCCACATAGTCAGTGAGCAATGATTAGCTCAGGGCAGCTCGAGTGCAAACGTGTTTTCTTTTTCTTTTTTTTCCTTTATCAGGAACCAATTACTGAATCTGTCATATATAGAGACAAAATCTCACTGAATGTTCATCTTTACAGTTTGCAGACAATATATTTTTCTTAAAGATCAGCACTTAAGGTATAAATGAGGGGTCAGCAGCAAAAAAAAGCAAAAAAAAAAACATCTGGAGCTGCAAAAGTTATCTGAGCCTCAGAATGACGATAACACAGCCTAAATTCAAGATTATTAATAGGCTTCAGTAAGCATTCGTTACCATTTTCACAAATGGCGACTCTGCAGTGGGCTATTTATGCTTGTTAGTTAATTAAACTTTACATTTCCATTACAGTTATACCATGTTTTATACATTTATAGAACCAGAATACAATAAAGAAAACCTAGATTGTTGAGTGCGGCTCTGCTAGTTGTTGGCGACCGGTCCTTTGCAGTAAGATGAACTTTTTCTGCCTATTGAAGTCAGACAGGCTGCATCATTAGCAGCTGTCGAATCTCGTAAAACCTTCTTTTATAGGAAGGTATTTACAAATTCTTGCTAAGTTTGGGGTTTCATCATTTTACTCATCAATTATTCCTTGTTTTTATCCTGTGATTTTTCTCAATTTTCTGTTGTTTGACTATATATGCAAGGGAAGGAGGGACGATTGGACACATGTTAAACACATCGGGGAGAAAACAAAGGGAGGAAATAAAAATGACACAGGATGTAACTTCTGACAACTGACAGTTTCACCTGCGTTGGTGTTGCTTTTATCTGATCTTTGTTCTTTCATTACTGTGAAGCACTTTGTAGCCTTGTTTAGAAAAGCGCCACATCAATGAAGTTATTATTATTATCATATAATTTGTGAGATGATATACACTATACAAGTGACGACGGCCTACTTTGTTATTAGGTAAATATGAAAAAAGAAGTTTCATTGAAAAGATTTATCTGAAAAAGAAAAAGAAAATCATGCTGTGATAGTTTTGACAATTTTTTTATATGTTGATTGCTTGATCAGCCTTCGAAATGAAGAAAATAAGAGGCATGAAACTGACTTCTGGAGCATGTGAAATAAAATGTGTCATGTGCCACCTCTCACTTCGAGGTGTTTTGTTCACTAGGTCTATAAAATGTGATGAACACCTCGGCTTCAAAACTTAATCTAAAGGGAAATTTAGAGAAACATGCTGGTTGGGGAGTAAGTGTTTTGACATGCATCATTTCTACAGTGTAGAGCGTGCCATCTAATTTCTCCTCGTGCCTGATCCCACAAAAGTGACTGTGAGGCTCAGACCCTGATGACACATCTCGCATGATGTCCTCTCACTGCAGGAGGGCGAAGTCTAACAGCGACAGAACTCAATATCAAAATGATAAAAATTTTCTCAGCCTCCCATTTTTTTTACTGCATGTTCTGGTATTTCTTTCATCATGCCTCTGGATCAAACAAGCGCCAGCTGGCTGTTAAGTTCTGGTGCTCGGTGTTTAAATCCTGACTGTTTTTTTTTTTGCTTTGTGTAAAAGTTAATTTGTTTTTTGCAGTCTGCAGCGGCTTAGGTTCCCAAGAGTCGCTTACTAGAGGAAGGCAATATACCCATCCTTGGCTAAAGACAGTTGCAACCATCAAAACAGGCTGTAAAAGGATGGAAAGATGTGACTCTATGTTAAGTTGAAAATATTAAATTGGAAAATGCTGTAGCAGCAGCATAACCCTAAAAAAGCTTTAAGAGGAAACACACTTAGAGTGAGAGAAGCAATTTCCCTCATGCCTCTCATTAAGGTTCAGTTGTCTTTCTTTCACACTGTCATTTTTAACATTTTACTTTCACGACATCTTCCTGGTTGTCCTCCAGAGCTTCAGTGATGGGTGTAGATGAAGTCTATATTGCATTTAATAATCAAACATTCATCACTAAAAAAGGAAGCTTGCCGCCACTCAGTGTAAGCTCTTACTTGCAGCCCAGTGGGCAAAATGGCAATAAACAACCCTGGAAAACACTGTGGATCTGTGCGTCTCCAAACACCCTGCAAACACCTGCTACCACTATGAATTCACCAATATCCTTTGCATTTTTAAAGAAGACTATTTATTATTATTTCCTTTCGTGTTTTATATAGGTATTATATAAAATAAAAAGGTCAAAGTCCACACCAACAGGAGCTCCGCTCTCCCACACAAAACACTGTCCCCGAAACGCCTCGTCAGAAGTCCCGCCTTTAAATCTGTGACTTTGTGACATCACACTACGTCGTCATGTCACATGTGGATAATTTATGTCTTGTGGCTAATTTCGAATGTATGAATTGATTTAACACAGCTGCTCTGGCGTCGTTAGCGGTGCTGACTCAGGCGTGTGTGATCCGACTAATCAGAGCAGACTAAATAAAGTTATGAACCTGAAAAGGAGCATGATATGCCTCCTTTAAAGGGGCACTATGTATTTTGGGATAAGAAATTTCAACTCAGAATTTTTATATTTACAGTAAAATAAGGTCCCCAGAACACTCTTTGAAGCTAGAAAGATGGCAGAGTCCGCCACATATAAGCAAAGTAAAACAGTATGAAACCGTGTTGTCCTTTAAGGTTGGTTTGTTTATTTAGTCTAATAGTCATGAAAACAAAGAGTGTTTATCTATTTAGTTTGTTTAGGCAGAAACAAATAGACATAAATAAACACAGTTTACCTTTAACTTGCTATGTTGATGCAGGATTTTCAACTTTTGCGTCACTAATTTACAATTTTACAGCCTACACGATGCAAGACAGGTTTCAAAGTCTTTGAATCTGACACTCCCACTGACCTGAGAGTGCAGTCAGAGTTGCCAAGGTGACGTTCCCACTCAAAATGAAACTGAAACACTTGCTGTAACTCCAATCTTGGGTGTCCCAGCAGTATTAGTTCTTTTTTTTTTTCCTTTTTCCTTTTTCCGACGAGCACACAAGTCACATGTGACATCTGAAATTACAGAGAAACTAAACTTGTTTGAACTCAGGGTAGTACTGCCCTCTGCTGACCACGTAAGAGCACAGCATCCTTGAGCCTCCCCCCGTGACTCCCATGCTACAGCCACCTCCTCTCAACAGATGAGTGGGTGTCAGGTGAGAGCTGTAGAGGAGCACAGCTCATATCAGGATAAAAGGTCATCGGACAGGCATCACAGTGTGGCGATAAACACGTGCAGGTTTGAGTGTCTTTCAGTTGAATGAGAATTTACATGAACAGGACAGTGTGGATCTTAGTTTGAGGGCAGATTTCTCACTGACACCAAAGCAAAAAGTATCATTAGTAGGAGAGCATTATGAAGGAGCTGCAAACATGCTTCAGTGCCAGATGTTAGCCTCCAATCAGCCTGTATTCATGTGATACGCCTCCTTCTATGTCATTTTACTTTTCTTCAATGTGTGTTATCCACTGAATATTTTAGTTTCTATTGATCTATGGAAAGGCCCTGGCCCTTCTAGGGAACAGACCTCAGCACATCATGGGGGAGTTTCCACTGGTGAAAGACCAGCTGGGAGTGCCCTTACTCAAAGCCAGAAAGAAAAGTAAGATACAGCCACGCACATGAATATTTTTCTCTTAAAAGTGCAGCTAAACAGATCTGTGCTTTCACGCAACAAGCCGTCGAGCTGCGTGACAGCGCTGCTTAAGGGGAGTTCAATAAGACTCAGTAATAATATGCACCTTAGTGTTTTATGACTGCTTGTCTACAGATAACAGAAAAAAAAGGAAAATCCCACAATCCACAAGTGTGTGAGCAAATAATCCTTTTAATAATCAGAAAATGATTTGGACTCCTTCATGATTCCCGACTGGTGACCTTTCGTTCTTTGTGGATTCGTAAGGATGGAGTAGAAGGACAATTGCTTTCAATGTAGTGGAGTGGAAGTATAAAGTAGAGTAAAGTACAAATATCTCAAGATTGTACTTAAAGGTGCAGTATGTAGTTTTGGGGAAGCTTCATTGACTGTTTTTTTTGTATGCCTAAACAAACTAAATGAACAAAATCTGTATTTTCATGATTGAGGAAACAGACTGACCTTAAAGGGCAACACAATTTCATACTGTTTTACTTTGTTTACACGTGGCGGACCCTGCCACCTTTCTAGCTCCAAACAGTGTTCTGGGGACCTTATTTTCCTCTGAGAACAGCTTGTTTCTTCAGTTATGGAAAAAAATAAAAATGTTTGAGTTTGTATTATTACCCCATAATATAATTCTAATTGTTTTGTTTGTATTGTATTTCTTCTGCAAAACTAGTGCTTGACACTACTTGAGTAATTGTAGTTAGTTACATCCCATCACTGATCATAATATACTTAAAAGTAATATTTTCATAAAAACGAAGCACCTTCTATCCTCTTGGAATTTGTCATAACATATTAATCTAAGTAAAAAAAGTACATATAATTAAAAGAAAATGAAGACTTAATTATTGAGTGTGATTAGAGCAGGTTGATGAAGTTTGGTTACAATACAGTGTCATAATTACATACTATCCACAACTGTGCATGGAAAACTTGGAAATACCACATGAGTCATAATAAATATAACTATCAATGTGAGTCGACGCCCATTTCTGAATAAAACTGAAACTTTAAAAACACATTTTTCCTGCTGGAGTGTGAGATAGCACACAGTCCCTTATACATAACATAAAAAAAAAAAAAAAAAAATAAAAATCTAATTACTGAGTGTGATCAGAGCAGGTTGGTGAGGTTCGGTCACAGTACTGAGGGTCCTACTGAGTTTATTTTCACACCTGTGTATGGAGACTTGCTCTCCAGAAAATAAGAAGTATGATTCATTGAGAAAGTTAACTTTGTTAACATTAGTCGACGCCCATTTCTGACAAAACGAAACTTTACAGGGCAACATGCGGAAACGAACTGACGGCATGTGACTCAGACGGAGCCGGGTGCACCGCAGGATGAGCAGGGATCACCTCTGTGCTCTTCATCTTGTGAAACAGAGGAGGAGGAGGAGGTCGCAGTCAGCTCAGGTAGGACTCTTTAATCGTGTGTTTTACAGAGAGATGGGGGGCGATCACGTCACATCTGATGACAAACTAGCAGGAAACTAATCCATTTAGCAGCAGCAGCTATTACACTTCACTGTCGCAGGACACTTCTGAGTAAGTCTGAGAATGAGCGGGTTTAATGTGTTGTGGTTTGTGTACACCTGTCCTCGCACCTGCACATAAGTGTTGTTGTTGTTGTTGTTCTCTGGGTGTAACCAACTGATGTTAGCTAACATGCGCAGCTCAGGTAACTCGCTGTTACTGGGCGAGTTCGTAAGCTAGTTAGCTAACTCGCTGCTAACTCGGTGCAAGGACGCTTATAAAGTGTGTTGGTCACCGCAGCTGGTTTAACGGGTTATATGCACATTTATAATAATGGCAGCTGTGCTTGTTTACGTAAAACTTCCCGTTTATCTGCTGTCAAAGGAGGCTAAAGGCTGGAAGCGAAACAGGAAGTGACCTAGAAGCATAGATTTACAAAGATGATATTTGATTGGCTGAACGATGCGGCCGAAGATGTTATCATGAACAAGAGATATCACTTCATACGTAAAAAACGTTGTCCAGCCTTCCACTCTTCTTCTGCAACTCTTCATCTGCAACGGTTTCCCTGCTCACTAACATTAGCACTGATAAATGATTCATATTGTGTTTGTACTTCTGTTAACAAGTGATTTTTAGTAGTTTGGAGCACAATTATACAGTATTTTTATACAGTAAGTACACTGCTAAGCATATCTCCAGCAAGATTTGATATATATACACAGTATATATGTATGTTTGTGTATGTTGTTGAAAAAAACAAAACAAAAGATATTAATTCATATAGAGAACATGTAAGGTGTCATGTAGGGTTTGCACTGAATGAAATGTGTATGTCCCCCTTTTTTTCCACTCACCCGGATGAGCCAGTTACATGTGACAACAAATTTGCAGGAACATGCCTGGACAAAGTGCACACACCACTCGAACATTCAAGCAATTTACTGTATTTCCTCGAGGTATAGCCACAAGTCATGAGGGTTTCAATGAAGAGAGAACACAGCAGCGATTACCGATTGTCCCAAAGAGGAAATGTTATGAGGATTGTTCTTTTATTGAGTTGTTTTAGTTTTTTAACATTAATTCCAGACATCTGTATGGATAAGAACAAATGATAATGTGTCTTATACTACCGACCGAGCCTATCTGCAAACCTTTACACCTGAGAATTTGTATTATTATTTATAATAGAGTATTGACAAGGTTTGATCAGTGTTTCTTTTCTAAAGCATGTTTTTTGTTTTTGTTTTGGGAAATGTGCGCTCTAGTCGTGTGTAGTGAGACCTCCTAGTTTTTCTCCTCTTTGGCTGCTGTGAGTGTATCATTGGGTAGTGATGGTGTGTGTGTGTGTGCAGTGGAGTGGCCCACTGACACTGTGGTACACTCATTTCCATCCGGGTCTCTAGACTAAATGTGTATTTGTCAGTTTGTTGAGTAATGGAGCTCAAAGTCCAAATGAAGGGGGGAACAGCGACTCTGCTCTGTGGCGGCCGTTTTACAGCGCTGAGCTCTGTCTCATGAGGCCTGGACTGGCAGAACGGAAAGTGAAAGGATTCTGCTGCTGGGTGTGACCTCAATGCACATTCTAGATAAACCTGTGTGTTTTTCCATTACAGAGATCACTGAAGTCTGAAGATGAAGTGCCCAGATTGTCATCATAATATTGTGGAAAAGACAGCCAAATTCTGCAGTGCATGCGGTTTGAAGCTGTCGGTCCAACCGGCAAACACACAGGGTGAGTAGATTCATTCATAAAGTTGGTTTGATATGATATTTTTACTCACAGGATATGATCAGAGAGGCCGGCATATGTTTAATGTTTAATGCAGCATTCAGAATATAAACTGGAGGCCATATGAGGGGTTAAAAGTGTGTCTGTATCAGCTTACTGAATCCGCATTGTTTAAACATAAAACTGTGCAGACAAAATTAACTTTCACTTTCTTCCTAAGTCATCGCCATCATCAACCGTTGTTATTCAGAGAAATTGACTGCCCCGAGGTCACATCCATACGGGCTAGAGAGATACATATGTGGTAATAACCATGGTAATATAAGAGCAAACAGATAAATGAGAAACAGTAACTAACAAACAGGTCTGCCCTAAACATATGCAACAATAAAAACAGTAAAATAACAGAAAAAGAGAAGAATAAAGTCACAGCGATAAGAACAATTAAATAATTAAATGGAATATCAAAATGAAAACAATGAATAACGGACATGTTTGTGAATCAACCAAAGAAGCAACACTGTACAACAACCATTTCACCCAGTGTACACTTAAAAGTGACCTTCTGACACACACCAGGCTATTTTTTGATACCTCTTATCTTATATGTTACATTTGTTCAATGCGGGTAGACTAAAGCTAATTCACCCAGTTTTATTTAACAATGGTAACTTAGAAGTTCAAAATGAATAGGAGAAAACACAGACGAATAGAATAAAGAAGAATGATTTAATAATATAATTTACACATTAATGCAGGGAGGCTTGTGATTTTAGAATTGCCCATAGGTTATTGAGAGTATTGTTTAGGTGTCTGCTGAACATTGTTCCAAGAATTCGGGGCACTGAAATCAATTTCAGACCTTAAGAATGAGCAGTTCATGTGAGCAAGTTTCATACGGTCCAAAGTTCCAGTTTCATTAGGTCAGTATCATTGTGATCTAAGGTGGTAGCTCTCCAACAAAGGCTTTATAGAAGAACAAATAGCAGTGTTTATTATGCCTCTCTGCCAGAGGAGACCAGCCCACCTGATCATGCGGGATACAATGGTGAGTTTTGTAACAACTAGTAATAAATCTGAGGGCAGAATGTGAAGAGTTTCAAGAGTGGAAGCAGCAGCATTTCCTTAGATTACATCCCCAATGTATAAAACTGATCATCCTCGTTCTGCTGATCATACTGTAGGCCACGTGATCTGATGTTCAAACGGAGGCGTTAAGTTTGTAGTTCTATGATATGATTATATGAATTCATTTGGAGCTTGCTGTCAAAAGTATATTCTTTGCAAGCACTGAATGCATCCCACACATCTTTCACCAGCTAAGTGATTTGATTTGGATTTGACTGGAATGCAAATTAACCTGCTGCTGATAACTCCCAGAGCGTACAGCGCTGTGAAGTTATCATTCGTTCTGTGACTGTACAGTCACAGTGGTTTTCACACGTCTCTGGAAGCAGTCTGATTTTCTAAACCACATTTTTCTAAATCCAGATAACACAGATCAGCCAAAATCCTTGGTATCAGAGTCGGAGGGTACGCGTGAGATATCAGCATCACAGAAAAACACTCCGGATGTGGACAGGCAGGGATCTCCCAAACGACAGAATGAGGAGGCCATATCCACCCTAAAAAGAAAGGTGAGCGAGTTTCATGGGGTGACTTAATGATTGATAACCTCAAGCAAAAGTTTTTAAAAATGTTAAACTTCTGTTTTCTGTTTGTCATTTCTGCACATACTTTTATGTGGTCAGCTGCTACTAACTGAAGTTAATAAAAGCTGGTTTACAAAGCAGAATATTATTATGCAAGAGCTGAGTCAGAGTGCCATCGTCATTTTTTATTATTTCCTATAAATTCTGAATTATCTCGAGGTTTGGTCTACCTTTAGTTAAACCAGAGTATGAAGCAGCTGCACTCTGTGCACGAAGATCCCAAAGTAGAAAGAAAGCTGCAGCATTTCGGATTTGCTAACATTTATTTTGTCAATAACACTAAGAATATGTTCATTATCCGATTAAACATTAGCAGAAAAGCGATTGCTTACACTGATCCACCTTCTGGTCATCATAGAAAAAAAGAAAGAGGAGGAACAAAAAGAAGAAAGATGGCACCTTGTCATCAGACCCAGATCAAACCCAGTCCGACCTGTCACATGTCTCCCTCGGAGATGATCGGGGACGGAAGAGGAAGGGTGGCGGAAGGTCCTCCGACAGCGAGAGCTCGGATAATGCAATGGATGAAACGGCTGACTCACTCCAAGATGGGCTGTCCTCCATAGAGAGCCAGCCTGGTTCTTCAAGAGCAAACACTCCTGCTGCACCATCTGAAGACTCCCAAGTCAGTCAGAATGAAAAGAGCGCTGCCGCAGAAGAGGCAAGAAGCCCAGAGGAAGCTCCAGGTAAACCTGATGAAGGAGAGAGCCATGAGGGAAAATCTACTCAGGATCAGACACTCAAGACAGCACCGGCAGATACTCCGGCTCAACAGCCCATGTCAGAGGACGCTAAGAGTACGACTCCTCAGTCAGATCCAGGGAAAGAGAAGACGGCCATGAACCCTAATGACCAAAAGACTGACAAGAAAAACCCAAAGAACAAGAAAAACATGGCCACCACACAGCAACCTACTCTGGACCAGAACGCCAACGAGGAGCCAAATGTGAAACAGACAGGACCGACCAAACAGAAGGAAAAGAATCAGCAGGACCAGAAACAGAAACAAGGTCCGGCAGCTGGACAACAGATGGTTTTTGGCCAACAATCACAATCAAAGGTAATACTGACTACATTTGTAAAAAGTAAATATTATTACTTACAGGAGTCCTCAAGTTATTCTGTCAGTGGAATAGGAGGTGACATATGTAATACTACTTGTGCAGGCTAACAGCACAGACTCCAAAGTGGACCCAGAAGGGACAGTAGAGTCGATGGAGGTTCAGCAGTCTGTTAGCGAGCAGGACTCGGCCCCAACAAAAGCTGCTGATGCTGGCAAGACAAATAAAGATGACAGCAAGGATAAGAAAGAATCAGACACCACAGCTGGCCCACCGACCACAAGGTGACGAAGCTCTTTCAGACGGTTGTACCCTTTTTTTAAATCACTGTTGCCAGTCTTATGTTTATGCGCTATATTCACTGTATGTGTATGTATTTGTTTTTGCTCTTTAGCACTTCGAAAAACTCAAAGAACAAGAAGAACACGGCCGCCACACAACAATCTACCCCGGACCAGAATGCCAACGAGGAGCCGAATGTGAAACAGACTGGACCGCCCAAACAGAAGGGAAACAAGCAGCAGGACCAGAAACAGAAACAAGGTCCGGCAGCTGAACAAAAGATGGTTTTTGGCCCACAATCACAATCAAAGGTAAGGCTGACTCAATGTTTAAAAAAGTAATTAGTTTTGAACTTGACTGACGTCCTCATTGTATTCTGTTCATGGATAAAGAGGTGACATATGTGATGCTACTTGTACAGAGTGACAGCAAAGGCTCCAGTGTGGACCCAGAAGGGAAAGTAGAGTCAATGGAGGTTGAGCAGTCTGGTAGCGACAGCAATGATAAGAAGGAATCCAACACCGCAGCTGTCCCACCACCTAAGAGGTGATGAAGTTCTTTCTGATGGTCATACACATTTGTTACCAGACATATGTTTATGCATTGTATTCACTATATGTGTGTTAATTTGTTCTTGCTCTTTAGGCTGACCAGGAACCAGACCATTGCTGCACGAGACAGACTCACAATCTACTTCCATGCAGTTCTTTCAAAGCATTTCAAATTTGATCCAGACAAAGATCGTATCTTCATCAGGGCTGGGTGCATCATTGGGACATGGGAAGAAAATACCGTTGAGCTGTTTGTCACCAGGTACTCATTCTCAGTGAAGTTCATATGGTGGCTTAATGATGAGGGCAACAAACTAACAAAAACAACAATGCATACAAAACATCACTGTTATCTTGGGTGGCCTGGTACCAAGTATGTTTTGAAACCACTCATGATGCCCATAAAATCTTTTTTTTTTTATCAGTCCATGACTAGCACACAAATCAAAGCACTGCTCATGTGCAGATCAACTTGCTCTCCCAAGCAACCCGCATCAAGGTTTTTCCATTGTTGTACAAAAGATTGGTGAAGTTTCTTAGAGGACCTCTACAGTCTCTGGATGGGATCCCTTCCAGGACACTCTACATGAGTATGGTTTCTGAACTTATATTTGTAGAGATGAGCCCAACTATATCAAGCTGATACCACTCAACCTTCTGCACTTTCTCTGGTTCTTTCTCTGCCAGACACGTGATGTTCCAAGTTACAAGAACCAGTTTGTGATGCCAGGGGTTGTGGCACTTAGGTTCCCTACTTTGCTGGCCACACAGGGCATACATTGCACCTGTCTCCAGTGCAGGTTATGCGCCCATAGCATGGTGGCTCCATGTTGTTTCTTTATGTTTTAGGCGAGCCCCACGGGCTAAGGCCCAGGCACAGATGGATGCTGGTGAACTCCCCTCCATGGTCTGGCTCCAGGAGGGGGCTCTATTTTTATTATTTTATTATTTATTATTTATATTTATATTTATTATTTTCAGACATTTTTCTTCTTCTGCAATAAGTTCTCTAGCCCTTTTGTGGTCGATTCAAACGGGTCTTTGAATAGTTCTGGTCCCACCATTGGGACACAGGGACACACAAACCCTTCTGTCACATTAAGGCGGCGATACTTGAGGGGGGCACACAAAAGAAAGTAATCCTGCAAAATGGAAAGCATTTTTGCACAATTTTATTTGCTTGATTGTTTTAAAACTGCTATAATAGAGTAAACATAAAATACATTTACTAATTGGTTGACTGCTAAATAGTCAAAAATCTTTTTTAATTTCCTGCCAGCACAATTCAGAGAGCGCTTGCTGAATTAACACCGTGTACATTTCTATTTCTTTTCCTTTTCTTGCAGGGATCTTGGAGAGCATGGTTTTCTGGTAGAGGGACGTCTACAGACAGCAAGAGCTGAAGCCGAGTCTGTGTCGATACCGTACAAATATGTTGTCTATAATGCTAAAAAGGGGGTGTATGAATATGAGTTCATATACAAACTGGATTCTACACAGCCAACTACCAACAGATGTTTGTTTGTGAAACCTCAAATCGTCAATGAACAAGGTAAATGCGGCCTTCACGATCAGCATTTGCAATTACATCTGCCTGATAACAATTTCAATACAATATTCTGATTATTATCCTGAAATCACTGCTATATTATTCTGAAAGGTGACTGGCATCAATATGACGACATCATCTGTGTACAGCCTTCAAAGAACATGCTCCAACGCATTAAAGAAAAGCTCTGGCCTGAGCAAAGGCAGAGTCTGATTCAAGGCAGAGAGATTGCAGGGAACATAATGCTGGAGACCATATTCGATCTGTTGAGGAGCTGGAGTGATGTCAACTTGAAAAGTTTTCTGATCCAACTGAATCAGTTCTTCCAGGTTTATGAGGAACCTTTTGTGTATGAAGAAAGGCAAAAGAAATGGTACTCTTTAGGCTATGGAAAAGATGATGTAAGTTTGTAAGTTCGTTATCTCCACACAATAGCATACACTGTATAAAAAACAAACCCGTAAAGTAATGTCAAATGACCTTATTTTCTAGGTGAAGAAGATGCTAAAAGAATTCATGCTGACGAAGATGATTCCTCAGTTGCTGAAGGAAGGAGACGGGAAGATGCTCTACATGCAGGACCCCATGAGGGCGGCAGTGATCATGCTCTGTGTATGTACACAGTATGGTATTAGACTGACTGAAGCTGAAAATTATCGGCTCAGCAATGCACTGTGCCTACCCAAACTAAACAAAGAGGATTTCCTTAAGTACTGGGCAGATTTTTCACAGGATGTCTCTGTTCTCAAAAGGTAGGTCCCCGATCTTTCCATCAATCCACTAAATATAAAAAAATTAAGAGTAATAATATGCTGTTTCTATTTGCTCAAATCCTTGTTTTTCTGTCACAAGCTCATGAAATTATCTCTGTTGTAGTCTGCCAGAAAAGTTGGTGTATCTGATAAATGCAGTGAAAACAGCAGGAATGCCAAGATGGATTCTGGTACTTCCTCTTTATCACCTCCTCAAAGGCACCACAAAGCCCTTTCAGGTACCAGCCCCTGGAAACCTGAAGTATGACTTATCCTGGGCAGGTTTGCAAGGTTTTGAAAGGCCATACATGAACAGTCAAGACAGAAAGTGAGTCCCTGTACCTATGTAAAAGTAAAGCACACACAATCTCTCAGCGCGTTAATTAAAAAATGGATAAACATTATTCATATGTTTACTTACTATTTTGTTTTCAGGGCTCTGGTGAATGCGATGAAAAGCCATAGTCACTTGATGGAAGTGGATGCACTTTTAGTGCGGGCCTGCTTGTACTTGATGCCATTGGATGAACTCATGGAGTGCGTCACCAACTTCAACATTGAGCTTTTGGACATGCTTCATGTTTTCACCAACAAAGTCCCCCAAGATATATCTTACAGTAACTTTGAGGTGAGCTGTAAACAAAATTGAAGTGGTACATGTTGGTGATATGGTAGATTTGATAGATGAATGTTCTTGGATTTCTTTTTACAGGTGGTATCTGACCTTGTCACCCATATTCAAGGGAATCTGATAGAGGAAAAATACAGGTGATTTGCTTTTCTAAATGTAGCTGATTTTGAATTGAATTGTAAACGACGTGATGTCACATGATGTCTATTTATTGATAAGATTGTTATTGTACAGATACAGTAGTTCACATTTTATGACTTGGATTACAGTATTCTTTTATGTATATTTTACTATGCAGGTCATGATGGGTCTAATTTCTTCATGGAAATTAAAATGATTATTGATGTCTTCTTGTTCTTTAATTGTTCACAGTGGTTTTTCTGAGGCTTATAGGAGAAGGTGCCTTGCAACAGCAGTGAAACTGTTGGAGAAGATTTGCAAAGGACTTAAACTGACACCATATAACCAGAACTGCAGTAATATACCTGTAGCTTGTATGAATCTGGTTGCATCAGTGTCAGACTTTGTTCACTGTAGCAAGCAACAGGTATGTGAAATGAATCTTATACGGCAAGCTGTTAGCTGTAAGTCTTGCTAGTCTCAAATACTGTTCTAATCCCAAATAGGAGACTCAAGAAGGAGAAACCGAGCAACAGTATGTAAAAGACTTGATCGCACAGGCTTTGGCCATTATGAGAGATTGGTTCAGCCTATCCTGCGGACAACGTTTGCTCAGCAGGGGAATGACATCCCTGTACCAGGTTCAGGCCACAGCAGAGATTGAAGTGAATATTTTTGTTATATTTTGTAAATAAAACACAAATCATACATAATGATGCCCTTAGCAAATCATTGGTAGAGAAAGTTGGAAAACAGTTCTTTTGTCGGTTGTGTTTGACAGATGTGGAACAATGTGATCTCCATCCACTTCAAAGATGAAGATTGCACAGAACAATGGAGACAGACATTCACAATGGATTTTGAGGGCAAGTACAGAAAGGTACGCAGTGCACCTTTTTGGTTAAAGTTAAGTTTTTTGGTTAAAATATAGAACACTAAATATGTTTTCTGTCCATCTGGTTTTAGGAATCACCTCTGGATCAAATTGAGTTCTACTGCAGAAAGATAGAGGAACTCCGTGAAACCCATCCACATGTTGCTGCAAGTGTTGAGAAGTGTGCTCTAGGGGCTGTTACAGCTTTGTGCCAGGTATGAAGACTTCTCATAACATTTAAAATTGCACATATATTAATGGCATTGCCTTTCACAGTCCTGAAAAAAATCAATTTAAAACAATAAAATCTTTATGCTTCTCCTAAAAAGATGCATGGTAAAATTAATGGATGTCTTGCTTTATGTGCAGAACAAGTCTGAGGGAACAGTGTTTGAGAGGTATAAAATAGACTGGAAGTTTGGGAAACTCATCTCAGCCATCATCGAGAAATCTTGGCCAAGGGACGGTAAAGGAAGGTATGAGGAAGATGAAGAAGTGGTCCTTCAACACCTCCTCTCCTGGACTGCCGCCAAAAACGTATTCCAACTACATGGTATGCTGTATATACAATGTGCACAAGCAATGGTAACTTTCTTTTCCCACCTCCTGCTAAAAGCAGCTCACCATCTTTTTTTGGCAGGGTCACGTGCCATATTTTCTCCAGTTACACTCAGCTGAATTGTTATTTTATTTATCATTCTGTTGTTAAAATTGAGAAGAAGAAAACTGAAATTGAACCGACACCATGACATGTTGCGTTTGCCCTGGTGGACTGTAGTGCTGCTCCACATGCTGCATTCCAGAGAATGCCTGTGGTCCGAATTTCCAAATTGAAATTTTCGACTTCCGACCTCAAAGCATTCCAGGTGCAAGATGCCAAGCAACTGAGTCTTGTGCAGATCTAGTGGTGAAATCCAGTATTTCAGGTCCAGTCCAGTCTTAGGCCTCAAACTGGCTGGAAAATTATTCGACCCAAAAAGACCCAACCCGAGAAAGTGCTGACATGTAATTTCTGTTTCTTCTGCAGGTTCAGATGAAAAGCTGATTGAGAAACTCTCTGAAGATGCCCGGGGCAGATTTGCTATGGCCATATCAGCATTCACAGCCATCAACAAACAGCTGGTCCAAGGATGCATTAAGATCAGCCTGCTCAGTACAATTTTGGAGAGGAGAAATGCCTTCTTAGATCTGCTGAAGATCGGTAAAAAGCAGTTTCTTGTTATCGAAGAACTCCCAAGAAATATGTTTATCTTTTAGTAATAAGTAACCAAGAATCTGCTTATTTCATATTATAGCAGGTACTGGCCTGTGCTGAAATATTGAATTATGTGTGTGTGACATAATTTTGACAGATTGCCTCTCGGAGAATGAGCAATACAAGGATATTGCCAAGATGAAGAGGCTGTTGCAGTGTAGAGAAGATGAAGTGAAAGCTGTGTATCATGAGAAGGAGCTCGTGGATGTCCTCCTAACAATGTGTCAAAAACTTGAGGAACATATGACAGGTATGGTGATCATGTCAGGAGAATTAATGTATTTTATGATGCAGTTATGCAGTGGCCTCGAATTTTACTTGTTTTTTTTATTTCCATGATAGTGGATTTTGGTGATATAGAAGAGAGACAACAGGTAAAAATTGAGGTGATGCCACTGAACCATTTCATGGAGGTTCATCAGTTGGACCAGATTCCCCCCATGGCCGGTGTTGTCACCTTTTTCAATCTGGATGAAGAAATCAGAAACATGGCAGGGGTCCTGTACACCTTCAGAGACAGTCATTTATTCAAAGTGTGCTGGGAGAAACAAGCCAAACACCTGGCCGCTTCAGAAATGGAAGACGACATTCCTGATCAGCATGACATAGCGGACATTATGGCAACACCAGAGACGATACATGATGACATTTTTCAGCCTTGCAATGTTGATTATAAAAACATCTACACCAGTCTCAAGAATAATACTATAACTCTTGAGGAGGTAAAACAGCTCTTTGGTGATTTCAAAGGCAAGTACGAAGAGCTTGCACAGGACCTGGACATCATGTGCAGAATTGATAAATCGACTGACAAACAGTGGATCCACAGCAGGGTTCAACAGATAGAACAGTATCATGAGCTTCATCTTGCTGTGGCTTCAGCCGAAATCATAATGAAGGTCAGAAGGACACTTCGTCTTCAAGGGGACTTCAAGGTTCTGGAGACGCTCACAAAAGTTGTAAGTTGCCATATTATACCCAGAAATGTGACGTTCCTCAGTGATGATTGTCTCTGATAGCTACTCAGTTAACTTGAAATTTTGACTATCTCCTGTCTTCAGAATCATGCCAACTTTCAGAAAGAGCAGCTCAGTCGGATTGACAATGACTTGATGCAGGCAAAGCAGGTTCTCGTGGACATCACTGAGCCCCGCAGACTGTGTCTAGAGGAGCTGGGACTCAGAAAGCACTTTGTCAAATGGGTAAAAGATGCACTTGAAGGTAAGTGTTTGTAATCTGCAGAAAGAATAACAACTATTTATTTTAATGCTAACTCAGGCAAGTTACTAAATTAAACATGTAATTTCCTTGCAGACATCAATGAGTTGAAGGTGTTTGTTGACCTGGCCTCAATCTCTGCGGGGGAGAATGACATGGATGTTGATCGCGTCGCTTGCTTCCATGATGCGGTCCTTGGCTACTCTTCAGTGCTCTATGAGCTCAAACAGGACTCTGATTTTCGTGGCTTCAGAGAGGTGCTCAAGAAGCTCTGGAGAGCTTTGGAGAATGATAGCAACCTACCAAAAAAACTGGTAAGAGGATGCCTTATGAAAACTAATACTAGAAATTGTTATCATGATAAATTGAGAATGACTTGGTTTTAGGGCCACTGATGTTTCCATTAAGACTCCACAGACAGTTGGGGATGCTTGATGAATATTTAAATCCTTTAGAGGCTAATTGTTTCTCTACTTGCCTACGATGTCGTCTGGGCAATATGTGCAAAGATCAACTGGAAAGACTCCAGACATTGAGATAATTTTACTCTCATTCACACATAATTTATGAATGCCTTACTGGTTAAGATATAGCTTGTATTAAGAATGTTTTCTTCTTTTCTAGCGGGACAGTGCACGCCATCTGGAATGGCTGAAGACTGTGAAAGACAGTCATGGGTCAGTGGAGCTGTCCTCTCTGTCTTTAGCGTCGGCCATCAACAGCAAGGGCATCTACCTCATCAGCGCACAAGGTGTAAACAAGGTGAATAATGATATAAAAGATGATGGAATCCCTATTTCCATGCAGCACAGAGGTGGTCTCTGATAACAAAGTTCCTACAAAATGATATATAAGACTGTGTTTCTGTTTTTCATATCCAGTTGAGTCTTGACACCGTCCTGAAGCTGCAGATTCCAGAGGAGCATGATGAGGGTCAGCAGATACGCTGCTACTCTCTCGAGGACCTGCGGGAGTTGCAGAACAAACTCATGCTCATGTCTGGGAAAGGGGACCAAGGCCAGAATGAAGTTGATCATTTTGCAGAGGTATTTTAAAATGTTTCCCTCCTATTTTATGAACATAGGTGATTTTGTTTAGCATAGAAGTGACACTAATGACACTACTGATGCTACCAGTAGTTCTAATGCAGCTTCTATACGTACTGTTGATAATTATTTATAACTAAAATAAAGTTTAGTTCAGTGTTTTCTATCCTTGAAGATGCATCAAATGGTTTTAAACATTAACAAAAGCCACACTGTTAACAATACTTGAAATAATAAATAGAATGCAAAATAAAATCATCAATAAACTATGTGAACGGAGTGTGTTAATCACATTTAAAAGGCACATAGCTAATATTATATATTGACCCTAACAGTGTTGACTTGGTTTTCCTTTTTTTTTGTTCAGGTTTTTGCCAGTGTTCAAAGACTAGCTGAGGCGTTCATTGCCCTCTATACTGCTGGGAATCCTCTGTTCAGACACTGGGAAGCAAAAATCAACTGCTGTGTAAACATCTTTGAACCAAGCATTATGATGGACTTCAACCTTGGTAATGTTGTCAGTGTTGTCACTGAGGATGGCAGCATCGAAGAGCAGCTTCCAGAATTTTGCCGCAAAATGGAGAAATGCCTGGGTTATTGGACGGATTTTGTGGACAAACAGAGATCTCAACATTACTATCTGAACTACTACACAGCCGAACAGATTGTCTACCTGTGCAGCCAGCTGACGCAGAGAACCAGTGTGGAGGACCAAGTCCTCATGATGCTCTCCTTCGTCAAACCAAATTGCACAACCTCAGACTTGAGGCAGGTCGGGCATGAACTCCAGTATGAACTCCTGTCCAAACCAGAAGAGCAAAATGAGGACATTGAGTTCCAGACGTTTGTTGTGGTTCCAACAAGTGAGCCAGAAGTCCCAGGCTGCCCCAGTGGATTGGATTCTCTGCCAAGTCTTGTGGAGGCAAATGGTTTGCAAACATTTGATCTGATATGGAATACTTACATGAAAGACATGAAGAATTTTCTTCCAGACATTCTTGATGTAAAAAGTCTTGGAAGACTTTTGGAATTACTGGCCAACAAAAGAGATGAGAGTGAAGAAGACGAGAGCGAAGAAGACATTTCTGACGATAACATGGAGAATCTCATCAAGAGGCAACTGCCTCAAGGCCTGGCCACTGGACATCCAAACCTCATAGTGTGCCCGCATGATGAGGTCTTGACATCTTGCATCTCCATTTACATGAGTAGTGAAGAAGAGACGCTGCCCACCTATGATGAAGTCCTCGTGTGCAACTCCTCGACACCGTACGAACAGGTGGAGCTTTTCCTCAGACGGTGTCTCAGCATTGGCTACAGGGGACAGAAGATATACTGTTTACTGTATGGAGACCTGCTCACTTATGATGTGAGCTCTAAGGTTGAGAACTTTTTCCAGCGAATGAAAATGCAGAGCAGGAAAGACTACAGACTTGTGATCATCTGCAGCTCAGAAAGAGAACATGCCTACCTTCCTTCAGCCTTCAGTCAGTACCGATTGCACATGATTCCCCAGGAGTCCTTGGCGCGGATCCAACGGTACCTCCACAAACACTTTGTTGTCCCAGCAGATCAATGCAGTGCTGCAGCTGCATTCAAAGACCGACTGTGCGTTGGTGTCGTCTCATCTAAAAGGGCTGGTGTTGGTGTGTATACATTTACATTATTCCACTATCTTATTATTCATCATTTTACTCATGGTTGATATTTATCTACAGAGATTATTGATACCTTTCAAAACAACTTTTTTTGTTTTATAAAATTCCAGGTAAATCTCTCTACATCAAGAGGCTCTATGAAAACCTGAAGCACTCAACCAAGAAGTCGTCAGTGATGAAATGCATTCGCTTGATTGAACCTAATGTTGATGAGAACGTCATCCTTCAGTCTTTGTTGAACACACCAAAGACAAAAGAAGTCATGATCTTCCATTTTGACATCACATCATCGGTAATAATGAGTTACAAGTTAATGCTCAGCTGGTTGATACATACACTATTCAGCCACAACATCAAAACCACATGCTACTGTTAGCTCTGACCTGTCAAGGCATGGTCATAAGACTTCTGGGGATGTCCTGTGTCGTCTGGCACCAGGATATTTGTCGTGGATCTTTTGGGTCCTGTATATTTGTGGGTGAGGCCTCCAGGGGTCTTACATGTTCTTGATTGGGAACTTGAAAGGTCGACTCCTTGAGCTCTTGCATGTCCCTCTAGCTGTTCCTGAGCAGTTGTGTGATACGGTGTATTGTCCTGTTGGAGGGCCACTACCATGAGGAGTGTCCTTGCCATGAGAGGGTGAACTTGGTCACCAATGGTGTTTGGATGGGTGGTGGATGGCAAATGTCATCAGTATAGATGCCAGGACCCAAGGATTCTCAGCAGAATATTGCACTGTAATTAGATGATCCATGTTATTGACATCACCTATCACTGGTTTTACTGTTGTGGCTGATCAGTGTATGCTGTAGCCTAATGAGTAGGATTAGTCTCAACAGCTTACATGCTATGTTAATGGACTGTGTTTTATTCATGTGGTTTAAAAGGTACAGAAAGGTCTCCATGAGTTTCTTTTCAAATTGTTGATTCTGCGCTATTTGATGGACTCTGAGGGGAAGATGTGGAAGTGCAGCAACAGGCACCTGTATCTCATGGAGATGTTAGAGCCGACTGTCAAATCAACCAGAAATCCTTCACGGCAGGTAGGAGTTTTTGCAACTGATAAAATCCACATCTGATTTTAAACCACTGCTTCCTCTATGTCATGTTTTCATTTCTATTCTTTTGTAGGACCAGACTGTGAGCGGCACATTCACGGATGTGTTTCCAAATATTTTCTGCCGACCACCCAAGGAGGTGCTAATGCTCGAGATGAGGAAGCAAGAAGACCCCACAATTGTGAGCTCTGATGACCCACTGATGGATGAGGAAGAATTCAAGAGTGCAGCCTTTCAGCGGCCATACCAGTACCTCACACGGTTTCACAACCACAGTGATCTTGATGTGTTCACATATCAAGGTGTTGAAGGATCCCATGTGGAATGTCTTCAGATGCTTCTCATGTACTGTGGAATCATGGACCCGTCATGGGCAGAACTAAGAAACTTTGCATGGTTCCTTAACCTTCAGCTGCAAGACTGTGAGACCTCTGTGTTTTGTGATGTTACTTTCACTGGAGACACACTGACTGGATTCAAAACCTTTGTGGTTGACTTCATGATTCTGATGGCAAAGGACTTTGCTACTCCATCCCTCAGCATCTCCGACCAGAGTCCTGGCAGGCAGCAGATGGACCTGACTGGTGTCCGAGATGAAGACTTGGCTCCTTTTCTGATAAGGAAGAGATGGGAAACAGAGCCACATCCATACATCTTCTTTAATGATGACCATGTGTCCATGACCTTCATTGGTTTCCATCTTCAGCCCAATGAACAGAACTCTGTTGATGCAATTGATCCCACCTCTGGCAGGGTGATAAAAAAGAATGTCATGACAAGGGCATTGTATGAAGGCCTGAAGCTACAGAGAGTCCCCTTTAACATCGACTTTGATTGCCTTCCAAGAGGGGAGAAAATAGAGCGAATCTGCAACGTTCTTGGTATCCAGTGGCCTCTTGACCCAGATGAAACATATGAGCTCACAACTGACAACATCCTGAAGATGCTTGCAATCCATATGCGGTTCAGATGTGGCATCCCTGTCATTATCATGGGAGAGACAGGGTGTGGAAAGACGAGGCTCATCAAATTCCTTTGTGAGCTCCGTAGGAGTGGGGTGGCCACTGAGAACATGAAACTGGTCAAGGTGCATGGAGGGACTACTTCAGAGATGATTTACACCAAAGTCAGAGATGCAGAAGACATTGCCTCTATTAACAAGCAAGACTATGGATTTGACTCTGTTCTCTTCTTTGATGAGGCCAACACTACTGAGGCCATCAGCAGCATTAAGGAGGTCCTCTGTGACAAGACGGTAAAGGGGGAAAGTCTGACACAAGACTGTGGGTTGCAGATCATCGCTGCATGCAATCCTTACCGAAAACACACAGATGAGATGATTCAGAGGTTGGAATCTGCTGGCCTTGGGTACAGAGTTCGAGCTGAAGAGACAGATGAAAAGCTTGGGTCCATTCCTCTCCGCCAGTTGGTCTATAGAGTACAGGCATTGCCTCCGAGCATGATCCCTCTGGTGTGGGACTTTGGACAGTTAAATGATCACACAGAGAAAATATACATTCAGCAGATTGTGCAAAGAGTGGTTGAAAGCAAAGCAATGGATCAAAGTTACATCAAGTGCATCACAGATGTCCTTTCAGCTTCACAGAAGTATATGCGGACAAGAAAGGATGAATGCAGCTTTGTCAGCCTGAGAGATGTAGAACGCTGCATGCAGTGTTTTGTTTGGTTCTATGACAACCATGCCAGGTTGTTTGCAGAGCTTGAAGACTTTGAGACTAAACAAAACGCTGAGAAGACTGAAAGACATCAGCGACAGCCTGAGGTCAGAGACCCTGTGCTCTGGTCTCTAGTCATGGCCATAGGAGTGTGCTATCATGCCTGCCTCGAAAATAAAGATAAATACAGACAGAAAGTCAGCAGAAGTCTACCAGAATACAGCCAGGCAAAGATAATGCAGGAAATCTCACTCATGCAAGATTTACTCTTGAGTGGCGTGCCAATGGGAGACACCATTGCAAGAAACTATGCCCTCAAAGAGAATGTCTTCATGATGGTTCTCTGCATTGAGCTAAGGATCCCTCTCTTCCTAGTTGGAAAACCTGGAAGTTCAAAATCTCTGTCTAAAACTCTGGTGGCAGATGCAATGCAGGGCCAAGCTGCTCATTCTGACCTCTACAAAATGCTGAAGCAGATCCATTTGGTGTCCTTCCAGTGTAGCCCTCACTCAACACCAGAGGGCATCATCAATACATTCAAGCAATGTGGACGCTTCCAGGAAGGCAAGAACCTGGACGAATACATTTCAGTGGTGGTTCTCGATGAGATTGGGCTGGCTGAGGACTCTCCTAAGATGCCACTGAAAACCCTTCATCCGCTGCTAGAGGAGGGTTGCATTGATGATGAGCCACTACCACACAAAAAAGTTGGATTCATAGGCATCTCCAACTGGGCTTTAGACCCCGCAAAGATGAACAGAGGCATTTTTGTCTCCCGTGGTGATCCTGATGAGAAGGAACTTGTCGAGAGTGCGAAAGGCATCTGCAGATCAGATGCAATGGTTTTGGAGAAGGTCAGGGATTTCTTCCAACCCTTCGCTAGAGCCTATTTGAAAATCTGCCGCAAACAAGGCAAAGGATTTTTCGGCCTGCGTGACTATTACAGCTTAATTAAGATGATATTTGCAGTGGCCAAGGGATCTCAACGGAAACCGACTGCAGAGGAAACCGCCAAGGCTGTGTTGAGAAATTTCAGTGGCAAAAATGACGTGGATGCAGTCACCGTCTTTACAGACAGACTGCATATCGCACCCAACCTGGAGAACATCAGTACCATTGAGTTTGTGAGAGAAAACATTCAAGCAGTTGGACTGGAAGAAGAATGTCGGTATCTGCTGGTGCTAACAAAGAACTACGCAGCCCTGCAGATCCTGCAGCAAACCTTCTTTTCAGAAAGCGGTCAGCCAGAAATAATCTTTGGATCCAGTTTCCCAAAAGACCAAGAGTACACCCAAATCTGCCGCAACATCAACAGAGTCAAGATCTGCATGGAGACTGGTCAGACAGTTGTGCTCCTGAACTTGCAAAACCTTTATGAAAGTCTCTATGATGCACTCAACCAATACTATGTCTGCCTTGGAGGACAGAAGTATGTGGACCTTGGACTGGGAACCCACCGTGTCAAATGCAGGGTGCACAAAGACTTCAGGCTAATTGTCATTGAGGAAAGAGAGGTCGTCTACAAACAGTTCCCAATACCTCTCATCAACAGGCTGGAGAAGCACTACCTAGACATCCACACTGTCCTTAAAACTGAACAGAAGAGGATGGTACATGAATTGGAGAAATGGGTGAAACTTTTTGTTTCTCTCAACAGTCAAAACACAGCAGCAGCTCAGACCTACAAGTACAAGCCACCAGATGTTTTCATTGGCTACCACTCAGACACATGTGCGTCCGTGATACTTCAAGTGATAGAGAAGCAGAAGGACACTTCGGAGATCTCAGATCCTGAGAGAGGGGTTCTGGATGAGGCAAAACTCATACTGCTCAAATGTGCTACACCAGACTCAGTGGTGCGGTTGGACTGCACAGGCCTTCCCAAAGTGGAGAGTGCACACCTGGCCAGGATCTACTTTGATGAGCAGACCAACAGCTGTTTAGCTGATTTTATTCTTGCGCACACTAGACAGGAAGTGCATTGCTACTCCTCCTTCACAGAGGTAACCTTAAACCTTTACCATACAACTTTACCATTCAATACCACTTTCAAATACTGTTTATAATGAATATGAAGTCCTTTTAAATCCTTAATAATTGTAATTTTAAACCACAGGTGACAACATTCTCCAGACTTCTGACAGCATCTGACTTGAAACCACTGGAGCAAATGTTGCACTGTGTTGAGCTTCTCTCACTGCAGCAGTTTGACACAGAGCACTCCTTCCTGAAGAAGATCAGGTTTGTTAATATATTTGGGAACGTATAATATTGCTTTTGGTCACAGTTATGGCAGATGACACTGAAAATTGGTTGGTATTTTTACAAGGTAAACTTTAATATACAAAGCTATGAGAATTGTTACATCTCTGGTGAAAACTGGTCATCTGGAAGAAATCTATACAAAACAGACAGGGCAACTTTTTGTTACTTGTATTGTTGCAGTATGTTGGTAGGGACATACTGTATGTTCGGAAAACCACTGAAGATTCACAGTACTCAAAGGTAGTAAGGGATATTGGGTTATTTTAGTGTTTCACTTGATTGTTTATTCTGTGACAGATCTGATTTTTTATTTTGGGTTTTGTTAATATTTTTGGTCCCTAAAAATAATGCGACACCTTTCACTGGACTTTAATTGCATATCTACGCACATGCATATATGCACCCACATCGTAATATCCCTAACTTATTTTGTGTAGTGTATTAGCAAGGAATATACTAAACTCATATGAACTTGAGGTATGATCTCAATTCCTGTTTTCTTGTAGGAACTTCCTCACAGCTCAAAATAGAGGCAGCAACACTGGCCCCTGCATCAAGATCCTCATCATTCAGTGTGACTTCGATGAAGCCTCTCATAGTTCCAATCTCATTGCATCCGCAAAGTAAGGCCAACGTTTCCTCTCTGTTGAATATGCACCACTGTGTCATTTTGCCATATTAAGTTTTGCTGTTTATTTCTAGGTATTCGTCCATAAACGAAATCAACAAGATAACACAGGAGAGCATGGCGTGCAAGGTGTTTGTCTACTTTATCACCAGACTTCCAAGAATGGAAGGAGGGACTTCTTATGTCGGCTTTCACGGAGGTATTTCAACTTGTACTTGTAAATATTACATTTGTTATCACATTGCATGAAGAATAGAGAACAATCTAAAGATATGTTGATATTTACAGGCCCCTGGAGATCAGCTCACATTGATGACCTCAGACGATCAAAAGACATCGTGTCAGACATCAAAGCCTTGCAAAACATGACAATCAGCCAGATGTTTGAAACAAAGACGAATCAGTCTGAAGGTAACTGATAAGTAATTGATAGCAAACTATACTTTTGTCTATACGTAACATTTCTTGGTTGTGTTTTTGGGCATTAAATCACAAAATTATTTTTCTACAGCCATGGAGGTGGATGACATGTACACTGAGAATGAGCCAGAGGAAATAGAGTTTGAGGAAAATGTGAGTATAGACAACATATGTATTTTCATTCGCTATTGTGGGAAAACCTCAAAAATTGGACATATATGCATCATTAGAAAAAAGTGTTGTAGTCTCTTCCCTGACAACAGTGACATGTCATTTTATTCAGGGTTACTTGTGACACTAGTGTTTGACCAGTGTGTCCTTCTGCTGCAGGGCTGTGACAGCGTCGTGGACACCACAGCACTGGTGCGGAGCTGTGTGCAGAGTGCAGTCAGCATGCTGAGGGACCAGGTGGAGAGTGGCTTCCGCAGTACTCGGAGAATTGAGATCCTGCTGACGCTGCTCAGTGACAATAACGAAACAAAGGGTACCAACCACAACTTTATTTCATGACTTTGCTTTTGTTACGCTGTTGTATTGCCTAATGTGTTATCTAACTCTTGTCAGGTGAATTTCTGGAGACTGTGAAGAGGCGTCTTCACTCATTGCTGGCGAGTTATGACGGCAACACCTTGTCATCTATCAAAAGCAACTGGGTCATTAAGGAGGCCTCAAACGTTGATGCCTTGCAAGAAGGAGGCACCTTCCGGTGAGTGCTTTGCAGAATTCAGCATAGCTATGTTTGCCTATATCCCTATCTTATTGGAAGAGCACTGTTAACTTTTTTGGTGTTTTTGACAGGCAAACCTTGTGGAAGCGTGTTCAGGCTGTGGTCATTCCGTTCTTGGCACAACTGGTTTCTGTCATTGACCGTGACCAAAACTTGGACATCCTGCTAGATACAAACTGTGGTGAATCTGTCAAGAGGCTGTGGTTAAATATCTTTGGCAATGATAAGCTGCTGGATATCCCCCAACTAACGCTGGACCACAAGTAAGTGGTGGCTGTATTCCAGTTTGTAAAAAGAATACCAGATTCCTATAACTAATGATATTTAACATATTGTTTACTTTGCACAATTAAACTTTTTTTTTCTCTTTTTACAGGTCTGAGACAAGAACAATCCTCGTTCAGAACTACTTTGCCCAAGACAGGAACATTAGGTGCAGCATGCCCTTCAGTTGGAGGATTAAGAACTACCTGGAGGAACTCTGGGTTCATGCACTTCAACATGAAGGTATTGGCTCGTTGTCAGGTGCCATCCATAATTGTTACGTCACTACAGTGTTGATGTTTTGAATTTTGCTTTAACATTAAATGTATATATGTCTTGTTAGGCCAAACTCAATTGGAGTTTGATGAATTCTTTTGGAAAACACCACTGGGGCGATACATGAAAGCCGACCCAGAGATGCAGACAGAGTTTTTTCAGCGCTACCTTCAGGATTTCATCTGCATGACAATGAACGTGACTTGTCAGGAGGATCTGAAGGTTGTTTTTTGTAATACTTGAAGCCCTTAAATTTCAAGCTACATCTGTATGGTGGTATGGTGTATATACTAATGCACGTCATTCTCCTTTCCAGCTCCTGTGTGGCGCCTTGAACTGCTGTGTTAATGAACTGCGATTGCAGCTCAATGCCATTGACACAGCAGTATCTCTTCCATGGGTTCATGCTGCCTATCATGAGTTCAAGAACCGACTGCAGAACTTCTCCAGAATGATCTGCATTGAGCCCCAGGTGACCCAGCACCTCTTGGAGAATCATCATACCAGAGACGGGGTCGAACTGGTGAGCATCTTTTGACTATATAAGCAATTTAAACAACGCTTCTCCACTTTTATCAAGATTTTTGAGCCTGCAATGTGTAGTGATCATATTCTCCACGTCTCCAAGGTACTGGATGTGTATGCTGCTTTAGCATGCGTGGAGTACCTGGAGCCTCAAGTCCTGGACACAGACGCCCAGAGACAGGCTTGGCTCAGACAAGTGAAAAAACATCAGGTTCCCATTGAGCTGATCTGCTCGGAGGAAAGTGTGAGACATTATGGAGAGAGAAGCAAGGCGATGGTCCTTAGAGTCCAGTAAGTAAAACTGAATTTAAAATATTCACGTGGTCCAAGTGGGCCAGTAGCTTAAGATTTAAGATTGCCTTCAGATATTACTTTAGCTGTATTGAGCTTGATGATTGTTTGTTTGTTTGTCCCTTAGAGCTGGATGGAATCGGATATTTTCCCTCTCTCTGTTTGTGGAGAACGTCCTGCTAGGCATTGAAGAGGTGGAGAAGAAGCTGACACCTTTAGTCTTGGATCAAACAAGAGCACTTTGCCGGGTTAGTCTGGGTTCTTTCTACTTTTTTAATGAGATCAATTGAACAAATTAATCAAACACTGACATTCACAATAACCACATGAATTCCTCCACCCATTATAAAATACACTATTGTCTGTTCTTTCTTCAGGTACTGGAAAAGAACTCAGACCTAAAAACTCATCAGGCATTTTCAGCAGTAATTGGTTTGCTCAAAACCTGCAAAGATGAAGCCATCGTGCGCATCTTCAGGTAGAAATTTAGTTTTCTAATCTTTTGCATTTTATCGGAGGCTCCCCTTCCTCCACCCTGGGTCAACTGTCATATGTTTTATCCAGGTTCGGTTTTGGGCTGTGCCCAGTGTGCATGGGCGACCCCCAAGATCCGCTCTGCCTGCCATGTGAACACATCTACTGTGTAGCCTGCATCAAGCAGTGGTTGGTCCCTGGTCAGATGTACTGTCCTTTCTGCATGCAGCAGGTTGCAGACGACTTCCCTATCGTACCGTCAGACGCCATCAGGTTGGTAACTGCATGTGAATTAGAGCAACAGAAACTGATTTTGATTTGTGTTGTTACTCACAGTCACAGTTATGGTGTGATTCTTCACATTAACACTCACACACACACACACACACACACACACTTATTTGATATACTGTGTGGTGTCATTTGTCCCTACATGGGATCGAGGTAACTTCATCCTGTGTGAATCTCATTAATCTGTCACTAAAACGTGTGTTCAACTTGTTTGTCGCTTGTTTTGTATAGGGCTCTAATCAACCAACACGCTCGGTTCAGGAATCGGTGCAATGCTTTCTTCATTGACCTGGTGTCCACCGTGTGCTTCAAGGACAACTCGCCCCCCAGTTCAGATATCATTCTCCATTTGCTGTCCTTTCTCATGGTGACCTGCCCCGTCCCCATTCTCGGAGGTGGGACGTTTTTTCCAAGACCATGTTTCTTATTATACATGTCTTGTCAGCTCTGACTACCTTTTCTTTTGGTTTATTTGACAGGAAATCGAGAAACTCGACAAATGACAAAGGTGCTCTCCCCATTTGACGACTCTGTGGATAAAAATCCTGTGGTTCGCTCGGTAGTGCTCAAACTCCTGCTGAAGTACAGGTGAGGTGGTCTCCCACTACATTAAGGCCTGCTTATTATAATTTTTAGCAGTTTAAGGCGTGTTTCTAATTTTTGTGTATAAATTGTGCTCTGTCTGAAGCTTCGATGAAGTTAAAGAATACCTGCAGCAGCATCTGGTGGCAGTTGAACAGAGCAACATCCTGGAGAAGACGGACAAAACTGAACTCTACCTGATGTACATTAACTGCCTGGAGGTACACATGGAATCAGATACTACTATATATTTGAAATGAAGCCTTTTCTTTGTTCAGCAACAGTAAAAATAAATAATCCCTTGTGTTGTAGTTTCTAACTTGTTTTCAAGAGGTACATGAACTTCTTTACATTTCATTTTCTCTAGGATTCCATGTTTGAAAGGTTGCAGTTCCGATCCACTGCAGACCAGCAGGTCTGTCTGCAGGATGAGAGTGCCTTCCTCACTGACTACCTGCAATCACAGTCTGCTGAAGCAGCCACTGTGGAGTACCTGCAGCATGTGGCCAGAGTGCGTATGGACCTGGATATGGCTGCTAGCCTCATCGTAGAGAGACTGAGAGAAGCAGGTGTGTAATACATAATGTACATTTATCCTGAACTGAAATATGATGTTTGTGATCGGTGCGTATCTCCAAAAGTGTTTATTTAACAAAAATGTCTTCTATCTGTTTTTATCATGGTAGACGCTCAAAGGAGTGGTCAGAATGGAACCGCAGCCTTCCTGACCAGTGTGGTGAACTTGTGTAGACGCAGCGGAAACAACTGGTATTGTGTCTACTTGATCCGTAAGATCTGCAGCCAACATGGAGTGGAGTTTGTCCTGAAACTCCTCAGTGCAGAGGCAACGCGCTGGCTCTTCCCTGAAGAGGTTCTACAAAAGGTTAATCTATTCACATCTTTATTTTCAGTGTCGGTGCCTTAATGGAGGCGAGTATTTATTCTGAATGTGATCCAGACAGTACTGAAATAATCTGGTTTGATTTTCATTACTCCCAGAGTGAAGAAGCCACTCCAATAGACCATTATCTGGTGTGTGGGGAGCCCTACAAGACCATCAGAAATGCTGTGGAGAAGGTTGTTATGGAAGGCAAAGTGGACGGACTGGACGAGACTTGTGCGGTAATGTTACATCACTTTCTCGTCGGTAACTGAGCACATCGCATCAGGACTCTGACTCTGATACTATTACAGTATGTACATGTTTACACAGGTATCTTGTTGCTCTTTTAATCACAGGGGTGCGGATGTTTACCACAGTGGACGACAGTCTATCTGCTGCTGGCGCTGTACAGAGAAGTCACCACTCTCTACAGAGAAGCCAATGCAAACTTCCATCCCAAACCTGAGGTAGACTCTAAAATTAAGACCCAACGAGCCACTCTCATCTTGTGTCTACACTCTCAGCAGATAGTTTTTCATTTTAACCTATGCCGTAGTCTGCACCAGCTCCGCAGACTTGCCTCTCAACTGCATCTCACAGCTCAACCTGACGCATCTAGTTAAGCTTTGAGTGTATTTTCTTGCCAACACGCATGTAAACTTGAGGTTCACACCCAATGAAAAGGCACCGGTGAAATATATTCTCCCTTGTTTTGCATGTATAGGGTGTGCTGCTGTTCATTATTCTACAGACACAGGGACTTCTTTGGGGGGAGCTGTGGTGGTTATTCAAGGGCAAACTGTAATCTTTGTACTTACAGCAAGTGGACGCCCTGGTGGCCTACATCCAGACCTCCAAATTCCTTCCCAGTCCAGAGGTGAAGGCCTTTGCACAGGATCTGGTGATCAACCAACTCGGGCCGCTGGCTGCTCGTCCCAGGACCTCCAGTGCTCAGTGTTTGTTGGTAGACCTAACTATTCACCTGGCTGCTGTCTTGCTTTGCGGGACGCAGGGGATTTTGGGTCCCCTGCAGCTGCTGGCGTTCACACCCGCCAACATGCAAGTATGTATATCGTCAGCTGCTTTCAGTGTCGGCAGAGAGGCTTCCACTTCTTCGTGAGATGAACTGAGTGTTTTTATCTGTCTGTACAGAGAGCCTTCTTGCCTACCATGGCGGACGATATGTTAGTTGTGGCTCAACAAGCTCTGGGACTTTTGCAGTGGTACAGTAAGTAACAGCTCAAAAATGTGCTCTTATATTTGAAATACAGTTGAAGAGTCTATACATCAACGTTTAACGTCAACATTAATGATGATTTATGTTTTATCTTTACCGTAGATTGTCCAAATGGTCACCCCTGCACCATTGGAGAGGTACGTCATGTCAAGTCTGACTCATAATAAGTTTGTAATGGGTATGTTTTTTGTAGTATTCTTTTCATACGATGAAACCATGCATCCTGTTTCTTTTTTCTCTAGTGTGGCAGGCCAATGGAAACAAGTCGTTGTTTGGATTGTGGCGCTGTGATTGGAGGAAACAATCACCATCCTGTGCAGGGGTTTCAAGCTACTCAGATCCAGTAAGTCGATTACACCTTAATTTGGGGAAATCATTTAATGAAGGACAAGTTCAGAAGTAAAATAGTGTATATTTTATTTTAATCTGCATGTATTAATTGTCCTCTGACAGAGGTGACCGCACTCAGTCAGGCCACATCCTCGGCGATGCCAGTCGCAGGGACAATCCAGACATGCTGGACACAAAGAGCATGTCCCCCGTTCCCTTCACTGTTGTCCGCATGCTCACTCACATGACCATGCTGCTTGGTGCTGGCCGCCACCTACAGGTAGCTATGACAAAATAATGTGTACAGTTTAAATTGACATTAGTGCCTCCTGTAATATATTATTGAGTGTTTAAAGGTGCAGTTGTAGGTGACAGCAAAAAAATATATAAATAATTATAGGTGTGACAATAATCAACTTTGTTTGTGCTTCCAGTCTATCTCCGCAATCATCAAGCCTCAAGTCGCCGACCCGGGTGCATTCCTACTTGCTCACCTGAGAAAGGACTTGGAACATCTCATCAGAGCCCTGGGTAAGGGGACGGACGACTCAGTGAGCACCATTCACCTGCTCATCAGCAGCCTCCTGCAACCCTTCCAGCCACAACAATGTAAGGAGCAACTTAACACCAAACTCACTGTTGAACTGTCTTGTGCATGTGCGTTTGAATAGGTGTCATCTAATGTCCATGTTACGGTTTTATCTTTTTTTCTTAAGGTATTGAAAGCATATTTCTAAAGACTGATAGTCCTCGACCCTTTCCTTCCTCAGTACTGTTAGTGTGTTAGTTGCAGGACAGTGACATAAAATGAGGAAAGAGAGGAAGGGGTGCCCTCTAGTGGTCACAGGAAATAGTAATAAATAAGTTGGATTTATGTAGCAGGATTGTTCATGTTATTTCTAGCTTTCCAAATAGTTCAGGATAATATATCCCACTATATACTATGTATAACTATACAAACTTGTGAGACCTGCCTATCTCCAGAAGTTAGACACTTGATTCACAGGATTCACTTCTTGTCTTTCCTTTCAGGGCCTGGTCATCACAACAATCAGCTCTCCACCAAAGAGGCAAGAAATGTTTGGGAGATGGAAGTGAGCAACGCCATCATCACTCCTCAGCTGAAGGTAGAAACACAGCTAAATTACACCGTTTCAGAAAATAACTCTGCCTGGCGAAAAAGATCTGCAAACTGCACGTTTTTCTTTTATCTTCTTCTCTTCTGCAGCATTTGGATCGACAGCTTAAGGATGTGAACACAATCATCCGAGCTGACTCTCGCATCTCCGCCAACCCAATCATGAAGCTGTTGTTTGGCGATCCTCGCCTCTTCTTGTCCTCAGTTCCCCCGAATTCTCTGATCCATGGCAATGCCGTCTGGAGCTGCAGGGAGAAAGTGTCTCTGCTGAGCCTCACCCACATTGTGGTGCAGAATGACGGCAAAGACACCCTGCCTGTGCTCTGGAGATTCCTGCACAAGGTAAGAGAATGGTGACCCAGCATGTGTCCTATCTATCGTAGCAGGTTTTTGGAGAAGTTACTCCAAAACTGAAAAGTAGAAAATGTTGCATTTCCCTTAAATTAGGTCACGAGTAATGCAGTGTTGCAACATATGAAAGAACTTCTACAGTTTCAGTTTGATTTGTGCACTGAAAGAGCACTGAACTGTCTGCTAACTGTCCAAAAGTTCATCAGTTGATCTGATCACAGAGCTTTTTGCCCTGGATTTAGATTCTCATGCGGTGTCCGAGCTGCCCTCCTTTCTTGGAGAAGTTTGTATGCAGCTTGTGATGCGGACTAAAGATGCTAGCCATAGCTGAAAAAGTTGTGACTGCATTTTTCCGTGTAAATAGCTGTTTTTTATTTACACATAATTCCCCTCAAAGGATGCTAAAACTGGTGATCGATAAAAGATAATGCAGAGCTTTTCGTAAATGAATATAGAGGCGATTGATTTATAAAGTTCATGACAAGTTCACAATACAACAACAATAACAATATAACAATGTCAAAAAGTAAAAGGGATCCATTCCTATTATTGTTACTGCATGTTTAACGCAGCAATGTGGCTTTATTATTATTGTGGAATGAATGATAATCAGTTGAATAATAACTTATTTTATGGGCAACTCTTATTTAAATAATAAGTATAATAATAAGATGTGGGATCTTAGAAGCAATGTTAGACTTATACAAAAATAATCCCTCTCACTGATCACTTACGACTCACTAGAAACATGGTTGCATCTGTAGTAGTAGTTGTGGGATGTTTCTGGGTGTAGCCCCGAGCCGGCAACAGGGCTGGACCATGGCCCCATCTCAATTCCCTCATTTGATATTTCCCTGCTCGAGGAACGAGGACGGTTTTTTGCAGACCTTTCAGCACGGATACACAGCAGCAGCCACAAATATCTTTCAACATTCATGAACAAATGCAAGTGAGGGAGAAGTGGATGCAATTTCAGGGAACTGGCATTTACTCAAGGTGTCAGATCGAATGCAGACATCCCAGACGAGGCTACGAGCTGGGTAGGAGGGACCAACTTTGAATGTCCTGCTGATTCTGAAAACAACAAATAAAGCTCCAAAATTATCAGTGGAACCGAGGAATGCATCCATTAGGGTCAGAACATTTGTGTTCCTTCAAAAAAGTGATGGATTTGCTTATTTAAGGTTTCGCAAATACCAGAAATCATACATCATCTTATATGGCAGAAGAACTAGCCAGACAGATTAAAAAAGTATGCATATATAGAAGCTGATACAGGACTTTTCACACACATTCATCACAAATCAAAAAACAAATCTCTCAACAAGTCACTGAGACACTGTTTGTTTTCAGGAAGCAGAGCTCCGGCTGGTGAAGCACCTTCCTGACATCCTCACGCTCCAGAGAGATCTGGTCAAGAAGTTTCAAAACGTCACTGAGCTGACTTGTGGCACCATTGAAGAGTTCCTCAACAATCAGAAAGCAGGTACTGAAACCGACTGTCCACACCAATGCTTCTCAACACTGTTAACCGCATGACTCACTCGCACAAGAGATGCAGAGTCCCACGTAGCTCCTAATTGCCGTTTCTCGGAAATGTCATAGTAAAATAGCTGGCAGCGTGCAGTTTCAAAACCTGCCTGCCAACGAGTGAGTTGTTTTAACCTGGGAGGAGACAGTGATTGAGTATTTTTAAAAGGGCAAAATGTCTTCCACACGCGGGAGCCTCGGATGTGAACACACTGGATTCAGTTTTTCCTTTCTCTTGTGCATGTGTGCAGTTTCGCTCAAAGCCTGGTATAAGAAGCACATCAAAATCTTCTTGACAACCTGGAATCAGCTCAGAGTGTCTCTGGCAACTAACGGTAAATACAAACACCAACTGTACACATAACACACTTTGTAGCACTTAACACCCTCCTGGGCCGACGTCCTGATATGACTTTTTTGTCGTCCAGGCGAGATTAAGATCCCGGCTGAGTTCTGCCAGGACGACCTGAACCTCAACAGTGACTTCAAGGTGCTGTTGCCACAGCGACAAGGCCCGGGGTTGTGCTCTACAGCCCTCGTCAGCTACCTCATCGCCCTGCACAACGACCTGGTCTACTGTGTGGATAAACACACTGGAGAGGAGACCAGGTGGGGGCGCTCTTGCCACATTTTTCTCACTTGTTTGGCTGTGAGAGGACAGTGTGTGAGCTGCTTCTCCAGAGGCATTCTGCTAAGAAAAGGTGTAAAAAAAAAAAAATAAATAAAAAGATGTCTCTTTGCTGAGCGTTTGTTCCTCCCCGCAGCTACAAAGTGAGCCCTGCGGATCTGACTGACCTGCACGTGATCCGCTACGAGCTGGAGAGGGACCTGATGCCCCTGGTTCTGTCCAACATGCAGTACAGCATCGAGAGAGGCCAGGAGACGCTTCACGAGTACGACTTGCCCAAGATCCAGCACCAGATCATCTCCCGCTTCTTGCTGGGCAAACCTCTCCTCACCCTTAATGTGAGAATGCGATCGCATTTGCCCTAAAAAAAAATGACTCCTGTTTCTTTGGGAAAGTTGTTAAATCCCATTTTCCTCATGCCTCTGTCCGTTCTCCCCACAGGGCATTCCAACACTAGTGAACAGACATGATCGCAACTATGAGATGATCCTGAAGGACGTGAAAGCAAAAGTGCAGCAAGTAAGTGCCATCGTTTTATCACATATGGTGTATTAAACATGTCGCCCGCGTGAGATCACACAACACGTGTCTGCCTGCCGACAGGAGCCTCTCCAGACTCTCACCCTGTTTGCCGTGGCGGGAGAGCTGCACTCCTACAGCGAGGTGTGCGAGGCTCTGTCCACGCTGGAGGTGGCCCTCGGCTTCCTCGCCATGACCGGGGGAGAGCCTCAAATGCAGCTGTCCCGCTACCTGGAGGAGGTGCTGCAGATGGAGAATCAGATGGCTCCGCACATCCTCAAGGTCAGCCTATCTGAGACACCGGTTACTTTATCCTGTTTCCTGGTTTTGCATTTACTTCGTATGCCAACAGTTTTTGTCCTTGAGAGCAGCTCTTTTGTTATCCGACTTGTGCTGAGCTGAGTTTTGGATTTAAAAAACAAAGTCTTAATTGGTGTAGGTCTTTTTTTTGTGTGGAGAACTTCAGATTCTTCCTATTTTTGCCCACAGACCCTGAGCATGTGCAGTCTGAAGCATTGCGTGGCTCTGTGGCAGCTGCTGGCCTCACTCAAATCAGAAAACATGCTGCGGCTCAAGAGGGTAAGGCATCAACCATCGCTACTAGTGTACAGTTATCATTCAAAGTAGTATTACAGATGCCTCAATAATGGTTCTGTTTAAAAATGTAGAGTTACTGTCATTATTTTGACTGCTTCACATGTTCCCCCTGTTCTTCAGGATCCATTCGTGGGAGTCTCGGAGAAGTACAAGAAGGCCCTGAGTGAGGATGAGCACAGGCTGCTGATTGGCTTCTTCTCAAAGAACAGCGCTGACAGCTTCCTGCTGGAGATGCACGAGTTTCTGGTGCTGGTCCTGAAAAAGCCCAATGCACTGGAGACCTTCAATCCTGACTGGAGGTAAAACAAACTTTTTTTTTTATTTCTTATTTTGTTGTATCAAATTATTTTTGAGTTTGCGACTTTCTATACATTTGTCAAGATAAATGACGTCATTTTAAATTTTCTAAGTGTAGAAATCATGTGAAAACTGATTAAAGAGTGAATTTAGTTGCTGCAGCAATGGACAGTATTAGAAAAGTAATGCATTTTGGGAAAATTAAAGCATGTAAACATTTTCTATTAGACACCCAAAATAATAGCATGAACCATAGAATGAACATAACACAGGACCTTAAAGTAAAACGAAGAATTGGACATGAGTAGGTGTAGGAAGAGTAAAGTGTATTATTCATCTCTTAAAAGCATCAAAGACACGCTGGGGTCTTACATGGAGCGCAAAGACCTGGACATGCCCCCTGACGTGGAGGAGCTCTTCCCGGGCGAGATCCTGCTGTCCAGCTACGTCGAAGCCTGGAAGTTCATTGTGGCCTTCAAGCAGGAGCGTCAGAGACAATGAAGACGAGGTCTTCTTCAAATCAAATCCTTCAGAAGTTTACAATCATGTTGAATCAACAGTATTGAAGTTGTACGGATGCTATACAATCTGTATTTTAAGATGTGCCTTAGGTGCACTTATGTTGAGCTGCATAGTGCCACAGAGTAAGTGTGCAGTTCACATTTACAGTTCGTCAAGATGTGACCTGTGAAGATTCCATTTTTTTTTCCATTATGCGTTCTTGCTTCGTATCACTTCCTTTTTCCTGATCATCAACATGTACGGAGTTTCCGTACAGTTGACAATCTTCTTTCTTGCACTTCAATTCTAATGTGAATCTGTCTGTCCCGAAGAGGCAGAAAAAAACGTCTGAAACCTACTCAGGTACAAAATGTAGAAAAACTCTGGGGACTTACAATCATGCAGACAAAAATCACTCTATGAAAAATAATGTGTCATTCCAATCACTGTTGGGTCTTATTAGTTCTCACTGTCTTAAAAAAATGCCTTTTTAGTTTTGACTTTTTCATTCAATTTTCAGCATATTTACAAAAAACTTTATTGTCTTACTTCTCTGAGTTCTGATGTTTTGTGTGGGCTTGGTAAAACATGGGGAAACTGCTTTCAGTAAAGAGTGGATTTCACCTTTGTGTACTTCGGTGTGTTATGTGTTTTATGAAATAATGATAGATAACATTACCTATGTTTCAAATGCGGGGTCTTATTCACCTCATGCTGGTGTGTCAGTGGTCTCAGTCCTTCCTTCTGTCCTTTCTGGCTAGCCACCAAGTAATATCCCTTTAATTTGTTTAAATATTTGCCAAATCGATGCGACAGTGGAGCAACACTTAAATGGTCTTTCCCTAAACCAAACTGCGACTGAAAACCTGATAGATGTGACATCAAAAGCCTGTACTGTTAAGTCCTGCGTAACCAACTCCCGTTCGGGTGGAATATACCAAGTTTTTAGTGAGACCTGTGTCTCTGCAAAAATGCCCACTGATGGCTGATTTATCCACCAACATCAGGTTTCCACTGGAACTCTTAGTAAGCGGAATTAGGTAGCTACTCCTACTGTAGATCGCAATAAATCACTCCTTATTTACGCGTTACATCACGGCCAACATCCAGCAGCGTCTCTCCGTGATGAAGTGCTCAGGAAATGGCCGCCTGCCTAAGGTTACGTGACTTTGTGACCCTCTGTTGGTGGGAGCTCAATGTGTTTCTGATCAGGCTGATGAAAATGATAAGGACAAGACAGCCGCAAGACTGCTGCTGGACGGCTCCTTAATTCAATTTCCTCCGTACCAAAGCAGTGTTTAGCATAACAATGACAAATGGAAGCATGGGCCTGTGAAAGTAAACCATGCCAGCGACCATCCTCTGGGAGCGAGAGTCGAACGATGTCCATAAGAGTGGCTGCAGATGGCTGGGTTTCCAGATTTCAACCGAATACCATTATGTTTCCACTTAATCTCAGTAGCAGGCATTTATTAAGCAGAGAATCCCATCTATGAATCATGATGAAATAGATAAGCGCCCAGCGGATGGACTAAAAAGCAGAGTGGGTTCCACCAGGCGAAGGTATTTCTGGTGTGTCATCTAGCCATGTCCTCGCAGCTCATTAGCAAACCCAAATGTGAAACCACTGTACACGGGGTTAATAAACACACCCACAAATGGGTCATGAGGCGTGATTTGCGCAACCCGAGCCCACAGAACAAGCCTCACTGAGCAAGTTCAATCACTTCAACTTCCACTTCTGTAGGCTTCAAAGCCAGCATGCTCAGGACACAAAGACGAGGATACAAAGGGGCCAAATTCTTCTCCCTGCTCTCTGTTTGTTTCTTGTCTCTTTCTCTTGATGAGGAGAAATTAGGGGCAACAGCGCTGGTGCATCGTGTTGCGCATTTAATGATATTCATGGGTGATGGACAGTTGGGGGATCAGGTCCAAAGCATGAGGGTACTGGATAATGATGGGCAGGACTCACCTCTTTTGGTTTTGCAGCTACAGGGTGTCACCATGTGCTTCGTTCTTCTAAAACCTGTTGTACAAGAGTCTGAGTGAAAGATTATAAAGGGTATTTTGCTTCCAAATATGTAGTTCTGCTGAGTCATTAGCATACTGGCATCAGGTCTTCAGTCAGCTTTTAAAAAAAACCATTGGCTAAATGAGTAATTATGCAAACTCCAAACTAAAATGAAAGAGTTTCAGCAGTTCCAACGAAGTCAACAATCGCTGTTTAAATGTTTTTATCACATATGTCTTGCTTGTATTTGCTTTTTTTCACTCGGCTGCCCTTGGGCTTCTCTGCTTTGAGCAGCTCTGGACAGATAGCTTTACTTGTTGCTATAAGAACTGCTAACAAACACTCTAAAACCAGCAGCTTCTCAATGAACAGCCTCCCACCGAGACCGTACGCTGCCTTCGTGAACAACTATGGAGGTGAGTTACACTACTGAGGTGATTTACGGAGACAGCTTTGTTTCTAAGGTTAATACTAACTGCTGCTAAATGTAGTTAACTGCCATTAGCTCAGTAACCTGTCGTCAGTAGTGTGTTCCCATTGTCAACGTGCATCTTCTGGGAGGATGTGTTATTCCGTCCCGGTTCTGACCATGTTTACTGGGAGCTGCCAGTCCATGCAAAGTCAGCCACAGAGTCTTGGTGGCCAGAGCACATAGCACTCTACTACCCGTTTCATGGGGACTTAATGTGAGCTGTTATGGAAAGGTGTATGTCACAAAATGGCCAAATATTTAAAAATACTTGTTCATTATTAAACAAGCACAATTAGTGATAAAAATCTATCTATGTGACTCAAGAAATGTTCATGGATGAGATGATGTTTTAAGGCTTATTTACATGTCTTCCTTCTTCACTCTCTGACTTTCTCCTAGAAGCTATAGCATCAGGCGACCAAATGAAATGCACCATTGAAATTCATGGGTTTCTTTGGGTTTAAACATAGTGGAATGTACACATGTTAACAGGAAAGGTATCCTCGATTTTTGTCTTCGCAGGGCAGAGTTCTGCTCACTAAGGCGGGAGGTATGTGACATTTTGAAGCATAAATGTTACATATTACATATTTAAAAATTCAGCAATGTAAAATCCAGGTCAGCAGTCTTAATCAATTCTCCTCTGCATGCTCGTCTTGAGTTACTCCACTACTACTTTACTTACTTTATTTACCAACCCGTCAGGGATGCCCTATGAACTTTGAAAATCCAGTTAAAATAATATGAAGTTCAGCTTTGAATCGTCACTGTGCCTTGATCTGTGGAGGAGCTTCAAACTTAACCCTTCGCAAAACAGCCTCAGATATTCATCAAGGTTTACACCTTGGGGATCCAATATCATTCACAGGCGCCGTCGCCAGCCAGGCGCTTTCAGCCAAAAGGGAGCTAAGATTTTAATGATTGTGGTATGAAATCAGTACCCCGAAACACCCCCGAGACCTCAGAGAGCACACCAACAGGCTACTGTATTTGCTATGGGGCATTACATATGCTTTACTGGCGGTCTGGGAAAATGTTTTCTTTAAATTAGCCCTTCAGGGTGCTGCTGTTATTGCATTATTATCAAATTAGTGTATTTTAATTACTACGTCATCTGAAATGTATGTGCCAGTAGGTCACAGTGGGGTGAGAGCAGAGACCGTGTCCAAACGCTCAGGTCGCCCAGCCTGCTGTGCAACGCCGACATGAGGAGGAGAAACAGAGAGAGCGCGAGAGAGAGAGAGAGAGAGAGAGAAAAGCCTCAGCGAGCACATCTGTGAATTATATTAGCTAATTGTGTACACTTCTCCTTGCACTCAACACTTGGGTTGTCCTCCAAGCACAAGGAAGAAATTAAGAGCACCGCTGCCATGTTGTTCTATTAAATACGTGAAGAGAAAATACAATTACTGGTTAAGTGGGAACATACCACATGGGATTATGAGAGGGGCAGCGTTTCAAGAGTTCAGAGTGAGTTAAATTTTTTGCCATGCACGGGAACAGGTTTCCCAGCAACACCGCTGTAAGACGTGCATGCAAACAGATGGCGGAAAACGGGCAATAACGGAGATTTCCTTTAAAAGGCGGAACTGTGCAGGCACAAATGGGTCATCAGCTAAACGGAGTCATCGTTGGTCGTTCATTCAGATACAAAAAAAAGCGGTTACCTGGACTTTCTTCAATGGAACATGGCTGTTTTGCATATTACTGAGGCCCGAGTTTGGGTGGAGCCAGCTGCAAATCTCACCTTGGGCCGAGAAATCTTAACTGTACCCGATTCATTACTACAGCTTGAATTTCAATACCAAACTGTCTGCTACAGGCAGACGGCTCAACCTTTTGCGTTCCATAACAATAAAACCACATATTGAATCAGATTGTTATGGTAAGATGAGAACTTGTTTGAGAAGCCCAGAAGTATGTCTTGCATTTCCCAAATAATACGAGGAAGCAAAGGCAAGGCAGGGTTACTGAGTTACATTTACATTGTACATCTCACTGACTTTTGTTTTGGGAGGAAAAAGGGCGACAAAGGTAAAGGCGTTGGATACGAGCCAGAATTGCTCATCTATGTTGCTCATTATGTTTGTAGGGAAACAGCTAATGTGACAGCCTGGTGTCTGTTTTCCGCTGATACCAGTCTCTTCCTCAAGTCGGTCCTTTTTGCTTTCAGGAACCAGTGAGCTACAATCATGGCTGATGTTCCCACATCTGGATGCATTTCTTGTTTAGAGATACACTATATCAAGGTGACTTTTGTCCTGCATGGGCAGCTGCAGATTGTCTTGCAAGTATCTTGTAAATATAGAGACATTTCTTCACTTGTCTTATTTCCTCAGTCAACAGTTGGAACAATGTCCTTGTAGGCGAGTCTCGCCGCTCAGCAGCCATCTTGGTTAAGCCGACAGGTAGGTATTTGACGATAGAACCAAACTGAGAGAGCAAGAACTACACTTTCAATGGCAACAAGGACATAAAAACTGCATGTATAGAGTCAACAGTCAAATCTGACAAAAAAAAAGCTGAAAAAGGTTGTTAATGTTGCCTCAAAATTGTTTTTCCTGCAGGTTTTACTTCTACTACAAATGCGGCAGATTTCTTGACCAAGTGCCGAGACGAACACATATGAACGGGGGAACAGGCTTTGACACAACACCAGAACGCTCTCCATTGACAAAATACCCATCCTTTCACTCCTTTTCTTTTGTGGTGTTAGTTTCCACAGTTATTGTAGTTATTTCACCATTACCTGGGGATACCGATCGGGGAAAACCATGCCTCTTCCTGTTTTGGTTGCCCAATAGCAGTCCTGATTCCCGAGTGCAGGAATCCGTAATCTTGGAGAAAAGTGAAGGCCATTTTTCTACAGCAGTGCAATTGGTATTTACTTCAGAATGATAAGTAGAAGCAGGAAAAGCTGCTATTGCCAGGTGTGGTTTTTTTTCTTCTGTTAATGTGGTTTAGCGTGAAATCCTCCTCATGGTCTGTTTGCGTCTGCTCCTTCCTGCCACCGAATTGGCTGGAACAGGTTGCATTGATTCCGCTGTCTAACTCGAATGCTCCTTCTCCTGGCCTACCACCCTAAAACACTGACTTATGAGCTAGTAGGCAGATGCTAATCCATCTGCTACTCTTCGTCAGATCCTCTGCTGCTCCCAGTTTCCCAGCAGATACTGCATGAGGAATTAGCATGTCACCTTCACCTTACCGTTGTTGCTTAGAGACACCTACTTTTCAAGCCTTTGGCAAACATGTCCAACTTTGACTGAGGAGGACTTAACCGACCTGTCAGGTTCCCACCCAGATTTTGCCTCTCTGCTCTGTGTGTGTGTGTGTGTTAGTCCCTGAAAGCCCTCTCTTTCTCTTCTCTGCCCAATGACGGATGGCATGTTCTTTATAAAAGGACTGAAGCGCTTGCCATCTTTATACTTCTTGGTTTTAGTCATTAATGTCACTAAATTGTTGTTATGTAAGATTTCCAGACATTTGACAGTGTAGAGTTTTTCATTCTTGGAGGGGTTTGGATCGTGTAACACAACTCAAACAGCAGCGTATCGGTTTACATCGAGGCTGAGAAATGCCTGGAGCTCTTACAAAAGAAAACTCTCTTTGAAAGACGGAATACAGTTGCTGCCTGGCACACAGCAAAGGGTGTTATATAATACAATTAAATACTGTTCTCTCTCTCCCTCTTTGTCCCCTTGTCCTTTTACTCTCTCTTGCTTTCTCTCACACTCCTCTGTCTTTTCCGTCCTCTCCTTCATTCATTCTCTTCTCCCTGATGTGCTTTGTTATCTGACGGCCTTTGGCTGTGAATAGATAATGACTGTGCGAGAGGTTTTTGTTTACCATGGATACCGAAGGATTAGAGTGATTACTACTGGTGCCACTGTTGTAACAAGCCGGGGGAAGCCTTCCACGGTGTATGGAGGTGCTGACAGTTATCCTGTACAAGATTAGAGAACTTGGATTATGGGCTGTTTTTCTCCACCTGGTGATGAGAGGCTAAAAAGAAAAGACTGAACGTCACAATGCCAAGACCCTGAGGAGCGAAGCTATCCTGAGTGAAAGTAATCCACAGCCTCTACATTTGTTTTAAATGTTGGCTTGTTCGTTCTTCAGAGGCGTATTAGCTGTAGCCCGTGATACGCGGTCTTGGGGCATGATTGTGGAAGTGACGTCGCTTTTTACCTTGACCTTTCACCTGTGTAATCCCCGATGCCTGCGGAGGCCCATAGAGAAATATGGTTCCTCTGCCTCCAACTAAGCTCTCCTGTGGTCAGGGCCCAGGCCGGTGTTCAGTTTCACAGCTCTTTGGCCCCAGCACAAATACACAACACCCTCTCCGATTGCACTTGATAATATTTATCCTCAATTATAATTCCACAGATATGGATTCTTGAGTGGAGTACAGTGGCAGCAGACAAAGCTGGGCGGCCTTGAGCCCCAGACAAGGCCTTGCTGAGGTGGGTTCCTGCGTGAACCCCAGACAATTCATGTTCTTTTCAGCAGTGGGGCCAAATAAGCAATGCAGCCATTAAGAGCTCCGGTGCAATGGGGAAGCACTTGGCTGCATATTTGTCCTTGTGATGAGTGCATGTATTGCTATAGTGAAACGTGAAGCCAGCTTGAACACACACTAAGTGTTGCATGTGAGGGGCGGTCACAGTTTAAATAAATGGATCTAGCTTCTTGTGAGCCTCAGCTGCGTTAACCCCCAAAAGAAGGCTGTAGGTAAGTTTAATAACGACTTGAGTTGAACAGAATGCCATAAATATACCGTGAAATCTGCAAAGTGGCTGATGTACCTCGAGTAAATGCAATTAGTTACATTCCATCACTGCGTTTGTGCTACGTTTAAAGACAAAAGGGGTTTAAGTTGTGCACGGAGTCACTAGCCGAACATTTCCAAAGAACATCTGGCCAAAATGTCCAGTAATAAACCTGCCATATTAAACCTTCAAAACCTTTCCGACCACACGAAAACAGGCTGTGAACTCAATATATTCAGTATGATCACCTTTCCGTTGTAACTGAGGGAAATCAATGGCTTTTCAGCTGTTAAATACTCCAATACGTTCATCAGCTAATTCACTTGTCTTTTTACCATTTGATAAACAACTAAGCAGCTATATACTTCTTGCCTTGTGATACAGCTGGATCTGCGAGGTCACATGATCTTGTGATCTCGTGAATATGTCTTGCCAGGCTTCAAGAGCCACAGGAGTCCGACCGTTTAAAGACCTACGAGGAACTACTGGTGGTTTAGATGTGACGACCAGCGAGAGAAGTGACTGTTCATTTGAAAACAACAATGAAATTAGCATCGATGCTGCTATGGCATCTGTTACATATCAGAACTGGAGAGTATGTTTATTTCAAAGAGGAACAAAGACCAGCACTGTTTGGTTTTCTCCAATCGTTGATCCGACTGATTGGAGTTAGCTTGTGACAGTTATAGACAAAGGGTGCGTTCAATCACCTGCCAAGTGCCTGGCCAATTTTAAAAAGGATGACTTCCTAGATGCTTCTGTGGCACAAAACATCTGACATGTCAAGTTAATCTACTTCATCTGAACAGGCAACATGAAAGTAGTGAGAGTCCAGGGGCTGAAAAACAAAACAATGAGTTTAAAGACACTACAGTGCTCTATACATAAGAAGAACTTCAGGTGATAATTCTCTGCAGTGACCCTTTGAGTAGTGCATTATGAAATGCATTGATATGAGGTTTACCATGTGCTTAATCTGCTTCCTTAAACTCAGTGACCCAAATTGTCATGTTAGCTAGAAGTCTTTTACTTCATGACGTCAGGCTAACCTGTGATTGTGAAGGCGACTCATAACATGGCGTGTATTTTTGGTAAAAACTCCAATCTGTGTACATAAAGAACAATATTTAACTTGGCCAGTCAGAGAGTATATATGCATCCCATTACCTATGGACCTTATTGCCTCAGTCTGTGGCACCCCATATGTCTTGAGATCATCGTCTCATTTCTGCTCAGCCGGCATCCACTAAAGCTGGAGCTCTTATTTAGGATCAGCCTGCGATTTGTTGATTGTCTTGGCTATTAGAGATCCTCATCAGAGGATTGAGGATTTTCTAGAAGGGGAAGTAGATGGAAATAATGAGGGGAAGGAGCGGCTGCCAGCCTCTGCTTTTTTAACCTGCACACACATGAGAGAGATCTGTGTGTAATATTGTTGTTACTGGCAGGGCCTATTTTGGGCAAGTCAGCACTACACTGAGATGCCCAGGAACGACATGTGTGTAATTTCCTGCCAGGGCAGTCATTTGGTTATTACTGCTGCTCACTGGCAGCCCGCTCATGTTCTGTCTCTGATTCCCAAAATGAAACATGTATATTTTTCTTTTGTCGACAGCAGCAATATTTCCAGGCAAATCAAGATTACAGATCGAGAAGGTCTGAGGTCTCAGAAAAACTTCAGTTTATAATGAAACGTATGAACTGTCGGAATCGGACCGTTTATAAATACGCTCCATAAGTGCTCTTGGCTTTGAAAAATAGCCTGTTTACTCTACCTTGTAATGCCCTATAGGATGGATTTCCAAAATGTATACATAAAGCTTGCACAAACAATACAGACTAATTACAATGTATCTTGAATTACATTATGTTTAGCTGGTGATAACAGGAGGGTCACATGTAATTAAATGTTATTAATGAGCACATTGACTAAAATGAATGTTGTTTGAACGTTCAGTATCTAAAGTGAATGAGCTTGACATGTCTTTACCGAATGTAATTTGTAGAATTTGTGGGCCTGGTCGGGCCAATGTCTTCTTAGATTACATTCAACCATTAGAGTGACAGAAATATGGTTAATGTGAAGTCTGAGGCTAGTATAGACTATATTCACACAGCGGGCCATATTCTTTAGAGTGGGAAGCTTGAATGTTGAGATAATTTTTTTGTGTTGCAGGTTACAAGTTGTATAAATGTAGAGAATCTGACATTTTGTCCTTTCACCCCCTCCTGATTGATCAGCTATGATGTATCTGACATATGGAGGGGCATCGGGTTGTGTTGCAAGCTAGCATTCAGTCACTTCCCAGCTACTGTTTATAACATCCAGTACATTTCACTTCCTGGCTTAAATAAATTTGTTAAAGATGTGCATTGATATTTTCAAACTATTTTCAAAACTTTTCTTTTCAAACAGTAATGTTAGCTAGGAAATGGTTGAATGCTAACATTAGCTGTTGGCTAACGGAATCTAACGACTTATGAAATATGTTGATTTACCCTGCAATAGGGCCTGATGTCCCTCCAGATTTTCACAATTCATTGTCTTTTCAGTTGCTGATCAATCAGGAAGCAATGAGATGAGAACATTTGTAAGATTTCCGAGGTTTTACTGGACTTGCAACCTGGACCACAGTACGCTTCCCACCCTTGGAAAATAGCTGTGGGGTGAGTACGGTCTATTACTTGTGACACAAGGACAAATTGTTAGATGGGAAAATTTAACTTGCAACAGTTTGATGTTCTTTTGTGAATTTAGGTTTATAACCAGACAAAAACAAAAACTGTGATCATTATTGCCAGATTTCCAATACAAATTTAGTAATAAAGCTTTTCATGGAACAACATCGATAATGATGTTCCAAAAACACTCACCATCTACAAAACATCTAAGCCTCAACTGATTCCATCCAGTTTGCCGTCAATTTATTTCGCTTTGGTCTCCCATTAGTAAGAAAAAAAGCAAAACAAAAGAGACTGGCACACACACACACACACACAAAAAGAAATCCTTGAAGTCTTTAAAAGGCAGGACTTTCACCCTCACAGGGCCCCACAGCTGAGCATCAGTATTCCACAGTCATCAGATAGTTGGCTTGGTTGACAGCACAGCCGGTGATGTGGGCCGTCAGCCAACAAAGGACTAATGGCTGAATTACTGGACACAAGCAGCTGGGCCCATCAACCAATTGACACGATCGCATGAGGGTATATGTGTTTGAACTCCATGCACTTTCAAAATCATGACGACGGAAGAAGTGAATCAGTTGCTTCTCTCCGTGCTGTGAATGGAGGCATTTGGCGAGCAGCCCTGAGATGTCAGAATACACTCTGACCGTTCATGGAAGGGAGGAAGGATCGTGTCGGCCTCTTGACCTTACGGGTTCTGAGGCTCAGCTGAGAGCGTCTGCAGCGGATAACAACGATGAGCTCATAAAAACAGAAGATACCATACATGAAATTAGAGCCCGCGGCATCCTTCAGAACGGAAGGACATAAATCGTACAACTTCTGCAAGTTACACTCCTCTTGATTTTATTTTTTTTCATTGGTTGGCAACTCTAAAAGCAGCGATGTATTGTGTATTGGACAGAGAAGCTAGCAACACACACACAGCTAAAACATTGACCCATTTGCACATACAACAGAGCTGTGAATTATCTCAGAGAAGACATATGTTCATGTCATATTGTAGTTTGTGCCTTAACCCCGACTGACAAATTGATTGGACTTTATCAGTCATGCTCAAAGCAAACTGTTCAACCTCTCGAGCCGTAGAGGAGCAGTAGTGGAGGAGGGCGCAGGTGATAACCAGCGATGGCCTTCCGCCCACGCACACAGATATCACATGCAGTAACTGTGTCCTAACTGTAAGATAACCAAGGTCATCTTAGCTTGTGGCATACAGTGTCTGTGTTTAAATACTGGTCAGAGGTGCAATGCATTAAGATGAAGATGAGGAAGATTGGTCATGCCCAGCATAGAAAAGCAGTCAGAAATTCACATATGACTCAGTGAATTAAGGATTTATTTAATCTGGGTTGAAAGCATCAGTATTTGCCGAGTAGGTGACGGGGCCCAAAAAAAACTTTCTCACAAACTGGACCTTCAAAATAATGTTTCAAGGGGTACTTCAGGGATAACTTCCTGTGATAAATGACTGAAAAATTAGCATTTTCATCAACGAAGGACCTCCACTGATCACGATGGTCGCAGGGAGAGTGGTTGGAGAAAAATGTGCATGCTGCGTTCAGAGGAAAATATACATTGAGAGCAGACATTTTGTCATACAATACAATATCAAAGCGAGATATTACAGCTATGCACCAATATGCTTCCATATTATCGGTTTTAATCATCAGGTGAAATTTCAGTTCATCAGTGTATAATGTATGACCAGCCTCTTTGAAAACAAGTTTAAGATTCCACAGAGAGGGGGCGAGCAGTTTGTCATTTTAAGGACATTTCGAAACATCAGTAGATCCTTTTCAATCCTCTGGGTCAAACTAAGGACTCACAGGCTCTCCGAGTCAGGTTTACTATGTCAGATCTTGACACCGGACCAAAATCTGGTCAACCGCGTAAATCTCTGACATACATTATGCAGACGATCTCAAGAATAACATTAATAAATCTGATAATGGGCAGGATGGGAAGGGAAGGAGGCTGCTGGGGGAAAAAGTGAAACAAAAATCAAATAAGTATTTCATTTCCTTTTGAACTGGTGGAGAAGCCTCGCCGTGCGCCTGCTTTACCTCACCGCGTGATGACTTTACCACACAGTCTTCGTCCCCCACCCCCCCTTTGGACTCATCCATCTGGAGGTCTTTAGTGCAGATAAGCAGACAATGAGGGATCAGGGTTCATGCCAGAAAGGTGTTTAACATACGGTCCCTCCCTCACTGCAGAGCAAGAGCTGCCATTTAATCACCTGAGACACAGAGACAGAGATAAAGATGGGGGCAGTGTCATTCAGTTTGGGAACTCGTAGGATTTATGTCCGCTGTGGCCCTCGGTGCTGAAAAAGGATACTCTGTTGATCTGTTTCTACCTTGCAACCGTATAAATCTGTCATTTGAATAAAGAACCATGAGATCTTAATATATCAACAGAATGGTCCCTGAGTTCAGAGGAGCTGTTGGAGATTTATACCCATCCACGACTATACATCTTTTCTCTGCACTCCCTATGATCTTTATCTACGATAACAGACAATTTATCCCCTCATTTCTCAACACTGACAGGGCCCATTCCTCCCAACACATTAAATAAACTTCACGGCTCTGCTCAGTTTCTGAAACACGTATGAAAACAAACAGGGGGGTAAATGTATGGCTCTGTTGTGAGCAGCAAAGACGGATTGTTTTTGGTTGTTGATGAAGCTATCGCGAAGTGGAAAACATCCTTTGTCACAATGATCAGAGGTCTTTTGAAGCGTTATTTCCTCGAAGGTGCAATAAGTAAGAACTTTGGTTTAAGCAATCTACAAAAACATGTTGTTGCTTTAAAGCTGGGCTTGGTTGGTTATTTCAGAAGCATTTTTTGTTATACATTTCTATAAAAACTCTTAACATTTAACAGCAATCACCAAATCAAATGCTACAATGACTGCAGTCTTCTTCAAGGCCCTGCAGAGTGATTGATCACGCTGTTAGTTGGCTGATGAAACAAGAATGGAGGAGAAATTGGAGACAAAATGTCCGTAACACTAACATGCTAGCTGACAACTGTGAGTAACAGCAATAGCCATGTTCAAAAATTACAGTCATCATGGTAGAGTTTGGAGTTTTCTTACATGTGAAGAAGACCCTGTGGACAGCTGTTGCTCCCTACCAATTAAAAGGTAGGTGGTTCGATCCAATGATCCCCTCGAGTACAAGTCTAAGAATTCTTGAAAGACATAAAAAGCCCCTATTGTGGGCCTACATTAAATAGGAGTTGCATCACAATCAGTGCTTTCACAAGCGTCTCTCTCTGCAAAGATCATATGACAGTAGACGGGAGAGCGTGGGCATACAGTCAGCTAGTTTATAGATTGCGGATGGCGTCATTCTCTCAGACGGGTTACATTAAAAAAAGTAGCCTATAAGCCAGCAGATGTACCTGGACATCCCGCCCAATTAAAATATATGTGTGGGAAACACTGGTATAAGTGTGTATAAATAGGTGAAAGTGTAAAAGTCCTTCTACTATTTACATGCGATATTCGGAAAAGGTTAATGATGTCAATGCTCACAGCCCCTGAAGAACGAGGGAGCGCTAACCCAGTAACATTAGCACAAAGTTAACACCAACAGCAGTTAGCTGTATCAGCTGGATTGGTTTACATTTTCAGACTACAGTCATCAGCTATTTGGCTTGTGTTTAAATGATCGTGACACTGAACAGAGTAGTTTATCTAGTGGCCTAAAAAAGCTAAGAGAGCTTGTGAGTCTTCATGTGTTTTGTGACTTTAAAAAGAGGCCCGATAGAAGCAGATGGGATTTTTCCAGTTGGATACTTTCATAATCTCGTTTCTCGTATTTTATAAACCCTAATTTGAAGTAATCTGTGGGATTCAGTTTTGCTTTTTCTAAAAACTTAGCAGACAAATAAAACAACATTGTGGGACTGATGTAATAAAGGAAAACGTATGCCTTTATTATTGCTCAAGGCCGTGAATCAGACAATAATAACTCTAACCCCACATAACAGTTTATCACACGCCGGCAGCGCACACCCAACAGTAACTTGTGTCAAACACTCAGTTATTCTCAACCGGTGGCTCATATTCCAGTAAGCGAGCTTCTATTAACAAACAGAAAAGACATTTTCTCTTGTTTTTTCAGACCTTTTGTCCTGTAATCAGCAGAGATGTGGAAAGGTTGTTGATACTAATGCAGCGCGGCAGAGCCTTCCGACGTGCTGCTGATGGACTGTTTGCTTGGACAGTTCTCCTGCGATTGAGAGGTGATGATGGCCAGAGGGAAGTTGTCAGTCAGAGTTGGCCGGTGGTGCCGGTGCTAACAGGTGTGAATGTGTCACCGTGTCCACGTCTTTAGCCGAGCTGCGTGGAAATGCACATGTTCAACAGCTGCGGGGGGATGTGTATGTGTGTGTGTGTATGTATATGTGTATCCTAATGGTATGGTAGGGGGATTATTCTCTGAGGGAGGAAGCCCCGTACCCCTCCCTCTGTTTTCTGTGAGTCTGTCAGCGCAGCAGCTCCTCAGGGTCTCACTGCACCAATATAGTGAATCAATGTGTCAGCTAAAATTCTGCTGCTAAAGGTGAAGGGGATTAGAGTCCAGAGAGCCACAGGAAGTCAGGATGCCGGTCCTGAACTCTTGTGTCACCCTGTCTGTCCCCCTATAAAAGCCGCTTCTGAAAGTCAGTAAGCTGTGACGGCGGCTGTGTTTCTGGCTATTGGGGAAAGCCAACTCGACTTCCTCTGTGTCAGCCTCAAGGAGCTCTGGGTTTTTTTGTAATACGGCTGAAGCTTGTGGTTTTGGAATGGCCAGACACATTATCTACTGCGCTGGCTGAGCTTACAGACACGGCAACTTGAGCTTTATTCTGCGCAGATTGTGGTCCACGGCCCTCAGTTTGTTAGTCTAACATCCAATATGGTGCTATTTATGACCGGTTATAGACAAGTTAGTGGTCTGATAAAAAAAAAAAAAAGATAACACAGCCGTGTTTCAGAAGCACCATCAGATAGAAGTAAAAGGAAGTTTCAGCGCATTTTGAGTGAATTAACCATAATCTAATGACACAGCATTTTCTACATTTGGGTTAGGCAGTTACTATATATTTTCAACTATTGCATAAGCCACCATACTGCAGTCAAAGGGGTGGTTTCAGGCCACTGGACACAGCAACACTTACAATAATAGCTTTTGCTGTGTGCTTGCAATGGAAACTGCCAGCGGTATATATCGACACAGCATCCCACATACCCAGCGGTCGACAGCTGGATTCTGGATGCCTGTCTGATCCCAGAGACGTCAGCCTACCTAATCATCACATCCTGAGGAAGACGGAGGACGCCAGGGGGATGATGACATGCCCCGCTGTCGCAGCGTGGGACAGCATGAGGTAATCCGTGCTCTGGGGAACTCCTCCCTGTGCTCTGCCCTATAGGGCTTGGCAGGGACCAGTAATAGGCAGTGTCACAGGATGACTGAGGTTTACTTTTTTTTTGTCTCCTCAGCTCATGTGCAAACCACTTTCATTTCTGCCCAGGCGTTACCGTTGGCATCAGCCAGCTTTTGCATCATTGACGTCAATATTTGGTTTTTCCTTTGATACATTAATGGCACATTTGGTTTTTGCCAGGACCGTTGAAATTCATACATTATGCTCCGTCACATCCAAGACAGCCTGAACTATATGGCTTCGGTTGCTTAAAATAAGTATGTTTGACAGAGGAAGACATTTGTCTGGTTTCATAACATATTGCTCAGCCAAAAGGCCTGATCAGTAAATCGCACGGTGGACAGATTTACTCTCTAAGCCCCCTGAAGACTGCATCCTCCAATCCACTCCCAACAGCATTGCCCATTGTTTTCTAACAACCGAATAAGACACAGGTTCTTACACTGAAAAGCTCCATTTGTGTATCTGATGTTTTAATCTAATTTTTTCCATGGACCTTGAAATTCCAAAGGCTTTCACTGACAGAGAGTATTTCACCCCCCCCCAAACATCTGTTAACATTAGCCTTGGTGAAAGTATTGGCTGCACATTTAGCCATTGTTATTTTCTCCTAGCCATTTTCTATGTAGGATATAATGACCTGAGCAAGCGAGCGCTGTGTGCCCAGCAAAAATTAATAGCACTGTTAAAGCATCAATTAAACACCTCATAGAAAAAAAAAACCAAACAAATGAAGTGAACACGTCCATTATGATCAGGGAACCTTGGTTGTATTGTTCTTGTTACAGGAATGTGTGAGGCGGAGAGAAGGAATGTGGGAAATTGGGCCTTGAGGCCAAACTGTATCACCACAACTCGTCTGTACTTTCATCTACAGACTGAAGCAGTAAAACGCTCCCCTTTATCCTGTCAACAAACCAACCAAAGAAATGATGCCGAAGCTTGTAAATGGCGAGGGATTTTTTTTTTTTTGTAAAAACAAAGGCCATTGAAATGGTTTTACATGATGGATTATAAGCAGCGAAATGTCATTTAAAGGAGATTTTAACATTGAGATAGCAGCAATGATCTATTTCCTGTATACAGAGTTAGTGACGCTGTAGCCAACCTAATTATGCTCCTCAGGCAGTTGCTAGTTAGCTAATAGCTTAAAGCTGCTAGCTTACCGTAAAGTTGTACTGTCACTGACACCAGCCTTTTCTTTTCCCCAAAGTTTTCTTGTTAGGGAGTAGAACAAAAAGTGAAGCTGACTTGTTAGTAAAACATAAAAGTAGTTGGTCCTCAGCTTTATTAACCGTATGTCTACAGAATTTCTATGTTCTTTGTTTTGGTAGTCGGAATGGCCTTGTGTTTAAGTAACAAAAACACAAAACGGTGACCGTCTGGTGAGAAACTTTCCCATGCAACAGGTAAACAATAGGCTAAAATAAGTTTCAGAAAATACCTATGGCTGGGAAATAGGAGAAATAAGCTAATTAGCATCAAAATCTTGATCCTGTTTGATCCTTTTGAAAAAAGCCATAAAATGGTGGCTGACTCGTGACGAACTTTCTTGTTTTAGAGATTAACTAAAACCTGGTTCTGTTCTTTATTGAGTGAACTTCATGCACATTAGTGTTGGCCTGAGATGCTGCTGCTCTAGTGTGAATTAGTGGCAGTGAATGCTGTTTATTTCCCTTTCAAAGTAGAATAAAACACATATATGAGTGCATGTATGTGAGTTTCACTTAATTTAGGTGCAGATGAAAAGTATAAGTAAATACAATTTTGCATGCATAAACAATCAGCACACAGTTCATGATCAATGGGCTTTTGATCAGTATGCACATTATACTTTAAGCCTAGATGTATACATGTATAAAACACTTTCTGTCAGTCCCAGCGTTCTGCCTTGTTGCAAAAATGAAAAAAAGAAAAGGTGATTTTTCTCTCTTGCAGTACCCGTGCTGATCTAGTGATGGCAATCTGGCTCCATTCAAACAGGTACACTCCAGCCGCTTGACACGTTTTTAAATGGGCCTCTGTCCCAGCATGTTCAGTCCAGGAAAAGGAGAATTACAATAAGTTATTAAGATGTATTGACACCAGATGTGCCCTGCCCCTATTCTGGAGATGGAGCAGAAAAAGGGTTCAAGCACTAATTGGCCATCTGACCAGCCAACATGGTTCACAAGCAGTCAATTAACACATGCCCATATGAATACATACATGCAATGCACACATGTAGCCTCAAGTTTGCAGGTTTTTGCTGATTTCATAGCAAAGCAGTAATGATAACTGGAACAATGCAGAAAATAGCACATCATGACGGGACTCCTCTCAGTGATGGGTTTGACTATAATGCTGTAATAATCAAACTTTTTTTCTTTTACACCTTTATATCTAAGTGCAATCTTGACATACTGTACTATTTTCATGTTCTGCTGCTTTATAATTCCTCTCAACTTTTGGAGGAAAAAATGATAATAAAAAAAAGTAACTATTCTGGTAAAGTTACAAAAACACCAACAAAAAAGATGTAATCAAAATACAGATACGGATAGTAGGGGGAATACAAACAGGATTACAACTTTAAATAAAGAATGACATACTAGTCTGTAACCATGCACATGTGCACACATGGGTGCGTAACTGAATTCTGGTAACTAATTACATTTCACGTGAGTACTGTATTTAAGTGTAATTTTAAGGCACTCATACTTTACATGAGTATTTCTGCTACTTTGGCAACTATTGTACTTTTTGCTCCACTTCATTTATTTGATAACATCTAACATTTAGTAATGACATGTCAGCAGCATAGCAGAGTTTAGCCAAAGCAGTCCTTTTACTAAATTATATAGTATATGATAGTCGGACAGATAACTGGTCAACCCACAATATTCTATTTTGAAACTACTTTTCTAGTTCGGTTTTCTGACCTGTGAGTGCTGCATTGTGCTCCAGTGTGTTATTGTCCCCTTACAATAAACTTCGTCTGCTTCTATAACCGACAGCCGTGTATGGGTTCAAGGGTTATCAGCAAGAGTCATCCCTCTCAGATGATGTCACTGATAGCCTCTGGCAGACCGACTGAGAGCCCTTCAACATTAACTCAGACTGAAAACAAATTTGCCTGCCAGGCCGTTAATGCAGATCTTCCAGATCCGTCCCATGTTCGTTTTTACATAATGGTTACTGAAGTCGTCCCTCAAACTGCGGTCTTTGTCTTTGATCACCACTGGGCTTGCACCTGTTAAAGTATCCATTCACAGGACAGTTAACCTCTAAACTGTCTGATCGTTTACATCAAAAGCCTTTATATTTCCTCGGCCTTTAATCCTGCCGCAGTCGCTAACTGTCAGAAAACTGCACACACACAGATGAACAGTGGAGGTCTAACTGTTATCAACTGACCGAACATCTGACGCCACTCTTTAGCAAAGATTGTGTGTGCAGCTGTGCACTTTTTTTTCAGAACTGAGCAGAGACCGTTAAGGTGCTGTAAGTAAATAAAACTCAACATGCTTTTAATGAGCCACTGTCAACCACTGTGCACAAACAAAGCAGCACCTCACAAAGATGTCTTTTGTACTTTTTTGATGTGTCCAGTTTTCTATTTATTTTCTGTATGCCTAAGAATACATCGTCTAAAATATATATCGTTGGCAGGGGGATTCAAAGACGAGCAGAAATCGTGCAAAGAAAAGGGAGAATGTGTCTCACTGTAGCTGTATCTTGTGATGGCATTTTACTCTCAAGCAAACCATGCATACACGTACAAGAGGAGAGGAGACATCGAGACATATTTTACAGCCGTGGTCGTGGCAACAAAACTGCATATTTTTCACAAGACGTCAGGACAATTTTTAGCTGTCTTTGTGGGGACAAACCAGGTATTTTAAGCCAAAACACAATCATTTTTTTTTAACTCTAACCTTCTGTTTCTGGATCTAGATCATAAGCACAATTTCACAACATAACACAACATACTCATGTTGTGCTGGAAAGTTCATTGCCAACATTTATTCTGGCACGTAGGAAGATCTCAATCTGATTATCTTGCCTTAAGCCTATAGCTGTGGCACAATTAGAGAAGAAACTATTTAAACTACTGTTAACATACTGTAGGATCGGCCTCATGTGCACGAATACAACGTTCAAGACGCTCAGCGGGACGTCTTTTTATTGCTCGTAATATGGGGCTAAAATCATTTGTTCAACAGTAGTTGAAAACCTCCTCAGCTCCTAGCGGGCAGGAGGGGGCTGAGACTTGGCTGGCGTTAAAACGGCAGTGTGGGCCCAAGGTGCCATTAGTGGCCGTGGAGCAGCTGGAAATGATTCCAAAAACATGGCGAGAAGGAGGCAGTTTAAAACCACATGGTTTCAACTGGGTTTTCACACTGTTCTTGGTAATTTACGGCTAATGGCTCCACGCAAGCCTCAATGTGACTTTGTTTGCGTCCGATGAGAAAAGACAACGGCGATGAGCAGATTAAATATGCACAACCGCGGTTTAATGCACAGCACAGCGGCGCGGCTACTGTACCGCAGGTGTTAATGGGCTTACGGAGGGTATATGATCCCACGCGGAGAGTGAAGGAAGGCCATCTGCTTCCTGTCTCTGACCCAGAGAAAGTTTGTTTTGGGTTTCCAAAAAGTGCTGCCATGATTTCGTTGTAGATTTAGTGCAAGCCAGATGTTCCTATTTTTTTCATTTTTATTTTCGATGTTTTCGTATAAAATGCTCACATAAAACTCAAGAAAACGACTTGATGACTCTTGATATCTTGACCAAGTGTTTTTTTTTTTTTTTTTAATTTCACAAATGGATGGGATGTTGGGTGAATGCTCTAATGAGAGCAACCAAACAGGTTTCCAGAAGCCGTTATCAAATCGTTAAAACCGCACAGCTGGTTTTAGCGACGCATAAAACACACGCTAAACATTTGCAGCCTTATGCGGCGGGACAGATTTTCAACCGGCTAAAAAGCAGCCGTCTCTCTGATAGGACTCTGTGCCAGTGGAAAGCACCGAAACACACTCCCTCTCACTCTCATTTGGAGGCTTTTGTGCTCGGCCTGTCTCTCATACAGTAGAGGAGGTAGACGGGCCTGTTTTAAAAAGCCCACCTGAATAAACTTCCTGTGCTATCTGCTCTAATTATGGGATTATCCCTCAGGAATTCTTACCAACACAGCAACACACATGCGCGCGGAGAAAACAGGCACATTTTACACACGAGCGCGCACACACACTGTTTTGTTAGATTCGTTAGGAATTTCCAACATGTTGTAACAGTAAGCAGGTAGTATAATATGATACTAACAATAGTTCTAGAGTGACATGTAGGAGGTGTATGGGAAGTGGTTTAAATTAGAAGGCGTCTGGGCTATTTCTTGTTTTGTAAGAAGAGCAACAAGTAATGTAAAATGAGCTCGGAGTCATCCTTTGAACTACGACCCCTGAATGCACCCCAAATCTGCTGGTCAGAGCTAAATGACCATTATTCAATATTAAACTCACCAGATCTAATAGGCTGAATTTATCAGATCCAGCGTGTTATTATCCAATCTGAAGCCAGAATATGTTCCTCTCAGTTTGGCCTGCGACGCACAAACAGGCTCACACTGTCGACCGAAAAGAGGAGGGGCGGTGCAATGTCAGCCTAATCAGCGTGTTGTTTCCATCTCTTTGAAAATAAATGGCCCTAATAGCACATAAATGTAGCCTGGTTTTGTTAATAGCCGACTTGGCCGATTGCGTCCACACATCAGAGAATTATGTTCGGTATCACCGCGATGTCTATCGCGCACGTTTGCAGTCCATTTGCAGAAGGTTACAGTGGTTAAAGATTCAGACTTTTTAAATATCCTCTACACTCTCGGGCCCTCTGTGTCACTGACTATAACCACCAGATCTTAGATTCCAAATACTTAAGCGGTCTCAACTCAAGCCATTAGGCCTTTACATTCACTATGGGATGATCTAAACATGTGGAAAATATGAAATCAATTGTTTCTAGGTCTGCATATAGTTAAGTGACAATTTTACAGTTGTTGGAAATGTGCTTGAGTATCACTACGAGTAAAAGTAAATTAAACATTCACCTCAAAAATGTAGGAGTGGAAGTATATACTTAGTAACACTCAAGTAAAGTACAAGTTCCTCAGAGTTGTACTTTACTAGTTACATTCCCTTACTGCAATTCTATAGCCTGCTTTAAGCAAATAATGAAATAATATGCATTTATTTGGCCAAATTTCTGAGTGCACAAACACACGCCCACACACACGCATGCACATAGGTTTCTGGTTCATTTCCTCGGTCCTTGGTCCGCCGTGAACACTTTTTTGTTTCCTCTCAAGCGTAAAAATGTCCGTGATGAATTGCTTCAGGGGCGTCTCTCACGAGGAAAGGAAACCAATAATCTTCCGTAAGAAAAGCGCCCGAAATGATGTTTGGCAAACTGCAGCAAAGATCCACTTGAAAAGATTTAAAAACAGATTTCTTTGTGTCGCGGCAGACCGCCAGGAGTGTCTGTCCTGTTGACCCTGTTGCATCGTCTTGAGGGATGCTTTCGAGACTAACCCCTCAGAGGCCTCTGTTATAACCAGACCGTGTATTTCTTTCTCAGAAAAAGCTGTGCTGATTTACATTTATGGAGCATGGCAGCCGTACTGTATACAGTCCCACTGCATCAGTAAAAAAACAGACCTCTTCTCTAAATGTGCAAATGTTTGTATCTCTGGCTTCAACACTTTTATTGTCTCCCTGTCAGCACGTATGAAACAGAAACATACATAAGGTTTTATAGTGACTTACAAAGATGTTATTTTCAAGATTTTCAAAATAAAACATTTGATACTTTTTACTCCATTGTGTTTTACAGCTTTAGCCATTTACAGCGATGTATTCACTCTCTGTATGCTTTTCGTTCCCAAGGTCGGAACTACAACTACTACTGTAAAATTCAAATACATAAATACATTCGATAAATGCTTCTTGGGTAACTCCACCAATTACACATTAAAGTGTGTTTACAGGTCTTGAGGAGTTCTGCTGCATATGTGTAGAAAGCAGTATAAAACCCTTTTGTGGCTCCAGAGGAAGCTGCATGTAGTCTGATAAACTACCTCCAGTGATGTCACTCAGTAGCTAAGTTGCATTGTGGGTAATGTAGGCACCGTGTTTTGAGAAGGAAGATGCATGTGTGGGATAAAAAAGGTGATATCTTGGGTTTTGCTGTATAGATTTTTTACAACTTACAGGAGTGCAACGCTAGTTGTGGACTACTTTTTAAAACTTGATGCCTACATTACCCAGAATGCAATGTGGCCACTGAGTGACAACCCTCGTGAGAATTTATTCGATTACTTATTCCTCACTCTAATGTGTGAAATTGGCTGTTACCCTTTACTAATCAAATATTGTGTACTACTATTTGTCACGTAAAAGTGTTACATTTGTTTTCATTTAATCAAAGAAAAAAGCTAATTTTCATGTTTAGCCAATGATCACCAGATTCCTCTGAACACAATCTGTAAAAACATTTTCAGATTATGTTCAATGTCACGTTTAATTTCATGTTTTAAATTAAACACTTTCTTGAATGTAATATGTTTTCCCAAATGACTCTGCAGCTTTGGCTCTTTGGTGTGTTACATTATAAATGTTGTCCCTGTGGTGACGGTTGAGGGAACGGTAATTATTTTAGAGGGTCGGTAAAATTGAGGGTTAGAGTTACTTTTTTTTCTACATTCATGTGCCTTGTACTGGCTGCCAGGAATGAACCACTTTAGATTTAAACCACTTACAGAAATTGTGCAATTCGTGATCCCCTTTTTGTTTACGTGGCAGCTTTTCTTTCAAGTAAAATGCAGTAAGTCTCCTACAAGGTGGTCAGTTTAAGTTGTCTGTTTCGTCCACAGTTCCCTGACTTTCTGCTAAGTAACAAGTGCAAAATTAGAGTCACAATGGTCCACTTCTTTAGAACTTCCCTATAAATCTTCTCCCATGTGTCTAAACCCACTAAGGAGTCTGATGTCTGAGGATGGGGGTCTGCAGTGTGGAAGGGTGGGAGCAGTGTAAGACATGTGTCCGTCATGCTGGCAGTTTCCTGGCCTTGACTAGTGTCTCCACCACCTGGGGATGATGGGATATTTACAGAGCGGTGTGGGGCGGGTGGAGTGAGACCAGAGGGTGGCCAGGCGCCCTGTCTCCTGCATCCCACACGCATGTGCGGGGGAACGTCTGTATTTTTAACATGTGATGTGTTTGGAGGGGGGTGGGGGGGCGAATGAAACATCCAAATATTTTCCTAGCTGATTTTCTGTCAGCAGCGTTCTCCCAAATTGTGCATCGGATTCATTCTGTCATGATGAAAAGGTCCTTTCAGCGTGAGCGCAGGCGGGCGCTGACCAACCCGAGCTCGAGACACCAACACTAAAGACTTCTTTACTTATTCTTATGATAAAGACTTTTCAGCTCTGTTAGGTTTCAGCTGCATTTAGTGCCCAATAAATACACTTTCAACAGTAAACTGAAGCCCTCACTGCACTTTTTCTGGCATTAATGTAATTTGCTGATTGTCGAACGCACACTGAGCCCCATTTTTCTATAGGGCAGATCTCAAATATTCAAACTTTGATTTATTCGGCCACATGAAAAGTCTCCTTAAACGATGTGTAGGCTGTAAAGACGACAATCGCAGAGGAGTGCTTTACGGGCGTGTGAAGTGCGAGAGCCAGGCAGGGAGATGTATTTCACTTTAATTTCCTCCGCAGACTTGCTGCTGCTGCTGCTGCCCTGGCAAGGAACACTCAAGGATGTTATTGCTCCACTTCCACAGTCTGATACTGTACATGATAAGAAAAATAGCAAGAGTCTCTTGGCAGAGAGAGCGCGGTGCGTTTGAATTCATGAGCTGCTGAAAGTGGCACTTTAACAGATATATTAACGTGTAACGTGATATCTCAGAAAGTGCTTGCGATATAAAAAGCTGCAACCATTCAAAACTATTAGAATTTTCCCTGAAAATTAGTTTTTTCAGGGCAGGATTTAAACTAAAAAACTAATTCAAAATGCTCTCAGTACATTTTTTAAAAATATTTGCTGACAAGATTCTCGTGGGATGCCCCTCGCAGGCCACTGATGTTTAGGGTCTCTGTGTGATTTGACAATTAATGACGCTTTCAGCAGCCTGCATTCCTCTGTTAGAGCAGAATATGAGGGGTCACAGCCTCATGCCTTCTTCCATGGATGACTGAACCTCCGATTTACACAACAGGCCAAGCTTTAAGACTACAGGAAATCAGGTTGGATTTTGCTTAATGGAGTTGTAGTGATGATTTGCTTAGTGAATTATTTTCCAGCAAAATTAAATCAATAATTTCCATTTTTCAAACTAATTTTACAAGATTTTTCAAGCCCTTCTGGCACAACGGCTTCTTTCAGACTCGATATAGCAACGATTTCCCACCACGCGGTTCCCAAGCTAAAGGAAACAAACAATATATTGTGTTTCCTCCTGAGAACATTTTTACAGGCGGTCAGCAGGTAGTAACTGATTCTGTTGAGCTAACCTGGAAATCTGTTTTTTTTCTTTTTTTTTCAATAGAAAAGAGGTGTTTGCTGGGAAAATGATCACATCTGCTGTCGTTAACTTCAACACAGAGATACTAGTTGTACCACTGGTTTAATGCGAGGGCACGCATGTTGCCAGCCGTCCAGGATTATTAGCTGGGAGCAGTGAATGTAGCAATTAACGCCCGGCGGAGTGGTGTTGTCAATGTTATGAGGTGAGTGACACGAGGCAGACCAAGACTATAACAGGTGGAAGCAAAGGTCAGGAGGGAGCAGGTTTCTGGAAGAGGCCAGAATCAGACATGTAGAGTGGGAAAGGAAATTGAATTTCCTTGCTGGCCACTGTGAGACTCATACCGGCTACTTACACAGTAGCTAAAAGTGACCAGACTACCAGGGCAAGTTTGGAGCTCCACTACTGCAGATCTCTCTTGACTCTTGTGTCGTTATGTTGCAGTTATATCTTTGCTAAACCAATTTGAACAATGGTGGATAGCGCAGCGCTGCTTATTCTGGCCTCTCAATGTGCCCAGTGGCTACTCACAGTATTGCAGAAAAGAATTTGCACGCAAACCAAAAAAGCTTTTTCCCAACCCAGATAGCAAAACTGCACCAGACTGCAGTTTTGCCCACATACACATAGATTTGGGCCGGTTGTTGTTCATTCAGTTCACTTTTTTTCGGCTTACATGTAGCCATGGTATGGCCTGCACGTGGCTCAGATGTGCACTGCCCGAGTGATAGATAGATAGATAGATACTTTATTTACCTCGAGGGAAATTCAAGTGCCATCGTTCCACGCGGTATGTATGCAATGACTGCCCTCGAGAGAGGCTCCAACAAGATCTGGGCCTAAACAATTTTGCTCTTTAGGCACGAACTACTATTATAAAAGGAACACTTGTTAAACTGCTGACAGGACACCTCCAACTGCATAATACGTAAATCACGACTCTTTCTTTTATGAATGTTTGGTTGGAGATTTCCCGTTCGTTTCACAACACTGACCATGTGACACCAAAGGTTCAATACGCTGCCTGTTGCTGTTTCTCTCTCATGGTCAATTATGTAGTTTTGGAAGTCATTTGGAAATAACCCCATTCAGTTATACTTATATAACCATGGTCATAGAAGTCTATTGCAGAAATATTTTTTTAAAAAGATTGCAGGACTTGATGAGTATTCATTTACTTAAGCATGAATTATTTATTCATGTTTTTTATTGTATGTTTGCTGTTCATTTTATACATTTCTCTTACGTTTATGTTTTATGTTCAAACATAGAATTTAGAAATAAAAGTTTGAATCTAAAATGCCTGATTGGTCTTCAGAGCTCTCCAGAGACCTGTATGGCTCTTTTGTCCAGTATGTTAGCCGCGGTCCTGCCCTGCGTGTCTAGACAGAGGAAAAGGGAGAAATATCCTCCAGCATGTACAGTAAAAGGACTCATTCTGAGGGGAGGGAGTTTAATTACTTTTTCCTTCCCGATAACCTCTTATTAACTCTGACATTTACTCTCTCTTGCCAAAAATTAAAGCTGAAGACGTACAGTAAATACTTCATTTTCTCGGAAAATAAAACAATCGTGGGCAAATTTTGATTAATGCACTAGACGTTTGTCGACATGCCGCAGCTTCATTGGGCACCAAATGTGACTAAGCTCACTTGTTTGGAATGGGAGACAGCAGATGTGTCATCTAAACACGGTGGCTTACAAAATGACATAAAGAGCCTTGTTGAAAACCTGACGTTTTCCGCTTTGGGGCCAGTAAAAGTATGGATGTTGCTATTTCAGTCGATTGAACATTTCCAATGTTTTCAAGAGCTAACTGTCGACGCTCACTCGACTTTTCCTCTCCATTAGAATGCATGAAATCAATGGCGGAGTCAGACTCGTGAAGTCCTTTAACGGGCGACAAAATGAACCTGAAAATGAGAAACAGTAAATCAAAAGTGATACAGTAAATTAGCTCTGACCTAATGTGATCCGAGTGTGTCAGTGTTTTCTTCGTCCCTGTCAAAAGCGTGCAGCCTTGCTCTGCCAAACCTAGACGGATCACCTTTCAGTCATAACAGCGTTTTAGATGACTGACAGGCTGAACGGACCTCGTCCTGCCTCCTCCCTCCTCCTCACAGGCCACTGAGCATCTCCTGTCACCGGGCCTCGCAGTGTAAAACCAGGGGCTCTGCCGACGCGCCGTGACTGGCAGCAGAGAGAAAATAAACAGCCCTGGATTATGATAATTGGTTGGTCAGCCCCGTCTGGAGTGCAGTACCGAAGACATGCTCAATTAATCAACTGTTCTGCCGAAACCTTTTATAACGAGCACAACAATAACCTTTTAACAGATGGGACTCATTTTCCTTAATTAAAAACATAAATAAATACGGTCTTATGACAACAGAACCACTCTGGCTGTTACACACACTTCAGCCTTTCCCCTCAAGATTTTCTAGCTAAGCCAGGGGTAATCAGGCCAATTGCGGGGTGTATTTTTTTTTTTTTTTGGGACCTTATGCCTGTTATCTTAATTGGACCTAAAATCTCATGACGCTACCTTTTAGAATGAGACATATAGGGCTAAAAATACAAAGTTTTTTATGGTACAAATATTTTTAAAAATCAGATTCCAGTTTGTTAAAGTAGTTTAAGTTGAGTGCCAATATGAAAGACGTGTGCTGTAGCAGACAACGTTTCTTTCAAGGTGTCGAAAGATACGGTTACAATAAAAACATTAAATAAACCATGATTATCAACAGAATGTGAAGAAAAAACAGCGCTGATGTTATGTCAAAGACATCTATGTACTGTCTCATGAAGTTAGGGCGCTAACCAGCTAGCTCGACCTGTCCTGTCTTGTTATACCGCCTCATTATGGATCCTACTGCATTTCTTGCCCTACTCTGAATCTAATTGGCGGTGAACTCTATGCTTGACTCAGATTGTTAAGTTATAATGTAAGTTTGGTTAGTGGCTACAGTGATACAGCTGAATATTAGGTGCAGTTTCTTCAGTAAACACACCAACAAAAGAAGGCGCCTGTCAGGTGAACTGCTGCTTGTCTTGCTTTCTCCACAAATTGTTGGATTTATTTAGCAGGAAGTACCAGGACCACAAAGACGTCAAGGCTTCTGTCATACAGAAATGATAAACGCAGACCAATCAGAGGTAAAGAGGGGCAGATCTTGCAAGAAAGTGGGATCCATGGTAACACTGTAATAAGACATAGTACCTGAAGAAGCAACAGTCCGATAGCCCCGTTGCCCCCCCCCCCCTAGAACCGCCCCTGGACTTTACACGTTTAAATAGTTATCTGACAATAACATATTCTAGCACTGACTGTAGTTATGTACAAAGTCTCATCTGAAAATGTACATTCAGCATCGTTCAGTTGAGGAGAAGGCTAAACTACCACGTTGAATTAAGCAAGTCATAGGTGAAGCCAAAAGATTATATTCAACATAGTCACTGCGCACGGTAAGTACCAGTAGGCTACAATAAAATAGATCATTGGTAAGGTTAGTGTAGCTGTGATACATACAAAATAAGTGAATGTGTGTGAAGAGTTGCATCATGAGGGAGACTTCTGGCAGCACTCAGAGAAAGCTATGTCTTATAAATACAATACTCCTCAAATTGAAATGTATGTTGCATTTCTGGCTCAGTTTGTTTGTTCTGTAAAACCTTTAATCTCACTCTCAGGGTGGAGCTGTTGGCCCTGAACCACACTGTTCATACCAGCACATCAACAACAATGATCTGACTATGTCTACAAGCTGTACAGAGCTTAAGAGGGGGATTAGCGCAACATGGCAACTGTTTCACATTCATCAATCAGGAGTAGCATTAGGTGGAGCTTCAGCGTTGAGTGTCCGTCCTGAATAAAGACGCCTGGTGAGAATTTTTCAGCCATATCGGCTATAGGGACAGGATGTTGATCCACTGGTTAGTTAGTCCACTTTGGTCCAGACTTCGTTTTAATTCAACAATAATGACATTTCCATCAGACTCAGTTGTACTTTGTGTTTAGTGCTCGTCCAGCCAACAGTTCAAAACCCAAAGACTCTTGATTTATTTTCACAAATGACCAAGAAAAGCAGCTAGTCCTGAAATTTAGGAAGCTGGAGCCACAAAATATTTGACATTATGCTTGAAAAATAACCAAAAGCATTTATTGATGATCACTTCCTTATGCACCTGAAATATATTGATCCTATATGTAAATCTGATATATTAATTAAATTGCATTCTGACAATATATCTACCTTGTAATTACACATTACACTGATATAAACAGTTGACACACACGCTTTTTCAAATTTGTATTTTCATACGTACAGTTTTAATTATGTATTATTGAATTTACAAATGATATATTCTTTATATATTGGCATGTATTGACAAATATATCTGCAGGGTTAGATTACATGGACAGATCTTTATCTAGCAGTCTTTATCTTCTCATGAATAAATACTATGCAGCCTTTTTTGAGGCCATTTTATTCACTGATGGGGCTCCTCCATGCATTTGCTGTGTGAACTTGTGTTCCAGCAGAGATGTGAAAACAATCTCTCCAGGTCTGTGATGACTCTCTGCCCACCAACAGACAGGACGGTCAGCCTGAAGAGTTCCCAAGCGCACGTCGATAACTGTCGCTCCCTCTGTCTGGGTGTCATATATCACTCTTCTCTTCTGTCTCACCCTTACCCTCACCTTCTTTTCATCCTCTCCCCACCTCTCTCAATCAACCCCTCTCCCTCCAGAGGTCCAGTAAAAACGGAAAAAAAAAGCCACCGTGTCACCGAAACCACACTCAACCAGACGGGCTGCACAGCCGGTTTGAAAGAGCCTCTCTCACTGACTCTATTTCTCTTCGGAGTGACCCGGGCTGCTGGCGCTGGGCTCGTTTAGATCGGACTTTGGGAGGAGACAGACCGTAATCTCACCCTTAATCCATTTTAATCAACAATAACACACTACCTCCAGTCCCAGGGCGAGGCCACAGAGCCTTTTCTGAGCCCCAGATTTACATCTCACAGAGGCAACGCTGAAATATGGCTTTGATTTATTCAGGTTTTATTTGGCACAAATTGTCAGAGTTACAGATCACATAGCTCAGCCCCTTTCACCCCAGCCATTAAGAGAAAGTGCTCTGAGCTGTGCTTAATTGCAAAAAAAAAAAGGAAGGTTGATGTCAGAGGAGCACTTCAGCTATTATAGTCTGCTGGTTTCAGACTATGGCTCCTTCACTTTTTTCTAGAATGACACCCAGGATATAAATAACTTCGGAGAACTTTAACAGACTTGGAATAACTTTACATTTCAGCTAATAGGTATTAAGGAATTTGTGGGAAATGTGCAGGCCTGAGTGATGTTTCATGGAAATTTTTGAAAGGGGGGGGTTTTGTGCCGTAGTGACCCTCGAAACCCCTTTTTACTGGAATCAAAATTAATATTATTACAGGATTACCATTTTACTGTAACTGGGTGGGTATGAAGAAAAACACCTTGTCCTTGTTTTTGATACTAATTAGATAATAATTGTGATTTATAGTAATGTAAGAAGCATGACGCCAGTAACAGCGTCAGTATTTTTTGATTATATAAATAATGATGAATCGACGATCTAAGCCAAGAATGAGCTATACAAAATTTAGATAAGCCGCTTATGCTTTCAAAATGAGGAATCAAATCCCTCGTTTGAGTATTTCAAAAAAGCAAACAAATCACCTTGATTTGTGGTCACACTCTTAAAAAAAAAAAAAGAAAGAAATTAGATGAAATCCTTGTAAGTGGTCCTTTTAATTGATATTTTTCAGATTTTCTTGTCACAAATCTCTATAAACTGACGCCAGAGAGTAGGTGGCTCACTGTGCGTTTTTTCCGTCTCTTACTGTGACGACCCTGCTGTATTTTTAGACCAGACACAGCATGACTCTCTCAACAGTACACAGAGTTGATTACACTTGCTGAAGTTGTATCCTTACCCATTACACCCCTATTACTGGTCCCATCCAACCCTGACAAGCTCCCTCTTTGTTCGCCGGGTCTCCTCCAAGTGACAGGATGTGTTAATATCACTTGGTTGATTGGATGCGATAAGTCTTTGCACGCTGCCGTTTTTTTTTCGTTTTTTTTCTTGTGTATTCAGGCCCAGTGTCCAGCAGAAAGCTCTGCCTGCCTCCAGATCTCGCGCCCCAGCTCTGAATTGGCCTCTTTGTCTGTCCCTGCAGATCCAAATCATCAAGGCCAACGCTGTGCCCTTGTGCGCTGTCGCCATGGGAACGGGGGGCTTCGGCTGCCAGCAGGTTCGGTGTTTGCCTTGGCCAGGAATCAAAGCGCGAGTGGAGGTGGGGATGCATGGGGTAGAGTGGGAGGTGATGCAGCTTGACGTGGGACGGTCGAGGTGATACAGCGTCTCGAGGTACACCGCGGCTTTGTCCCCCCCTAAACAGGAAGCCACAGTACACTGGTCCTCCCTGAGGGAGGGGATCATGTTTTCCTGACCACCTCTGCCTTGTCATCAACCCAACATGCTCCTCCCGATCCTGACAAGATGTGCAAGTGTCACAACCTACAACGTGACCCCACCCCCTGCGAAACCCTGCCATATACCCCCCTCGCTCGGTTTGTTTGCTTTGGCGCACATTGCTAAACTCGTGAAACAAATACGCCGCCTAGTTCTAAATGTGACAATATCAGCCGCCTCCCAAAGAGAAAAAAATCAATAAAGACGCAGTTCACAGCTCGGCAGAGCCTTTTTCTAACCGTAGCACGATTCTATTGCGAGTGACAGACGCGCTTTTGTTAGCGTAGAGGAGGCTAATCACTCTAAAAGCTACTGAAAGCAAACAGGCTATTATACACCAGAAAAACCCACACTGTTGCTCTTCTGTTCTCTGGATCACGAGGAGAACTTCCTTACAGAGCGCGGATCGCTCATGCACTGATTCATCAAGCGTTGAATCAGGATTTTATATTTATCGTCAGCTCCGTTGCCCAAATAGAGTTATATAGCTTGTAATTTCTGAAGGCACGAATTCATATTGGACGGACAAGGCCATTTATCACTGTCAGAGCAGCGACTCACTTAGAAATCCCTGTTTTGACAGGTTTTCAGGAGGCAGGCACAGCTGAGGCTGGGACAGGCGCCGTAGGGGGTCTTCTGGCATACAAGCTCCTGACGTCCCCAGGCCCTCTCACATTCAGGTGTAAAACCCCTCGAGCAGCACAGCCAGGCTAACATTGCCCGGGAGTCTCAGCGCCACAGTGTCTGCTGCAGCCCCCGAGCCTCCCTTAAAATAGAAGCAACCTCACACCGAGACATGGGTTCACATCTAGCATATAAAAATCTGAATATTCAAAGGATTCAAGGCTCGTCCATCATTTTTTTCATTGCTGAAATAAACTTGATTTGGCTTTTTTTTTTTTTTTTGCAGTAGCTCTGCTCATGATTTTGATATTTCAATTTTAAGTCTGCTGGACGGCTCAATCATACACAATTTATAGTCTAAATGTCTGTAACCTGTACTTTCTGACTTTTTTTTTTGATTCATTCTGTTTGTCGAAGGCCTCACACTCTTGCGGTTGAAAAGTTTCAGCAAGATTGTTGTAGCTACGTCGACAGTGTTTAAAGGATAGGTTGATAAAGTCTTTGGAAGACCCAAGATCCCAAATTGACATTGAGTGTAAGCTTCAAGTCTTCTGTAGCAAAACAGTAGTCCCTGAATGTTCTGTTTTTCACACGCTGTAAAACTCTTGTGTCAAGGTTCTCTATAGGCTACAGGTGGCGCCCTTTTTGGGCCCATTATCCCAGATGATCAACAGATGATTCCCCCATGCCACTCACCTCTGCTTCCTGTCCTGCAACACAGCGGATATCAAAACCACACATGTTCCTTCAGCACTCCAGATTCCCTGTCTGGGAATGGCCCCCTGAGGGTCAAACCTCGGCTTCTTCCTCCTCTTCCTGCTATTTGCAGGTCAAAGGTGACGGCCTGCTGGCGAGGCGTTTCCCACTGGAAGCTCTTCTGGACTCACACTGAAACCTACACGGAGGAAGAGAGCAGCGGTAAACTTTGTGTATCACAAAGCTGATAAAATCTTGATGCAAAGATCTACAATCTTGTTCGCTGAAACAAGCCGAGACACAAACAGAGACTTAATGACCATCGACTGACACCAGGAGGAGGTGAGCAGACGTAAAGGAGAGAGAAAGCCAGGTGGGAGGAAGGCAGCGTTGATGGAAAGGACACATCACACGATTGTTGTCTTGACAATACACTGTATGTTTTCAAGTACGGGATGTTCTCTGAAAATGACCTGACAGATGAAATCAATCTGCGAATCAACCCACTCCACAGAATATCATGAATAAGGAGAATTTGACTGGATCGCAGAGCATTTTTCTTGGGCCTCATTAGTGTCATGACTGATTTCCCCTCCGATATTGAGCTCGAGTCTCCTTGAGGGACCCCCTGTACCATGGAAGCGGATCTGTCGAGTGGAGTGATGATGATGGGAGCCTTCTGACACATGTGTACTTTTACAGTGAGAGGGCATGCATAATGCATGCGGCTTTAACCAAACATCCAGCGCCCGACTCTACTGGGGTGTTATCTGGTGTGTGACTCGCGCTTTCTTCCTGAGTGGGACGGTGTATCAAATTCCTGGAGGCCCTTGCTTCCCTCAAGTGTACACATGTAAATACTCACAGGCTGGGGAAAACACACACACACACACACACACACACACACACACACACACACACACACACAGATACTATCAAGCATCTCCCAGCTGATCGCCACCAGCACCAGATGTTGTGTTGCAACATCCACAATCTGATTTTAATTGCGAGGGAGAAATGATTGGATTCACACAGGACTATAAACTAGCTATTCTGAAAGATATCCGCTACGCCAAACTGGCCCTTAGATGCTACAGTAACTGGAAAGATGTTCATGCAAAGGAAGCCTCACAATCCTCTCCCTTACATCTGGCCTGCCCCCTGAGCCTCAGTGGACGCTGCGTGGGCTAACTCCAACACATCTGGCATGATAGAGTATGTCTGCGCCGGCGGCTTGGCTCTGCAGACGCAAACACACCTAGAGATCCGGGCTTCTTGTCGTTGTCATCTACCGCGAAAAACATACAAAACGCGAGGGTCCCATAAACGAAGGAGCAGACAGGATTTACATGTTATGTAATAACCGAGGCAGCGGGGGGGCATTTGATTCTTGGAATAACGAGCAACAACACCTTAATGATGCTTACCCAGCCCAAAGTTTGCTTTGCATTTTATATTCACGCGGTATGCCAAAGAATGTGTGAAGGTGGGTAGGTTGTGGAGGGTCAGGGAGGGTTAGTCAGCCTTCTCCTAATGTGGACTTTATATATTAAGCGGCAATTTATTATCCTTAACTACTCATGAAAAGTTGATTCTGTTGACGGGGCTGTTGTGTGAAGAGATGACAATGATGATGACACTGAAATGACAACCATCAGTTCAGAACATTAACTAAAATGATCAACAGATTATGAAAAATTGATGTAATGTCAAAGATATCTCGGTATTGTGACGGAATGATATCTACTGGAGTTAGCGTGCTAATCAGCTAGCCCTTGCCCAACCATGCTCATAATACAGCTTTGTACCTAAAGAGGTGATAGTTCAATAGTAGCGCTAAGGCCTCTGGATGTGCCAGAGAGTCCTGTTTGAAGACTGCTAGCTGCGTGGCAAACTGAGCTAATTAGCTAACTACATTCACAGTTAGTGTTCACTCTTTTTATACACCTCGCCCCTACTTGTTTGGAACATGAATTTGACATATGACCAATTCTAATCACACATTAACATCATCGTAAAACTAAATGTTGACAGCCCTAGCCACAATGAAATCTTGTTCAAGTTTTCTAACTAAACTCAGTGCGAATGTCATCAGGGGCTCTTATAAGACCAGGTTAACCCCTCAGCATCCAGAGTGAGTTTCGACTGAAAGGGAATCGTACCCAAGGTGCCTTCTAGGGCCCATTTGACCAGAGCTTTTATGCTCCGTGTGCATTATATGACCGCTTTTTGGTTCCAGCCAGCTGTGGGCCTTCCCTGTAAATGAACCCCTGACTGTGAGGACCCGACGTATATCTGTGTGTTTAAATCTGTCAGGAAAAGGGCAAGACTCAGCGCCGTGACTGAGGCTCCTCTGCTGATGTCAAAGTTTTGATACCTCTCTGATGCGTGGAAGAACCCTCCAGCTAGCTTGCTCTGATGGGTCCAGGGGAGTATGGATCAGAGGATTGTGAAAATGATGTTCAAAGTAAACCTTTTTCACAAAAGAGATTTCTGGAGCTTAATGATCTCTAAAGAGGTGTTGAAACCGCAGTTTATGCTGCAGTGACGTGTAAATGGGTCCAGACGGCAGGATATTTCCCATATTTTCTTTATATCTGGCTTTAAAGGTGACGGATTGGGAATCTTTTTTGAATTTGAGGAAATGAAGACAATAAATAGGCTTTGATAAAGTTATTTATTTCTGGTTTCATTACATTTATTTAGCTGAATATTAATAATTGTAATACAAATTAAATTCATTGTTATATATTTTTTTAACAGATTAGATCACTGGCCAATAACATCATTATCAAACAGGTACTAAGCCCTTTAAATTGCAACATAATGCAAGTGAGATTGACACGCCTGAGACTTGTCTGGCATTAAGTAAACACAAAGATGTGGACAGGCGACACTGAATTGCGACCCACGGGAGGAGAGGGCTGTATGTTCAGTATATGATTCACATTCCGTTTAAAGCAACCCGAGCGCTGGCTTCATCCAGTGTTGTGTAACACAGTAAGTGTGGCAGGCTGTAAGTGTGTGAAGTGCTGGGACTGGGGCAGCTTTCCCTCTCATTTACAGTTAGTTGTGTGAGAGTATGCAGAGTGCAGGTCCAGGCCTACAGCTGCTTATTTACTATGGAGCAAGCAGACAGGAGCGAGAGCGGCAGCCAGGAGGGTTGCTCCAGGGGCCTGGCCCAGGGACCAACACAGTGTCTGACAAAAGCATAAACACAGCGGACCTCCAAATCCACAGGGCCGCACCGCTGCCAGAAACACCGCCCACAATACTTACTGGCACCGCCACACCACCGTTTCGAAAACCTTGCTTTCCCAGCAACAGTTTGTTTTAGAGACAAGCATTTTGGGCAGCAGGAACCTGACACTGCTAATATTTTGATTTGTAGCCATGTGTTAATCAAGCAAAACAGGAAGTGTGCAGTACTGGGCCTGATGAACCGCTGAGGACGATGGGCTTGGTAAGAGGTCCAGCTGTAAGACTTAGTGTTAAGCCTTACTTGTCAGCATCAGACTTGGGTTAAACATACATGCTCTGCATGATCATGCCAATGTACACAAGAGAGTGAATATATGTACTCTATTGTACTTTAGACTCCGACTCTTACCCATGTGACCTCACTGAATTCACTGAAACTGAATGGCCACAAGCTGAATAGGTCTCTGGAGCCGTTGATAACAGTCTTATTGAGGAAGGCTTTGGGGACATCGGGCGTCTTATCACTCTAAACTGTTCCTATGACAGTCATTGGTGCCTGTACCGAGGTGCGTGGGCGGACAGCCAGAGGCCTGCGACTTCTCTTTATTTAGTACGCTTGGTGTTTCCAGAGTGAAGCCCTGCACAAGCTCAGACAGCATTTCAACACCACGGAGCCTGTCTCTGCTGCTGGTCAGGCCTGCAGCTTCCACCCCCTCCTTCCCCTATCACTTCCGGAGAAAGAAAGAGAGAGAGATGTCTCAGCTGGACTCACATCAAAGGAAACAGGAAAAGAGACGAGGAAGAGCTTTGACGGGGTCTCGAGCTGCACTTGTGGGATCACTTCAAAGACGGACCTGCAAAGATAGCTGCAGTCAAGTTAATATAATTCAGTACCTTTGAACATCTGCCTTCATCTGTTTTTGACCAATGTTTGACCACAGCGCTGTCCTGTGGGTCCTTCTCCACAGACATATTGACCTGGTTTTAGCTTTTTGGTGTTGAGTCATGGCTCACTTTAAAAACAATAGTTGGCGGTGTGTTTAGTCTGAGGTGCGCCAGCTTTAGCAATAGACCATGTTCACACGGCGGCCATTTTCCTCTGAGATCACAGTCAGGGTGGGAAGCATGTACTGCTTTTTTCCAGGTTGCAAAATCTGACAGATAATAATCATTTCAACACTTTCATACTGAATAGCAAAAATCTGCAGCGATACCTTACCTGACCTTAGGGTTACCTTTCGTTAGTCAAAAGCTAACGTTAGCAATGCTGTGTGATAGTTGCATGATAGGCTATGATGCCGGCCAAAGCACGATATAAACTGATTCTAAATATCAACTCACAGCTTCAACACACTTATTTAATCTGGAAGAAAAACACGCTGGATGTAATGTAACTGTGTACGTTAGCTTGGAAGTGGTTGAGCGCTGACAGTAGCTAACGTGTTATCAAATATATTGTTTTACCTTGAAATATGGCCTGATGTCCCTCCAGATTTTCATTATCCATCATCCAGTAAACAGATTCCCAACATTCAGATGACTTGCAACCTGGAACGTGCAGCATAACATCATTAAAGCGTTTGAGCATCCCACCCTCAGCCTGACGTCAGAGGAAAATGGCGGCCATTGCCATTGCAGTATTCTCGTTGCTTTTCTTGTCGGCCGGGTCTAGTAAGAAAATAGAAATGTCAGCGCTTTCTCCCTGCAGCAGTCTAAGACACTTCAACCAAGTCTTATGAGTCAGACAATGCAGTGACACAGATTTCTAGAAGCCACTGCACTGAGAAAAGATCCTGTCAAAATAAACCGGGCAGCAATGGGCCCGGCCACCACACTGAGCGCAGGAGAATCCCTCTCGTCAGTCATGTCATATGTTTGGAGGTTTTCTATTACTCTCTCCCTACTCTGGTGGCCTGGTCATGCTTTAACAATGGCTGAGGGCTGACTGACTCCAAGACACACAAACGCATGTGGTGGAATGTCTCTCATGTTGTGAAGGGTTTCCTAGAGGTGTCACGTTATTTAATTACATACAGCTTACAACTCCTGTCCGCCTACGGGGGCCACCCCTTAGCCTTCATCTGGTTTAATATGGCTACCTTTGCAGAGAAAATATGAATATGAGCTTTTGTTTGCATAACTTTAATTAGCCCTTAATTAATATTGTCATCTCAAGAACAGGCCTCAAATCAGGCTGGCAAATTAAGGAGACAGTGTGCGTGGAATGCGGCTCCATTTCAAGACAAACTGACGTGAGAGACAGCGGACGGTGAGGGAGAAATCCTCTCATTATGAAAACAGAATGAAATGGAACCCGGCCATACGCCTGGTATTGCTAACATGACAAGACAACATCTGTTTTCGTTGGGCCTCCGGGCTCAGCCTCCAGACAAAATTATGTTTTATTAGGGAACTAATATTTCCTCCTCAGTGGTGTTTCGAGATGGAGGGAGGTTTTGTGTATCAGAAATCGAAACCGTTACTTGTTGAAATTTGGAGTTACCTTGGTGATTGCCTTGTCTTTGTCATTATAGAATTTACTGAAAACTGAAACCATGTCCCACTGAGGGAAATCAGTCTTTGCTCGTTGGAGAAATCTCGCTGTTTCCTTTGCTCTTTTGCTATTATTCCATCCTATAATGAAAGGATAGGTAGTGCATACATGCAAAGTAAAGAGGGACAACGCAAACTCCAGCACAAATGCGTAAATAATTCCTGTGTACGATTGAGCCTCACTGCCACCTCACATTCTCATTTCCAGACACACAAAACCAGAAGTAGTCTCCAGGGCTGAGTGAACACCACATGAAGGCTGTCTTTGTCCTCTGTGGCTGTGGTAACGTAGCTCGCTAACACTGCAGCCCTGGCCTGCAAACAGCAGCGTGTCACCCAGGAGGTGTCAGCCCAAACGTGCTGGCGACTCTGAAATCAGCCAATTTATTTATTTTTTACCACCATGTTTGTATTTTCATGCGTGCTCGCGTGTGCATGCCTCTTTGTTTGTATTGACTGGTTTAGATTTAAATTGTTGGTCTTGTGTTTCGGTGTGTGTGTATGCTTCTGTGGAAGCATGGGTGTCACTTATAGGTTTGTCCCGCTCTTAGCTCACTACGGAAAAGGCAAGGATGCATTGTATTTATGAAGCAAGCATGACATTTATTCTGCCACTCACACGCTCCGTTATTAGAGTTATAAACGGACTACGGGGAAGGCCACCTCCTATAATTATTCGCTCACTTGACCCTGAGCGAACAGAGAGGTTGCTTTCTCCACGCCAAGCGGTTTGCATTTGCATGAACACACATGTAGACACGGAGATTAGTGTATTTGTATGCCAAATAATTGCCATCTAACACACACATGCGTACACACCGTTACTTGCTGGTGGAATCATTATTTCCTAAGGTGTACTCTATGTTGTCTTAGTGCTTTTACTGTTTCAGTCTGCCAGTGTCATGCCTCTATAAAGCTGTCAGTGTCACTGTAGGCCCCTGCAAGTCTGCTGGTTTAAATCCCTCTAAAAGCCACACACTTGTGTTTCTGTGGACCTGTTTATCAGCTCAGATGAACTGCCACCTTGCTGGGTCAGCTAAGTGCTGTAGGCCTGTTAGCACCATGTTTCTCGGCAGTCACATAAGCTATTTCATCTCAAGCAAGCTCCAGCACAGTTTATCCCAAGGCCGAAATTAACATATACCTTTCAGTGGACTTCTTGCCCTTCAGAACAGAGTGCAAAATGGGTGGTGGTTGAAGTCTTCACCTATGAAATTGAACAACCCTTCCAGATCCTCATCCGTTATCAGTAGTCATCGATGTGGTCTTCAGCTGTGGTGAGTTCTCTTGCGTTACTGTGGCAAACCTAGTATTATTGCCATCCGCCATTCATTTGATGCAGATAGAAAAACATAGACGCTCGGAACAGACCTTACTGCATTCTATTGCCCATGTCTAAACCATGTCATTGTATAAAATGAACGCTGTTTTATTACCTAGTGGTGCTTTACAAGTGTCATCATTCCTCGGGTATGTGGGCCAGATTAACGTATCTGGTGTGGGCCAGATCTGGGCCACAACAATTTTGCCATCTTTGGTGGAGGTTTGAAGGCGTTGCCCCAGCCCTTCGCCATACTCTTCTATCCCAGTGGGAATCGGGGCACCTTACCCGCAAGCGTCAGCTCAGAAAATGAAGGGTTGGACTAACTGGTCAAGTCAAGGGGTGTATTGGGATTGGGCCTAGAGGTAATACAAAGCCACAAGCAGTCAGAAGAGCGTGAATTCTAGAGCATCCATATAACTTTGGCAACAATTGTGGATACCTTACAAAACGTATAGTTGAATGTACCCACCTACTTTCAGCAGATATATAAAATTACCAACCTTGCTTTGGAGCTCACTGACCTGACTGCATTCTATCGCCCATGTCTAAAGTTTGGCATGCAGACATAAGGCTGGTGGGAACCACTTTTTCCAGAAGTCACATGACATGTTTCCAGTCTGTTGCCAATGCCAAACCAAACGGCCAACCTGCATACAGTCCACACAGTACATGCTGCTGGTTCGGTTCCAAAATATTCTGGGAATGGATCCACCAGAGTGTGAGAGTGTCTGTGTGTGGTGTAGCCTGTGTGTGGACATGTGAGTGTGTGCCTGTCATAATGAGTATGTATGTACCATGCCAACTTCCAGTGCCCACATCCACCTATCCAGCGAGCTGTAGCTGCAGTACACATATCCCGTCCGGGCCAAGCCAAACAACTGCTTACCCTCCTATTCTCCCACAGCCTCCGAGCCGGACCAGCAGACAGCAGACAGGCACGCTCCACCTCTTAGAAAAACCAGAGTCCAGATACCACAGCACACCTTGCTCACAGTACACAACAGTGTACCACAATGTACCACAGTGTGCTGGAAGAGTCATTTGACAGCATTGGCCATTTGTTGGAGGGTTTTATTACAAGAAGTAACACAAGTGCATTTTTGTTTCTTTTTCTCACCACGGCCAATCTAAATGAAAAATATATTATGTTAAGCATACAATACAGGCCTGCAGTATATTTTGATAATTTAACTCCTCAGTGTAATCAGTGTCTTTTCTTCGGCTTTCTGTTTCTTACATTTATAATTCGTAATTCGGTTCATGTTCTCAGTTTCTGTGTTTTAACTGAAACTATTCAGGACCAAGTTGTGGTGCCTTAAGTATCAGATGAAACCAGTAGCGTGCTGAGGTCAAGAGTTTCTTTTCTGCAGTAATAGGGGAGAACAGGATAACCTCTCCAGGGCGAGCACCAAACACCTGACCTTCCCACAACATTCAGTGGGAGTTCAGATTGTAAGGATTTATGAGAGAAGGTGAGAGGCTCTGGCATAGGCTCTGCCCCATGACCGACCCTCAGGGGTCCTGCTCTCCCTTGTGTGTTGACAGTGTTACTGTGCACACAGACCCCTGAAAGATTGGGTGTGCTTTTCTCCCAATTGTTCTGACCCCTATAAACCGTGGCCTGGCTACCAATGGGCTTTTCCGCTTGGATATCTCACCCTTAAATGGATCTCTTAGGTATTGGGGCCTCTCAACGTGTGCCTCCAGCAGGCTACAGGAGCCCCAGGACTGGGTTCATTTACTCTGCATTGATTGCTGGAGCTTTGAAAACGTCCGGCGACGGCAGGGATAATATGACTCAATGAAAAGGCATTGGGAGTCCCCGAAGACTAATTATGGCACAGACGAGTAGGTTTGTAAAGGTTTAAAGGTGTGCCTTGTATAAAATGCACATTTCTTCAATTTAAATTATGAGAAGTCTTGTTTGACTAATGATTGCTATTAACCTACAAATTATCATAACAAGGAGGTGTTTATTTTGCATTACCAGTAACTTTTCTTCATTGTGCAAGAGACGGTAAAAGTTGAATGTGCTTTTGGAGCTAAATTAACAATAACAATGCCTCCAAAATACATATGTCTTGCAGTAGCTTGCTCATCTACACGATGGTCATACATTTACCCTGATTTTTCATGGTCAGAACATGATTTCCCGTGTTATATTTTGGCAGCAGCCCCCTGTTTAATGCTGTGGCAGGCCTGTCCATGCTCCTGCCTGTGGAACCTGCCTAGGTGTGATTGATGAAGGCCCTAATGTACCGGGCCCTCCCAGGTGAGCGGGCCCTCAGAAGTGCAGCGCTTCAAGGCGCTGTGCGATAACATTGGAGCTGTCCTCCTTGCCACCTACCCGCTAGGAGCCTCATTCATCATGAGTATGGGACACTGCTCACCTCACAGCGGGGCTCAAAATATGATTTGACCCTCCTCCAAGGAAACATGGAAATGGCACTCCCATCATGATGCAGCATTCAAAAGAGCATTCAAGTTTGCATTTTTATGAGTATTCGGTGGCTTTTGAGTTGTTTGTACTATTGGTAAAAGAGTATCTTCAAAAACACCAGTATATCACAAAGGTACTGCTGAGATGACCTGAGGTGAGCTGGGCTCTGCCACAACCTCCCAGCAGCCTTATTCCTCCAGACATTCTGTGAAAGAAAGCAGTCTGGTTTCCAGGTCCTGATGGGCTCGCTGGCAGATGGGACCGAAACTCTCACTGAGCACCTCTGTTCCAGAGTGCTCATGGTGAGGCAGGAATTTACTGCAACCACCCGATTGTTTTTGATATGTCTCGAATAGTTTACTCAAGGTATTCCCATGCAGCAATTATTATGTGAATAAACTTATTATACATGAAGGTGGACTGCTACTCCAGGTCAAAGCCACAAGTACCACAGCATACGGCATTCCTAAACTGACGTTTTGCCATGTACATAATTTCTTACAAATGATCCTTTTGATAAGTTAAAGTGCTTTTAATTATTGGAATAACTGAAAATATTTGGAACTGTTTATTTTAACTCATATATTTAACATAACATTTACTCCATTTATGCTATAATGTGGTTGTAATCGGTGCTGGAATTGAATAGTGCATTATGTTAGCGAGCTTGCTTGTGATGAGATGAATACAGAAATACAGACGCTGAAACGATTGTTGCTGATTGTCAGCCTGCTGTGGATCTCCAGCAGCCTCTGTATGAACATCCCAATTGGTTAACATGGGCCCCAATATAAAGCAGGCAGCACTTTCACCGCCAGGATGTAGAGAGGGCAGAAGAGTGCCGGCAGCAAGAGAACATCACTGTGCTGTTTACAAAGAGTAAAATGTAAAACTGCTGGTACGGCGTACTGGTGCAACACGTCATGCTGAAACAACTGAGTGCGCTGATTGACAGCGACTCCTAAAACAACATTCGTCACTTTTCCCCAAACAAACATGACGGATGCAGAGACAGGTGTTTAGAAAAGATCTTGGATTGGGTGAAAAAAGAAAGAGGTCACTTATGTGACTTGGGACGTGAATGGCAATATGCTGGATTAAAGTCTTTGGCTTGTTTGACCCAACTATTCATCCCAAACCCTCTCCCTATACGGACTTCGCACGTTTTATACTACTTCGCCTGACATCCTCCATTGCTGCCTTAATAATCAGTATCGCCACCAGAGGTCGCCACCTAACGACAAACTTAAATATGGATCGACTTACATAATTGTTGTTTGAGGACGGAGTGAGTACCGGCCCACTTTAAGCATGATCGTTATAATGACGCGTAAAGGGATTTGTTTTAGAGTCAGGCCATGTATTTGCAAGCAACTGTGTAATTCCTTTTACGAGGCAATAACTTGTGGTTACTTAGTTATATTTGCACAAAATAGAATAGTCCAGTAAAACTTTAGCACCCAACAAATGAGGTGCAGATTTTGATCTAACATCAAGGATTTTCTTCCTAATTTCCCAGAAAGAAACGCTGGGGTCGACTAGAAAATTAAACCTCTCCCTTGCCACATCTTGTTAGTTTGTCATGTAGTTGACATAGTTGAACATTTCTACTGAGAAAAAATATAATATTTGTTTCTTGTTTACTGTCCCCCCTTTAAAATCACCAAAACTCTTTCATTTGACTTGTTTTATCTTGAAAGACTTTTAAATAAATAGTCAATTCTCGTGTTTGTGGCTTGATTCCGTCTGAGGTGTTGTATTCAAAGTATAGCCTACCCTTTCTTCATTATGATATGTGATTCTGTGTAAACAATGAAATGGCTGTTGCTTGTTGAAAGGTGTGTTGATCTTGGTGATGCATTCGGTTGCCCTTTTGTAAGCACAGGACACATGTTTCATATTCCTCCCCTTTAATTAGGCTGGACTGGAAAAACTGACCACACTCCTTGTTTTTCTGGCCTGTGGAAAGGTGTGTGGTGGGCCTGAAGAATTAATACATGCATGGCATCCCTCTGCAGTACCTGCAAGATTTATAACCAAGTATGTCGGACACACCGCAGTGGTCAGACTTTTGAGAAGCATGTAAAACAAGGCTTAATTTCAACATCTGACACTTGGTTACTTAGCCAGTTACCACCAATAAACAACCTCGCTCCTTTTCTTTCACTATTTGAAAGGGTCTTGAAAATGAACCAAAATAGTCTCTGTGGTGACAGCCATGACTGGGTTTGAATAAGCCAATTTATGTTTTAACCACAATTTACTTTTCACCAGAACTATGCCTAAATTTGTACTGCATTTAAAATATTTTCAGATTATGTCCAAATGAGTGGGTGGCTGCCGAACCACACACACAGGTTGTCATCGCACAAAACAGGCACAGTATATCAAACACACCGGGCTCTTGGTAGTGCTGTCACGTAATATTTGCAAATGTGCACTCAATCCCTCTTCACTTTGTCTTTTCCCAAAAAGTTTTTTAAGTCAACAAAAAAGGACTAAGATTTTGCAGTATGTGCTTGGTTTCATTACAATAACGCAAACGAGATGAGCAGTTAATACTACACGACTTGTGCTACACATGCACAGTCAGCATCATCAGACCTTGAGGGAGGAAGGGCCGTAATATTGTCAACCGCTCAACATTTAAAGCGAAACACCTGAACAGACTTCCAGTAAAAGCAGAGATGGGCAGGGTTTCCCGTCTCGGAGAAAAATACACAAAAATAAACCCTCGATTTGTTTCTATTAACAGACATGTCAAGAATAAGCCTCTTTATGAAGCTCCTTCGCCTTAATTATTTTCCCGGGGAAATTCAATGAAGCTCAAGTTGGTTGGGCTGTAAAAGCGGAAAATTGAAGTTGAAGGTAGTAAAAAAAGAAACAAGACAGCGAGGAAGATGCCACCCCGAGTCAACATGTGTAGTCTAACGACCGCTCGTTCTTTCTTCATACTCCAGGTGAAGCCAGTACAAACAGTTTATCAGCCACTGCATCTAATTCAGTGACAGTAATACAGTCTACTCTTTAGAATTTTTTGACGCCTTGTTTCAATTAATTCCAGTGGCCCACATTTTAAAATGCTGCATCATGGATGAAGAATGGTTGATTCATAAAGCTAAATAAGGAATTACCTTTGATACTGCCTCACTTAGAGCTGCTTTAATGAATGAATAATTTATGAAAGTAAGAGTTAAATAGCTCTATATTACAATAACACTCAGTGTTATGGAGTGTTTGGTGTGACATGCTCCCCCTCCTGTGTTTCTCCCCCTTTGCTCTCAGGTGCTGCTCATCAGGCAATTAGCCCTGCCTCATATTTAAGGGAGATTGAGCAGAAGCTTTCTATTGAGGACAGAGGTCTGGTAGTCCTGTTTTTGTGGCTTTGTTTGTAAGTAAGTTTATGTAGTCTTTTCTTAGTTTAGGGAGTGAAGTTCTGGGTCCTAGGCCTAGGCTTCCTCCATCTCTTTGTTCATTTTGGACAGGACTTCAGGCTCCTGTAGTTTTTGCTTAATTATTTGTAAAAAAAAAAAAAAAAAAAAAAAAAAAGTACTTTCTTTCGTAAAATTTTACTTGGGTATTTTTTAATATATTACTTCCAACTGTGTTTTGTTGTGGCCCTAACATTGTTCAGAGATCATCGTCACTGCTCCCCCCTGCTTAGTAAAGGAGAAAATACATTTTCTGGTATCCCTGTCCACTTCACCCAATCAGGACAGAGAACTCTATAAAGAGGCAGTCTTGTCTGCTCATGAGCAGGTCACGAGTAGGATACCCCATTCCTGCATCCTGTGTCTTCCGATTGCGTGTTAATGTGATGACCCAGAGAGGAGGGAGGGGATTGCTAACTGCAAAATGCACAGGAAGTTAGCTAAAAAAAACTACAACAAGGCTTACAGCAACTGTAACTAAACCTAAATAAGGTGGCTGAAGGGATATGACCGTGGAAGGAGCCGTCTTGCCGTTTATTGTACTGAATGTCATCCTCTTGCCATGGGGGGCAGACTAAATTGACAGCTAGCTAGCTAATTTACTATGGAAATCCAGTTTGCTTATTGCAATGGTAATTTATTTTTAGGGCTCCTTTGGTTTAAGTTATTATGTTAACAATAAAACAAAAAAATAACTTACAGTATCTTACATTTTTCTGATTTTTTAATCACTATCATTGAATTTTGTCCAATACTATTTTCATATTTCACCTTTTTTTTTTTTTTAAATAAAACTCTCAAAGCCAACTGCTGTCTTTTAGCCTTTAACACAAGTGTGTTTAGGCCCAGTGCATTACTCACATAGTGAGAGGGAAAAAAAGTATCCTAAATAAAAACCAGTCAGTTCATGGGTTTTTATTACATAATGATTCGATGCCGCATGGATATCATTAGAATCCATGAAAATATGAAGAGACACATGTATTGGATTTCCTCAAATAGAGACAGCGTAGAGGAGCACTTGCCAAGTATGTCGACCAAGTGCAAATGTTTATTTTAAAAGTGATGTTTGAATATTGTTTTATTTCCATATACTTGTGGACTTGGCTCAGCAGGTTAGTCTCTCTCTCTGAGACTTGTTTAAATTGAGTGCCTGGATTCAATTCATATACTGTAAGAACCTCTACCGGGGACAATGTGAGTAAAGAGGAAAGCTGTGATAAGAGAATCCGTGTCACTGTATCCAAGTTAAATAAGCACAAGACTGGCATACTTTATTTTTGAACATGGCCACTGAATATCAGTCCTGCCCGGTGGAAAAACACCTCAGATCCAAACCAGGGTGTCGCTTCTTTAGACTTTCTAAAAGTTTGTTTGGGAATTTGAATTTCCATTTCATTACGTTTGCACAGGATTGTGTTTCATATGCAATGAAACACCTTTTCGAGTACACCCAATAAAATATGAAGTTCTTGTGTGTCCACTGCTAACTCGGCTAAAATTCTGTCTAAATGGTAGATTGTACAACTCAACAGGCTGCTGCTGCTGGCCAGCTGTAGGACAGTATTTATTTTGATGTTGATGGACACGATCGTCATTTTATAGTCCATGTACTCAAGTGCCTCCAAATATCTCTTAATGTCTTTTCATGAACACTGCTCGACAGTAGTCACATCTTTAATTCCGTGACTTTGTCATGGCACAATGCAATATGTTCACATTATTAATGCCTAGCAACTAGTTTGGCATGTAAAAACAGATTTAGCACTGCTGCTCTGTTGTTGTTGTTGTTGTTGTTGTTATTAGTGGTGCAGGCTTAGGCGTGTGTGAGCTGACCAATCAGAACGAACTGAGTGTTCAGGAGGGCGGGCCTTAAGGCCCCCACACACAGCCCAGACTCAAACCAACGGCAAACTGCCTTTATCTGACCACTCCGTTGCCTCTCATCTGACCCGTTCAGCAGAAAAGTTGCACTGAAACATTCCATCTCGATGGCTGCCAATTACACAGTAACGTGTGTGTTCTGCGCTTGCGCGAGATGCAATAAGTCTCCTTAACATCGGGTGGCGCTAGTCTCGTGCCAGTAATCCAAAACATGACAACAGGAAATGACGAAACAGAGTGCATAGAAAAACAAAGTGCACACCATAGAGTTCAGCAGTGCACACAGTATTCCGCCCCTCTCACACACCGCGCTGATCCTCTAGCATCTTCAAGAAACATTTTCTTAGTCACCCAAATAAAAAATTATGAAACTGAAAATGAGCATAATATGTCTGCTTTAATCATATCGTGCTAAAATGAGCGAGGTGAGGTTTTATACTTATTTATATGAAAGCTCACCTCATTAATTTCACTTGCAGTTGTAAACAAGCATCTTTAAACTTTTTAAGTGTAAGCGTTTTCTTTTTTAAGTCTTCTTAATTATTTAGGCATAATACATAGTAAATGCCTTTTAATAATCACCAAGACTTATTTTTTAATGTCAGTCATCAGTTTTTTGGCCTCATGCCTTATTATTTTTATTATAATCAAAACTGATTGACATCCAACATTATAACTATTGTCGACCCTGTGAGGACGGTGATGATGATCCATCCATCCATCCATTTTCGTCCGCTTATCCGGGGCCGGGTCGCGGGGGTAGCTGCCTGAGCAGGGACACCCAGAGTTCCCTCTCCCCGGACACTGCCTCCAGCTCTTCCGGGAGGATCCCAAGGCGTTCCCAGGCCAGCTGGGCGACATAGTCACGCCAGCGTGTCCTGGGTCTTCCTCGGGGTCTCCTCCCGGCGGGACATGCCAGGAACACCTCCCGAGGGAGGCGTCCCGGGGGCATCCAAAACAGATGCCCGAGCCACCTCAGCTGGCTCCTCTCGATGTGGAGGAGCAGCGGCTCTACTCTGAGCTCCTCCCGGGTGACAGAGCTCTTCACCCTATCTCTAAGGGAGCGCCCTGCCACCCTGCGGAGGAAACTCATTTCGGCCGCCTGTATCCGGGATCTTATTCTTTCGGTCATGACCCAAAGTTCATGGCCATAGGTGAGGGTCGGAACGTAGATTGACTGGTAAATCGAGAGCTTCGCCTTTCGGCTCAGCTCTCTCTTCACCACGACAGACCGATACAACGACCGCATTACTGCGGCCGCTGCACCGATCCGCCTGTCAATCTCACGCTCCATCCTTCCCTCACTCGTGAATAAGACCCCAAGATACTTAACACTCACACTCGGCTGCAAACCGCCCCAGGACATGCTGGAGGTCCCGGCTCGAAGGAGCCAACAAGACCACATCATCCGCGAAAAGCAGAGATGAGATCCAGTGGCTCCCGAACCAGATCCCCTCCGGCCCGAGGCTGCGCCTAGAAATTCTGTCCATAAAAATAATGAACAGAACCGGTGACAAAGGGCAGCCCTGCCGGAGTCCAACATGCACTGGGAACAGGTCTGACTTACTGCCGGCGATGCGAACCAAGCTCCTGCTCCGGTCGTACAGGGACCGTACAGCCCTTAACAGAGGGCCTCCGACCCCGTACTCCCGGAGCACCCCCCACAGAATGCCACGAGGGACACGGTTGAATGCCTTCTCCAAGTCCACAAAACACATGTGGACTGGTTGGGCAAACTCCCATGAACCCTCGAGCACCCTGCGGAGGGTGAAAAGCTGGTCCAGTGTTCCACGGCCAGGACGAAAACCGCATTGTTCCTCCTGAATCCGAGGTTCGACTATCGGCCGAATTCTCCTCTCCAGTACCCTGGAGTAGACTTTCCCAGGGAGGCTGAGGAGTGTGATCCCCCGATAGTTGGAGCACACCCTCCGGTCCCCCTTTTTGAATAGGGGGACCACCACCCCGGTCTGCCAGTCCAGAGGCACTGTCCCTGACTGCCACGCGATGCTGCAGAGACGTGTCAACCAAGACAGCCCCACAACATCCAGAGACTTGAGATACTCAGGGCGAATCTCATCCACCCCCGGTGCTTTGCCACTGAGGAGCTTCTCAACTACCTCAGTGACTTCGGCTTGGGTGATGAATGAATCCACCTCTGAGACTCCAGTCTCTGCTTCCTCTATGGAAGGCGTGTCAGCGGGATTGAGGAGATCCTCGAAGTATTCCTTCCACCGTCCGACAATGTCCCCAGTCGAGGTCAACAGCTCCCCACCTCCACTGTAAACAGTGTTGGTGGAGGACTGCTTCCCCCTCCTGAGGCGCCGGATGGTTTGCCAGAATTTCTTCGAGGCCGACCGATAGTCCTCCTCCATGGCCTCCCCGAACTTTTCCCAGACCCGAGTTTTTGCTTCTGCGACTGCCCGTGCTGCAGCTCGCTTGGCCTGCCGGTACCCGTCAGCTGCCTCAGGAGACCCCCGGGCCAACCAGGCCCGGTAGGACTCCTTCTTCAGCTTGACAGCATCCCTTACTTCCGGAGTCCACCACCGGGTTTGGGGATTGCCGCCACGACAGGCACCGGAGACCTTACGGCCACAGCTCCGGACAGCCGCGTCAACAATGGAAGTGGAGAACATGGTCCATTCGGACTCAATGTCCCCAGCCTCCCTCGGGATCTGGTTAAAGCTCTCCCGGAGGTGGGAGTTGAAGACCTCCCTGACAGAGGGTTCCGCCAGACTTTCCCAGCAGACCCTCACAATACGTTTGGGTCTGCCAGGTCTGTCCAGCTTCTTCCCCTGCCAGCGGATCCAACTCACCACCAGGTGGTGATCAGTTGACAGCTCAGCCCCTCTCTTCACCCGAGTGTCCAAGACATACGGCCGGAGGTCAGATGACACGACCACAAAGTCGATCATTGACCTCCGGCCTAGGGTGTCCTGGTGCCACGTGCACATATGGACACCCTTATGCTTGAACAAGGTGTTCGTTATGGACAAACTGTGACTAGCACAGAAGTCCAGTAACAAAACACCACTCGGGTTCAGATCAGGGAGGCCGTTCCTCCCAATCACACCCCTCCAGGTAACACTGTCGCTGCCCACGTGAGCGTTGAAGTCCCCCAGTAAAACAACGGAGTCCCCGGTTGGAGCACTCTCCAGTACCCCTCCCAGGGACTCCAAGAAGGCCGGGTACTCTGCACCGCTGTTCGGCCCATAAGCCGAGACAACAGTGAGAGACCTATCCCCGACCCGAAGGCGCAGGGAAGCGACCCTCTCGTTCACTGGGGTTAACTCCAACACATGGCGGCTGAGCTGGGGAGCTATAAGCAAGCCCACACCAGCTCGTCGCCTCTCACCGCGGGCAACTCCAGAGTAGAAGAGAGTCCAGCCTCTCTCAAGGAGTTGGGTTCCAGAGCCCAGACTGTGCGTGGAGGTGAGCCCGACTATTTCTAGCCGGTACCGCTTGACCTCCCGCACCAGCTCAGGCTCTTTCCCCCCCAGCGAGGTGACATTCCATGTCCCCATGGCTAGAGTCACCGTCCGGGGATTGGGTCGCCGGGGCCCCCGCCCACGACTGCCACCCAAATCCCTCTGCACCGGCCCCTTCTGAACCCTCCAGCGAGTGGTGAGCTCACCGGAGGGTGGGCCCACGTCGCTCCTTCGGGCTGGGCCCGGCCGGGTCCCGTGGGCAAAGACCCGGCCACCAGGCGCTCGCCTGCGAGCCCCAACCCCAGGCCTGGCTCCAGGGTGGGGCCCCGGTAACGCCAATCCGGGCGACGTAAACTGCCTTGATTTTATGTCTTTCATTAGGGCTTTTGAACCGATCTTAGTCTGACCCGTCACCTAGAACCTGTTTGCCTTGGGAGACCCTACCAGGGGCATTAAGCCCCGGACAACATAGCTCCTAGGATCATTCGGGTACTCAAACCCCTCCACCACGATAAGGTGCCGGTTCGAGGAGGAGGAAGGTGATGATGATAAATCAAAAATATTCACTTTATTATAAAGGGGGAGACCCTTTGCTAGTAAAATCAATCAGTCAATCACCCCGGCACAAGCCAGTGAGTGTGACTAAGGTGAGTTATAAAAGTGGTCTTGTGTGTGGACGCCATGGGAGGGACAATTTTCTATTCCTCCTTAAGTAAATACTACATATGCAGTGGGTATTAGGCTCCATCACAATCCCTGGTTATTTGGCAGGCTGCTGCTAATGGAAGCATGGTCTTGAGTGGACGTCACAAGCACAAGGCTGAACAAAGAGGCCCTTTCTGTGGGCCAGAAGGTGCTGAAAGGCAGGGTGAGGGTGGCAGGCCTGTACGGAGCACCACTATCATGCTGGACGTCATGTACCAAAGCTCGCAGACAAAGGTTAGGCATGTTATCCCTTCTCCGTTGCCTGAGACCTCTGTTGTAGAGGAACTTCAGTTTTGTAAATACTGTTGCATGATGAAGTAAATGTCAATGACGAATTTGCTCTTTTATTGCCTTACACTGGTGTGATCTCTTTAAAGAGGACAACAGTCACACTCAATAATAATTTGCAGTGATTACATGCATCTAACATCTCATTAAGCTTTTACTGTCAAACGCAGGGAGTGGTGCGTGTGCTGAGGAAGGGCACAAGAACGCTGCATTCTGCCCACTTTCCTGGATTGAATGATGGGGTCCGACACTAGACATGGCAAAGTTTCATACCTCATTGATTCTCCGTGCCACAGCGTTTTTCTTGCATCATATAACATCATAATTTAGACCACATGTGCCCACAAATGCTCTTCTGAATAGGAAGAGGCGAATGTCTGAGACAGTTAGCAATGAACGTAAAACAAAAGTGCCCCAGAAGACTAACGTTGGTTCTCTCCAGTGTTTATAGGTTGATGTGACTCAGAAACAAATTCATCGCTAACTCATATTGTATTCAGCTGCCAAGCTTGCATAACATTCACAGTAATCCTAAGACATTTAGACATAAGTAGACGTAAGATATTTCTAAATTTTGGCTCCATTGACATCATCATGAAAATGAATGATGAGCTGAATATTACATTATTTACAGGATACACTTTGCTCTAAGTAAGCAAAGATTTGGTTGTCTCTCTTCGACACATTATTTGAGGTTTCCCTGTTATTACATCACCATTGTGAGCTTAAAACACAAATCATCATGGACCGCGACCCTGCCGTAACCTTTCCATAACCTTAAGTAACAGGAGTTTAACCGTGCACATACAGTAAACATGCCCACTTTCATGACCGCAATTATAATTTAACAGCAGCTGGCATTTCTCCGTCTAATTACTCTCCACAGCAGTCGCACTGTATGTGTGTCAACGAGAGGCAGAGCGATGGGTGGCCGTACAGTGCGGCACGATTCTGCAGCTGTGAACAGGGCGGGCTGACCGTGCTAACCAAAGGAAACCCTCTGGGCCACGCGACAGGACCTGTGGAGCCACTCGAGTGATCCCCTAGCCGCCGCATACAGTCTGCCTTTTACCTCCTTGGGTGTACACAAAGGAGAACTTATCCCGAGTCCCCCGCCCTCTCCCTCGCACCCCTCCGTCCCTCCCCCCTGCCCTTCATAATGAGACGGAGTCAGGTCCTGCCACTGCATAATAAAAACCTGCCTCCATTGCCAAACAATCACAGCAGGCCGGGAAGGAGAGATCATCTAAAATCAATCCAACAGACGATGGGCGACCTGATACTGCCGGCTGAAAGAGAGCAAAGTGGAGCACAAAGGAGGCGACTTTCTTCCACCTTGCTCCACATGGATCTGTTCATTATTAAAAAAAAATGTCAAACTTCTGGCTCGGCAGCAGTTTCATGTTATACAGTGCACTTTTGTATGCCATGCACATGAGGGTTTAAATATGATGATATAAAATAATAATCACATGTAACATAAAGAAAACATGCAGAGGTTAACTCACAGCCCTGACCTCTGGATGCTTCCCTCATCTCAGACATGCAGTCACAGCTGAATCCTGATCTCCGTCTCGCTACGTCGTGGCCGAGCTCCGCCAACCATGTGTGCTGGATCTGTCACCAGCAGAGAGTACTGTAAAACGTTACGTTTCCTCTGGCAGTGCCTTTACAACACAGAGGCATGGAGGCCACACACAGCTGCCAGAGATCCGCGAGATGAGAGTAAATAAACCGGGGGAGCCATCCTTGACAACATGTGTGGCTGCGTACAGTGCAGACTGGTGGGAAAACAAAGCTGGGTCAAGCATGATTAACACCTCACCTTTTCTCAGGATGCTCCGTCATGGTCGTGTGTGGCGGTTTGATCCGTCGACTTCGCTGTCAGGTTATAATTGATCTTTGCCAATAGAATATTACAAATCTTAAAATCTTTAATATTCATGTGTAAAGTCCCTGAAAAAAAATGATTTGATGGTCAAATATGTTATGTTCTTTGATATTATACGTAAACCTTGACATAATCTAAGTTTGAGTATTCAGAATTTAGTTTGTGCGTCAGAGACTTGTTCACATGAAGCCAGAGTTCACCTGTTATAAACATGTCTGTGCCTCAAGTTACCAGCAGATAATTGCTGACAAAGTGCGATTATGGTGGTGGGAAACATGGTATCAGAACAATGCGAAACATATTTTGTCTCTAGTGTTCATGCCCTCAAGAAGTGTTCTCTGATCTGATGTCAGTTGTCATTTGTCAGTGATATCCC